>CM060425.1:11288962-12534975 GCA_030545235.1 Helianthus tuberosus | reverse complement strand
CATTCTGTGTCTTAATATCATGTCTGTTTGAGTACTGAACTCCCGTCAATGTTTCTAGTTTGTCTGATAATTGTGCTAACTTTGTTTCGTGCACTAATTGAACTATATGGTGTTGCATGCAATAATGGTAAATAATCTTGCACCATGTAATGCACTTGTATGTATATAACAGCATTCAGAAAACTATTCATGTCATTAACTAAATCAGGTATAGTCATTAATGCACAAATTACTGTTTAACATTGTACGGAATATGTGGAAAATTGCCAGTTGTCACAAAGTTCAAGTATGAAGCTCGCAATGACACAATGTAAGTAAAGCTTACATCTTTAAATAGAAGGGTTATTGGATTTTAATAATCCTAAGTTGCACCTGTTGGCCGATAATAATCCCAACTTTAAAATTTCCCTCCAATAATCCCAACTTGTAAAAGTTTGGCCGCCATTGATCCTTTTCTAACATAGGTGCACTTAAATCAATTAAAGAGTCTCTAGATGTAATTGAATCTATTGAGGATACCTAATTCTTATATGTTTGAAAAGGATAAATGGTTGCCAAACTTTTACAAGTTGGGATTATTGGAAGGAAATTTTAAAGTTAGGATTATTATCAGCCAACAGGTGAAACTTTGGATTATTAAAATCCAATAACACTAAATAGAATCCCTAATTATGTATTTGGTCAAAAGCAAGGTAATTTAAGTATTTGATATAAGTCTTGAAATACGACGTTTCGACACGGATTGATACGGGTCGGGACAAGTAAAAATGGTAAGAAACCATATCTGGTAATAAAAAAAGGGTAAACTGGTAATTCGGTCACGTTTTGACGAATAAACAATAAGTTTTGAAAAGTCACCCCATGGTGTAAGCCATGATGGGTCAAAGGTGTGAAATGGTAAATAAATACCATTTCATAATATATAAAAAAGATGTTGATCGTTTAGGTCAAACGGTCAAATGGTGACGTTATCACCATTTGACAATAATGACTAATGTTTGTTTGTCGAGTCTTATGCTCTCAGGGGTGAATAGCATGAGATTGTGTTGATATTAATTAGCAACTAATGAGGTGAGATATTAAAACGGGTCAACGCTTTGACTCGAGGCAGGTATGTAATATTTGAGTCAAACTCTCAATGAGGTCTTACTGCCGAGGAGAATTAATTGAGTCGTGGGTGAACATTGGATTCACCTAAAGTGAGGTATATTGATCAAATTGAAAATTTGATATTATGTTCTTAGAGACATAATGAAATTAAAATGAAATACGGAATTAAAGAAGTATATTTGGTCAAACAAGCCTTCAAAATGTCTTTCATGATTAAAAAGATTAAAGTTGACCAAAACGCCCTCGAATGGTAAACCAGGCAAACAACCCATAAGGGTAGTTTGAAAATGGCTTTTATAATTTGGTAAACCCTTCCAGTAGTATAAAGTGGAAGGTTTAAAACCATTTGGGCATAATATTACATAATGAGTCATTCGTAAAAATTGACTAACTTGAAGGTAGGATATGAATATAACGATTTATCATAATACATCACAATTAAGGTTGTGATGATAATTAAATGAAGATCGTAAAGTGGGAACACAATATATGAATGGTGAAACTAAGATATGGGTCATTTTCGTAAATGTGTCAAATTTGAGGGTAAAATGGGGAATGTATTGATTTTCCTATCATGACGCACCACAATTGAAGTTGTGATGATTCATGAATAAAGATTATAGAGTGGGAATATGAGATATGGAGAAATGCAGATGAATTAAGTCTAAGTGCTTAAATTCCATAACGGGTCAAAATAAGTATTTACACAAAACGGATTATGGATGCGTAAAATATAAGGATAATACCCCAGGTAACGAGGTATATTCATAAAAATGGTGATCTTGCGAAAAAGATGTAAATATATAAGCTCGTTTCTTTAATTATGCAAATGGATCAAATAATTAGTAAATAAATATTAAGCCGAAAGCTTATAAGTTAAGAACTTTGTTGATCCGGATGGTGGATGTTGAGCCCGTAATGTAGAGGATCAAATTACGATCATGTAGGAAGAAACGGAAGGTTAAACGGCTAAGCGGATTAAAAGTTATGGTCGTTTTTGTATTAAAGGCAAAACTAGAAAACAAAACTGCAGATCAGACCGTAACCTATGGCTAGAGGCCGTTGGATACGGTACAAGCATTCTACCCGGACATCTTATACAAACCGTAAGCTACGGTATACGATCTGTAGCCTACGGCGGGTTCCTCCACATTTATATGTAAATGCAAAAGTTTTACAAATTCTCAGTTTTGTAAGCTTAGGTCTTACAAGTTGGTAATCAGAGCTCAAGGTTAGAGAGTAAATGTGTTAGGTTCAAGGCTTGATCATGACGTACGGTAAGCTATTACGAATTCTATCAGTCTAGAATAGTTAAAAGTGTTGTAAACAACACATAGGGCTATCATGTGAACACACATTACCTCAAATAAATTGGTAAAAGACCGGTATAAATAGTGATTACTTGTGTTAACAAGTGTTGTAGAAAACCTTGTATTCTAGTATGGGTGCTTATTAATTTCAATGTTACTAATATTTTGTAAACGTTTTAGTTAAAGGGCGCTCGCATCCGAAGATGGCGAGAGTTTAATGGTTTACGGATATGACGATGGAACGATCTGAAGTATGGCAAGTAGAGTATGCTCACCAAGGACCTAAATCGTGTAACGATATCGAATAAAGGTCAACGGCAATGAAAGCCCATTAGGGCGAGTATCTACCATGTGCACGTTTTAAATTTATTGTACAAATAGTAATATGCAACAAATACGTAGTGACTGACCGTTGCATACGGAATATAAAACTTGGAAAACCTGGATAGGATACTTATCCAAGATGATGTTTCCAAGAGAAATTAAGTAGAAATACGTATATTCACAACTATGAATAACAAAACAATAACAAAATTCAGTTTATATAGAAACTTGGATGAGAGTAATCATCCAAGTAGGTATTCTCATATGAATCCTATTGAGAAAAGTAACGATCACATTAACGAATGTGATTGTATAAATGTTTTATAAAAAGAAAACATTCTATATGTTCGAGGATAAAACGGGTAAAACTAATAATTGTTAAATAACAATTAAATAAGGTTTTACCAAATAAAATCATAAATATGGAAACGAATCGAGGATTTTCTTACATGGGAAGTGATGTGATAATTATAATAAGGTCACGCATACCATGTGTTGATTTCTTACCCTGGCCAAGTAAGTGGTAAACACATGATACCATGAACTTCTAATAATGAGCGCATTTACGTCCGATGTAGTAAAGACGTGGCTAAGGGAATGAATTAAAAAGGAGCCCAAACGTGTCAAATAAAGAATAAAGTTTGATTGTTCATAAGTGATGGATTTCACACGAATATGTCAAATGGGTTGAATAAAGAATAAATGTTTGGTTGAATAAAAGCGATGGATTTCGCTAAGACAACCAAACGGGTCAAAACGAAGTCTTAACGCATACCGGAATGGTTGCATTAATAATGATTTCGCTAAGACAACCAAACGGGTCAAAACTCAGCCTTGTTTTATATAGTTATATCTATATTCATATGGTAATAATAGTAACCTAGACTAAGTCCAATCATAGATAATCATGTAGCATCATGTACGTCAAGCATGGAGGTTAAATGAAACACCCTAACACGTTTTAACCGAAAACGTCGCAGCGGAAATATGAGTCATAAAATTTCCTTTCTTAACAGTCATACAAGGTACTAAAAAGCCATTCGAATCGACTTCCTTTAAATCTTTTACATCCTTCATTCCTAATCCAGATAATTATGTTACATATAATTTCAAAAATATGACCACATCCCCGTACAATCCCTGTTCTCCAACTCGAACCACGTTGATTTGTCCATCATGATAATCCGATTATCTGTGGTCACCATACATAACCAACATGTTAGTAAATGGTAACATCCTATATTTTTTAAATAAATACTTAATAATTAATAATCACGTATCCATCTATCAATGTATAAAACTTCAAATAGGAAGTTCTTCGGATTCATTCCTTAGACCGAGCCTCAAATCTTCTAGAGCCCAACACTTACATACCTGCATTTCTAATTTCATTCTCAATAACAAAATAGTTAGCAACACATACCCTCCAATGTATTGAAGATTCACATCCTCACACGAACACTTAACGTCTACTTTCATTATAACACATTACGTGAAAACACTACCATATATCCACAAATTGCATACACGTCCCATACGAACATCTCTCAATAACAACAATACCTAACTCTCACACTCTACAACTATATATCTTCATACTTTCATTCAAGTCATATCCACTTATCTACATCCAATTATTGTACTTTAATCATGCGTAATAATAATTCACCTATAAGCTCACACTTTGAACAAGTTTCACCTTCGTATCCGTGTACTACCTTCTAACACATTCGGTGAACATCAATCATTCGTATACATCTGTTTAACTACATCACGAGTATATCTTTTCACATAATCATGTACCTACATATATGTCTCATACACATATTACACATACTAGTTCATACGAGTTATACCTACCATAAATCTAAATAAACATACGTACATACATTCTTGTTCGCTCAAACACATCTGACGTGCCATACTAATTTATACATATGATTATCCGTCTTTAGACATGCTCACAAACAAGTTCCGTCCCTTCTCATGTAAAACACATTCTGTATGTACAAACTATAAGCACATACTTATATGTATATATACGTATTTGTATTCGTACGACATAAATAAACTTTTACGATCTTCTTGTAGGTTATACCACCTCCGGAACATTTATCGGGGCCTTAACATAAGTCTTAGAGAATACGGAAATTCGAAACATAATAAAGAGCCAAATTCACACATGCATGTCTGGCCTCCACCGTAAGCTTCGGTGGCTACCGTAGCTTACGGTGGCATTCATGATGACTACGGTGACACGCTACTGTCTTACAGTGGAATAATTGTCCATCAGTACCTACCGTAGCTTACGGTTACTACCGTAAGCTACGGTAGAGCCCAGTTTAATCTTCATTTTATTACTAAAACTTTCATAACTTGATCAATTCGCATCCGTATCACTTGAAACTTGTTTCTAATTGTCCGTAAAACATTTCCCTACATAATTAACTAAAAATCCTTACCCCGGGTTCTTACCCTTTATGAATTACATTACCGTTACACGATTCATACGCATATGTTCGACCCGTTTGGTTCCACCAATTTGTTTCCGACGTAGTTAACTACTTTCGACCCGCAACAACAATACTTACATTAGTAATTCTAATTATTACATAATCATACATGAATCCCCACATTCATAGGTATTAGAAGCTCTATATACATACTAAGAAGTGAGTCAGAAGTCACTTACCTTGAGCGTCCAAGTTCATGCATAGGTTCCATGCATGCTTTTGATCCGTTAGCCTCCGTGCTTGAGTCCGTAGACATGTTATTAATTCTTACATGTCAATACATTGATATCTTTGTTAGCACACAAGACCACACATAACATCAATCACATTAAATTTATGCTCTACATTTGACTTTCATTAGTCAATTTCTAGCAACACATAGCATAGATCAACAATGAGATCTTTCATACTCATATAATTTGAAATGCCATCACATATCTCGCGACTAGATATATCGTGTACCACTTGACTTCCTAAACCGTACATTTATGTTAAGAAATCCTAATCACATCATTCCTACAATTGTTGACTTTGTAGAAAGCCAACTATCAAGCATTTCAAATTCCAACTTAGACACATTCATTCAAAAATTGACATGTTAGAACATAGTCATTATAACAACCCTCCTAAGACCCTCTAACACGACCCCCAAACGTTCCCTATATACCTCGTATACGAGAAACGGACCCAAAATACCTTAAAAATAAAAGCACAAACATGGTGCCCTAGCGGGCCGCGACCCACCTCCTTAGGTCTGTCACAGGGCGCGACAACTGGTAACTTGACGGACACCCAGCCAGCCACATGTCCTAATGTGTGTCGAGGCTAGTATGCTGACTGGTCAAGGCTAGGACCTAATCTACTTTCCTCGCGGGCCGTGAGAGAAATAAAGGGGGGGCATCGCGGGCCGCGAGCCGCTTCTCGTCTGGCCTATAGATTAAGGTTTTGGCCTCATTTCTCACCGTTCAAAACTTTATTTTCTCTCTCAACATATAGTAGAAATTATACCCGGGTATTATACCCATATAAAGAGAAGCTCTGCCTCGTTGTAAGTATTATAACCCTATTAGTTACCCTACATGATCGATTTAGGGCTCTGTAACGCATGTCAAGGCTCTGCCTGACTCAGTCGCTGGAGTTCTGTCTCGTGTTACACCTGATTGATCTAGGACTCCGTAATGCATGTCAAGGCTTTGCCTGACTCAGTCATTGGCGTTCTGTCTCGAGTTGTACGGTTAATGTGATTTGGGTTATTTTACTAACACGTATGCATTGTTTAATTATAGATTATAACCAAGAGATACACCAGGAAGCCTTAGTTTTACCTAAGTAAACAATGTGAGTACATCTGCTTTTTAAACGCGTAAAGGGGTAATTAGATAGATAAGCAAATGTAATTGTGGATGCCCTCAATACTGTAAAAGTTGTAATGATGTGAAGTCATAAAACTGTTTTGATTAAACTGGGATGCACTCACCAGTATTTCTTGCTGATAAAACTTTTTAAACGCGTTTCAGGTAACTTAATGTGAAGTTATTAGAAACCAGCTTGAGAGCACCAAAGGCTTGGAAAAGTGGCTATAAAAGTTACCTAAATACAAAGGAGTTTTGTCTTTTGATAAAATAGGGTTTATCCCTATAAATATATTGTAATGAAAAATTGGGTTTTATCCCATTTGTTTTTTATAAAAAGTTTGGTGTTTTTAACTCTGATAACACATTTCCTAACTACGGTCCTGATGAAAGTTTTTCGCTGCATAATTAATAAACAACGATACCACCGCTCTGCGCGCTGCCGTGGCACCCGCTCCCGGGCAGGGGTCGGGGGCTACGATAGTCATTATGCCATATACGCTTCATACTCATATTCTAGGACATATTCAACCACATGATCAATTAGTTACATATACACATATGTATATGTAAGTTCCATACTACTTAGCACCCTTATGACTCTACCATTGTCAACATGATCCATAGTTAATTAATACCACATATTATCCTACATTCTCTCTTGTTAGTACCTTCACCTTCCACATAATTAATACAATTTCTTGATGTAAACCGACTATCCATCAAGCATAGAGTACAAGATTCTAATGCCTACTCCTTACCAAATCACGACATCAACTAAATTCACATATAGACTTCCCTCAAAGACACATTCCTCGTGCAAATCTATCATCAAATTTCGCATTAACATTTTCACCCATTATTATTCGCTATATGCATACAATTCCGCTTATCATTTTCACCTAAACATTTCATCAAACACTTGGTGTGCATACCACTTTTTAAGCATAATGTACAAGTGGTTTAAGCATGTTCTTCCCAAATTCTCTCATGAACCAATACATCTAAACAAAATCACCTTGTCATTAATTCTACATGATGTTTAACTATCAAAGCCATCATATAACATCTTATGCATTAACAAAATCATAATTTTAACATCTACATGTTCATCATAATCATCTTCATGCTCATGCTCATGCACATGGGTTTCATCCTAAATCATCAATATAGCTCAAGATTCGACCATAATCAACTTAAACACACTAGCATTAACAAGTATTCATTCCAATTTCAATCCAATCCACGGATTCATTCTAACCCCCTTTCATCAGCAATCAATAGAACACGCAATATGACTTACCACATGATTGTGAGTGCTAGATTATCAAGAAATTGGGTCCATGCATAAGTTTCAACTTGAATCCATCTTCAATTTGAGCCAAGAAGTTGAATTGAAGGCCTTCCCTTCTTCTTTCTTGTAGGTGTAGTCGTACACCACCACCAAACCTACCATCTCATGATTTTGACCAAGCATTCTTATGTTGATCCCTTTTTAATAACTTTCCAAAATGTCATATTTGGTCCCTATACTTTCTTTCATCCTTATTGCTTACTAACACATATTTACTAGGTTTATAAACTTGTTTGTTCATTTCATGAAATGACACTATCAAAGTCCATGTTTCATACATGTTACATTTTGGGGTGTTACATATTACCATATGAATATACATATAACTATATAAAACAAGGCTGAGTTTTTTATGCTAATCAACCTATGATTAACCATCATAAACTTAGGCTATTATATCTATAATCTAAGATTCTCGTTGATGATTCTAATGGGCAATTTGGGACCGATGAAACCACACATAGCATAGTGTCATAAACGAGTACTTAGAACTAGAGAATACTTTTGTATACATACTTCGATACTTTAAATTCTAAATCCCGAATCTTACCACTTCCTAAACATCATGTAACCTTACCATTGAAGCCTTATTCATAAACAACTCGTCAGTCACGGATAATCGGAGGCTTTGCAATAATGTGAGTATACTTGAAGTATACAAAATGCAACATATAAATTACATCAATAGAGGCATAAAACCAACCCTTTTTTAATACTAATGTTGGAAAAAAGCATGTTTCTTTCTTCCTTTTGAATTTACAGGACCAAATGAGCTTAAAAGAACAAAAGGAACAAATAAGCAGCCAAAAACCAACATAATTACAAGAAGAAGGAATAATGTGACATGCCCGACCCCTCGGCAGCATCTCCCAAGATAAAAACAAGAAAACAGAAGCTGACCACGGGGCCGTGCCAAGCCAGGCATGGGCCGTGGTCAGACCTCACACATAAAGATAAAGACTACAGAAGCTTCTACGCCCACCATGGGGCCATGCCCAGATCACCATGGGGCGTGGTCAACTCTAAGATTTGCTGAATTCTTGATAGTACAGCAAAGAGTTGACCGTGGGGTCGTGTCTAGAAGCCACGGGGTCGTGTGGGGCCCTCTGCTGACAGCTGCAATTAATGAAAGAAGAGAAGAAGCGGGCCACGGGCCGTGCCCAATGGACACGGGGCCGTGGCCGGGGTACTGTTCTGGCTATAAATAGGGGTGCTTGGTTCACTTCAAAGGCATCCCTTGGCAAACCACTTCTCTCTCACTTTGCCACATTTCCACCACCACTAAAACACCAACACCCACCACCATCATCTAGCTTCCATCTTTAGAGTGTGTAGTAGTCTTGGGATCCAAGATTGATAGTAAGAGTTTTTGTCAATCAAAGGTTGGTGAAGACAAGTCTTTAATGTATTACTTTTGATTTTTAACCTTTCGGCACTTTTTAATTGGGTATGTATTAATGACTTTAATAACTAGTTTCTTATGTTGAAAGTGAATTTTCTTTACCATTTCTTCATGATGTCATTGATTTGCTCATTCGTGTCTTTACGGTCTATATAAAGCACGTTAACTACTTGGAAGGGGGTTAGAAGGGTGGTTTGGTAAAGTTCTTGTCTCGTTCAGTGTATAGATCCTGCGAGGACTTGGCTCAAGCTTACTAGGAAGCCCCAAAGGTATTGGATGGCAGGGGTACGAATAGCTTGAACCCCTCATATGTAAACTAATATTAAAACATTAAACCGGCTTCTTGGGATTCTATCCTTGTTAACTCAAACCACTTAGCCGAGGGTAACGTCACCTTCAAAAGAGGGGCCTACCACTTTTCACATTAATAACTTATTTAATTATCTTTCAATATTCCGACCCTTTGGGATTGTATCCCTGACGACTCAAACCACTGGGTTGAGGGTAACGTCACCTTCAAAAGAGGGGCCTACAAATATAACTAAGATAATCTTTTTAAAGGTCCAAAAGTGCGAAAATCATCAAAGGGTACATTAAAGAGGAGTTGGATCCAAGTGATTCTATCTTGTCTATTTGTTTTTCATTTTTTTTATCTTTTAATTTTTAGATTTACTTTCATGTTTAAAAACTTTTATCAAAAATTTAGATCGATTAGACGTTGACAATAAACCGGTATTTAAAAGCTCTTGTGTCCTTGGACGACCTCGGTATCTTACCAACACTATACTACGCTCACGATGGGTACACTTGCCCTAGTGTGTGTTTAGTGTTAATATAATATCGTGTTTTATAAATTTAAAACTTGACTAATGCGTAAAATGAACTTAAAATATTAATAAAATCATATCACGCTTCACGCACACCAATATTCGATGCTCTTTTTACCGTTTTTACACTTTTTTGGTGCATCATGTTTACATATACAAAACACACTCAACATACATACTTTTATGCAATTATACAAACAATCCAATACATGCTTGCCAATATGTTATGCTTGATTCGTGTTTTCTAGGTGATTCTTAGGTGATGAACTTGTCATTAACTTCGTACGAGCCTCCACTTAACATGTATAGCGCTATAGGAGTAACGCACCGCCCGTGAACGTGAGGTCATGTTAAGTTTATTCATTCTTTATACTTACGGTAATCAGAGGGTTGGCTTGTAAATCGCATGCCAGTTTATACGTTAATCTTGATAACTAGGTTTGTCATGTGGATTGTTCATTTTTATACTTATACGCTAGTACTCAAACTTGTATATATTCGCCAATACTTTTTGTATTGAACTATACTTTTAAACATGTTGCAGCTTTATTATGATGTTGATGATGTATGGAACTTAGTAGGATGCCTAGAAACACATTTTAGACTTTATATACTTGTTGTAATGTAAATTCATTTGTTTCAAATTGTTGTATTTGATTTCAAACAATGTAATTGATTCGTTTAGCAATGAAATGAAATTTATTATTTAAATACGTATCGCAATTTAGTGTTATGAGTAATGAGCAATCTCGTTTTCGTCTCACTCTGATGTTTCCGCCATCGGTTGGGGTATGCCATCAATTAAAATTATATTTAATATAATTTTGTCTTTATTCATTGATAATACGTGACACTAGTACGGTACAGACTCAAAATAGTCGGGTGTCACAGTAGGGGTGTTTCAAGATCGGATTATCTGGTTTTCGGTTATCCAAAAAATCGGATATCCGAAAATTTTGGATAGTAAATATTAATATCCGCATCGGAAACTTCGGATACGGATTCGGATATCTGAATTTATAAAAAAAATATATCAAAAAAATTGTTATATGCATACATTAAAAATAAACCTATTTTAAAATTTTCAAATTTCTAAAAAAAATGTATAAATCCACACCCAAATCCAATTTTACTATTTTTACTATAGAGTAAACTGCCATTTTGGTCCCTGTGGTTTGGCCAGTTTTGCCACTTTAGTCCAAATCTCAAACTTATTACATCTGGGTCCCTGTGGTTTGCATTTTGTTGCCATTTTAGTCCAAAATCCAAAAAACCCCCTTTTTGACTGTTGAGAGCTGCCTATTTTGTCCTTTAGTGCAGGGGTATTTTGGTCATTTATGTTTTATTTAAAGCAATTCATTTAATAAAAAACCCCAAAATATAAAAACCCCCAAATCATCATCATCTTCAACCTCAACCCCATGATCATCATCATCTTCAACCACCACCACCCCCTTCTCGCCGCCAAGCACCACCACCCTCTCGCACCCCCTGCAACCACCACCCAACTACCCACCCCCACCCTCATCATCTTCAACCTCATCATCTTCAACAACAAAAAAACCCTTTCTCTCCTCACTCTCTTTCCATCGCCTCTCTATCTCTTTATCTAAACCTAAAATCAAACAATTCAGACAACACACGACCTGCATCTTTCTATTAACCTCATTAAAAAGCCGATTTACAAATAATTCAAATCCTTTATCTGCCTCTTTCCATCTCAAATGAATCCAAATTCGTTAAAATCAAGAAACAGAAAACTAATTTGATAACTGAAACCTTTACCTTGATTCTTAAGTCATCATCTTTCTGCACCTGAATCGATACTAATGGCATCAAATCCACTCATCATCATCACCTGCTCCATATCATCATCAACATCATTCATCTCTATCATTACCTACCTGAACTTCACACCGATCCTCACCTGTGAACAACCAACCTGCAATCACAATAATCCGACAACCACCTACGACCACCGTAAAACCTCAATCATCTCCGACCACCTTCATCGTCCACCTGCAAGTTTTCACTCTGTCACCACCACAAACACCACCGTTCAGTCACCTCCGCTCTCCTATGTTCTTCATCTTTTAACTGTTAACCATCTCCCGACCATTCATCGTGTTTCCGTTCAACTTCGACCAACGCCATCACCATCTTCATCTCCGCCGTTCATCTTCTCCGTCACACCACACCACGGGCATCTATGTTTAAAAATTAGGGTTTTAGCGGTGGTGGTGGTGCTATAGAGAGAGAGAAGAGAGAGAGAGGGAGGAGGTGGCAGTGGTGGTGGTGCTATAGAGAGAGAGAGAAGAGAGAGAGAGAGAGAGAAGCTCTGATTCAGAAGAGGAGAAAGAAGAAAAGGAGAAAGAAGAAAAGGAGGGTGGGGTGGGGTGGGTAGTTAGGCAGGTAAAATGACCAAAATGCCCCTTCAGAAAAGGACAAAAAACCAGGTTGCAACAGTGAAAAATTGGGGTTTTTGAATTTTGGACAAAAATGGCAACAAAATGCAAACCACAGGGACCCAGATGTAATAAGTTTGAGATTTGGACTAAAGTGGCAAAACTGGCCAAACCACAGGGACCAAAATGGCACTTTACTCTTTACTATATTTCAAACTATATATAGTGCTCATATACTATATATTTATATTTAAAAAGAATAGTTTTCGGATATCAGATAATCCGATTATCCGAAATTTTTAGAAATCAATATCCGAACCCAAATCCGAAAACTCGAATTATCTGGTTTTCGGATATCTGAATTATCGGATATCCGAAATTTTGGATATGGATTTTCAGATATTTCGAATTCGGTTTCGGATCTAGATTTTTTTGAACAACCCTACCTAGGGGCCATTGTGGGGGGGGGGTCACCTTTTTTGAATTGTAGATAAGGCAATGTAGGAGGGGGCACTATTAAGTATTTGGAGGGGGCATTGTTCAATTGCTTGGGTGTTATTGGGAGGTGGTAACAGAGCCCCCCGTACACATGTGGCGCTTATGTAGCGCAATAGAGCCCCTAGTGGCTCATTCCATACCACCCAGCATTAACGCCTTAACGGACAGGGAACCCATCACACCTATATTAACCAATCAATCACAAACCTCATCTCCAACACTTGAACCCCCAAGTGAACAGCTTAGTTGTGGTGTATGACTTGATCACAACCGCTTCCTAAAAAATTCCCCACATTATTCTCCATTTTTTCTCCATCACTAACGTGACCACCATCAGGAAAATGCATAACCACATTGTAATCACAAGGGATGGTGTATTATGGTCATCATTATCATCATGGGGTCCATCACAGAACTCCCATCGCCGGCCCTTATACTTGTTTTGCTATTGTTTGAATTGCAGCCTCCAAAGTGAAAACCAATAAATGGGTAAATCTGTGCAATTCAAAATACATATAGTTTTTTGAACGTCTAAAATCACCACATCTACCCTTTGTAAGGATCAGGATACACACACGAACACAGAACTCACACACACACACTTTTCTGTTGAAGAACACAAAGATTTATAGTGGTTCGGTCGATTCTGACCTACATCCACTCTCGGTAACTAGGAATATTTGTATTAAGCTTTGGTATAATTTACAGATACATAGCAATCTCATATATATAAGATTAAGGAAAGAGAAGATAGTCCCAAAACATGATCCGTGAAATCTGGATCACAAAGACAATTATTTCCTTATCAACTTGATCAGCAAAGCTGACCTCACCTTGATCAAATTGTCAAGTGGTTTGGCTTCACACTTAACAATCTCCCACTTGAAGCCACGGAATAATCTTCACCTGTGCTTCAACTGTGCATCAGTATCTCTGTAAAAAACTTTGATCTTCATACATTCCTAGTTACCCGGTGTCACACCCCGATATTTCCACGTATTACCGGTGGGCCCGGTGGGGAGTATCGTGACGTAGTTGATATCATCATAGTCAAACAACACAATATTTAAATGCACAGCGGAAGCAAAAGATAGATTCATTCCAACTAAATAGATTGTAATATTAAGTATCACAAAATAGTTGAAACAGATCCACATGCGAATCAAAAATAAAAAGGAAAACTGTTCAACGGACTTCGACATCTAGAGCTTGCGAGACTTGATTATTGATGCCTGGAATAGCCAGCCTAGTTCGTATAGTACCTGCACTTAGCCTTTTTGGAAAATACGTCAGTTTACACTGGTAAATACAACTTAACTAACTCATTTTGAAAAGAGTTTGAAAATTGATTTGAATGCACTTCGGCAAAAATATCTTTTATAACTTGGGACAATTATTAAAATAATCTTGTATACAGTTTTACTTATTTGTCGTCCATCAGGGCCGGTTTGTAGGGCCGGTCTAGATTAATTGACACGCCACGGGTATAATGCCCACAAGGATTATTTCCTTAAAGTGGATTACCAGTTTTTACATAATGCATATGTCAGGTGTACGCCTACACCCCGTGCTTAGGTCGTGGCCATTTCTTTGAATGATGCCAAGGATATCCGGGACATGGTCATTTAACCCCCAAAGGCCATACACCAAATAATACAGAATAAAACGAGTTATGTAAATACATTAATCACAATCCGATTTAAGTGACTACATACCCGACCAAGCGGTATTATTATAATACCGTATCCCAAGCCCGTATAGGGAAAATAAGTTAAGAGTATTTACCTGAGCAATGTATAAATCAAATACAACAAGTGCACGTAGCTTTTACTGGGCTCCTAATCTGGAACGAAGGTTTTTAATAACCTGTTAGAATCCTAACGGGTCTTTAATTAAGCTTAGACTTAGACCGATTAGTTTTCAAAAGGAATATACGGTTCAAATGCATGATAAAGCGAAGACCGGTTTAGAATGTGGCTTTGACCCGACAAGCTTGTATGCTTGTTTAATATGGGTAACTTAAACACATTCTGGATTTTGAGACAAAAATGATATGGTTGGACCCGTTTCGGCAATTATATGTAAACTAGTTACATAAGCCGCTCCGAACGTCAAAAGTGCGTAACGGGTAACCATATTAGTCATATACAAGTTCCCTAAGTTAATATGCCTTAAATATGTTGTGACATCAGTAAGATATCTTCTTATTATGCCCAAAACGAATTTAAACTCCAACTATGCCCCGTAGGGGCATTTAGGTCATTTTAAAGGTTATAAAAGAGTTTAAATATTAGTCTGAGTTACAGGTCTGATATAATCAGTAAATATACTTAATTTAATAATTTATAACAGTATGTTATTACATATATGTGAAATTTATCATTTAAAAACAAACTATGCACCTTAGGGGCATTTTGGTAATTTCACTTAGGCTTAAAAGGTCAAAACTGGAAATCTGAGTTTAAAACTTTTACTTACTGTTAATATATAAGTATTTACTGAAAATATCAATAGGTATCAAACCTTATATGTTTAAAATAGTTTTAGTACATACTATGCGTTAAAAACGCTTAAAAAGGCGATTTTGAGTTATTTCTGGGTTTTCAAAGAAAGCTGATATTTTTATTATTCCAGAAGGCTCAAATCATTTTATTTATCATGTAGAATCAGTAGCAAAAGGTTTGGGGTCAAAAGGATTTGTAAAACTCATTTTATAGCCCAAAAGGGCAAAACCGGCAATTACCGAATCAAGCTTAGAATTCTAAGTTATGCTCAGCCTAAAAATAAATAAAAATCTCCAAAAATCCCAAAATATTATTTTATATAAGTGGGTAAAAATTTTGGTATCAAAAATCGGGTTTAGATAGGCTATACGCTAATTACACCGTTTAATTACTAAAAAGCTTTCTAATTATGCTAATGAGCATAACTCTTAATCTAGACCTCAAACTGATGTCAAATTTTAGGTGCAAGTTTATAAATCAGTAATGAAGGTTTCTATTCTTTTATTTTTTTCAAAAATCACGTTTTAAGGTCATATGGGCATAATAGTCAACATTTAGGCATTTAACGGAAATATGCATATGAATTGGATAACTAATGAACCAAGTTGTATAATCACAGAGGGTTATACTAACAGGAAACCTGGTCCTAATAGGGCTCTAAGGCATTTCTAAAACATGCTATAATGGGTCAGAATCGAAAGTCAAAGCAAAAGTCAAATTATGCGACTTTCGGTTCCAAATCGAGCCTAAACTGAAAATTGTCGGGTTGAACATGTTTAGACATGTTCTTACATTAATTACCAAGTTATATTAATGATAAAACAGGTTGCATAGCTTCTACATTGCTAATTATGCATTAATTTGAAAATAAGCTTTCTGTTGACTTTTTAAGATTAACTTTGACCCGACAATTGACCTAGGTTAGAGTGGGAATCAGAGAGTACCCTTTTGAGGGTTTATTACCCACATAATTACCTACTCATAGGTATTTTTAAATCGAGATTTGATTGGACAATTATTGATTAATCTCAAAGTCAAACCTTAATTACGACAGTTTGACTTTAAGCTAATTAACTAAGCTAAACTGAATTAAAGAAAGTTAAGGACACTTACAAGAGTCCTAAGTATGATTAGGGATCCTAAGAAAGTTTGTTGCTGATCAGAGGAGCTCCAGAAATGAGTTTGAAGTGAGTTGCAAATGAACAAAAATGTTGCAATAAGAGGTCTCTTTATATAGTGAACTAAATGCCACAAGATGACCCCAACTAAGTCTATAAATGTTGCAAGATGATCCCATGTGTCCCTATGATGCCAAAACCAGTTGCCAAGTCCCTGATTTCGAAAACCCCTCATGTAAGGCGGTGCAACAGGCTGAACAGGCAACTGTCCATTTTCTACTGCCAGCGACGGTCTTACGGACCGTAAGCAAGGAGCCTTGCGGTCTGTAAGCACCTCTTATGGACCGTAAGCCCTTGGCTTTACAGTCCGTAACCGACCATGTTCTGAGATGCCCAGTTACAATCCTTGCGGACCGTAAGCCCAGGCTTTGCGGTCCGTATCCGCTTTTTAAATATTTCTGATGCCCAGCTCCGCCATCTTACGAACCGTAAGGGTTAGCCTTTGCGGTTTATAAGCCTTCATCAGAAGACAAAAACTTGTTAACTTTGAGGTCTTGACCATGCATTCCTTTAAAGTTCGAATCTTGGGTCTTTTGCAACAGAATGGGACCACTTGATCAGTCTTAAAAAGGTTATAAAACCTTGCCATGCACTTACACATCCTTGGATTCTTATGGAAGGTCTTGCCATGCATTTGGATGGATTTGAATTCTTTTGAAAAGAATTGATCATACACCTTGTCGTAATATTATTTTAAAAACCCAATTCTTTATTAACTGAATTTATTCATTATGGGAATAACCGGCTCTAAATAGATCAGATGTTTATCATATTGATTAGGGTCTTGGGATTTATAATCAGGTCGCTCAGAGGTGTTTATTAACATGTCGACACTTTTTAAATCCTACCATACATCTTCTAATTTGACCTGGGTTCCTGACACGTTTATCTTACATGACACGTGTCTTTATTCTATTGGGTATGATTTTACGAGGTGTTACATCCTCACCCCCTTAAAAGAAATCTCGACCTCAAGATTTACTGGAACAATTGAGGGTACTTTTCCTTCATGGTAGACTCTACCTCCCACATATATTCGGAACCTCTGCAGGCATCCCATTTAACCTTTACGATAGGTACATGCTTCCTCCGAAGCTTTTTAACCCGTCGATCCTCAATCAACAAAGGCTTTTCCACAAATTTCAAGCTCTCATCTATGTGCACATCTGTATGTGGTATAACTAGCGATTCTTCTGCTAGACATTTCTTCAGATTGCAGATGTGGAATACATTGTGAATACCACTGAGCTCTTCAGGCAAGTTCAACTTATAAGCCACTGACCCAACACATTTGATAATTTCGAATGGTCCTATATACCTCGGGCTTAACTTACCTTTCTTACCAAATCGCATCACCCCCTTCCAGGGTGATACCTTAAGCAAAACTTTATCACCAACCTCAAACTTTAGAGGTTTTCGCCTTTTATTAGCATAACTTTTCTGCCTATCCCTGGCAGCTTTCAGGCAGGTCGCGAATCTGGACAATCTTGTCCGTTGTTTCGAAGACTCTGTCAGGTCCTAATAACTGAACTTCTCCTACTTCCGCCCAACAAATAGGCGTTCTGCATTTTCTACCATATAATGCCTCAAAAGGCGCTGCCTGAATACTAGTATGGTAGCTATTGTTATAGGAGAACTCGATCAATGGCAGGTGGTTATCCCAACTACCACCTAAATCAATCACACATGCACGAAGCATGTCTTCCAAAGTTTGGATTGTACGCTCACTTTGCCCATCTGTCTGTGGATGGTAAGCCGTACTAAAATTTAAGCGCGTGCCCAAAGATTGTTGGAAACTTTTCCAAAAAAATGATGTATATCTAGTATCTCTGTCAGAGATGATTGACACTGGTACGCCGTGCAGAGATACAATCTTATCTACGTACAATTGGGCTAACATGTCGGAGCTATAAGTCTCCTTAATGGGTAGGAAATGTGCTGACTTAGTCAGTCTATCAACTATCACCCATATAGTATCATTTACTTTCTTTGTCTTTGGCAACTTGGTGATGAAATCCATTGTCACCATCTCCCACTTCCATGTGGGAAGTTCAGGTTGTTGTAGCAAACATGACGGCTTTTGGTGTTCAGCTTTGACTTGCGCGCACGTCAAACATTTAGCTACGTAGGCAGCTATAGACTTTTTCAAGCCTATCCACCAATAGTTTGCCTTCAGATCCTGGTACATCTTATCAGCTCCAGGATGAATGGAATATTTGGAACTGTGTGCTTCCTGGAGGATAACATCCCGAAGTCCTCCATAAACTGGAACCCAAATTCATCCATTTAATCTCAGGATTCTGTCCTTGCCATAGGATAACTGTTCTTCAGTTACTCCTAGCTTTTCATCAGGATAGTTAGCTTCCAATACAACTTCCTTCTACGCAGCTAACAACCTTTCATTCAAACTATTCTTTATCTCAATGCTCTTGGCATTGATTCTTATAGGCTTCACTCTTTCCTTCCTGCTTAAGGCATCGGCAACCACATTTGCCTTGCCTAGATGGTATCTTATTTCACAGTCATAATCATTCAAAGTTTCCATCCAACGTCGCTGCCTCGTGTTTAAATCCTTCTGATTAAACAAGTGTTGAAGGCTTTTGTGATCAGAATAGATCACACACTTGGTTCCATACAAATAATGCCTCCACAGTTTTAGTGCAAATACAACAACACCCAGCTCCAAGTCATGGGTGGTGTAATTCTTCTCATGCACTTTTAATTGTCGTGAAGCATAGGCAATGACTTTGCCTTTCTGCATAAGCACACATCCCATACCGGTGTGTGATGCATCACAATATACTACAAACTCCTCAATTCCATTAGGCAACGTCAATACGGAGCGTTGCTCAACTTCTGCTTCAAAATATCGAAAGATTCTTGCTGCTTAGGCCCCCAGTCAAACTTGCTATTCTTGCGGGTGAGTAAAGTCAAGGGTGCTGCAATTCTTGAGAAGTTTTCAATGAATCTCCTATAGTATCCTGCCAGTCCTAGAAAGCTGCGAATTTCCGTAGGCGTCTTGGGCTCTTGCCAGTTCATAATAGCTTCAATTTTAGCGGGATCCACTTGGATACCACGCTCACTAACAACATGTCCAAGGAATTGGACTTCTCGAAGCCAAAATTCACACTTTGAAAATTTGGCATAGAGCTTTTCTTGTTGAAGTAGCTTAAGAATGCAACGGAGATGTTTCTCATGGTCAGCTTGGCTTTTCGAGTAAATGAGAATGTCGTCGATGAAAACGATGACAAATTTATCCAAGTAAGGCTTGCAGACGCGATTCATGAGATCCATGAACGCGGCAGGTGCATTAGTGAGCCCAAAAGGCATCACTAGGAACTCGTAATGACCATAACGAGTCCTAAATGCAGTCTTGTGTACATCTTCATTTTTAACCTTCAATTGATGATAACCTGACCTCAGATCGATCTTAGAGAAGTAGCTTGCCCCTTGTATTGATCGAACAGGCCGTCGATCCTGGGCAAAGGATACCTATTCTTGATAGTGACCTTATTAAGCTCATGGTAATCGATGCACAGACGCATCAATCCATCCTTCTTTTTGACAAATAGGATTGGCGCTCCCCAAGGAGACGAACTAGGTCTAATGAAACATTTGGCTAGCAAATCATCTAGCTGTGTCCTTAATTCCTTCATCTCTGTTGGTGCCAACCTATAAGGTGCTCTCGCAACAGGTGCTGCTCCAGGGATGATGTCAATTCTGAATTCTACTTGCCTATATGGTGGTAGACCAGGTAGTTCTTCTGGGAAAACTTTAGGGTACTTCGAAATGACTGGAATATCTTCAATCTTGGGTTTCTGCTCATCAATAGTTACTTGTGCCATATAAATGACACAACCCTTCTTCAAACATCTAGATGCCTTGAGCATAGACACTTGCTCAGGCAGTCCATACTGGGTATCTCCCTGAATGGTAATTGGCTCACCAGACGGAGTCTTGATCACCACTTGCTTCTTATTGCACATTATCAGGGCTTGGTTACGAGATAACCGATCCATGCCTATAACTATGTCAAAACCGGCTAGCTTCAAAGGAAGTAAAGACAATGGAAAGGAGTGGTTCCTAATGGATATAACACATCCATCTAACATGGTTGATGCGGTTTCTAAGGTACCATCAGCTAATTCCACCTCATATTTCACGCTTAGGTTTTTAACAGGTAAATTCAGTAACTTACAAAACTTAATATCTACAAATGATTTATCAGCACCTGAATCAAACAACACCCTTGCATAAACATCATTTATGAGGAAGGTACCTGTGATCACATTGTCGTCCTGGACAGCTGCCTTTGCATCCATTCGGAAGACCCTTGCATTGGTCTTCTTGATATCTTCAGGCTTCTTGGTGTATTTAGGGCAATTGGTTTTAATGTGCCCTTTCTCATTGCAGTTGTAGCATGTGGCATCTTTAATCTTCTTGCAATCAACAGTCTTGTGCTCTTTAGACTTGCATAACCCACATGCAGATGGTCCTGACTTAGACTTGGACTCAAGTCTACATTTTCCAAAGTGGCGTTTTTGGCAAGTTTTGTACTTTGGCTTTTCCTCAGCTTGTTGGCTACCCTTGTTGGATCCAGACTTCTTCCTAAAGTCAGTGCTACCTTTATGCTTCTTTTCAGATCTTCGTGAGTTATCATCCTCACGCTTTCTCTTGCATTCTTCCGAACTCCTAAGCGATCTTAGCCTGACCGCATCCAAGGTAAGAGACAGAGATAGATCAGCTGCTGATCTAAAAGTAGCAGGTCTGGACGCCTTAACACTGGCTTTGATTTCTGGGGCTAAACCCCCAATGAAGCGAGCAATCCTTTTAGGTTCCGGGGTTACGAGATACGGAACCAGCCTAGACAGGGTATTAAAACTGGTGAGGTAAGCTTGACAATCTAAATTCTTCATCACCAACAATAAGAAATCTGATTCAATTCCTTCAACCTCATGCTGCGGGCAATAATTCTCCTTAATGAGAGCAACGAACTGATCCCATGACAAATTGTAGAGTGGGACCTTTCCAGCAGCTTGAGTGAGAGACTTCGACTATGCTAGTGCCTCTCCCTTGAACGATTGGGATACATACTTCACTACATCCCTTTCAGCACAACCGCTGATGTCAACTACTGTGTCCATTTCATCTAACCAAGTCATACAGTCAATTGCCCCCTTCTCCCTAGTGAAATCCCGGGGTTTGCAGAAAACAAAGTACTTATAGGTACAGGACTTGGTATGTGGTTTATCATCAAACACTATCCTTTTAGATGGAACACTGTGTTGATTAGATGAATGTCGATCATCATCTTTCTTTGGCTCATCTTTCTTAGAGGGTGGCTTGCTGTGAGCCTCTGAATGAGTCTTAGGCTTGGAATGCGGTGCAGATAGGGTCCTACTTCGAGTCCCGCTAGATTCATTATAATGCCGCTCTATAGCTTTTGTAACTGCATTATCTACTAATGCTTGCAGCTCCGCACCGGTCACATGTATCTTAGTATTTTCATGGTTTTCCACCGGATGACTGTTTACCTCTTCTGACCTAGCCATGTAGCTTTAATTGCTACATAAAATCAAATAAGGCAAGGTTTATATAGAATCTTATACAGTTTTATTATTTTTGATAATTTATTAACCATGGTTTTTAATAGCCATTTTAGTTAATTTGTTAAATATATAATTATTCAGGATCTTTATCATAATCCTAAATTATAAGTTAGTAATAGCACAAAAGGCCTAGTCACGTAGACAAGTTTAGTTTATAAGCCCAGATTTTATAGAATTGAGGCATTAAGGTTTGAATCAAAGTTCATTACCTTTTCTTGACAAGGAGTTGTAGGCTACCACAGTCTTTAGTCCCAGAGGACGTTAATTATAGCCCGTGGGCACTTCATCCTTAAGGGATGATTATTTAAATAAGGGGATTTAGAATAACCCAATTTAAGAATGACTTATGTGATTTTATCGAATCACATTTGTCAATCATGTTAATATGCTTTCAGATGTTAACAAGGTTTTGAATCCTTTGAATAGGTTTTACCATCTTGGCCATGTCTGCAATGACATTTAGGCTAGGTTTTACCTTTAAGATTCTTTTTAATATTTAACGCAGAACAATCCTAAGTTGAGATGTTTAACAAGGATCTGAATCTAATTGAGGAACTACCATCTTGGCCCTGTCTTAAGGTGACATATGGCTAGGTCTTGCCCGTTTTAGATTTTGTCATTTTATTATAATGGTAGATCTTTTAGTGGGAATGTTATTTTATTTATTTCACATTTTATGTTTATGCACATAACTAGTAAAATGAAAATCTAAACTAACCATTCCATTAAAAATTTAACAAGTACAATTTTGCCCTAAATGGGACTTCTACTGAAATAACATGCCCACGCAGGGGCTTAAACAAACAAACATACCTACGCAGGGGACATGCCCACGCAGGGGCAAGATACAAAAAGACATACCCACACAGGGGTTAAACAAAAGGCATGCCCACGCAGGGGCTGGATTGAAAAATAAGGAAATACAACCAACAAATAAAGGATTCAATGGTCCTTATTGCTCTTCCCTTTTATTAAGCTAGTCAATCCCTTAAAGAAGCCTTGTCGTTCCCTGCGATCTCTGTGAACTTCCCGCTCAATCTGATCCAACCTTTGGAGAATTTCCTCCCGTTCTGGCGGGGAAAACCGAGGTATCTGTGGCTGCGGCTGATGTGGAGGTCGAAGAGGCGGCTGTTGTTGGTATCCATAAGCTGGGTATCCAACTCCCCAGGGAGCTCCGTAAGGTCCCTCGGGGTTAAGAGCATTGTAGTTCCATGCTGCCAAATATGGGTCGACCTCAGCATAATTGAAGCTGGTGTGAGCTGCTGCTCAAAGGGATTATACGCCGCTGAGCCAGCGTATGTAGGAATTGGGTTACCAAAACCCAATGGTGGTGACGCGACAGGCGCGGAGTTTACTTCCGGGATGGGGTTTGAAGGTCCCCCCATCTGCTGGTCTTCTTGGAGTGGCGGGTAGTGGCTGCCACTCGATGGTTGAGGGGTGCTGATACGCACTCCTCCTCGTACGGACATCCATGCGTTCGATCTCCTTCGCCTCGGTGGCTCAGGAGACTGTTGCTGAGGTGGTGGTGGTGGCGGGGTAACTGCCACGTAACGTGAATCCCCGGAAGGATCCTGTTGCTGTTGCTGCTGCTGGTGAGGCGATGAATGGTAAGAGGGTGTAAAATACCATTCATACTGGTTGAATCTCGTTTGGTAGCTATCAGGACCACGGTAGGGTGATCCATGAAAAGATGACCCATCAGAAATTTCGATGGGATGTGTGGGGGTGCCGGTCGGTGGTTCAGTGGGGTCGGTATCCTCATCCATATCCATGGCGTGATCTCCAGAAAAGTGATCTTCAGGTCCCAATAGGTTAACACCCACTGGTTCTTCGAGGTAGTTTGCCGGGTTGAACAGGATTTGGAAGATATGTGACGGGTTATCAAAGGAGTGACGAGAGTTGGACCTCTGGAGAGGGATAAATGAAGGCTGAGGGTTTTTGGGCTCATTCTCTGATTGGGGCCCAAAGGAGTGAAGATAAGAAGGTGATGAACTTAACGAGACGGACCGTCTCGCCGGCAGTAGATGAGTCCTCCAGTCTCCCTGGGGACTTGTGCTCATGGTAATGGGTGGGGTTCGCCTTTGGGATGGCCCGGCCTCATGGTCGTGGCCTGCTACTGGTCCCTTTCCTTTTCCCCTAAAGAATCTTGGCGGCATATTTAAACCTGTCAATATAAACACAGATAACAACAAAGAAAAATATAAAAGACAAAAATAAAACAAAATCAGGATTTGTCCTATGTTCTTTGTCTAGACTCGAAAATTTGAGGAATGTGCAACTGTGTAACTGAGATTAAACACAAAAGGCTAGTGTTTAATTCACTCAGTGTTGGCTCTGATACCAACCTGTCACACCCCGATATTTCCACGTATTACCGGTGGGCCCGGTGGGGAGTATCGTGACGTAGTTGATATCATCATAGTCAAACAACACAATATTTAAATGCACAGTGGAAGCAAAAGATAGATTCATTCCAACTAAATAGATTGTAATATTAAGTATCACAAAATAGTTGAAACAGATCCACAGGCGAATCAAAAATAAAAAGGAAAACTGTTCAACAGACTTCGACATCTAGAGCTTGCGAGACTTGATTATTGATGCCTGGAGTAGCCAGCCTATTTCGTATAGTACCTGCACTTAGCCTTTTTGGAAAATACGTCAGTTCACACTGGTAAATGCAACTTAGCTGACTCATTTTGAAAAGAGTTTGAAAATTGATTTGAATGCACTTCGGCAAAAATATCTTTTATAACTTGGGACAATTATTAAAATAATCGTGTATACAGTTTTACTTATTTTTCGTCCATCAGGGCCGGTCTAGATTAATTGACATGCCACAGGTATAATGTCCACAAGGATTATTTCCTTAAAGTGGTTTACCAGTTTTTACATAATGCATCTGTCAGGTGTACGCCTACACCCCGTGCTTAGGTCGTGGCCATTTCTTTGAATGATGCCAAGGATATCCGGGACATGGTCATTTAACCCCCAAAGGCCATACACCAAATAATACAGAATAAAACGAGTTATGTAAATACATTAATCACAATCCAATTTAAGTGACTACATACCCGACCAAGCGGTATTATTATAATACCGTATCCCATGCCCGTATAGGGAAAATAAGTTAAGAGTATTTACCTGAGCAATGTATAAATCAAATACAGCAAGTGAACGTAGCTTTTACTGGGCTCCTAATCTGGAACGAATGTTTTTAATAACCTATTAGAATCCTAACGGGTCTTTAATTAAGCTTAGACTTAGACCGGTTAGTTTTCAAAAGGAATATACGGTTCAAACGCATGATAAAGCGAAGACCGGTTTAGAATGTGGCTTTGACCCGACAAGCTTGTATGCTTGTTTAATATGGGTAACTTAAAAACATTCTGGATTTTGAGACAAAAATGATATGGTTGGACCCGTTTCGGTAATTATATGTAAACTAGTTACATAAGCCGCTCCGAACGTAAAAAGTGCGTAACGGGTAACCATATTAGTCATATACAAGTTCCCTAAGTTAATATGCCTTAAATATGTTGTGACATCAGTAAGATATCTTCTTATTATGCCCAAAACGAATTTAAACTCCAACTATGCCCCGTAGGGGCATTTTGGTCATTTTAAAGGTTATAAAAGAGTTTAAATATTAGTTTGAGTTACAGGTCTGATATAATCAGCAAAAATACTTAATTTAATAAGTTATAATAGTAGGTTATTACATATATGTGAAATTTATCATTTAAAAACAAACTATGCACCTTAGGGGCATTTTGGTAATTTCACTTAGGCTTAAAAGGTCAAAACTGGAAATCTGAGTTTAAAACTTTTACTTACTATTAATATATAAGTATTTACTAAAAATATCAGTAGGTATCTGATGTGTGCAAAATGCAACATATAAATTGCATCAATTGTGGCATAAAACTAACCCTTTTTAGTACTAATGTTGGAAAAAGTGTGCTTTTGTCTTCCTTTTGTATTTTCAGGATTAAATGAGCTCAAATTAACAAAGAAGCAAAAAGACAGCAAAATCTAACATAAATACAAGAAAAGGAACAAACGTGACATGCCCGACCCCACGACAGCATCTTCCCAAGCAAAACAAGAAGACAGAAGACTGAACACGCCATGTGCTTAGTGAGCACGGGGGCGTGCCCAAGTGTCAGCAGAAAAGACAAAGTTGTAGAAGCTTCCATCGCCCACCACGGGGCCATGCTCAGCGGACATGGGGTCGTGGTCAACTATAAGATTCGCAGAATCCAGGCAAATCTTGATAGTACAGATATGCTTCTGCACACGGGGTCGTGCCCAGCGGACACGGGGCCGTGGTCAACTAATAAAGACAAGAGTAATTAATGAAGAAAGAGAAGGATGTGGACACGGGGCCGTGCCCACTGGACACGGGGCCGTGCCCGAGCTTCTATTCAGCCTATAAATAGGAGTGCTTGGCTCAAGCTCAAACCATCCCTTGGCACACCACATCTCTCACACTTCACCCACCACCCACCACCACCATAACACCATCATCCACAACCATCATCCATTGTCCATCATAGAGTGTGTGAGTCGTCTCGGGATCCAAGATTGATCGTAAGAGTTCTTGACAATCAAGGCCATGTTTGCCTAAGTCTCTTACATCACTTGGTGAAGACAAAGTGTCTAGTGTAATACTTTTTATTTTTAATCTTTTCGCACTTTTTAATTGGTTATGTATTAATGACTTTAATAACTAGTTTCTTATGTTGAAGGTGATTCTTCCTTATCGTTTGTCCGTGGTGTCTTGGCATTATTTTACTGTCTATATAAAATAAAAGATTTTCACCATTCATATCTCCACGGTCTATATGGAGGTATGTTGGCCACCTGGTCGGGGGTTAAGGGAACGGTTTGGTAAGAGTCTTGCCATTGTTCAGTGTATAGATCCTGCAAAGGACCTGGGTCAAATTTCGTCGGACCTCCTTCAATACTTAACGGTATTGGATGACGGGGGTCCAAACTCTTTGATCCCCTCATAAGTTAAACTACTATTAATACTTTAACCCGGCTACTTAGGATTAAAACTCCAAGATCCCTTGTCCTAAAAATCTGCAGACATTTGAACACGGGCCGTGTTCATTGAACACGGGGCCGTGTCCGAAGTACTGACTTCATAAAGTTGAACTCTTCTCGGTTTGTTTTCTCAGAATGGCGAGCAGAACTAGCGGAACATCTTCATCACACTCCAGAAACAACCGGCAAGGGAGAAGGTCATCAACGGTTGAAGATTCTCTTGTAAACTATGTTTACGCCCTAAGAGAGGCCCTTGATGAAATGATAGGGGTGGAAGAGGTATTGGTTGATCGTATTAATCACTTGACGGTGGGACTAGAAGGATGTCTTCGAGAGGTCAACCTTTTGCACCAAAGGTTGAACATTCTCGCTTCTCCTCCTTTGGTACCAATCATTACCCAAAGGGCATGGAATGTGGTTCCTGAAGTCATCATACCGGCCGAGTGGTACGCCATGCATCCGGAGCCCCCTCGGGAAGTGCTACAAAGGGTTCCGGTCGGTGTCGCTCCTCCTCCACAAGATGTCGAAGAGAATGACGCTGCCTTCTTCCTCCCAAGAGAGATAGAAGAATGGCTTTAAACGCCCCTCAGCTCGGAGTTCTACAAGACTTTTAGATACCGGAAGACTATTTCCGGAATTTTGGTTTTTATTGTAGAAGTAGAACTCCTTAGGATGATTTTACGTATCACTTGACCTATCTAATCTAGGACCATTAACTTTTATTTTCTGCTTTATTTTTCAATTTTCTAGGACTATTATGTAATTCTCTCTATGACTTAATGAATGATGGTTTTAGTTAATTTGGTGTTTGGATGGTGTTGGAACGAATAAAATACACTCAGGATGGCAAAGGATGACAAGGGAAACTTGAACCAGCACCCCATGCAGGAAAAACAGGGCCATCCGACAATTTTCTTCATTAACAGTAAGCTCAGCACGGGCCGTGTCCGCCCCACACAGCCCCGTGCTGCACAGTCTGCAGAAATGACCCAGTTCAGGTAAACTGGACACGGGCCGTGTTCACCCAACACGCCCCCGTGTCCAGAGTTCTATTTCTTTTGTTTAATTTTTGTTACTGGCACTTGAACACGGGGCCGTGCCCGGACAACACGGGGCCGTGTCCAGCGCTCAGTAACACAATTTTTTTTGCTTTTTCACACCTTTTACACATTCAATTAACCTAAAAACTTATTTTTGGGACACATTGAGGACAATGTGTAATTTAAGTGTGGGGGGATGCTAAAACCTTGAATCTTGCAAGTCCTAATAACAAGCCTTACACAAAACTCTATTGGAACCGCTAATCACCCCAAATTTTTTTCAAAAATTTTCATTTTTTTTTACTTTTCTAGGTTTAATTTGGGAATTTCAAAATTCTAAACAGGTTATATTTTTACAAATTTACAACCGACAGCGTCGTGATAAAAAGAACCAACATAAGAAAATTATGAAAAGGCATGACAAGCTTAGTTAAAATTTAATTATATATACTTGATCACATAAAAACTCATTCCCACAAAAGTGAGTTTTGAGCCTTTATTGAGCACACAAATACATATCTTTAAAGTAAATGCTCATTTTTCGTTTCTTGTGTGAATAGCCGCTTGGTTCTTACAACTCTAGAACTTGCCACGACGATACATTCCCGGTCCTTACCAACTTAAACCCGAGTAAGTAAATGATGGAGGCATTAGGACTAACCCTTTTTATTTCTACACCATTATTTTCTTTTTTTTACCACCTACCCAAAATCCCCCTAGTTAACCCCTTTGAGCCTAAACCTTTTCATTTCTTAACCCAAACCAAACACCCTTTCACCCACCAAAACCTTTTTATTTTTAACCCTTTGTTTTAGTAACAAGCTCGGTTTTTCGTTTGACTTTGAAAAAAAAATTATATTTTGTTTGGTTGATGAAGCAAAAGAAATAAACAAACAAGTTCATCAAAAATAACTTTGTTTGAATAATAGCTTCATCAAAATAAAATTGCAAAAATAAAAAGTCTTTCGAAAACCGACGCTTTTTACACTTTTTCGCCCTTTTCTACTAACCACTAACCCAACCTCCTACCTTTAACCCAAGCCCAACCCTTCACCCAAAAGTCCTCTTGATGTTTACAAAGGTTTATAGTTAAAAAGGAGGAGGATTGATTGCTTGGCAAGCCTATGGTAGGAGTAAGTTCCATGCCGCTCTCGAGTGATTCACTAAAATACATCTTCGGCCGAGTGTTGAGTGATCCCCCGTGAGGTATGTGAACTTGTATATAAATAGAATTTTAAAGAGGCATGTTATGCCCTAATAAGTAATTTATCTTATGAAAAGTTTTAAATAAATCATGACGAATAGAATTGTAAATAAATAAAAATAAAACTAAATAAAGAATCTTGGAAATCCCGACACTCTATGACAAACCCAAAAACCTTCTTTTCTACTAATTCCATTTGGGAGTGTAAAGCCACATTATAAAGCGTTTTGCTTGAGGACAAGCAAAGATTCAAGTGTGGGGGTATTTGATGTGTGCAAAATGCAACATATAAATTACATCAATTGTGGCATAAAACTAACCCTTTTTTAGTACTAATGTTGGAAAAAGTGTGCTTTTGTCTTCCTTTTGTATTTTCAGGATTAAATGAGCTCAAATTAACAAAAGAAGCAAAAAGACAGCAAAATCTAACATAAATACAAGAAAAGGAACAAACGTGACATGCCCGACCCCACGACAGCATCTTCCCAAGCAAAACAAGAAGACAGAAGACTGAACACGCCCCGTGCTCAGTGAGCATGGGGGCGTGCCCAAGTGTCAGCAGAAAAGACAAAGTTGTAGAAGCTTCCATCGCCCACCACGGGGCCGTGCTCAGCGGACACGGGGTCGTGGTCAACTATAAGATTCGCAGAATCCAGGAAAATCTTGATAGTACAGATATGCTTCTGCACACGGGGTCGTGCCCAGCGGACACGGGGCCGTGGTCAACTAATAAAGACAAGAGCAATTAATGAAGAAAGAGAAGGATGTGGACACGGGGCCGTGCCCGAGCTTATGTTCAGCCTATAAATAGGAGTGCTTGGCTCAAGCTCAAACCATCCCTTGGCACACCACCTCTCTCACACTTCACCCACCACCACCATAACACCATCATCCACCACCATCATCCATTTTCCATCATAGAGTGTGTGAGTCGTCTCGGGATCCAAGATTGATCGTAAGAGTTCTTGACAATCAAGGCCATGTTTGCCTAAGTCTCTTACATCACTTGGTGAAGACAAAGTGTTTAGTGTAATACTTTTTATTTTTAATCTTTTCGCACTTTTTAATTGGTTATGTATTAATGACTTTAATAACTAGTTTCTTATGTTGAAGGTGATTCTTCCTTATCGTTTGTCCGTGGTGTCTTGGCATTATTTTACTGTCTATATAAAATAAAAGATTTTCACCATTCATATCTCCACGGTCTATATGGAGGTATGTTGGCTACCTGGTCGGGGGTTAAGGGAACGGTTTGGTAAGAGTCTTGCCATTGTTCAGTGTATAGATCCTGCAAAGGACCTGGGTCAAATTTAGTAGGACCTCCTTCAATACTTAACGGTATTGGATGGCGGGGGTCCAAACTCTTTGATCCCCTCATAAGTTAAACTACTATTAATACTTTAACCCGGCTACTTAGGACTGTATCCCTGCTGACTCAGACTACTTAGCCGAGGGTAACGTCACCTTCAAAAGAGGGGCCTTCCACAAGATGCATTAATAACTTAATTAATTATCTTTCAATAATCCGACCCTTTAGGATTATATCCTTGCTGACTCAAAGTACTGGGTTGAGGATAACGTCACCTCTAAAAGAGGGGCCTGCTACAATAACTAAGATAATCTCTTAAATAGTGCAAAAGTGCGGAAATAATCAAATGTTACACTAAACACGAGTCGGAGCCAAGTGATTCATCTTGTCTATCTGTTTTTCTTTTATTTTTATTTTTCAGCATTTTAGTTTGTTTTTATTTTTCTTAGTTTAAAACATTTTTCCAAACTTTTGATTTGATTAGACGTTGAGGATAAACCGGTACTAAAAGCTCTTGTGTCCTTGGACGACCTCGGTATCTTACCAACACTATACTACGCTCACGATGGGTGCACTTGCCCATATGTGTGTTTAGTGTTAGTAAATATCGTGTTTTATAAATTTAAAACTTGGCTAAAGAAAGTGTAAAAGGGCTTAAAATAAACATTAAAACCATAACACACTTCACGCACATCAGTATCAAACCTTATATGTTTAAAATAGTTTTAGTACATACTATGCGTTAAAAACGCTTAAAAAGGCGATTTTGAGCTATTTCCGGGTTTTCAAAGAAAACTGATATTTTTATTATTCCAGAAGGCTCAAAATATTTTATTTATCATGTAGAATCAGTAGCAAAAGGTTTGGGGTCAAAAGGATTTGTAAAACTCATTTTATAGCCCAAAAGGGCAAAACTGGCAATTACCGAATCAAGCTTAAAATTCTAAGTTATGCTCAGCCTAAAAATAAATAAAAATCTCCAAAAATCCCAAAATATTATTTTATATCAGTGGGTAAAAATTTTGGTATCAAAAATCGGGTTTAGATAGGCTATACGCTAATTACACCGTTTAATTACTAAAAAGCATTCTAATTATGCTAATGAGCATAACTCTTAATCTAGACTACAAACTGATGTCAAATTTTAGGTGCAAGTTTATAAATCAGTAATGAAGGTTTCTATTCTTTTATTTTTTTCAAAAATCACGTTTTAAGGTCATATGGGCATAATAGTCAACATTTAGGCATTTAACAGAAATATGCATATGAATTGGATAACTAATAAACCAAGTTGTATAATCACAGAGGGTTATAGTAACAGGAAACCTGGTCCTAATAGGGCTCTAAGGCATTTCTAAAACATGATATAATGGGTCAGAATCGAAAGTCAAAGCAAAAGTCAAATTATGCGACTTTCGGTTCCAAACCGAGCCTAAACTGAAAATTGTCGGTTTGAACATGTTTAGACATGTTCTTACATTAATTACCAAGTTATATTAATGATAAAACAGGTTGCATAGCTTCTACATTGCTAATTATGCATTAATTTGAAAATAAGCTTTCTGTTGACTTTTTAAGATTAACTTTGACCCGACAATTGACCTAGTTAGAGTGGGAATCAGAGAGTACCCTTTTGAGGGTTTATTACCCACATAATTACCTACTCATAGGTATTTTTAAATCGAGATTTGACTAGACAATTATTGATTAATCTCGAAGTCAAACCTTAATTACGACAGTTTGACTTTAAGCTAATTAACTAAGCTAAACTGAATTAAAGAAAGTTAAGGACACTTACAAGAGTCCTAAGTATGATTAGGGATCCTAAGAAAGTTTGTTGTTGATCAGAGGAGCTCCAGAAATGAGTTTGAAGTGAGTTGCAAATGAACAAAAATGTTGCAATAAGAGGTCTCTTTATATAGTGAACTAAATGCCACAAGATGACCCCAACTAAGTCTATAAATGTTGCAAGATGATCCCAGGTGTCCCTATGATGCCAAAACCAGTTGCCAAGTCCCTGATTTCGAAAACCACTCATGTAAGGCGGTGCAACATGCTGAACAGGCATCTGTCCAGCGACGGTCTTACGGACTGTAAGCAAGGACCCTTGCAGTCCGTAAGCACCTCTTACGGACCGTAAGCCCTTGGCTTTGCGGTCCGTAACCGACCTTGTTCTGAGATGCCCAGTTACAATCCTTGCGGACCGTAAGCCCAGGCTTTGTGGTCCGTATCCGCTTTTTAATTATTTCTGATGCCCAGCTCCGCCATCTTACGGACCGTAAGGGTTAGCCTTTGCGGTTCGTAAGCCTTCATCAGAAGACAAAAAATTGTTAACTTTGAGGTCTTGAACATGCATTCCTTTAAAGCTCGAATCTTGGGTCTTTTGCAACAGAATGGGACCACTTGATCAGTCTTAAAAAGGTTATAAAACCTTGCCATGCACTTACACATCCTTGGATTCTTATGGAAGGTCTTGCCATGCATTTGGATGGATTTGAATTCTTTTGAAAAGAATTGATCACACACCTTGTCGTAATATTATTTTAAAAACCCAATTCTTTATTAAATGAATTTATTCATTATGGGAATAACCGGCTCTAAATAGATCAGATGTTTATCATATTGATTAGGGTCTTGGGATTTATAATCAGGTTGCTCAGAGGTGTTTATTAACATGTCGACACTTTTTAAATCCTACCATACATCTTCTAATTTGACCCCGGTTCCTGACAACTTTATCTTACATGACACGTGTCTTTATTCTATTGGGTATGATTTTACGAGGTGTTACACCCGGCCTTCTCTTCAATTAACCTGAAGGCCAGTTGAAGCTATGCAAAGCTTCAACTTCTCTAAGGTGACAACCTTAGTCAACATATCAAATGGATTTTCACATCCTTTGATCTTCTTCAACTTCAGAGTGCCTTCACTAACTTGCTCTCTGATGAAGTGATATCTCAGCTGTATGTGCTTTGTCTTCGAATGGAAGACAGGATTCTTTGCAAGATGAATTGCACTTTGATTGTCACAGAATAGTGCACAATCAACTTGTTCCTTTCCGAACTCTTTGAGAAAATTCATCAACCATATAAGCTCTTTGCTTGCTTCAGCAACTGCCATATACTCTGCTTCTGTGGTTGAAAGGGCAACACTTTTCTGCAATCTGGACATCCAGCTTACTGCAGTGCCTCCCACTGTAAAGACATATCCGGTGGTGCTTTTGTAAGATTCTTTACAACCACCAAGGTCAGCATCCGCAAAACCCTTCAGAATAACTTCTTTCCCCTTAAACTGTAATGCCACTTTTGAAGTCCCCTTCAAATATCTTAGCAGCCATTTAACTGCTTCCCAATGTTCTCTCCCTGGATTAGACATAAACCGACTAACAACTCCCACTGCATGAGCTATATCTGGTCTCGTGCATACCATTGCATACATGAGGCTACCAACTGCCGATGCATACTGAACTTTAGCCATTTCTGCTTTGTCTTCATCTGATCTGGGTGATTGAACTTTAGAAAGCTTAAAGTGACTTCCCAAATGTGTGCTTCGAATCTTGGCATCTTTAAGGCTGAATCTTTCTAACACTTTCTCAATGTACTTCTCTTGAGAGAGTGTCAAGGAACCATCTTCTTTGTTTCTGATAATACTCATCCCGAGTATTTGGTTTGCAGCTCCCAAGTCTTTCATCTTAAACTCTTCAGACATCTGCTTCTTCAGCTTCTTGATCTCTGTCAAGTCTGAACCTGCAATTAACATATCATCCACATATAGTAATAGAATGATATAAGAACCCTTGAACCTCTTGATGTAACAACAATGGCCATTGTCACATCTCTTGTATCCGACTCTTCCCATGAAGTTATCAAACTTCAAATACCATTGTTAGACCGCTTGTTTCAGACCATACAAACTCTTCTTCAACTTACACACCAAGTTTTCTTTGCCTTTAACCTGAAAACCTTCTGGTTGTGTCATGTAGATATCTTCTTCTAGGTCACCATGTAGAAAAGCTGTCTTGACATCTAGCTGCTCTAGATGCAAGCCTTCTGCTGCTACAATACTGAGAACAAGTCTGATAGTAGTCATCTTCACCACTGGAGAAAATATTTCATTGAAATCAATTCCCTCTTTCTGCTGAAATCCCTTGACCACTAATCTTGCTTTGTACCGTTTGGTACCAGCATGTTCATCTTTGACCCTGAAAACCCACTTGTTCTGAAGAGCCTTCTTCCCAGCTGGAAGCTTTGTTAAGTGCCAGGTCTTGTTCTTCTCAAGCGACTTCATCTCATCTTTCATTGCTAACTCCCACTGCAATAAATCTTTCAACCCCATGGCTTCTGAGTAACACTGGGGTTCACCATTTTCTGTCAAAAGTATGTAATTGACAGATGGTGAATATCTGTCTGGTGGTCTAATGACTCTGGAGGATCTTCTTGGTTGAAACTGAGGAGTTTCTGGGGATTCTAGAATTTGAGGAGCGACCTCTTCTTCTTCTTCTTCTTTTGCAGAATTATTACTAGAATTATCCCCTGAGCTCCCACTGTCGATTGACTCATTCCCATTTTCTGGAATGTCGACTGAAGCTTCCTTTCTTGTTTCACCACTTTCAAATTCAACATAGTCTTTCTGAACTTCTGGTCCTTTGGTGTTTCTGTCTTTATACAATTCATTTTCATTGAAGACGACATTCTTGCTTCTGATTACTTTTCTGCCTTCATTATCCCAAAGCCTGTAACCCGTTTTTTCTGACCCATAACCAATGAATGTGCACTTCTTGGATTTTGAGTCTAACTTATCCCTGTCACCAGCTTCCAACAAATCGTAAGCACTACAACCAAAGACTCGTAATTGTTCAAGACTTACCTCCTTTCCTTGCCACATTTCTTCAGGCAACTTAAAATCTAAGGGACCGGTTGGTGAACGGTTGATCAAGTAGGCTGCAGTGCTAACTGCATCGACCCAGAATGTCTTGGGCATCCCGGCATTTAGCCTCATGCTTCTAGCCCTCTCATTTAGAGTTCTATTCATTCTCTCGGCTACACCATTCTGCTGAGGAGTTCCGGGAACTGTCTTGATCATCTTTTCCATTCCTTGGCACAATAGTCAGTGAACTGCTTGCTTATGTATTCACCACCATTATCAGACTTTAAGCACTTTACCTTCAAGTTAGTTTCATTTTCAACAGCAGATTTCCATATCTTAAAAGCATCAAATACAGCAGATTTATGCTTAAGAAAATATACCCATACCTTTCATGTTGAATCATCGATGAAAGTAACATAATACCTCAAGCCTCCTAGAGATAAAACTGAGGTTGGTCCATATACATCCGAGTGAACAAGCTCTAACTTCTGAGCTTTCGGTGTCCTCCATGTCTTCACAAAAGTAACCCTCTTTTGTTTTCCAAGAACACAAGGTTCATAGAATTCAGTTTCCACTTTCTTCAAGTCTGGAAACTTACCTTTCTGAGCCAACATCTTCAATCCCTTCTCGCTCATGTGTCCGAGTCGGTTGTGCCATAAATTTGATGGACTCAGACCGGTGGTCATTGCATGAACACCCTCAGCAGAAACTTCTGCCATGTATAGAGTACATTGCTTCTTTCCTTTGGCAATCACTAAATTGCCTTTGATCATTTTCCATTGTCCACCCCCAAAGTGAACATTAAACCCTTCATCATCCAGTTTACCAACTGAAATCAACTTTCTCCTCAAATTAGGAATAACCCTGACATTTTTCAATGTCCATATGGTTCCTAATGAGGTCTTCAAGTCTACATCTCCAATACCTGTGATATCAAGCATTTGATCATCTGCTAAACGAACTTTACCAAAGTTACCTGTTCGTAGATTCTTGACCATATCTGGGCATGAGATAGCATGGAAAGAAGCACCCGAATCCATAATCCAAGATTCAACTGAATCTTCAACAGAACAGATGAGAACATCACCTAATTCTTCCGAGGATACACTGTTTACTTCTTTCTTTGAAGCAGGTTTTGTACATTGGCTTCTATAGTGACCTTTTTCTTTGCAATTCCAACATTCAACGTCTTTTCTGTTCTTTGACTGTCCTCTTCTTCTGGACTTGGACCTGCCTCGACTATGTCCTCTTTCGTTTCTTCTTCCTCTACTTTCTGTATGCAATAAAGAACTAGAATTAGAAGTCTCACCATTGCTTCTCCGTCTGATATCTTCATTTACTATCAAGTCATGAATACTCTCGAAAGTGAGTTTGGTAGTGCCGGATGCACTACTAACAGCTGTGACTGTGCCTGACCAACTGTCGGGCAATGATGATAAAAGGAGTAGTGCTTGAACTTCATCTTCAAACTTTATTTCAACTGAGGCTAAACGAGAGATAATCGAGTTAAACTCATTTATGTGAGCGGTAACCCACATGCCTTCCTTCATCTTGGTGTTAACCAATTGTCGGATGAGGAATACTTTGTTTCAAGCGGATGGTTTTTCATACATGTTGGACAAAGCTTTCAATACACCATATGTGGTTGTTTCATTGACAATATTGTAAGCAACACTCTTTGCCAAAGAAAGCCTAACCACACCCAAAGCTTGTCTATCCAACAACTTCCATTCTTCATCATACATGTCATCTGGTTGTTCACCTGACATAGGCAAATGCAAACTTTTCTGATACAATAAATCTTCAATTTGCATTTTCTAAAATCCATAATCACTTCCATCGAACTTATCAATCTTGATTTTACTATCTTCTGCCATTAAAAAAATTACCAAATTACTACTAACCAAACGGGTTTGTACTGCTAAATGGTAATTTATACGAGCGAAAGCGATAATCAGAAACAAATAACTTATCTGTTTCAAGCTTTATTGGCAAGGACAAGTATTGATGGATAATGAGATCTTGTTCAAAGTTGAGGGACCTTTCTGATAAAATTGAAACTTTAATTTCTCCACCAAAAATAAAAGTTGAGGGGGCCTTTCTGATAAAATTGAAACTTCAATTTCTCCACCAGAATAAAACACGGACGTGTTCTCCTTCTTCCCCAAATTTCACCAGAAAAAAAAAACTCTGCTCTCCACTTCTTCTTCTTCTTCTCTTCTGTTTGTGTTTCAAACAAGAGCAAGACTGGGTTCAATCGGAACCCTAGACAGCGGCGGCGCTGGACAGATGGAGGTTGGCGGAACTTCCGGCGGTTCTGACGGCTGTGGTGACGGCGGTTTTCTGATCAGAAACCCGACGGCTTCGGAATCACTGCTATGATTCACCTGAGCGGCGACGGTTGCTGGTTCAGACCCTGAACAGTGACTGCGGACCTGAACAGAGGAAACTGGCATGAAAGGACCGGTTGAAACTGATGCAAATCGGAACCCTAGTTCAGATTTCTGCACCTTCAGGTATCTCCTTCTTCTACACCTTCGTTTCTGTTCGTTTATGTTCTCTTATGTTCGAATCTGATCGATTTCTGTTCGATCTGTTCGGTTTCTGTTCGTCTTCTGTTCGGTTTAACAACAAGAGCCTGAGCTCTGATACTAGTTGTTAGGATCAGGATACACACACGAACACAGAACTCACACACACACACTTTTCTGTTGAAGAACACAAAGATTTATAGTGGTTCGGTCGATTCTAACCTACATCCACTCTCGGTAACTAGGAATATTTGGATTAAGCTTTGGTACAATTTACAGATACATAGCAATCTCATATATATAAGATTGAGGAAAGAGAAGATAGTCCCAAAACATGATCCGTGAAATCTGGATCACAAAGACAATTATTTCCTTATCAACTTGATCAGCAAAGCTGACCTCAGCTTGATCAAATTGTCAAGTGGTTTGGCTTCACACTCAACACCCTTTGCGGTAGTTGAACCCATAACTACTTGGTTGAGATATACACTATTTTACCACTAGGCTATATATCAACAATCCATACTTTACTTGTGTTTACTTTTTATTTTCTAACCAATACACAATCCATACGTACACAACATATATGCATGTATATGGATGGTAATAATTAGTAGTTTTGAGTCACTTAACATAACAAATTTAACAAACATATCCTGTATTATGTTAACGTGTTATTAAATGGATCGTATTTAGATTGCACTAAAAGTAAATAACCCAGCCAGATCATTTTAAACTAGAATTTATAAGAAATTAAAATTATATGTGCATGTTATAGAAACATGTTTAGGATGTATCAGCAACATGCAGAATTTAATAAACAACTCAATCCTTGTAATCATGATAGAGCTATTATACACACCATATTAATTTATACAGTTGAATTCTTGTATTGAAGCACAAGTGTACATGTCATAAAAGTTACGTCATGGTTTAATTTTTTTTCTTGATAAATTTATGTGTTTACAATTTTCATTATTTTAGCAATGTCGAATCCTCAAATCCCTGGGGAGGTCTTAGATTCGGTGAGCTCCGGTTCAGGTTCGTCCACTCGTCGTTGCGGTGGCGGTTCCTCTTACGGGATGTCAAGTCTTGGACTGTAGCCACATGAAAATCTAGTTAGAGGGCCCGTGGGGGTTCACCCCGAGGGCACTCCGACGCTCAAGTCAGTATCTTGTATGGTAAAGATAGTTATAAGTGCAAGTAAAGGGTATATTTCAGAGAGAAGAAGCTGAAGTTGTAAGGGAGAAGGAGGGGATCATAACCTGCTGGTTTAGGAAGATAAAAATTCCTTTTATAATGGCATTCTTGGGTCAAACCCCTAGTGGGCTGGCTTAAGAATGGGCTTCTCAGAATTAGGCCAACTCAAACCTTCTAAACATACTGGGAAAATCCAAATGGGCTCAGGCCCAGTCATCAATCCAAGGGAATGAGCCCAGACGAGGAGCCCACACGGGGACCCTCGTCGTCAAGTCATCCCTAGTCCATGCCCATTCACTTATGGATGGGTGTAGGACTTATTCTAGTCTTTAAAAACCTAGGCGGGTCGCTCTCCGCCCTTTAACTGTCACCCCTATTCATCTGGTACATGTGATCTAAGGCACGTTATGCCAAAGTTATCTGTTTTGTTATCCTTGGGACAACCTTGCATTTAGCACTCAAAATAGCAAGGTGACCCCTCAAGTAGGGTAGCACAATTCCTTACCCCAATCTATTCCTCCTTGAAGGCGTTTTTTCCAATGCACTTGTTTGATAGTACTTTTTTATAGCGTTTATGCTATTTAGATTGTTTTTCCATGTCCTCCTTGAGGGCATTTCGATTGAGATACTCGTTCAAGAGTAGTTTCTTTAAGAGCATTAACTTGGATGTCTTGTTTGCCGTGTTATACTTTCTGTTCAGTGCCCCTCGGAGGAGGGTTTTTATCATGTTTAAGTTGTTAAACTTTTTCATGAATTAGCTTTGTAACTTGTTTAAGTTGTTAAAGCTTTCCATAGGTCGCTTTGTAACTTTTTTAAGTTGTTAAAGCTTTGCATAGGCCAGTTTTGTAACTTGTTTGAGTTGTTAAAGTTTTATATGAGTCGCTTTATAACTTGTTTAAGTTGTCAAAGCTTTGTATAGGTTTGCTTGGTAACTCGTTTAAGTTGTCAAGGCTTTGTATAAGTTTGCTTCGTAACTTGCTTGAGTTGTTAAAGCTTTGTATAGGTTTGCTTGGTAACTCGTTTAAGTTGTCAAGGCTTTGTATAGGTTTGCTTGGTAACTCGTTTAAGTTGTCAAGGCTTTATATAGGCCCGCTTCGTAACTCGTCTAAGTTGTTAAAGCTTTGTATAAGTTTGCTTGGTAACTCGTTTAAGTTGTCAAGGCTTTATATAGGCTCGCTTCGTAACTCGTCTAAGTTGTTAAAGCTCCTGTTGGGCCTGTTGTTCAATGGCGTTTGGCCCACTTGGATTTTCATATGCCTGTTTCGGCGTTTTTGGACGTAGTTGACTTAGTCCTAGCCCCACGGCCGGGCTTTTCCTTGTTTTGACTAAGGCGGCATGTTTGTATGCTTATGTACATGTTCATTTTATTGTAAGATCGCCCGGCATGTCTGCCTAAATGATCTTGTTTGACCCGTTAGTGGGGTCTTCTTGCCATTTGGGATTTTTGTTCTTCGAGAAGGGGTGGCATCTTCTCCTTTTGGAGAGGTTTTGTGAGCCCTTTAGAAACACTTGTTATGTAGAGGGAGCCTTCCCATGAGTCCTTATTAAGGTCTCTTTCCTCCCCTGGAGAGATGTTGTAATTCTCTAAGAATTTGTGCCCATGGAAAGTGCACCCTCTTCTATTGGAGAGACTTCTTCAGACATATGTAACCCCGAGATGGGGCTCCTTTTCTTTGGATGGATACTTTCTAAAACACAGACCTGTGGCGAAGATCTTTTCTTTTCAAGTAAAGGATTCTTCAGATTCGAAGTCCCTTGTCAAGGGAGCTCTCCCCCCCTTCCCTTTTTTTTTTTTGAATAAGTTGTTCGGGTGCGAAATCCCAAGGAGTAGTTTTCTCAGATATTAGAACCCAGGGACGGGGGTATTTCCCCGTCCTTAGAAGGAACTTCACCAATACTTGATCCCATAGCAGGGTGTACTTTTATTCGCTGAAGAGACTTCTGAAATACTTAATCCCACAGGAGGGGATACCCTCCTTTTCTTGGGAGAAACTTGTTCATGTTCGTGGAAGGAAATTTTGTAATACTTAATCTCATAGAAGGAGTTATCTCCTTATTTCCAGAAGGAATTTCTTCGAGTTTTAATTCAATGGCGGGGACACGTTCCCGTTCGTTGAAGAGACTTATGGGACCCCAAATCACATAGGTTGGGACATCTTCATTTTTTTCGAAAGTGACTTCTCCAAGACTTAATCCCCAGGGATATTAATCCCCATTGTGAAACTCCCACTTCAGTCACCTCACACATTTAAGTTTCAAATAATTACACATTAGACCTCCAACTTATTTACTTCACATTCCTCTTGTATTTTCATTCAATTCAACTTTTGATTAATGACCGAACGGCCCTTGTACTTCATCATTTCATATTACTTGCATATTCAAGCCATCAACTCGACCTCGAAATGCATCCAAACAATATTGTTTACCTCGTTTGTCATCTTTGTCTGTTCCGCTTTATCTCTAAACTCCTTAACTTCACCGAATTAAGCAATTAAACCTTCCTATTATTGGAAGAAGTTTCTTCAAGGTTGAATCCTGAGGGAGGGATATGTTCCTTCCTATGCTTGGAAGGAGTTTCTTCGAGGCTGGATCCCGAGGGAGGGATATGTTTCTTCCTATTCTTGGAAGGAGCTTCTAAAATGCTTGATCCCAGAGAATAGGATGTTCTTCTCTTTTTGGAAGGAACTTTTCCTGAACTTGATTCCATGGAAAGTATACGTTCCTGTTCTTGGGAGCGACTGCTGAGGTACCTTCAAAGGAGGAGCATCCAGGTTTTTCCTTAAGGACTAATAACGTAGTCCAGGGAGTGTTCCTCCTTCAAGGGCGGAGCATCCATTTTTTCCTTAAGGACTAATAACGTAGTCTAGGGAGTCTTCCGCCTTCAAGGAAAGAGCGTCCCAGTTTTTCCTTAAGGATTAATAACGTAGTCCAGGGATTCTTCCGCCTTCAAGGAATGAGTGTCCCGGTTTAAGGACTAATAACGTAGTCCAGGGAGTGTTCCGCCTTCAAGGGCGGAGCGTCCATGTTTTTCCTTAAGGACTAATAACGTAGTCTAGGTTTTTTCTTTCTTCAAGTTGAGGATTAATTATGTAGTCCACAGATTCTTTTTCTTTAGGAAGGAGCCAAATACACAGTCGAGTCTTTTCCTTTTTTCAAGAGAGGAATTAGTAAGGCAGTCCATGCCCCTTCCCCCTCCTTCCTTTTTTTTTTTTTTGTTGTTGTAGAGATCTTCGAACATGAGAACTTATGGAGGGGCTTAATCTTTTTTGGAGGAGGTAATACAAAAATAAAGATCCCTATCGAGAAGTCTTCAATGTAGGACCCAATGGTGTTATACCATGCTAGCTTCCCAGTTCAGTGTTGTCAAGCGTAGTTGGTAATACTGAACTTATAAAATAGGTTGTCCTTGAGCCCATCTGTCTAGACAATCGGTTGTGATTTTCTGATCAACTGCTTGATATGAGGACGTCGATCAATGTCCAAAAGATGTCATGTGATGATGGTGTTATACCATACCAGCCCCTGTTCAATGTTGCACAAAGGTTTATCTTGCTTTCACTAGTGTTGTGTCACTTTCCTCCTAGCCGAAGCTATACCCTTGTTTAAGGATGTTTAAGGTGATCATTTTTCTTCGATATCTTTTCAAAGGTCATGCCTTGCTTCTCGGGTGCTCATCATCCAGTCCAATATTAGCCTTTGTCGACCTATCCCGTAGACCATGACTAATAGCTTCTTGTGCTGTTCATGATTTGATACTTTCCACGAAAACACTTTCAAACAGTGAGTCATATCAAAGATCAATTTCTTTATGTGTTAAACATGTTACGTTGTGTGTACAAGCACTTGTGCCTCATGTTTTATTTTGTGAAGACGTATGGCTATCATATCATTAATAGGGGTAGCCTACGTACCCTAGCAACGTTGTAATGTGAACAATAAATTTGTGTCTAGAAGCGGCACACGATGCAAGACTTCGAAGAAGGGCCTTGCGTAAGTGTTTTGTGTTAGGATCTACAAAAGGACTTGGTGGAAGGGCCTGAGGAATGACCCTGTGAAAGGACCTAGGGAGGGACCTGGTGGAAGGGCCTGAGGAAGGACCCTGTGAAAAGACCTGAGGAAGAACCTAGTGGAAGGGCCTGAGGAAGGACCTTGTGAAAGGACCTGAGGAAGAACCTGGTGGAAGGGCCTGAGGAAGGACCTGGTGGAAGGGCCTGAGGAATGACCCTGTGAAAGGACCTGGGGAAGGACCTGGCGGAGGGGCCTGAGGAAGGACCCTGTGAAAAGACCTGGTGAAAGGGCCTGAGGAATGACCCTATGAAAGGACCTGGGGAAGGACCTGGTGGAAGGGCCTGAGGAAGGACCCTGTAAAACGACCTGGGGAAGGACCTGGTGGAAGGGCCAGGAGAAGGGGCCCTGTGAAAGGACATGTTGGAAGGACCTGGGTACTAGTAAAATATTATTATTTTACCTTGGTAAGAGTAAGACATCATTACTCTTTTTTCTTTTCTTTTTTTTCTTTTTTTTTAAAAAGTAAGGTCACATCACTTTGAAAAGACAAAAGCTTAGTTTTTTTCCTTTTTCTTTTTTACTTGTCAGGATAGCAAAAGTCAAATGAATACAAGGTAATTAATGACTTTCTTATCAATTGTATTTTTTTTTTAATTTGTATAAAAAATTAAAAGAGTTGTTGACAGTTCATGTCAAACTTTACCACATTACTTTTTTGTACTTTCCAGAGTGGGCAAGAATTTTTTCCGTTTGGCTAATATTTAGAATCCAACTTTCTGGTAGAACGAACCTTATCTTTTGTCATCAAAGTTCATTAAGATGAATAAGGTCAACTCTTTTACCTAGATGGTAGGATCGTATAATAAAAAGATGAGGAAAAAACCACCCCATGTGACTCTGTCAGGAAAAGTTGTTCGGAAGCTTTTACCCATTTACTAATTTTATCTTATAAAATAATTCACAAAATTATGGTTCTAGTGTGAGCACATGGTTCCGTCATGCATTAGTCATATGTGCCCTAATGAAGACAAGGTAATTAATATATGTGTGAAGTTCTCGATCGAATAGGTAAATGTTGTATAATTTATTTTTTCGGTATGAAGAAAAAATACATGTAGAGCTATCACGTGCTCCGTGCGTCTCTTTTTTATATTAGAAACAAATATGGGTGTCCACGTACCCAAATATGTGTTAACTTTTTGAATATAAGTGTTTACGAAACAACTATATGGAGAGCTCTAGAAAAATAAACCACATAGGTTATGTGGTTTTAATGTAGGATTCGACCTTAAGGATGTGTTTCAATTCTAGGAGTAACATGCATTTGTCAAAAATACGTGTGTATCACTTTAGATTTATTAACAGAAAATACTTCTTGTTAATTAAATTTTTTTTTCTTTTGGAAGAAAATAGGTTATGCCTTTGTGTACTTTGTACTTGAAACTCTGAAAAGGTAAGTTACCTTTTCACCATCTTTCACTTAATGTCAGTATTCCATGTTCACATGTTTGGATGGGCCTCTCATCATTAATGAAATCATGGCTTGGCTCAAGAAATCTAAATCTAAAGCTTGCTTCTTAAAGATCGATTTCGAGAAGGCTTACGATAATGTAAATTGGAAATTCGTTGACTCGATTCTTCGGCAAATGGGTTTTCCTGATCGTTGGCGTTTATGGGTTAAAGGAATCTTTGAATCAGCGAGATCTGCGGTCCTTGTTAACGGTGCTACCACGTTTCAATTCCAATGTAATAAAGGGATGAGGCAAGGAGATCCGTTGTCTCCGTTCCTTTTTCTAACGGTAATGGAGGCGCTATCGTGTATGATTGATAAGGCTATAGAGGCGGAGGTTCTAAAAGGTATCTCTCTCCCCAATGGAGGTCCGGTGGTGTCTCATTTGCTATACGCTGACGATGCAATTATTATTGGCGAATGGTCAAACGAGAATATCTCAAGTATGTTACGTATCCTAAGATGCTTTCATCTCAGCTCAGGTCTCAAAATTAATTTAGATAATTCTAACTTATACGGGATCGGCTTATCTTTGGACGAGGTTAGAGGCATGGCTACCGAAGTTGGTTGTAAACCAGATAGTATTCCCTTCAAATACCTCAGTTTAACGGCCAGGGCCAACATGAATAGGATTAACAATTGGACTCCGGTTTACGAGATTTTTCAGAGTCGGTTGGCTAAGTGGAAAGCTAACAGCCTTTCGATAGGTGGTAGGCTTATTCTCATTAAAGTTGTACTGGAAAGCTTACCTACTTATTATTTTTCCCTGTACAAGGCTCCAAAGAAAGTTATTAAGGATCTCGAATGGATGATGAAAAAATTCCTATGGGGTGGTTCGAGTGAAGAAAGAAAGATGCATTGGGTCGCATGGGATAAGGTTACTACTCCTAAAAAAGACGGTGGTTTGGGTATTAGTAAACTTGCCGATTTTAATGTTTCCTTATTGTCGAAATGGGGTTGGAGATTTAAAACGGAAGGAGGTTCCTTGTGGATAAAAATCATCGAAGCCATTCATTGCAATCCAAGAAGCTGGGAATGCATTTCATTCAAAGTCTCGGCTGGTGGAACATGGAACAACATCGCTAAGGTTTTTATCAAGGTTAAGGTAAACAATGAGCCATTACGTAACTGTTTTAAAGGTATAGTCGGTAACGGAAACAACATTGCTTTTTGGCTTGATCCCTGGATTAGCAAAGAACCTCTTAAAGATAAATTTTCTGGTCTTTTTTCACTGGAAGCTTCAAAAAAGTGCAGAGTTAATGACCGAATTCAGCAAGGTAATGGGTCGGTTCCCGTCTGGAACTGGAAAAATCAGCCGGCCGCTGCTGGTTTGGAAGAAGATTTTATTCGTTTATGCCATTTGCTGACAGACGTTTCGATCGGATTTCAAGAGGATAGCTGGAAATGGATCGGTGGATTCTCGGATGAATTCTCTGTGAAAGCCGTTAGAAGATATCTCGGGACCGAGACTGTTATTAGTAATGATAACATATTCAGGTGGTGCAAATGGTTACCGCTAAAATGTAATGTTTTCGTGTGGCGATCTAGTTTAAATAGCATTCCCACTTACACGGAGCTTAGGAAAAGGAATGTTCCTGTTGTGGATGTCGTATGCCCTTTATGTAGTTTTGGAGATGAATCTGTGGAGCATCTTTTTACGGCTTGTTGGGTAGCATCGACGGTTTGGCAGTATATTAGCACTTGGTGCAAGATCCCAGGTATAATCGCTTTCCCCTTCAACGATCTACTTGATATTCATAACTCGGCTGGTATCCCGGATATATGGAAGGAAGTAATTCAAGGGTTAATGATTATCGGCTGTTGGGTTCTTTGGAAAACGAGGAACGAGTTAAAGTTCTCTGGTAAGCCAGTTAAAGTCGAAAGTATAACTAGCGAGATAAAGTCTTTAGGTTTCTTTTGGTTCTCCAATAGGTCAAAAAATAGGAACATTTCGTGGGATTCTTGGTGTAAATTTGTATAATGTAGTTTGGTTGTAGTTGTGTCGGCCTGGTTTCTGGTCGGCTTTGTTTTTAATGAAGTTTTCCTTTCAAAAAAAAAAAACTTAGTTACTATGTGGATATGCCTTAGAGACTTGTACTTCACCATGCTTTACATAGTTGTAAGTTGTGCAGTAACAAGTGTATGTCTTTAACCTTTTGTAATGGATATGACATAAAAGTTATGCCTGTGTCCCATCCCCAAGGAAAACAAAGGCATTCTGACCTTGTACACTAGTCAAATCACCATATATTATTCACCATATATTATTCGGAGAAAATAAAGTAAAAACCAAATTGATACTCTCCTGGAGCACTACTTCATGAGCAAAGCTTTGATTTTTAAGTTCTTCATGAACGAGACTTTATCTCTTAAATCCATAACCTTATTCATGGAAATGAAAAGGTTTTGAAGACGCATGAGGCTTCCCCAAAAACGAAGATTCATGATGTTATCTCGAGATTTATGTATAACATTTCAACGGGTAGGATATGCATGTACCCCACGCATAAGCATTTTAACCCTCAATTTTTAAGAGAGATAATTGTTGCAAAACATCGTTTCTGTTTTCCTCTTAATACCGTATGTGTTTTCACATTAGTAAAAAAGAGTTGCTTTTTATTTACTTAGCAAACAATTAATAATGACATGAATCTGTGTTTTGAGTTCATAATAAGACAAGGAGTAGTATAGATCTAAAGAGTGTGTCGCTGAACTTTGATTGGTATCCGTAGAACACATTATGATGTAAAAGGGGGTGCGAGGTTTGGAACCTGTGTTAACCGGAGATGTGTAGGCAGACCTGAATATTGTGTAAATTACACGAAGAGAGCAGATCTGGCCGTTCATATGAAGAGACCGAGACACGTTTGTACTCGGTCCCACGGATGGCACCAATGTCGAATCCTCAAATCCCTGGGGAGGTCTTAGATTCGGTGAGCTCCGGTTCAGGTTCGTCCACTCGTCGTCGCGGTGGCGGTTCCTCTTGCGGAATGTCGGGTCTTGGACTGGAGCCACATGAAATTCTAGTTAGAGGGCCCGAGGGGGTTCACCCTGAGGCCACACGGGGCGGTTCCCGTGATGGCATTTATAACGCGTGAAAGTCCCACGTAACACCGCCGCCGCCACCTTTATAACTCGTTATTTTTTTAACGCGTTGAAGGTATAACGCGTTGAACTTTGGAACGAATTTGAACGTTGGTATTTATTCAACGGTAACTTAAAAAAAAAAAAAAAAAAAAAAAAAAAAAAAAAAAAAAAAAAAAAAACCCTTTAAACCTTTATATAGAATTCCATCACTAGTGATACCACCCCCCCTACATTTCTATCACTAGTGATAGAATATTGGGTGATGACATTACATGATTTAATTGGATAGTGGGAGTGATAGAAACTATCACTAGTGAACCACCCCTCCTCCCCTGAGGGCACTCCGACGCTCAAGTCAGTATCTTGTATGGTAAAGATAGTTATAAGTGCAAGTAAAGGGTATATTTCAGAGAGAAGAAGCTGAAGTTGTAAGGGAGAAGGAGGGGATCATAACTTGCTGGTTTAGGAAGATAAACATTCCTTTTATAATGGCATTCTTGGGCCAAAACCCTAGTGGGCTGGCTTAAAAATGGGCTTCTCAGAATTAGGCTCACTCAAACCTTCTAAACATGCTGGGAAAATCCAAATGGGCTCAGGCCCAGTCATCAATCCAAGGGAATGAGCCCAGACAAGGAGCTCACGCGGGGACCCTCGTCGTCAAGCAATATAATATTATATTTTATAGATTTTGAGTATACGTTATGACGTACTTATTCTTATCTACTATACACTAAAAGTTTTATTCAAACGTTTTAAACATAGTTGATTGTTTTTTGTTCTTTGCTGCGAAAACTGTATTTATACTATCCAAACATCGGTACTAGTATCATTTTAATGTTTATTGGTTTTCTCGATATGCCAAATAATATTGTTTAAAAGTTTTATTCAAACATGTTAAATATAGTTGATTTTTTTGTTCTTTGCTGCGAAAATCATATTAATACTATCCGGACATCAATAATACTAATATCATTTTAATATTTTTTTATTTTCTCAAGATGCTTAACAATATCGTTTTATTTAATAGTTGCATTTAATATTTTCTCAAGATGTCTAAGACCATGCGTAGTGGGCTTGATCCGAAGTTTTCTCCGCCCCAAAACGCCCTCCCCCCACCCCCTCCGGTGTGATCCGACGTTTTTCGCAAAAAAAAACCCCACCGGCGTGCTTTGAATCACGCTAAAATGGCAAATTGTTGGCCAATCAGATAATCTTTGTGGATTTAAAGAGATAGAGATGGAGATGATATGAAGAAGAAGGGGTTGTGGTTAGCCGGAATTTTTACCGGCGTTTGTGCCGGTCAAACGAAGAAGGAGGGGTTGGGAGGCGGGTTGGTTTATTTAAAAACTTGAACATTGGCAAAATGGCAAATTAGGCACCTGTGGTTTTAGTTTTCAGTTGTTAAAAACTTGAATTTCAATACTTTGAGGCAAATAAGTTTATTTTTTAATACTAATATTGTAATTTTTTTATTAATTTTTAATTAAAAAAATAATGATTGTTTGGTGCATTATTGGGCATTATTTCACTACTTTTTGTAAAAACGTCCAATAACGTCTCCTTACTGACTGGACGGTACATAACAGAAAACGCCTAAAATGAGGACATTATTCACAAAACCAATACACATGGTCTAACAATATCGTTTTATTTAATACTAGTTGCATTTATTGAATATGTAAACTACCCATAAACGTTTTATTTAATACTAGTTGCATTTATTGAATATGTAAACTACCCATAAACGTTTTATTTAATAGTTGCATTTATTGAGTATATAAACTACCCATAAAAAAGCTGTGAAGTCTACGCTACTTTAAATCTATTTTTGTGGTGAAGACATGACCACGTCTGCTGGCGTATCCCATCACCCCATGTTGGCATTTACTAAGATATATCATTCAAAGGTGTGTAAATCGGTTCTAAAATTTTATTTAAATTGAATAAATGTGTTATAAAATATTTTTTTCTTGATCATTTTTTTCTTAAAATGTGATATAAAATATTTTTTTCTTGATCAATTTTTTCTTAACAAATCTTTAAATTTGCATTTACAATCTCGTGCTTTCCGGAAGGAATTCAATCATTATCGATTTGGTTCATTACGATATGATAAAGAAACGCATTCATTAAAGATAAAATCAGTATCGATTTTATTTGAACGTAATCGATTTGGTAGATAATGGCACCAGTAAGGTAAGGTACTAACACTAAAAAAAAAACTTTACTTTGAATACAACTCTGGTTCTGGCTTGCTCGGCTGTAGACACCATCAAGATGCCGATCGTATCGGTTCAGTGCTTTATGGTATTGGTATGATACCAGCGTTTGGTGTAGCAACCGCAAATAAAACTCAAAAAACTAAAGTCGCGATGCCCAAAAGGATATTGGCATGTATTTTACATCGATCAAAAACCTTAAAGAGGAATATTAATACTTATTCTGATGATACTGATACCGGTATGGATATTGTTCGGTTGAAATCATTTCACTTTGTAACATCGGTAAAAAACTTTATTTATAAGTTTACTAGTAGGGTGCCCGCGCGATGCGACGGGGGCGACACTTTGGATTGCGGCAATCGTTTCTGGTAGTTTTCTTATTCGTATAATATTTATGATAACATTATTGTGGTGGATATATGTCATTAGTGTTACACATATGTAAAGTTTTGTTTTTTTTAAATAATAATCAAAAGACAAAAAATATTGTTTTTTTATAAAAATTAATAATCAAAAGACAAAAAATAAAAGATAAGTTGTTATAATTGTAAAGTATGTTTATTTTATTGGTTAAATTATAAAATATAATTTTATTCTTTAAAGTTCATAACTTTTTTTAAATATCCACGTAGTACTCATCCAGTAAACTTTAAGTTTAAAATTTTCATTTTTTATAAAAATTAAAAATTATATTTCACTCGTAAGTACGTTTTAGAGCTTTACTTAAATTGTTAAATTTCGGTTTTTTACAGATATAAAAAATTTATATTTTTATAAAGTTTCATGAACTGTTTTTATAAAAAAAATAGGATGTTAACAGTTTATATCTTTATTAACTTTATATGATACCAAGTTCAGATATTTTTTGTTCCTAACTAATCTTATCTGTATGAGTCTACTTTTAACTTATAATCCCTAAAAATATGCAACACAATATACTATGTATCTAGTCAAGTTGGTAAAGAATTATTTTGAAACTGACTAATATTATCTATAACAATATAGTTGAACTTATAACTCCTAAAAATTTGCAACACAATTTAGTATTTATCTCCTGGAGTATTTTATTTATATTACTTATTACAAAAAATGTTTATAAAATAGTTATTTTTTTATAAAAACAAAATGTTTTGTTTATAAATAAAATAAAAAACTGTTTTACACATGTAAAGTTTCGTTTTTATAAAAAAAATGATAATCATATGACAGAAAATAAAAGATAAGTTGTTATGTTGTAAAGTAAGTTTATTTTGTTGGTTAAATGATAAAGTTTATAATTTTATTTTTTAAAGTTCATAACTTTTTTTAAATATCCACATGATACTCATCCAAAAAACTTTAAGTTTAAAATTTTTGTTTTTATAAAAATAAAAAAATAGTAGTGGAATCGTAAGTACGTTTTACACCTTTAACTTTAATTGTTAAATTTCTTATTCATATATATAAAAAATTATATTTTTATAAAATTTTAAAAACAGTTTTCTATAAAAAAAAATAGGATGTTAAGAGTTTATATCTTTACTAACTTTATATCATACTAAGTTCAATTTTTTTTAGCATTAAAGTTTATTACTTTATTATTTTTTAATTAAGAAATACAAATTATTAGATTAATATCCAAGAATAACTGCAATATTTTATAATTTCAGCTTGACTATATCTAACTACAATATCTATTTATTGCAACTTTAGGATATTAACTTATATAAGTTTAGTTGACTTGTAAATTTAGGATACTAACTTTATTTTGAACTTTATTAATATGGTCAATAACTGGATTATATTAACACAAAAAAATAAAGTTCAAATATAAAATAAACTTTATTCATACGTCTAGATCAAACAAAACAGCTGAAATGAAAAAAAACATAAAAACACTTGATAGATTTCATATTAGACTGCATGAAATCTGTTCCGCTTCTAAATTGACACTCGTGGTAATTTTAATCGGGTTTTCTGGGTTGTGCTTGAATCGGCAGTATCTTCTAATTCCTCTTTTTTGTCATTGTCATCAGAATCGTCAAAATTAATAACCTCACTTCATTTCCATTCAAAGAGTCTCTTGGATCTCTTCCTTTGAGTCTCAAATTTTCGATCCTTAAAAAGGACAAAAATTGAATACAAAAGTTAAAAAAATATTAAATAAACCTTAAAATTACATCTTCACTAAATTCACGTTGAAGATTAGACTGGTATAGACTAAACATTGCACCATAAGAAATAATATCAATACTTTTATCACCATCATCCTGCAATAAAACACACATATAATAACATAACGAACATGTTAATATGAAAGATATACGCAAAAATAATACTTAAAACCAGTAAAATCGATACCTTAGAAGCTTGTTCGACAAATGGGTTGTTTAAATTGGCATGTTCATCTTGCAACTTAATCTGAAAAATCAAATAAGTTAACATTCACATAAAAGTAAATAAAAGAAAACAATTATTCACTGCTGCGATATAACATAACTGATCTTAGAATTTTCAATCTCGCATGCTTGGTTTTTCGCAACAGTTGAATTCAGAACTAGATCCATTTTTAAACTTTGTTTAACAATAGATATAGGGGTGTCCTGCTATGTATTTATAGTAGTAACTATAGAAGTGCATTAGGGTTTAATTTTAGATTTGCCACCCCTTTATTTAGTAAGTTTGTTGTAGTTAGTTTTAAGTTTTTATAAGATATATCTAAGTACAGATATTAGGCAATTTTAATAAAATAAAGTGTGACACATAATATCTACATTTTATGTTACGGTATTTTTAGTTCTTTTTGTTTTTTTGTTTTTGTTTGCATAGATGGAGCCCATCTTTGTAGATTAGGCGCATTAGATCATAAATATTAATTACTTGTACATTAAAGCATTTTCGACTTGTACCTTTTAATCCGTGCGTCGATATTGAACAATACAACTACCGAAACGTCGACAAAAATATGTAGGTCGTCATGCTATCTTTGGATTTTTTTTAAACAATATAGTTTATAAGATATGTCAAGAATACGTAAAACATTATAAGTTTGTTGTGAATGAGTGAATTGTAACTAATTATCTATAATTTTGTTAAAACCATAGGGATTTAAGTGTAATAAGTTTAGGGGCTAAAAAACAAATAGTATTTAAAAGACCAAACTACCCTCATTTGAGGGGTCTTTCTATAAATAAAGTGGGGGAAAAGTTCTTATTTTTTTGGTATCTTAAAATACCACTCCCTCTTTCATTATAATATAGTATAGATATGCTCAAAAATAGTTATAACAATAAAACAATTCATTTATGATTCGAACACTTATACATTGTTATTCAGAAATCGGTTATGAGTAAACTTTATATCGAGACGTAAATATAAAATTGGTACTTCGTAATTGTATACTTGGAATTTATAATACATCATAGTTTAAAAGTTATAAAAGAAAAACAAAATTTATTCAAAATTAAAGTAATTTACATTTACATAGTATTAATTTGCAAGTTATTTATGCATAATGGTGTTGCATCTCATGCTTAAGGTGTTTTTCAAAAAAAAAAAAGTAACTTTTTTACTTTTAACTCAAAATTTTTCTTCGTTTCGAATTTAATCTGATAACTTTTTTTATTTTCAACTTTTGTCCCCTATACTTTTCATCTTTCGTAAATTTGCGTTTAACGTTTCGTTTCAAATTTTGCGAGTTAACATAGCGCAACATGCATGTGTGGTTCAACGTTTTTATGTTTCGTTTTAATTTTGCGAGTTAACATAACGCAATGTGTGTGTGTTGTTCAATGTTTTTACGTCTACTTTTCCCCATTTGACGGGTTCGTCACTACTCGCGGGACCTAGATCGACTTTGTTATTTTTTTCTATGTTTTAAGTTCCAGTCTAATTTCTTCACATTAACACGCCACAACTTTTGTCTTGGTGGTCACTAACGGTGGTGTGGCATTGATGCTATTTGACATGGTTTTATGCCCACGCACAACGTGAGGGACTTCATACTAGTTATAATAACAATAACGTGTTTATAACAAATAACGTGTTTATAACAAATAACGTGTTTATAACAAAATCCGTGCCGACACTCTATACTAATTATCATAAGGGGGACGGGATGCCCCGTGATAGTCCCTCCACCACACGTTGTATAGCGTAGAACACCGTCGCCGCCGGTGAAGATCACGCGTCGAACCTAAAACGCGTTGAAATTTTCACGCGTGAAGAAGTTATGCAATTGAGTTTTTTTTTTCTTTAATCATGAATTATGTAATTGGTAGATGTAACACCTCAAAAATTCGTGTTCAATAAAATAACGACACGTGTCATGTAAGACAACAGTGTTAGAAACCCGGATCCAGTCAAAGATGTATGGTAGGATTTAAAGCGTCGACTTGTTAATTAAATACCTCTGAACGACCTAATTATAAATCCCAAGACCCTAATATATATTATAAACATCTGGTATACTCAAATCCGGTAAATACTAACAATAATCGATTCCTATTTGCAAGAGTGGAATCCTACGAAGAAATGCACGATAAACCTTCGTTTATGAATTTTCTTTAAAGTTCAAGAAAACATTTCAACATGGTAGGGTACATAACTGTTCAAGCATAATGTGGAGGCCCTAAACTGATAATTCATGACCAAATTTCGTATTTACTAGTTGCCCGTTCGAAGCTTGAAAGGCCAACAACTTTTTTCCTCTGGAACAGGCTTACGGACCGTAAAGGTCAAGCCTTACGATCCGTAAAGCATGCACAGCAACAGAAAAACGGGACAGTTCCTGTTTTGAGCATGTAACCGCCTTAGAAAGATATTTTCCACTTCCATGCGCGTCCCCTACTGATTTTTAGGCTTAGGGGCACTTGTAAATGATCTGGGAACAATGCTAGACTTGTGTGGCATGATCATGAGCAACCAAATTCTCTATAAAAGGCCTTCATGTTGCAACATTTTGATCACACCTTCCATCTGCATTTGTGGAACTTCCTGGAGCATAAGATCAGTCCCCAAGCATCTCTACTAGTGCATTAGACTTTGGTAAGTACCCTTGACCTTCCTTAATTGAGTTTTACTTAGTTATTAGCTTAAAAGTCAAACCGTCGTAATTAACGTTTGACTTAGCGATTAATCATTAATGGTCCAGTGATTAGTCGAATTGAAGGTAGTTATAAGTTGGTAATTATGTGGGCATTAAACCCTTAAAAGGACACCCTCTGATTCCCGTTTTAACTAGATCAAATGACGGGTCAAAGTTGTTTATAAAAAGTCAACAGAACCATAATTTTCGAATTAACATGTAATTAGCAATGTGGAAGGCATGTAACCTATTTTATCACTCATATAACTTAGTAATAAATGTAAGAACATGTCTAAACATGTTCGACCCAACAATTTTCTGTTTAGACCCGGCTCAGAACCGAAAGTCGCAAAACTTTGACTTTTGCTTTGACTTCAGTTTTGACCCGATTTAGTATGATTTGGAAATGCCTTAGAGCTTCCTTTAATGCCCTTTTGACCATGAAACGAGAATTTTGGATATGTGAAAGGACAATAATCTTTGTTACTGATTTATAAACATGTCCCTAAAATTTCACATCAGTTGGAGGTCTAGAATAGGAGTTATGCTCAATGACGTAATTAAAACGCTTTTTAGTAATTAAACGGCGTCATTGGCACAAAGCCTATCTAAACCCAATCTTTGACACCAAACATTTTACCCACTGATGTAATATAATATTTTGGGATTTTTAAAGATTTTTTTTTTAATTATTTTTAACCTGCTCATAACCTAAAGTTATGGCCTTGATTCGGTAAATACCAATTATACCATTTTTGGTTATAAAATGAGTTCTACATAATATTTTGACACCAATCCAATTGCTACTGATTTTATATAATAAATAAAGTATTTTGAACTTTATAACCTGATCAGAAAACTCAGATTTCCTGTATAACCCGGAAATCGCTTAAAATGGCTTTTTACGCGTATTAAACACCTAGTATGGGTTTAAAACCATTTTAGCATATTATACTTATCACCAACTGATATGACCTATTAAAATAAGTTATTTTACTGATGTATTTGGACCCGAATCTCATAATTTTAAATAATCTCTTTTATAATCCTTTAAATGACCAAAATACCCCTACGGGGCTTAAATTAAGATTAAACTCGTTCTGGGCATAATGGAAGATATCCTACTGATATCACAACATATTTAAAGCATATTGACTTAGGAAACCTGTAAATGACTCTCATGGTTACCCGTTACGCCTCTTGCGCGTTCGGTTCGGTTTATGTAACTAGTTTGCATAAATTAGCCGAAACGGGTCCAACATTGTTGTTTTTATCTCAAAATCCAGAATGTGTTTAGTTTACTCATATTATACAAGTCTTCAAACTTGTCAGGTCTAAACCACATTCTATTCCGGTCTTCGCTTAATCACGCGTTCGAACCGTATCTTCTTTTAAAACTAACCGGTCTAAGCTTAAGCTTAACTAAAGACCGTTAGGATTCTAATAGGTTATTATAAACCTTCGTTCCAGAATAGGAGACCCGGTAAAAGCTACACGCACTTGCTATTTGTGATTGATACTTGCAAAGGTAAATACTTTTAACTTATTTTCCCTATACGGGCTTCGGGTATGGTATATAAAATACCGCTTGGTCGGACATTGAATCTTTAATCGAATAGAGGTTAAATCATTGATATGTTCCGTTTTGAAATGTCTTGTTTGCTTAAAGCCTTTGGGGGGTTAATGACCATGTCCCGGATATCCTTGGCATCATCTTACGAGATGGCCACGACCTAAGCACGGGGTATAGGCGTACACCCGTCAGTGCCAAAATACATAATGTGGTGTGTCTATTGATCTTTAACCCGGTCTACGGATCGGGCTACTGAACGCATAAGGAACATGTAATTCTTTTACAAGATTATATTCAAATAATTATCCCAAGTTATAAAAAGTTTGTGCCACGCGCATTCAAATCAATTTTATTAAACCTTTTCAACTGAGTTAGTTAATTGTATTTACCAGTGTAAACTGACGTATTTTCCCAAAAAGGTTAAGTGCAGGTACTACGCGAACTAGGCTGGCTTTCTCCTAGCGTCCACAATAAGTCTCGCAAGCTTGGATGTCAAAACTGTTGAACAATGTTTCCATTTTATTTTTTATCCACCTGTGGATTATTTTCAACTGTTTGTGATACTTGATATTACAATTATATTCGGTTGAAATATATCTATCTTTTGCTTCCGCTGTGCATATTAAATATTGTGTTGTTTGACCATGATGATATCAACTACGTCACGATACTCCCCACCGGGCCCACCGGTAATACGTGGAAATATCGGGGTGTGACAGTAGATAGATTAAAAAGTTACAAAAAAACTTAAGGATCGAACGAGAATGAGCTGATGGAGGAAGAAGGAGCTGAACCCTAAAAATGCACTTAAAACAAATATCAATGGGCTGGGCTAATAAAAATGTTTGATAAAAAAGTAAACTTCATCAAATAAAAATAAAAACACATAATTCAAAGCAAACTACTGATGTTTAGTTTTTTTTATTTTGCAATGTTTATTAGTTTTAAGTTTGTAATTTAGGATTTATTTAATTTATAATTTAAAAATAAAAAAAAAACATCACTAGTGATGGGCATTTCCACTAAAAACCATCACTAGTGATGGAATAATACTCCATGACATGGCGAAAATTGAATGGATGTTGTGAGTGATGAGTGAGTGGTGAGTGATGGGCGCCCCTACCCCCTAACATTGTGAATTTTATAATTCAAAAACATACATTTCATCAAAAATATCTAAAGGGTTATATGATTTTTATTTATAAAGTAATGCCATTTATTTTTTTCGTTGTTTTAATGATATAATATAACATTTTATAAAAATTGGAGTACACTATTGCGGCATATTCATTTTTATCAACAATTCGATAAAAGTTTTATTTGAACGAGTCAAATATATATAGTTAATTTTTTAACGTGATGAATTGAATCGATATCGTCCGAATAAAATAGGTACAGATATAATATTCGTTTTTATAGGTTCTTCGAAATGGGCACGTGGTCGTATATAATTCATTGAAAAACAAAGTTGCATTCATAATAGAGTAATTTTTTAGTACCATAGACTATAACAAGTGTTGGTACGTTATAAGTTCCGTGGTGAACCAAGTTTGTTTTTATGGTTTTCAATCGATGTAAAACACGTGTGGATAATGTCTTGGGCATATGTCTTCCGATTGTTATTCCAAGTGACAATATCATCGGTACTAGTTAACTATTAATGCACCAGTTAACTATTAATGCACCAAAAACAATTGTTTTACATGTTTCTTATAGTTCTCTAACATAATTATAATAATACGTCTATACTCTACTCTACACACATGTGTGGGACTGTGGGTAGTCAACCAGGGGCGGACCTATCCATTTGTGTGGGTGGACGACCTCACCCCTTAAAAAATAAATTTTTAGGGTTAAATTTCGCCCAAAATCCCGACCGCACCCCTTGAAATTTTCAATCGCACCCCTTAAAAGAAAATCATATGAATTTATAAAAAAGTTGTAAACACTAATTTTTATTAAAATATAACTTAGTTTATATAATTATTCTTTAACCATTTTACTTAACAATTTAACCTAATAACTTTCACTTAACAATTTAGCTATTAGGCCAATAAATATTCCATTATAACCCAAATCCAATTAACCCAACCCAATTAAATTTGAAGTTAAAAAAAATAACCCAATCCAACCGCCCCTTCCAATTCTTTATCCCGCTCTCCCTCTTCTGATCGCACAGCGGCCGACGTACGAAAGCAGTCAACATGCACGACGGCACCGGCTGTACTCTCACCAGAAAAGTTGATTCCTGCCACCTCACCACCCGGAATCCAAAATTTAACGAGGTACCTTCGTTTTTTTATGTTTTTTTGTTGTTTTATATGGTTTTTTAGGAGAAATAGAGTTATGGAGGTGTTAAAGGGGTTTGAAATTTTATGTTTTTTTATGTATTTCTTTTTGTTGTTCTAGACTTTAGTAGCATGATTTTGTTGCGTTGATGTTTTTTTTTTGTTCTAGACTTTACTAGGGCTTGAAAATCATTGAAAATGGTTGAACATGATTGTTTATTTTGTTTAAGTGTTTACACTACAAGAATTTTGAGCTTTAGTGGCGACAGTATTAGCAGCGACTGCTAATATGTCGCCGCTAAAGGTGGATCCGTGTCATGGTGAAGAAGCGGATGATGGCAGCGATGATGACACGGATATGATTTAAAATTATGACATTTTAGATATTAAGTAGTTTTATGACGTATTAGTGACTTAAAACGATTTCGGATTGTGACATTTGTGTTGTTTACGCTTATGAAGATTATGCTTATGTAGTTTATGTTTAGTTAGTTTTTGTGGCTCGTGAACTAGATATGGACAGGTTTTAATATGAAAAAAAACTGGAAAAAACAAAAAAACCTGAAAAATCCAAAAAAAAAAACGTTTTAGTGGCGACGCTCATCGTCGCTATTGAGTAACAGGCTTTAGCGACGAAATCAGCAATAGCGGAGACAAGCTTTAGCGACGAAAATCAAGCAATAGCGACGAAGCAGTAGCGGCGACAGCTTTAGCGACGACATGTCGCTGCTAATGCTAATGCTATTGCCTATATCTAGCTTTAGCGACGACTTTTTCTAGCTTTAGCGACAATTTTTGTCGCCGCTAAAGCTGAAATTTCTTGTAGTGTAATTAGTGTTTTTTATGAACTTATGGATCGCTTTCACTACTAGAAAAGTGGTAGTTTTGCTACGGAGTTTTCCAACGGAAATAAATGCGTAGCAAATTTTGATAAATTTGCTACACATTTTTGACGACAAAAAAAACCCCTATTTTTTAACAAATTTGCTACACAATAGCAACGAAAACAAAAAACATCATAATTTGTCACAATTTCATCGAAATTTATCAGGTATATTTTTGAAAATTAGTGACTTATTTAATTTTTCATTATCTATATTAATATTAATTTCTAAAACTAATAAACCTTGTGAAATGCATAGCCATGTGTAACGCATTTGTGACAAACACTGTAAGTATTTCGTGTCACTTGGTATTCGTACGATCATCACAAAGGCTTTAAAAACAAAGGACTAAAGAAGTAACATTTAAAACACGAAGGAAACAATCGACACTCAAACGATACTCTAAGGACTATATATGGGACTATATATGAGTACACTTAATCTAAATCCCTAGAACCCTCAAAAACGAATACAAACCTTAATCAAAATATCTCAAACCCTAGCGATCGATCATGGCGGAGAGGAAGTAAAGCGGATACGGAGTGCTTGCTAGGTATTCATCTTCGATATCTGAAACACCAATTGTTTACAGAGGCAAAAGCGTAACATCCGACGCCCGTTTTGTGGCGAAAAAGCTCTTCAAGAGCATCGGCAAGGTCGCGTGGATAACCGGAACGATGTTTTTGATTCTCGTGGTTCGGTTGATCTTTGAGATGTACCGTGAGACTCAGTTCAACAAGCCTGAGCTTCAACTCGCTAGTTTGCTCGGTACTGTTGCTGTTGTTGCTCCGAAAAAGTGATTGTATCGAAACCTAGGGTTTTTTGGTTAGTTATTGATTATTTTTTCGTAAATTTGATTGTTGAATTGTTTAATTAGGTTTTTGTTTTTGAGAGTTTTGTCATGATTGATTGTTTGGTGATCTGTGCCTGTTAGTGTGTTTGGGATTGAGCCACGGAAGTTACGAAACCCTAGGTATCATTATCTCTTCTCTCACTTATTAACCCTATGTTATCTTCTATCAGTGTTCGTAAGCGTTTTGGTTTTGAAGTGCTATTGATTTGATCCAGGTTGTGAAGTTGTTGTAGTTCGATGATTTGTTTGTGCTTTGTTGAAGAAATGAATTGATATGTATGCCCATATTCTATTTCAGAGCGTAGTAGTTGGAGTGTATTAATATGTTGTCTGAACTATTAATTCTGTTGATTTTGGTATGAAATGTTAACTGTATGTGATGTTTGTGTTGAAATTTTGAATTAGTCTGTTTATCGTATTTGCAGTCGTATAATTAGTGTATATTTGTATGTTGAAAAGTTAAATTCTTCTGTAAAGTGGTAATCGGTTTGTATGATATTCATTCGTATACATCAGTTTAGTGGCACAGAGATTGGTGGTTTGTTTTAAGTAATAAGTTATATGAAAATGATGTAATTGATATGCTTGTTACTTATATCTGGTATTGATTGTGTTGCAGGCGATTTGTTGAGTTTGTGTTCGGGGTCTAGAGGTACCAATGTACTCTATATTACTTAGTAATACTACTGCGATCGGCCTAGTCCAATCTTACAGGTTTGTCACTGAAAGTTAGTATTGTTTGTTTGGGTAAATAGCATGCAAGGTTTAAAAAAAACGGAAATGAGTTTTGAGGCGTTTTCTCTTCGCCTCACGAGGCCCTTGTTTGAGATAATTATAAAACACAACCCAAGTTTATTAGTTGATTATTTTGGCTTAATTGTTGTGTCTTAGTGATTATTAGTTTTTAAGTCATTAAGTGACTGTTATTGCTAATTTCATACTTTTTACTTGTTAATTTCTGCTAATTATGATTATAATAAGATTGCCAGTTGATTAAAATGATTAGATTATAGTTGATTATTTTGGCATAATTATAGTGTCTTAGTAATTATTAGTTTCTAAGTGACTGTTATTGTTAACTTTAAACAGATTAATTGTGTAATTATAGGTTTTTGACTGGTAATTTTTTAGTTTTTACTTGTTAAGACCATGGGGTATGGTGGGGCGGGGGTTTGGGGCATGGGTTGACATGTGGACTTCGAGGGGCACCGCTGGTCAGTTGCATGTTGGGTCGGTATGGCGGGGCGTGGCTAGCCCGCGTGGGTTGGCCACATGTTATAATTTTTTTTCAATTATTATAAAAATACACACAAAATTATAATTTTTTTTTTCAATTAAATTCTAGCCACCTATAGCCTAGCCAACCCATCCAATGAGAGCCGGCCACGGAAGACCGCTAGGCCCGACCAACGCCCGCGCTGAAACCCCCGCCCAAGGGGCCACGCCGAAACCCAAGCCCACCCGGGGTGGTGACCTAGGAAGCACGGAAACGGCTACATGGTCCCGTCTCCCGTACCGGGGACTGCATGGGGACGGAAACGGCACGGGTACGCCGTGGAAACGTTTCCGGCAGGCTGGGGACGGCTCGGGGACGAGTTGCAGATGGGGACGGATTATGGGGACAGTTTGGAAACGTTTCTAGCAAGTTTCCTTTAGTTTTTTTTTGGTGTTTAAAAAAAAAAGATTACATAATCCTATCTTAAAATACCTCGCCTCCTATTGAAACATAACAAGCGACGTTCAGTTTCCAAACCCTACAGGATCATCTTCTTCGGTTCTTCTTCAGCCGATCCTCTTCTTCTTCAGTTCTTCTTCAGCCGATCCTCTTCTTCAGCAAGGTGATAAACAATGTGTCCAGGAAGAAGGTGAAGAAAGAAGGGGGAAGAAACTAGAAAAGCGGCTGCTTATGGTGTGTTTAGGGTTTTTTTGGTTTAAATAAGTTTAGTTTTTTCAACATTTAACCCCTCTATTTTTACTAGTGTATATTTAAACACTAAAACTTGTAGCTTTCTACATAAAAAGTGTAAAAATAGTTTATTTATTTAAACATTTAACCCCCTCCATCTTCACTAGTTTACATTTGGTCCTTAAACTTATCTATACATCTACATAAAAAGTATAAATTAACATTATATTCACATAAATATAACTATTTTGTGGTTTTGTGTTACATTATCTTTAATATATATTTATTTTTTTATATGTTTTTATTCCCGTACCCGTCCCGTCCCGTCCCCGCTTCTTGAATTTTTTAGTTTTGCCGTTTCCCGTTCCCGTACCTTTTTTGGTTTTGAATTTTTTAAACAGGTTGATGGGTCAACTTATTTAATTAATTAGGCTAAACAGGTTAACCCTAACATGACCCATTTAGGTATAAAGGTTAGATTCAACCCAGGACCTGTTTTTTTGTATGTTTCGGTTCATGTCCAAAATGCGACCCCTATGTATGTGTTTATACACTCATAACCGTTTCTAACAACCACTTTGGATTGGTATTGGTGCATATGGAACAACTCTTGTAGGACATCAATCTTTGTAAATAGCTTGATTGTGGGAGGCTTCAAGTGTTGTAGATTGGTGTGTGCAATGAAAAGGTAGACATTAATTTAGGATGCTTGTTTATTTTACAGTTATAGGCATTTTTTAAGGTGTTAAATATCAAGTGATTTGATATAAAGTTAATGTTATAAACATGGAATGCCATGAACATCATCACCAACCCCACATTGGGATTGTCCTAGATATATGAAAATGATTGTTTGATTGTATTAAATTTCGTGTTGTAGAAGATTATATGTTTTTGTCTTGTCTTTTGTAGCTGATTGTCTTAAAATGATTTTTGGAAACTGCAGGTTTTTTTTAGCTTAAAATGACTGAGTAGGTCTAATGTGAAATGGGATTATATGTGATGCAGCAAGACCAATACAGCAGACATGTTAGACGAGGCGGTGGAGTGTGTCAAGTTTCTGCAAAGACAGATTCAGGTATCGATCTCACCCTTCCAGTGATATATTAACTTGTCTCATGGAAGGATAACGGGTAGCTAAACGTATTTAAAATGATTATGGGTTCGGCTCGTTTCATTTTGTTTGAGATAAAAACATGATCATGATCATCCTATTAATTATAAGCACTCTTATCTGCACTTTAGTTTCATGTAAATTAGCTAAATGCAGGAACGTAGGGAGCATCGAGACAATTGCAAATGGTAATCAATATCAACATAAAGAAATGACTCAAGTGACGTTCATGTTTTTTCATGTTGTGGGGATCCCCTTGAAGACAAGCACATGCAGGGCATACAAAACTAACCACCACCACAAACTAATATGGAATGAACAACATATTTCAAGTCATTTGTAGCGAAATAGTCTCAACGTGTGTATCAAACATGTTAATTCTAGGACGCGTTAGATAACGGGTCGAACCAAAGGCCGATGTATCATTTGTTTATCAGTATTTTTTTTGCTGATTTTTCTGCAAATTTTAGCAAAAAAAAATGGATTTTTCCAGTTTTTTTTTGTTTTTTTTAAATATTCCGTCACAAACGCGTTGCAATTTTTTGATATTCCGTCATAAATGCGTTGCAATTTTTTTGATATACAACATAGGAAATGCGTAGTAAATGCGTCACAAATTTCTAACACCGTATTTCTGTAGGAAGTATGTTAAAATTTGCGTAGTAATTGCGTAGTAAATAATTTCCGACGGGGCTTTTTCCAACATCAAGGTTTTGTTGCAAATCCGTAGCAAATGTCAATTTGTGACGCATTTGTGACGGAAAAGTGTGTTAAAAAGTATCATTTTTCTAGCAGTGTTTATATGCGATAGTAACCATGAGTAGGGAAGTTTTGGCGAGATTTCTCAAGAGGAACCATTAGGAAAGTAGCTATATATAATGTTTTGCATAGATTTTAAAAAATGAAAACTCGTAGAACACAAATTTAAACATGTTCGTAATGACGCTTAACGTGTTTTTGATGGCTATATAAATTTTAGTTTGACGTTCTTTTGTTTTACATGACTCGACCCGATCCAACCTGATATGAACCAAATTTTTTTATATACCTAAGAGACTAAAATCTTTAAAAATATTTCACACTCCTATAAAAAAATTTCTGGATCCACTAGTTTAGTCAACGCTTCACCAAGTCCCATAATCCCCCACATACGCACCCTCGTGGGTTCTTACCTGGGGTAGTATGTATCAACCCTCACTCCTGTCACTCTTCATTATTTGTTTCAGATATTATATTTTATCCTATCATTAATCGAATAAACTGCAACACAAGCAGATCGGGATTAAAGTTCATTAACTAACTGAAGCCTGTTTCGTAGAATGGTCACTGATCAAGGTAACAGTAGGGTTTAGCGGAAATACTGCGCTGTCTTCATTTAGTTTTATGAATTATGATATTATTTATCTGAATAAAATATTTATATTTAGCTTAGATATTTCTGAAGATCGAGCTGAGTCAGTGGCGACACCCTTATAAGTGAAGGTCATCATTTATCAACTATCACAAAAGACAAACCCACACAAAACAAGATGGATTATCTCTTATTTTCTATTTTGTTTTCTTTCTTTTTAACATTATTCTATGCTATCACCATCTCCGGCCGCCGCAACTCACGGCTTCCGCCAGGACCTTTCCCTTTTCCGATCATCGGAAACCTTTTACACCTCAGTGACAAACCCCACCAATCTCTTGCCACACTCTCCAAGCGTTACGGTCCTTTAATGTCGCTAAAGTTTGGAACTAGAACAACCATAGTTGTTTCATCACCAGATCTTGCCAAAGAATTTCTTCAAACACATGACCATACGTTCTCTAGCCGATCAATACCCGACGTTGGTAGAATCGTTGATCACGAAAAGTACTCCATAGTGTGGCTTCCAGTCGGAGAAAAATGGCGAAAACTACGAAGAATAAGCAAAGAGTATGTGTTCTCCGTGCAACGTCTAGATGCTAGTGAACTCCTACGCCAGACCAAGGTACGTACGTATACTATAAACAAAAATATTAAATCTATTACATTTTGGAAGTTTGATGTACATTTCCTATACATACATTTATTAAATTAAATGGGCAGCTATACATACATTTACTAAATGGGGAATAGTATCAGGCAGCTGTCTGGCACTCCACCATTAAACAAGGGCGTACCCACCCCAAGCCAAGGGTGGCCGGGCGCACCCATTGAAAAAGTAAATTTTAATGTTATTTTTCGCCGGAAATTTCGACTGCACCCCTTGGAAATTTTCACCTGCACCCTTTGAAAATTTTCAACCGCCTCACTTAGAAAAAATATTATAAAATTATAAAAAAAATCAAACACTGATTATTATTTTATATATAAGTATATAACACAATTTATATAATTATTCTTTAACCACTTATTAATTAAATTAATTAACCTAATCAAAACCCAATCTACAATCTATTTTTATTAACCCAAGCCCAAACCCAACCCAAAGAAGTTTGAACTAAATAAAATAACCTAAACTCATCCACCCATTCCAATTCCAGCTCCAAATCTCGCCCAAAAAAAAACTCCCAGCGACTTAACGACACTGCTCACTGCCGGACGGTTTCTTTTGCTGGAAAAACCAAAATTTCGGCGAGACCGACCCATATTACGCCAGAATTCCGATAGAACTAGTATGGTTTCTTTATTGATTTTTTTTTATGTGATGATTAGGAGAAAATATAGACGTATAAGGGTTTGATATTTTTATGTTTTTTTTTTTATATTTTTTCAGTTGTTCTAAACTTGTAGTTAAATGATTTGTTGTTTTATTTATAGCTTTGTTTGTTTAAATGATTAGTTACAAGTAATAACATTTAATACTAGAGCATGAATGTTTGAAAATAAAATTGAAATTTATGGATTATGGTGGATCATGATTGTTTATTTTTTTAACTTATGGAGTGTTTAGTATCTCCAGCTCATGTTTTGGATAGATTTCAAAAATGAAAACCTGTAGGGCACAATTTTAAATGCGTTTGTAATGATGTTTGATGTGTTTTTTATGATTATATAAATTTTTGTTTAATGTTCTTTTGTTTTACATGACCCGACCCGACCCGCTATGAACCGATTTTTTTATATAGCTAGGGTAATCTTTAAAAATATTCTGCACCCCCAACAAAAAAATTCTGGGTCCGCCATTGCCATTGAACCAAACAGTTTATTATTTTTTATCCATTTTAAATTACTTTTTTTGCTCCTGTTTAAAATTACCATTTTGCCCCTAGCTAAAAATAAAATTACGCTTTTGTCTCCATCTCAAAATTACGATTTTGCCCTTAATTCAAAATTACGATTTTGTCTGGCACTCCCCCATTGGACCAACCAGTTTATTATTTTTTATCCATTTTAAAATTACGGTTTTGCCCTCTTTAAAATTACGGTTATGCCCCCAACTCAAAATAAAATTATGCTTTTGTCCCCAGCTAAAAATTACGATTTTTCCCTCGATTCAAAATAAAATTGGGGTTTTGCCCTCAGCTCAGAATTACCTTTTCTCCCCAGTTCAAAATAAAATTTTGTTTTTGCCCCTAGCTAAAAATTACGATTTTGCCCTCGGTTAAAAAATGTGATTACTCCCCGTTTAAAAAATTATGATTTCGCTCTCAGTTTAAAATTACGTTTTTTCCCCAGTTCAAAAAAAATTATGTTTTTTCCCCAGTTCAAAAAAAATTATGTTTTTGCCCCCAACTCAAAATTACAATTTTGCCATCAGTTCAAAATAAAATTGTGATTTTACCTCCAGCTTAAAATTACGATTGTGCCCTTAGTTCAAATTTATGTTACGCTGTTACCCCCAAGTTCAAAATTACGAATTTGCCCCTGTGAAAATTTGCAATTTTGCCCCTGGTTCAAATTTACAGTACTACCATCACTTTAGCTTTTGACAAATTACAATTTTACCCCAGTAAAAAATACAACTTTTCCTCAGTTAAAAATTACAATATTGCCATTGTTTTAGTTTTTTTTATCAAAACTATAAAAGTGTTTTGTTTTAATTGGTTGACTCGATTTAATTGTTTTTCGTGTCAATGAGCTACCTAACACTCGCTCATTATTCGGTCATCGTCCCGCAAAGCGGACGGGACAACAACTAGTTAATTATGTTTGTTTATTCATTTTGTTCATCAGTTGAATTTTATGTTCAACTAACAAATGTCACCATCAAAGACCGATCATGTTTTGTGACCCAAATGTCAAATTTGATGTTTGGGTGAATGGAGACTTTTGAACAAGAAGAAATTAAAAAAAGAAAACAAAATTGTTTTTATTAGCGGATCATAAGATGGTAATAATTAATAAACTAAACATATTTTGTATGTTTAAATAACTTTATGTATAGTTTTTTTAGCATTTGATAAAGTTTGGTTGATACAAGGGGTTGTGGTAATAGGCAATGCATTGCAATTTGATTAATTCTTCCACATATGAACTAAACACTTACCTAGACACTCGAGTTAAACTCTGAAAAACCGAAAACTAGACCACAATAACAGGCAAGTGTAACTATCGGATGCAGTAAAGCCTAATGGAAGTTTGAATACCAAATCTACGAGACACATACGATAACTTACTAGACTTCAACTAAAAACTATACGAGGTTGAAAAGATTTGATTTGATTTTTGAAAAAAAGGGGTGTTGAATGTTGAAGTAAGAAGAACTAGCCTGCTAACGATCAGTTTGATTACTTAGACCAATTTAAGGATGGGAAAAGCACTACTTAGGTTAAATTATGAATCTTGGACTACTATCGGCTATGAAAAATATGGTAGAACCAGGATCCTAGAATACGACACCCTCAGACAACCTTGTGGATCCCTAATCATTCTCCGGATGTGACCTAAAAGGAAACCCTAAGGAGCGTGTGAAACTGATCGGTTGGTCGGATACCAACTTGTAAGACCCTAACACGCTTTAATTGTAAAGACGCAGTGGAAATACGTATCAAAAAATTTTTATCTTTATAAATGTCTTAACATACTTGAAAGTTCATTTTAAGAATGACTATTTTACAAAAAATGTATCCTTCGTACTCATTTAATAAATAAATGTTTAATTTATGTTTACTAGATTACCTAATCAAGCATTCCCGTACAAAACTATCATGTGGCTCGATCTTCTATCGCTTACACCTTGTGTTGAGGATCTGTGATTCTGTACAACCTGCGCTCACCACATACATTCATAACATTAGCACAAATTATATATAAACATGATTCATACTTATGGAGTCTTGTTACGTTCTATTCTCATATACTTTCCATTCTGTTATCCTTCTAAATTCACGCATTTCATCTAGGTGTGTACTTTTTGGTGAGACTTCAGTAAATTATCTGTATTACATTTCAATCTCAATGAACGTTATTATTAATCGTCAATACTCAAACACATTGAAACTATGCCTACATACATACATGCCTACTTACATTCATACATGCATACATTCCCACATACGTACATACATTCATATACACCTTCATACATGCACACATTCATACATGCCTACATACATACGAGCTCTTGCTTACCACTTATATTCTCATATGATTATACTAGCATATCATAATCAAAACTTTCCATATAATTAAGTCTCATACGTATTGACCTACATACGTACTCATTCCTAGACGCATTTGCCTATAGATTCCCTTTAATAACACGTAGGTAAATCCATACTTATACTATCTGGAGACCCATAACATTCACCTATATTTAAAACCAACATAAACATTAGTTATGAGGCCTTGAAAACCATTTAAAACAGGTTCCATGATCAAAACAACCAAAATCAAACAATTTGCCAGCAACAAGGTCTCTCACGTGTCGCGAGAGCCTTGGTTGCTTCTCTCGCGGGCCGCTACAATAGTCGTGTGGCGCGACAATGAGAGTGGTTTTAAAACGCCCCAAAAATAAAGCATTCCAAGTAAAGAAATCTTGATAAATTTTGACAACTTTTTAACAACATAACATTTTCATAAACAACCTTTTGAAACAACCTTTTTCTTTTCATAAACAACCTTTCGACAACATAAATCTTTCATAAACAACTTTTTAACAACATAACATTTTCATAAACAACCTTTCGAAACAACCTTTTTCTTTTCATAAACAACCTTTCGACAACATAAACAACTTTTTAACAACATAACATTTTCATAAACAACCTTTCGAAACAACCATTTTCTTTTCATAAACAACCTTTCGACAACATAAACCTTTCATAAACAACTATATTTGTAAAACCTTACTTGATTTTCAATTATCATGTTGATATAACTAGTTATACTACATATACAATTACAAGTTGGGGGGGGGGGGGGAATAGTGCCAGGCAGCTGCCCGGCACTCCCCCATTGGACCAACCTTTTTTTAATTTAATTTTATTCCCAGTTTAAAATTACGCTTTCGTCCTTCGTTTAAAAATACGTTTTTGCCCCCAGCCCAAAATAAATTTATAATTTTGCCCCTAGCTCAAAATTACGCTTTTGCTCTCGGTTCAAAAACTCATTTTTTATTTTGTTCTCAGTTTAAAATTACGGTTTCGCCCTTCATTTAAAATTAGGGTTTTGCCCCCAGTTCAAAATAAAATTTTGGTTTTCCCTCTACCTTAAAATTGCCCATAATTCAAAATAAAATTATGATTCCCCCCCCCCCCCCAGCTCAAAATTATGATTTTGCTCTCAGTTTAAAATTATGATTTCGCCTCTAGCTCAAAATATAATTACGATTTTGCCCTATATACAAACATACATGTTATGAGAGAGACATATTCGGTTTATTGCCCCGCAACGCGGGCGGGGCAAAAACTAGTTACCTACAAGCTCAGGGAATAACCCTATTTGACCAACCTATTTTTTATTTAATTTTATTCCCAGTTTAAAATTACACTTTCGTCCTTCGATTAAAATTAAGTTTTTGCCCTCAGCTCAAAATAAATTTATAATTTTGCCCCTAGCTCAAAATTACGCTTTTCCCCCCAGTTCAAAAACCCATTTTTAATTTTTTTTCCCAGTTTAAAATTACGGTTTCGCCCTCCGTTTAAAATTACGTTTTTGCTCCCATTTCAAAATACAATGTTGTTTTTTCCTCTAGCTCAAAATTACGCTTCTGCCCTCAGCTCAAAATTACGTTTGCCTGGCACTTCCCTATTAGACCAACCCATTTTTTTTAATTTTATTCCCAGTTTAAAATTACGCTTTCGTCCTTCGTTTAAAATTACGTTTTTGCCCCCAGCTCAAAATAATATTATAATTTTGCCCCTAGCTCAAAATCACGTTTTTGCCCTCGGTTCAAAAACTCATTTTTAATTTTGTTCCCAGTTTAAAATTACGGTTTCGCCCTCCGTTTAAAATTACGTTTTTTCCCCCGGTTCAAACTATTTTACGATTTTATACGGCTTTAAAATTATAATTTTGCCATCAGTTTAAAATTACGTTTTTACCTCCATTTCAAAATAAAATTATGCTTTTGCCTCCAGTAAAAAATTACATTTTTGCCTTCATTTTAAAATTACGTTTACCCCGTTTAAATTTACAGTTTCGTCATTAGTTTTGTTTTCTTCCTCCCAGGTAAATTACGGCTTTGTCTTCAATTTAAATTTATATTTTTGTCATCGGTTTTATTTGCTTTTCTAGTCAAATTACGATTTTGCCCCAGTGTATAACTACAGACACAAGATGGGGGAATAGTGTCAGGCAGCTGCTTGCTGCCTGGAACTCCCCCATTGGTCCAACCAATTTACGATTTTATCACCGCTTTTAAATTACGATTTTGCCATCAGTTCAAAATTATGTTTTTACCCCCAGTTCAAAATTAAATTATGCTTTTGCCCACAATTAAAAATTACAATTTTGCCACCGGTTCAAAATTACAATTTTGACCCATTTAAATTAACAGTTTTGCAATTAGTTTTGTTTTCCTCATCCCAGCCAAATTACGATTTTGCCCTCAATTTAAATTTACATTTTCGCCATCGTTTTTCTTTGCTTTGTTGTTTCTTTTTTTTTTTTTTTTTTGTCCTTTTCCGCATTATGTATATATTATAGTTATTATGCGAAACTATTAAAAAACCTTTCGCAATTCAGTTGGTTGTATGAACATTCAAATATAGTGGGTGTCTTGGGTTCGAAGCCTTTCATGGCAAAGACAATTTTTATTACATGTTGCCAAATAAAAGTTTGAGTAAATTGTTTCAATTATTATTTTGAGTTAAATGCCAATTTAGTCCATGTGGTTTGGGCCATTTTTTCAGTTAATCTAAACGTTTCATTTTTCGCCTGTGGGTCAAAAAGATTTCACCGTTTCCATTTTAGTCCACTCGGTTAACTTTATCCATTTTTTCTGTTAACGAGAAGGACAATTCGGTCATTTTATATGACAGAATTACATATAAAATGACCGAATTCCCCTTCTTGTTAACAAAAATAATGGATGAATTTAACCTAGTGGACTAAATTGGCAACGGTGAAACATTTTTGGACCCACAGTCGAAAAATAAAACCTTTTGACTAAACTGACAAAATGGCACGAACCACATGGACTAAAATGGCATTTAACTCTATTATTTTTTTTCCTTTGTCTGTTATTCTTAATGATATTTTCTGTTATTTATTCTTTCTTCTTTTTCACTTTTACGTTGTTTTCTTTTCTTCTAAATTTGTAATTTTTATAATCAACCAATACGATACCGGTATTTACGGGTAAAACACCGGTAAGTAACGATACCGTATCGGTATCGGTACCAAACCGGTGTATTCGATATCGGTACCACTTTTCTCCGTTCTCCAGTACCGGTACTTTCGGTACCCTACGGATACCTTGCTCATCCCCTTACAAAATGAAACGAATCGATAATGTTCGAATTTCCCGCCGTGTAGCGCGGGGAATTTCACTAGTTAAAAACTATTTACAAACACTATTAGATGTACACGTATAACATACCGTGTAACCGGAGACAAACCTAAAAAATAAAGTCGTGATATGATAAAAGAAGAAGAGTAAAATGCACGGATAGTCCTTGTGGTTTGGTAAAATTTCACCCTTAGTCCCCAACTTTTGGAAGTTACACCCTTGCTCCCTGTGGTTTGACAGTTTGTTACGCGGATAGTCCCTGGAGTGGATAGGGGTTAGTTTTCTCAGTTAAGTTGGTGTGAAATTACTATAATACCCTTAATATAAAATAAAATAAACAAATCAAGTATTAAATATATAAAACACATATGTATATACACACACTTACTGAACCATATATATATATATATATATATATCTTTCTACTCTCTCTCTCTCTCTCACTAAAAACCACCACCACTGTCACCTCCACTGCCGCCATCACCACTCCCCACCACCGCCTTCCCCTTCCACCACCACACCTCTGCCTCCTAAACCCATACCCGCCTCCACCATCAACCACCCATCCCCAAATCAACCACCCCTATCCACCTCACCCTGTTGCCTTCACCAACCCCTCCACCCTTCACCACCGATAGTACAAATAATCTGAACAGATTTTAAGATAAAGCTCCCAGCACCTGCAAATTTCAAATTTTGTACAATTTTATACAGGTTCTATGAATTTTTTTTAGAATTTAGGGTTTATTGGGGTTCAATTAAATCAGGGCAAATTGTTTTACCGTGTGAAATGACTACGATTGGGGGTTATGGAGGTGCACGATTGGGGAGGGGGTGGTGCTCTGTGATTTGCAGGATGCACACCGATGGAAGTCTGATTTGCAGGTTCAGGATGATTTGCACACCGATGGATGGCTGGGTAGAGTTGAACGTGATGCGCAGGGTGGCAGATCTGGATGTTTTACGGGAATTACGGTGATGATGGTGGATGGTGATGTTTAACCGGTGGTCGTTGGATGTGGGTCATTGGTGGGTTTCAGTGGTTTTTGAGTTTTAAATTGGTGGTGATACATCAAAGTGAGTGACGCCGGAGTGGTGGTTTAGTAGAGGTGGTGGTTGGGAGGTCGTTCAGGTGGTGGAGCGTTGTGAAAGACAAGATGGTTGCAAGAAGATGAAGAAAAAGGTTTCTAATGGTTCAGTAAGGGTGTGTCTATACATATAAGTTTTATATATTTAATACTTGATTAGTTTATTTTATTTTATATTAAGGGTATTATAATCATTTCACACCAACTTAACTGAGAAAACTAACCCCCATCCACTCTAGGGACTATCCGCGTAACAAACTGTCAAACCACAGGGAGCAAGGGTGTAATTTCCAAAAGTTAGGGACTAAGGGTGAAATTTTACCAAACCACAGGGACTATCCGTGCATTTTACTCAAAGAATAATAACGGGGAAACGATAACACCGACTTGTTAGGTAGATACTAAATGGATTTGTTATTATGGTGCCAATACTCCCTTTCTTCACTAAGGGCATGTTTGGCTAAGCTTTTCAAAACAACTTATTGGCTTATTGACTTATCAAAAAGCAAATAAGTTGTTTTTGTGTTTGGCTAAGCCAAAAATCCTTTTAGAAATTGATTTTTTCAAAGAAGAAAAAGGAGGTTTCAAGAAGTCACCAGCTTTTAACTTTTCAAACTACAAATTACCAATATACCCCTTCTTTACCCCCCTTATATCTAAAAGAATGCCCATTTTAGTCATTTTATATCAATAAGCTAATCCAAATACTTTTTTTAAAAACTCCTTTTTAAAAAGTTCTTTTCTCAAAAGTCCTTTTCCAAAAGTCATTTTTAACTATAATAAGCTTAGCCAAACATGCCCTAAATTAGTCACGTCATGCCTCTATAATTTCTCGAATAAAGTATGTGAAGCATGGAACACAAGGGTAGGTTTAGCCTCACTTATAGAAAATTTGCCGCTAAAGCCTTAATTATACATGCTACAATAACCAATCTATAGATAGTGCCCATCTCTCATTTTCTCTATCTCTCATTTTCTTTTTATATCTATCTCGTTATTAGTAATACAACAGCATCTGTAATCCGTATGCATGTTGGGTTGATTTTTACCTCTTTTAACGTGTTTGACCCGTTTGAAATGTTTCACTTTTAGCAAATGTTTTATATTAAATCTTGTTAACCCGTTAACAATGATATACTATCCGAATTGATCTAAATTTAGACTCAAAACATTATAAAATGAGTGGTTAGGGTATCAGCAGTGGCGAAGCTTGACGTTTTCGACCGGGAGGGGGGGGGGGGGGCGGAAAACGTATATACCCAAAATTTCTATAGAATCGGAGGGTCGAAAACATATATACCCAAAAATTTCTATACGAAAACTACATATATAACACTACTGAGCAAAAAGTTCGGGGGGTCGGGCGCCCCTCCCGGCCCCTTCAATGCTTCGCCAATGGGTATCAGGTTGTTAAACATTTTGATTTTGAACTTAACTAGTTAACATCCCTAAAACACAAGACTCAAAAAGTAATTTTCTCTTTTGTTTACATATTACAAAATTATAAATTTCCGTACATATTATTGAATTAATTTTTTTTTCTATTATCAATAGCATGTAACATTTCATTATACTTAGGTAAAAGAACTTGTTGATCACGTTGATCGTTGTTGTACAACTGAAAAGGCCGTAAACATAGGTGGAATTGCATTTACGACATCACTAAATGTCCTCTCAAACTTAATGTTTTCTATGGATTTCGCTCAATATGATTCTTCGACTTCGCAAAAATTCAAGGATGATGTATGGGCTTTACTGGAAATTGGAGGGAAACCAAATATAACCGATTTTTTTCCGATTTTTAAGTTCTTTGATCCCCAAGGACTAGTGCGGCGTGGAAATGAGCATGGTAACAGAATATTGACCTTCTTTGATAATGTAATCAATCAACGTTTGCAAACAAGATCAACTTCATTAGCAGACAATGATGTGTTGGACTCGCTGCTCAACCTCAAGCAAATGGATGAATCCACCTTCAGTCTCAATGACATGAGGCATTTGTTTTTCGTAAGTAAAACTTTTTAAAGTATCTTAACAAGAAACATAAATACATGATAAATTTCTATTTTAACTTAGTGTGTTGCAAACTTATCACTACTGAAATTTATAGGCTTTATTTATTGCTGGAACTGATACGACATCAAGCACGTTGGAATGGGCTATGGCTGAGCTTATTCACAATCCAGATAAATTGGAAAGAGCTCGAGCAGAGGTTATCAAACATATGGAAAACAAGAAGAATGTAATACAAGAATCAGATATCTCTCAACTCCCTTACCTACAAGCTGTTATAAAAGAAACTCTTCGGTTACATCCTCCGGCCCCTTTTCTAATCCCTCACCAAGCCATACACGACGTAGAAATCCAAGGCTTCGTGGTGCCAAAAAATGCACAAATCCTTTGTAATGTGTGGGCGATTGGGCGAGACCCAAAAGTTTGGTCAAATCCAGAAACATTCATGCCAGAGAGGTTTTTGGAAGTCAATGTTGACTACCGAGGCCAAGATTTTGAGCTCATTCCATTTGGTGCTGGGAGAAGAGTATGTCCAGGATTGAATATGGCACATAGAATGTTGCATATAATGTTAGGTTCTTTGATCCAGAAGTTTGATTGGAAACTTGAAGGAAACAAGAGGGCACAAGATATGGATATGGACGAGAAGTTTGGGATCACGTTGCAAAGGAGTGCACCACTCAAAGCTATTCCGCTTAAAATTTAATGGTTTCTAAGTAGGTATATTATATTTTTTTAATAAGAAAATAAAATGAATTTAAATAACTGTATTGAACTTACCTTGTAGAAAAACTTGTGTGGTTGCATGATGTAGTTTGTGTGCTTGTTTCCGTTGTTCCGCGATAAATTTTAATGGTCTTGGTGTACATGAGTTGCTTCAAAAAATTTTGGTTGCATGCAATTTATCATTTCTAAAATGTTGTAGGTTTTATTTATTGGGGGAACTGATACAGTGTCGAGCACGTTGGAATGGGCCATGCCTGAGTTTATTCACAACCCAAATAAACTAGAAAAGGCTCGCTTAAAGGTCACCAAACTCATGGAAAACAAGAAGGATATAATACAAGAATCATATATCTCTCAACTTCCTTACCTTCAAGCTGTTATAAAAGAAACTCTTCGTTTACATCCTCCAGCCCCTTTTTCTTATCCCTCACCAAGCCGTACACGATGTAGAAATCCAAGGCTTCATGGTGTCTAAAAATGCACAATTCCTTTGTAATGTGTGGGCGATGGTACGAGACCCGAAACTTTGGTCACATCCAGAAACGTTTATGCCAGAGAGGTTTTTGGAAGTGAAGGTAGACTACATAGGGCCAAGACTTTGAGCTCATACCATTTGGTGCTGGGAGGAGGATATGTCCGGGAATAAATATGGCGCATAGAATGTTGCATATAATGTTAGGGTCTTTGATTCAGAACTTTGAGGGAAACATAAGAGCCCAAGATATGGATATGAGGGAGAAGTTTGGACTCACGTTGCAAAAGAGTATGCCACTCAAGGCTATTCCACTTGGGGGCTGTTTGACAACTTCTGAATGGTTAAGTGCTGAACCAGTAAGATGTCTGAACCATTAAGTGTTGAACCAGTAAGATGTCTGAACCATTAAGAGCCAGTATAGTGTTTAAGCGTTTAGAGGCAAATGTCTGACCAATTCAGATTAGAGGTCTTAACCATTCAGACTCCGTATAATAGTTAATCATTTAAAGGCAAATGTCTGAACCATTCAAACATCTGCTCACGAAACAAATAGTCTGAATCATTAAGTGCTGAACCAGTAAGATGTCTGAACCATTAAGAGCCCCATTAAGAATTAAACAAACAGCCCCTTAGACTTTAATAGGTTTTAAATAGGTGTATTTACATTATTTGAACAAAAAACATATTAGTATAGTTGTATTTAGCTTACCTTTTAGAAAAACTTGTATAGTCGCATAATATAAAATGTGCTTGTTTTCTGGGTTCCAATATACTACGTTTAACAGCTCTAAGGGCTGTTTGTTTACCTTTTAATGAGGCTCTTAATGGTTCAGACATCTTACTGGTTCAGCACTTAATGGTTCAGACTGTTTGTTTCACGAGCAGATGTCTGAATGGTTCAGACATTTGCCTCTGAATAGTTAAGCATTATACAGAGTCTGAATGGTCAAGACCTCTAATCTGAATTGGTCAGACATTTGCCTCTGAACGGTTAAGCATTATACAGGCTCTTAATGTTTCAGACCTCTTACTGGTTCAGCACTTAATGGTTCAGACCTCTTACTAGTTCAGCACTTAACCATTCAAATGTTGTCAAATAGCCCTAAGGGTCATTAGAAAAATTTAGTAAAGGTATTAAGTTTGGAGTGGATTTAGAATATTTAGTAAAGGTGTTAAGTTCGGAGTGGATTTAGAATACAGAATATACTAAGTCACTAGCTATTATATTCGCAAATTAAAAGGAACTTTTGTTTTCAAGCGAGCTTCTTGAAATTAGCCATTTGAAAAGCCCCAACGAGGAGTCTACTTGTTAGTGAGGTGTCACATGTGTATACAAACTTATTTGGCACAATAAGACTATGGTTTAATAGCCTTCTAGTAGAAAGTACTGAAAATTTTGAGGACCCTAGACTAGGGATGAGCAAATACCGATCCCGTCCCGATCCCGTCCCGATACCGATAATCCCGATCCCGAAATTTCATGAATACTTGATACCGATACCGATACCGAAACATGTCGGTTCGGTACGGTATCGGTATTTTGAGGGTAAAAGTCGGTATTTTACCGATACCGTACCGTTCCAATACCGAAAAAACCAAAATGTGGATACCGTTTCCTATACCGAAACATGTCGGGATCGGGATTATCGGGATCGGGATGGGATCGGTATTTTATACCATTTGCTCATGCCTACCCTAGACAGGTTGTTTTAACTCATTCCATGTAATAGAAGTGGCTCATGTCGAATTATACAACATAAAGTAGATAAACGGGAAGGCCTCTGGACTTGCATGAACAACTGTATTGAATAAGCTTTCTGAGAGTAGATGAAATAGTACACATATAAGCAGACCTAGAAATTTTTTTCATGAGTGTCGAAATTTTTGCGCTAAATATTAAGGGGGCGTTTGGTTCGCGGAATGTGTAGGAATTGGAATCCCTATGGGAATTGGAATTTGAATTGGAATTTGATGGATTCCTTTGAAATCCATAGATGTGTTTGGTTGATAAATGTATTAAATGTATTAATGGAATTAGATTTTAAAAATACCTAAAAGAGTTAATTACGTAGTTAGTCCCTGTGGTTTACACTAAATAACAATCTAAGGTACTAAGAGTTTAAAATAACGTTTTAGGGTACTAACTTTTAATTTTTTAACAAAGTAAGGTATTAACGTTATATGGCTGTTAAATGCTAACCCTGACACCCTCACCTGCCATAAACGTGAGGGTAAATATGTCATTTAATGCTAATGTCTGCTTTCCCTCCCAATTTATAACCCTACATGTTCTTTCCCCCCATTTCCTCATCTGAAACCCTAATTAGAAGAAGCAGCAGACGATCAAGATGGTGATGTGCAAGTGTGGTAGAGCAGCATTGATGAAGACATCGAAGACCTCCAAAAACCCTGAACGGAGATTTTATACATGCCCACAAATGGTAAGTATTTGAATCCTTATCACCTAATTCGTGTATTCACTGAATTTCTTCATTTTCAGAGATCAAAATGTAAGTTCTTTGTGTGGATTGATCCTCCTGTTAACTCTCCTCCATCCCCAGAGTTAGGGTTTCATAAACCCCCAAATCACAGTTCGAGCATTGAAGTCAGATTTGAAGAATTGAAGCATGAAATTAGAAGAAAGGATGCTGCATTAGTGATGAGTTGGTGTATACTTGTTGGCCTTTTAGTGTTAATCCTTGTAGTTGTTTTGATCAGTCTTCTTTGGAAGCCTTCATAATGTTAATCCAGTAATGAAATGTGAAGACTGTGTTTTGTTTGTAATGAAGTGTGTTTTGTTTGTAATGAAGTGTTTTTGTTTATAATGAAGCTGTGTTTTGTTTGTTATGAAATCACAAGTCTAATCGACCATAATATGCCTTTAAAACCTGACAAGTAATACTGACAAGGCAAATTGACCATAATATGCCTTCAAAACCTGACAAGTAATACTGACAAGACCAATTTGCAACCATAAGACAAACATGACCATAAGTTAAAACTGATAACATATCCCAAACATCCTAATAACATCAAAAGACTGCTGCAGTTTTACAAAAACCATATCCCAAACATCCTAATAACATCAAAAAGCATAACCAAAAGTTTTAGCAGCCTAATAACATCAAAAAGCATAACCAAACATCCTATTTAACTAGATTGAGCAGCAGTTGAGCCTTGTCCGGTGCACCTTCTTTTATTGTGACCTTTTCCTCCACAGCTTCCACATGTCACTGTCTTCCATTTCCTACTCAACTTGCATCTTTAACCATGATATCTTCCTTCTCCATTTCATCCTTTCTTCTCATCTTCCTTGGTCTGCCAACAGGTTTGTGGTACATTGGTTCAAGGAGTTTTGTACTGCCAACGTGCCCTAGGCCACATGCTTCTTCCATTGATTGGGCCTATTTTGTAAGAGTATACCTTCTTCCATGTAGACAACCAATGGCACTCATCCACCCATCTCTCTGGTATGTCAACCTGTGCAAACAAAAAAGACATTAACTTTAAAGCATTTGCAGACACCTCAGTTGCAGTAATGACAATACCTTCAAACCATTTGCAGCCATATCCCAATTGGTGGCAACAACATGTGTACAAGGTATACCCCTTATTTCCCATTTCCTGCATGTGCAGGTCCTCTCAATGACATCCACAACAAACTGTTCTCCATATCTTTCACCTAAATAACAACTAACTTGATACTTAGGACCACCATTCCACTGCACAATTAAATTGGCAGCATGTTTTTTGACAAGCTCAAAATGCTCAGCAGCTTTTGGAGTCAACACACCATCAGTCTTAGCAATAACCTTCAGCACATTGACAATCCTTTTCATGCAATACTCTCTAACATATTCAAGAGCACTGATAATGGGCTTATCCCTGCCTGTTAACATAATCAAATATAATCACATAAATTCATTAAACACATATACAATAACATCAAATATAATAACATAAATTCAGTAATCATACATACCATCCATCAATCTTGCATTAAACACCTCACACAAATTATTTAACAACACCTCAGTCTTAGCCCTACCTGTTAACATGTTCAATACCACTTAACAATTGAATTACAATAATAACATAAATTCAGTAGCTATGGCTTAGATAGTGATTAAAGAATTGAATTATACCTGAAAAGTGACTTCTTGTCCAATGAACTGCTGGAATCTGGCTTAGATAGTGATGAGCATCAGGGTTCATCAATCTCATTTCCTCCATTTTGTCTTGGAACATCTGAACTGTAGTGGCTGTAGCTATGGCCCACAACATGTCCTTGTAACCTGAAATTCTGATGAATGTGTCTAACACAATATCTGTGTTCTGCACTAGGGAAGACAACAGCAATGGCTGGGATGATTCCTTTCTGCCTATCTGAGATGAAAGTGAAATTGGCATTCACAGGTAATTCAAGATTCAGATTCAGATGTGCCAAGGGAATCATTGCTAAGATATTCTTCTTCTAAGGGATCATGTTCAGTATCATCCACATTTGTTTCAGTAGCATTATCATTTTCTTTTTCATTGTTCATCTGATGCTTAGCCTGGAACTTGTCATTAAACTGACTCATATCAACTTCTACCTCAAACACCTCATTTTCCTCATCGACAATGTCCTCATCACCACTATCCTCATTATCATGTTCAACCTTTTCACTCTATTTTGCCTTTTCAGTCTGTTTAGCCTTTTCAGTCTCATTAGCCTTTTCATTCTGTTCAGCTGGCCTTGCATAAGGTTTTAAAACATCAGCAAGTGTGTTGTGATCACTAAACAACTCATTAAAAGAAGCATCAACAGTCTGTCCTAGGATATTCTCAACATCTTCATTACTAAACTTCTCAGTCCTATTTTCAGCATCATTCATATCAAAGTCTACATTGACTGTTACATCTTCATCTACTTGTGCATTCTTAGGGTCATCTACATTACCAGCATTGACTGTCACATCTTCATCTACTTGTGCATTCTTAGGGTCATCTACATTACCAGCATTGACTGTCACATCTTCAGTTGTAATGCCTAAACCATGCTCTACATATAGACTTATAACTTTGGAACCTTGTAGCACATATTCACTCATGCCTCGTACATCATCATCAGTGCTTAAAGACATAAGACCAGTATGCATCTCACTCCCAGGAACCACATAATAAAAATGATGAACTTTATCTTGTGAAAACCCTAACAAGCTCATAGCGTCGTTGACATCATGGATACAAAACATGTCCGTGTCCATGAAATCAACATAGATTACCTTACCAGTTATGTAGCAAAGATTTTGATTTTTGATTCCAAATTGCCCATTGTAGTGTATCTTCAAAGAAAATAATCCTGTTTGGGTACCTGAAATCAACATTGATCGTCTTTTAGAACATGAAAATTATGCAAATCCATTGTCAATTGCTACCAATAAAGCATCATTGAGTAGGCGACTTACCGTATTTGGCAACGTAGTCAAATGGTTCATCTTCTTGTCTCAGAAGATCCATTGCTCAAACCCTAGTTTCTTCTATTGGGATTACAGAGTATAGGGGTGAAGATGAATAGACTGATGGTTGAAGAATGAAGCAGAGTTTAATTAAAAAATAGAGGCCTTAGATTAAATGACATATTTACCCTCACGTTTATGGCACGTGAGGGTGTCAGGGTTAACATTTAACAGCCACCTAACGTTAATACCTTACTTTGTTAAAAAATTAAAAGTTAGTACCCTAAAACGTTATTTTAAACTCTTAGTACCTTAGATTGTTATTTAGTGTAAACCACAGGGACTAACTACGTAATTAACTCTACCTAAAAAGACAAAATTACCCCTAGTTATAAACAATTGGCAAAAGTTTTAAAAACAACTATCTTAGATAAAAATTCAAAAAAATCCAAAAAAATATAAAAAAAATTCTAAAAATTCAAAAAAATTATAAAAATCATAAAAAATTATCAAAATTCTAAAAAATCCAAAAAATTCAAAAGTATCAAAAAAATTAAAAAATCTAAAAATCTAAAAAATAATAAAAAGTTCAAACAATTCTAAAAAATCAAAAAAAAAATTATAAAAAGTCTAAAAAATTTCTAAAAATTCTAAAAAATAATAAAAAATCCAAAAAATCAGAAAAATCCAAAAAAATCTAAAGGATAATAAAAAACCAAAAAAATCTAAAAAATCAAAAAAATTCTAAAAAATAATAAAAAATACTAAAAATTCAAAAAAAAATCTAAAAAATAATCAAAAATACAAAGAATTCTAAAATAATCAAAAAAATTCTAAAAAATAATAAAAATCCAAAAAATTCTAAAAAATCAAAAAAATTCTAAAAAATAATAAAAAATCCTAAAAATCCTAAGAATTCAAAAAAAATCTAAAAAATAATAAAAAAATTCCAAAAAATTCTTAAAATTCAAAAAAATTCTAAAAAGTAATAAAAAATCCTAAAAATTCAAAAAAAATATAAAAAATAATAAAAAATACAAAAAATTCTAAAAAATCAAAAAAAAATCAAAAAAATTCTAAAAAATAATAAAAAAATCCAAAAAATCCTAAAAAATCGAAAGAATTCAAAAATTATTTTTTGAATTTTTAGATTTTTTGATTTTTTAGAATTTTTTGGATTTTTTATTATTTTTTAGATTTTTTTTATTTTTAAATTTTTTTTTGGTTTTTTATAAATTTTTTGGGTTTTTTTTAGATTTAGATTTTTTATTGTTTTTTTTTATTTTTTTAGAATTTGTTGATTTTTTTTTGTTTTTTGGATATTTTTTTTGTTTTTTGGATTTTTTTTAGAATTTTTTGGATTCTTTTTTTATTTTTTTTATTTTTTATTTTTTTTAATTTTCTAGATTTTTTTTATTTTTATTATTTTTTTAGTTTTTTAAAGGTTTTTTTTTTGGATTTTTTTTATTTTTTGATTTTTTAGAATTTTTTGGATTTTTTTTATTTTTTTATTTTTTTGATTTTTTATTATTTTTTTGATTTTTTTCTTATTTTTTTGATTTTTTAGAATATTTTGGATTTTTTATTATTTTTTTATTTTTTAGATTTTTTTTATTTTTTTAGAATTTTTTGGATTTTTTATTATTTTTTATTTTTTTGTATTTTTTAGAATTTTTTGATTTTTTATTATTTTTTTAATTTTTTAGATTTTTTTATTTTTTTAGAATTTTTTTTATTTTTTAGAATTTTTTGGATTTTTAGAATTGTTTGATTTTTCAGAATTTTTTAGATTTTTTTAGATTTTTTATTAATTTTTTGATTTTTTAGAGTTTTTTTTATTTTTTTAGAAATTTTTGGGTATTTTATTATTATTTTTTTATTTTTTATTATTTTTTTGATTTTTTAGAATATTTTGGATTTTTTATTATTTTTTTGATTTTTTAGAATATTTTTATTTTTTAGAATTTTTTTGGATTTTTTATTGTTTTTTGGATTTTTTTTGGATTTTTTAGAATTTCTTTTATTTTTTTATTATTTTTTGGTTTTTAAACAAAAATAAAAGAGGGAAGGGGTTATTTCCGTAACTTTGGAAACATTCTCGTGGTTTTTTAAACTTTCTTTTGAAATTTAGAAGGAATCTGATTCCTATTAAATAAGGGATTTTGTTGGAATTGAAATCCAATTCCCGTCAACTAATTTGTACAACCAAACACACAAAGGAATGGAATTCAAATTCCAATTCCTTTGAAATTCTATGGATTCCTGTCAACCAAACAGGCCCTAAATTAATTTTGGTAAGTTTCGGTCAGGCCGGGTAACATAATAAAAGGCTTTAATCGCTGTAAGAAATTTATTATAGAAATAAAATAGTTCAATAAAAAGTAGAAAATGGAAATGGTAAGTTCTTTGTTTGAACCACCAATAGTATTTGAATAACCATTAATCGATATGCCCAAATATTTGTCTCAGGACTCCGTTATTTCCTTAGGCCATGTGTAGTCATAAGGCCCCATAACGCCCACAAAGGGGCGTTATGCGACACGTGGCGCGCCACGTCAGCGTGGGGCGTTATGGGGCCTTATGCATTTTAAGCCCGTAGTCATAAAGCCCCGTCTAATCATTACTCAATTATTAATTTCCAATTTTTTATAATTATTTTCTAACTTTATAAAATTAAAATTCATTTCATTAAATTAAAAAACATTACACTAAAATAAAAAAAAAACATTACACATAAAAAAAATACAGTAACCTAAAAAAAAAAAAAAACGGTTCCAAAAAAAAAAAGTTGGACTAAAAAAAAACAACACTTCAAAGATTAATCTTCTTCGTCTTCGTTCTCTCCTTCTTCCTCTTCGTTTTCTCCAGCATCCAAACCTACGTCTTCAAAGTTCCCGTCTTCGAATTCCTCAACCTCTTCTTCCTCGGAATCTTCTTCGTGTTCATTGTTGTATCGAATTGGGCGAATCGCCCAAGCATGCTCAACCAAATCTGCCTTCAACGTGTTATGTATGTCCCTAGATCGCAATAGTTGAGCATTTGCGAGTCTCTCTTCCATTGTTGCTTGGGTTCCTTCGACTAAATCTTCCGGAATGTAGTTTTGGCATATCGCTTTTCCATCATCCTCAATGATCATATTATGCAAAATGATGCAAGCATACATGGTCATTCGTATTTTATCCTTATGCCACATGCGACAAGGATTTCTGATAAAATGCCATCGTTGCTGTAGAATCCCAAAACACCTCTCGATATCCTTTCTTGAAGACTCTTGTAATTTTTTAAAATAATTTCTTTTCTCATCGAACGTTTCAGAAAACGTTTTAACAATAATCGAATACTCCGGGTATATACCATCGCCCAAATAGTAGCCATGCTCGTAGTCGTTCCCGTTCGCATGAAAACCGGCCTTTGGTATAGTTCCCGAAATGTAGCTCTCTACTAATGGTGAAGCCTCTAACGTATTAATATCGTTAAAACACCCGGCTACACCAAAGAAGGCCGACCAAACCCAAAGGTCGTATGACGCAACAGCTTGTAATACCAAAGTTGGCCCTTTTTGATCACCCCGTGTATGTTGACCTCGCCATGCGGTTGGACAATTATACCAACGCCATTGACGACAATCCAAACTACCAATCATGCCGGGTATTCCATGCTTTTCTAGATGCACCTCATATATTTGTTGAAGGTCGTTCCAAGTGGGATTTCTCAAATAACGTTTTCCATATAACTGGCATATACCTAAAATATAATTTAATATATAAAAGTTTTACTAGTAAGGTACTAAAAAATCAATATATAAAAGTAGGTAAATAAATAAATAAAAGTCAGTAAAAAATACCATAGCAAAAATGTTCCACGCAATCTCGGGTTGTTTTCTCCGCCATCTTCAAGTACTCGTCGTTGATGTCGTACGTGTTTCCGTATGCTAATATACGTAACGCGGATGTCACCTTTTGAATTGAGGTGAAGCCTAAATATCCTCGCGCGTCCATTCTTTGCTTAAAGAAATCATAATGATTTTCCAAATCATTAGAAATGCGCAAAAATAACCTTTGGCTCATACGAAAACGCCGTCTAAAAACATTGGGTCCGTGAACCGGTGTCGCATCAAAATAGTCTCTCATCAAACGCGTGTTCGCGGCTTCACGATCTCGCAAGATATAGGTGCGCCGCAAGATGGGTCGTGGAGGGGGAGTAGGCCGAACGTGCTCAAGTGCTTGTGTCATAAAAGTACACACACTCGTAACCGCTTCTTCCTCCTCCGCATCTTCTTCCGGTGAAAAAAATCTTCGGTAAATATCGGTGAACGAGTCTTCCGACGGGGAACCCATTTTTTTTTAATTGGATGGGAGTAGCTTCAAAACTTTTAAAAAAATATATAGAGAAGAGGAGGGTATTTGAGTATGATTTGTAAAAAAAAATAGAAGAGTGGGAGTTATTTATAGTGTGAGAATTAAAAAATTGAATTTTTTTTTTTTTTTAAGGATATGACCGTTTTATAACGGTCAAATTACTAAATAACCATTTCATCAAAGCGCTATACATATCGCGCCAAGTTCCTTTTTCCGCTCGATGGCGCCGCTTGTTTTGGTGTTCCGGCGCTATGCCGGCGCGATGAGGGCATACCGCCCCTCACATGCCGCCCACTACACATGCCCTTATGGTGGAACTTGGAACTTTCGAAGATGTGTAGGGAGCACCATCTGTTCAAAATTGAAAGCCCAGTCTGACACTTTACCTTAAAGGCCCACATGTGAGTTTTGCTTTTAATTTCGCCTTATGCTACTGAATTATCGGCCCAAGATAAAGGCCCATTTTTCTGATTTCTTTTCTCCAAGAAGTTAAAAGAATTTAGTTTTTCTCCAAGATGTTAAAAGAATTTATTTTTTTTTTGTTGTAGGTGTCAGGTCAAAATTGTATGTTCACAAGAGCGCTGACATATCGTGTCAGGTTTTCAAACACGAACCTGATAATAACAGATTACACCTGTTATCAGTGTATCATACGACATGTTAAAACACGATCACAACCTCCCAGAGTCCCAGGTATTTTTTTTTTTATTTAAAATTAGGATCCCCACATTTTTTTATTTAAAATTATAAACGTGTTATTAACGGATCTTTAAGGTTAACATCATGGGCAAAAGCTTTTAAGGGGCGACTGACTCCTCGAACTTTTCGCTCAGTAGTGGAGAGTATGTAGTTTCGTATAGAAATTTTTTAGTATATACGTTTTCGACCCCCGGTTTTATAAAAAATTTTAGGTCCGGTGACTTCCGCTCCCCGGTCGGAAATCTCAAGCTTCGCCACTGGTTAACATTTATCTAATCTGTTAAGACACAAAACTAAACAGGTCTTAACGTGTCAACCTGCTATAGACACAAAACCTGATAACCTTAAAAATGAAACTTATTAACTTCGTGTAGATTCGTATCATTCGTGTAGAAAGTGTCAGCCTACACAGACATTATATTTATGGGCCTTGCAAGCCCCTTCATGTAAGTTTTGCTACTTTACTGTTTTTGGAATAAGAGGGTGTTTGGGTTGAGTTTTAAAAATAGATTATGCGTTTTGAATAATCAGAATCAGATAATTAACTGTAACAAAACGTGATGTTAAAAGATAGTGTTTGGATTTTATTATGTTGTTTGATATCACAATAATCTGATAATCAACTATTTGAGTGTTTGACAAATATATATTTAAAAAAATAAACAAGTGAAAATCCTTTTTTAAACGCAAATAATCAATTTTTGGAAAACCGCGTTTTGTTACAGTAGGGGGAGCTGCTTTAGGAAAACTGCATTTTGTAACTTTCTAAACGCAAATAATCAATTTTTTAATTTTTTTTTTTACCCAAACACTCAAAACTGATTATTTACGATTTCAAAACACAATAATCTAAAAATCCCCTCCAAAACTCAACCCCAAACACCCAATAAATATATCAAAAACTAAGGGCATGTTTGGCTAAGCTTTTTGAAACAACTTATTGACTTATTGGTTTTTTGAAAAGTCATAAGCTCCAAAATGATGTTTGGCAACCAGGTTGTATGTGAGGAGAAAAGTGACTTTTCCAAAAAGTCACTCCATACTGACTTTTCAAAAAAAACCAATAAGTCAATAAGGGCATGTTTGGCTAAGCTTTTTGAAACAACTTATTGACTTATTGGCTTTTTGAAAAGTCATAAGCTTCAAAATGATGTTTGGCAATGAGGGTATATGTGAGAGGGAAAAGTCAATAAGTTGTTTTGAAAAGCTTTGCCAAACATGCCCTAAATTGTTTTGAAAAAGCTTAGCCAAACATGCCCTAATTGAAGATTTATAAAAAAAAAAAAAAAAAAGTAACCCTAAAAAAAACAGAATGGGTCGCTCTGATTTTGTGGATCTTTGAAATTCCTGTGTGTGCTTCTGCTAGCCGTTACAGACTCTTGCTATAATCAGGTATGAAACAATGATCGAAACTCATTCTGTATTTTTCTGTTGTAAGTTTAATATTTGTTGTTGTTAAGTTCGGCTTCTTTGTTTCTCATTAACTTGTTTAAAATTTCTTGTTTCTGACCTGAATATAAATTGATACGGATCAATTAATTTCTTGTTTCTCAGATGATGATTTTTTAATAGGCAGAATAATTGTTACCGACAAGATAAATTAATTGATTACATAAAGGATAAACTAATTGTTGATTAGAATCGTATATACTTGAATTACAAATAGGAACAGTAATTGTTAGAACCTACTTGTTAACTGTTGTTTTTACCCACCCATTTTTATGATCTTGTGAAATAGTTTGATGTTTTTCGCCGTTTTTCCCACCCGTTTTGGGCCACCCTTTTCTTTTCTCGCACGAAAATTTCCGGATCTGCCACTGTTACGGAATTTGAAGGGGGTAAAAGGTTGCAGATTAGGAATGTTCATGAGTTTTTGTGTATTTTTCATGGTGCAGGTGACTGGAATTGCAATAGGTGCTAGGGTTTGTTCGGATGGCATTTAGAGGAAGGGGACGTGGGCGAGGTGGTTTTGGTCAGGGTTCAGCGAGTTTTGCAAAACAAGAGCCGTATGTAATATTTCCTGTAAGTCAAGTTTTGATTCTGTTTTTTCAAGTAAATAGATTCCAACAGTACCATAGCTGTTAATGGCGAATAGCGACAAATAGCGTTAATGTACCTATATGCTACAAAGTGAATAGCTATAAATAGCGGGCGGCTATTTTATAAAATATCGATACACTAGAAAAAAAATTAATTTTATATGTATATTATCTCAAATTACCCTGGTATATATATGCTATTTTACAGGTATATTTAACAAAAACCTAAAATCCAGCCTATTTTATAGCTATATTTAATTGCTATTTATATTAAAAATAAATAAATAAGTAAAGTGTCGCTATTCTCGCTATCTATCGCCACAACCCTAATAGCGACACTAGACCTATACGCTACGTAGCGCGCTATAGTGATCACTATTGACAACTATGAACGGTACACGATACCCACCCGTCTACGTGACTAAAAACCATCATAGCATCCAAAAAAATCTTGTTTTGGTTCCAAATATCGTTAACATCATCATTATCCTCACTGTAGAAAACTGGGTTTGGTGTCCGTTATCAACAGTCAAAACAATATATTGCCGTTTGCAGGAAATCAAAGAATACCCAGAAATCAATCTCAAACAAAAAGAAGAATTTAAGAAATTAATAGTATGGGGTGAGGATTTGAAAAAGTTTTGGGTTTCATCTCCTTATCATTTGGAGTCTTCTGGTCAAGATTCGGAAAGTAAGCATTCCATTTACTGAACTGTTTTTTCCTCTTAAACTGCCTATTTTGTAAATTTTGATGTTAGTTATATATTCTTGACCGGCTTATAGAAAACTGGATCTCGTTTCTCTTTTAGTACACGGAAGCAACTGGTGCCACGTCATACATGAAGATTAACGTTTTTAACTTAGTCATAGAAATCCTTGGAGAGGGCCATATTTCATTCAAAATGTATCAAAAATGCATAAAACCTCGTAACTTGTTTTATTTCAGAAGCTAGATCACCATGGTAACAATATAGGTTCTTATCATATTTTCATGAGTAAAATTTCATTTTCGTCCCTGAGGTTTGACCAGTTTTGCGACTTTTGTCCAAAGGTTTGTTTGCCGCATCTAGATCCAAAAGGTTCGAAATCTTGCAATTTTCATCCGGCTCGTTAACTCCATCCTTTTTTCTCCATTAAGTCGGGTATTTTCGTCTTTTTTCTCCGTTAAGGGTATTTTGAATGCTTATACATTATGCTAAATGCTTGTACATAAAGTGAAAAAGACAGGATTGCTCTTTAAGTTGACAAAAAAGACCGAAATACCCCTGACTTAACGGAGAAACATGGATGGAGTTAACGAGCCGGATGAAAATGGCAAGATTTCAAACCTTTTGGATCCAGATGCGGAAAAACAAACCTTTGGACGAAAGTCACAAAACTGGCCAAACCTAAAATGGCATTTTACGCTAATTTCATTTTAATAACTTTAGCTACTAAAGGAATCTAAGAAAAATACAAAATTTATTCCATTTTCGGCCCATTCTAAAAAATTACCATTCTGCCTGCTCTAGAATATTTACATTGAAATTGTGGTACCAGGAAACAGAGGTATTCGAAAGGCTCCACTTTCAGACTTTATGACGTTGACCGATGACTATGTTCCTGCGGAACTAGGTAAAACATTGTCATCTGAAGTTCCTTTCATATATTATTATTCTGTCACATTTTATACCTTATTTCACCACTGAGATACCTGTTTTTATTCCTCTCGATACAGCTTCAAAGAATGTGAAGCGCAGCAATAAGAAGGTCCGATGGGATCCACAGTCAGGTTTGATAAATATTTGTAAATTATGAGTTAAACAAAAAATGATAAGATAATAATATTTTCTTTTGCGCAGACCTAAAGAGATTGGATTTCTTTGAGAAACTAGATCAAGGGCCTCAAGTAATTGTTTAATCTTACTTTAAACAATTCATTTGAACTAGTGTTTTTTTTCTCTTTCATTCATATGTTTTCTTAACTTAACTTAACTTACGATGGTGTTATCTTGTTTGATATTCCAGGGTCTAGATGACGGTGAAAAGGAAAAGAAAGAAGATGAAGATGATGAGGAGGATAACGAAGTTATTGAAGAGGAAGAAGAAGACAGTGGTGATGATTATGATCAGGTATATCTTATCTTTCGCCAATAATGAATTAATTACCAATATTTATTCTTGTTCATGAAAATAATTAAACAAAAGTGAATTTATATTTAGTAGGTAACATGGGTTCAGTGCAAAATAGATAATTTATACGTGCGGGTCAAAAAAAGTCTGGTTCGTCCGACTGACCAAGACCTTTTCATCCTTTTTATTATTTTGTAAATATATAAAAGTATTAACGATGATTCACGAAAACTGTTATGAATAATAATCCATCTCGTTATTAGTAATACAACAGCATCTGTAATCCGTATGCATGTTAAGTGGATTTTTACCCCTTTAACGTGTTTGACCAATTTGAAATGTTTCACTTTTTAGCTAGTTTTGTTAAATCTCGTTGACCATTAACGATGATATACTACTCGAATTGACCTGTTATTAAACAAATGATTTGAAATGATCATCTTAAATTTGTGGTGTCTAGGAGCATACATATTTATTTTATATTAATGGGCTTTGCAGAACATTGATTTTGACGACGATGAAGATGACTTCAACATGAATGATGATATCGGTGATGGTATGCAATCTTTCCATTGATTTAAAACGGCGGAGGAACACCTTTACTAAACACCTTGAGTTGACTGTTAAAAAATAAATAAATAAATAACAACATACGGGGCCTTTAATTTACATCTGGGCTCGCTGATTATCCATTAATCTGCATCTGACCTCTCTGGTTATTTGTTTATTTTTGGTTGCAGATGAGGGTTATTATTAGAAGCTGCTGCTTATTGGTACATGTCTTGATCTGGATATGAGTGATAGTTATTGAGAAAGCAATACTGGTTTCATGTTGAGAACAATATGAAAACATCCTGGGGTATGGCCCTTCTACTGAAGGGTATTATGGTCATTTTAGATCATTATAAGACCTTTATATATTATGATGATTACTAAAGTTAGGTTGAAAATTAAATATAAAGTTAATACTTTGTTAATCTATAGACGGAAATGAATAAATTATTATTATATGTATAATAGCTTGACTTGTTAGCTAAAGGGGATTTGACTTTCTTTTTGTTAACTTCACCCTTATTTACACTTGGACTCTTAACTTTTTAAAAATTTTATAAAATGTCATTGTGACCCTCTTGAATTTTACGTGCTTATTTTTATGTACGTGTTGGTATAAATTAAGTTCGTTTATATTTCAACGTAATTTTATTGCCCAAAAAACGAGTCATGTTTTCGTGCTTATTTTTATAGAGGTGTTCAGTTGGTGTACGTAATGAGTCATGTTTTCGTGCTTATTTTTATGGAGGTGTTTAGTTGGTGTACGTTTTGATGTAAATTTTGTTTTGAAATGAGTCGAGTTAAATATACTACCTTTCATTAGCTCGGTATAAATTTGAGCTGCTTTATGTTTCATGAGTAATGTCAAATATAATATGTTTTCATGATTATTTTTATAGACGTTTTTTGTTAGTCTATGTTTTGACTTTTGATCGATAAGAAATTACAAAAGAATTCAGCACACTCAAATCAAGTTAAAAAAAAGTGTCCTGTTATGTGAGGAATCAATTCTAGTTAGTTAAAAAACCAACGGAATTATTGATTTGTCCTCCATTGTGGCGATTGAACCTTTATTCCTTGGGATAGAGAGGCACCCATACCGCTAGGCCAATGCCCTTTGGTAATTAATGATTCTTTTCTAGAACCATTCATTCTTATAAAACACGTGTTTATTATCTAAGAACTAAAATCTATACATATAATAAAAGAAACCAATTGATGGACACGTGTCGATACGAGAGACATCTATTTTTTAGTTTTCTTGCCATATATTTATGTTTATTTTTATCTTAAAAATTACAAGTTTTAAAATAATTTATCAAGTTATCACATATTTTAAGTCGACGTTTATCTATAACTATATCTCTATATTTATACTTATCTTCTAATATAATCTTTATACTTATCTTTAGTTTATTATTTTGCGAGTAAATTGTACAAAAAGTCCTTTATGTTTTCTCAAACTTGCAGGTCCTAGCCTTAATGTTTAAAACTTGCTAAAAACATCCTTAAAGTTTATTTTTGTTGCTGGTTTAATCCTTTATGACTAACCAAGTTAATTATCTCAGTTTATTTCCCTCACATGCCTAACATGTGAGAATCCCACTATCGTTTGATGACCGACATCAACTGACTCGCAAAATGGAATGGGGATGTGGAGCAAACGCAAAACTGCCTGAAACCCAAGCAAAATTGCCTCTGTTTTCACCGGAGATGTAGTCCAAACACAATTGGATCTCTTAAATTTATGGGGCCATTCACATGGAGCAAGCCCCTTTTCATTCTGAGCTATCAACATCCACTCGGAGGAGAGATCTAGCCCGCGTTTCGCTGACTAAATGCCAAACAAGCCATATTTGCAGGATGATAGCCTCATGTTAGTTCTGTATGTGAATTCAAATTGAAAAGTGCATATCATTTTATGTAATTGTTTTCCTCTTTAGTTTTGACTACTTGATTGAGATTACATGTATTAAGTAGAGAAGAATAAAAACTAATATTTAGGTACAAAGCAATGGGTCAAGAAAAAATAAGTGGATTTAATGGACTTTTGTAATACACAAGTTTATAACCTAATAATTGAAAAAAAAAAACAAAGTAAAATGTTCTAATATGTAAATAGTATATCAAAGTTCTTTTTACCAAAAACGTATTTTGACGACTGTTTGTGTTAACTGATTACATTATATTTATTCAAGCCGTGTAGTTCACGTGCTTATTCAACTCATGTTATACAGGGGTAATTGAAGATTTAACTTTTTTATTATAAAAAATATATATTTAATAAACCCGTGTAATACACGGGGTTCTAACCTAGTTTTCTAATAATTAAAATTAATTCATGGTAGGTGTGCACTCGTTATTACATTTGACTTTCATTTTGTTGTTGTCCCGACATTTCTAGCTGCAAATATTTATTTGTTTTATTTATTTTATTTTATTTTATTTTTATTTATTTTTTTATTTTTTTGAGAAACGGCAATTTTATCCAAACGAAACAAGCAAAAACACTAGCCCCTTAGCCAGTAGTTAGAGAAAAGAAAAAACATCCAGCACCAAGCTACAAACAAACAAGAACATCACTCAAAACTAAACTTGCACCAATCTGCACACTCCAAAGTAGAGGTGTGAAAAAAACCGAATTAACCGATAAAACCGAATCGAGAAAACCGAACCTGATGAAACAATGGTTAACCGGGTGGGGTTAATTCACTGATCTCGTCAAGTAGGGTTAATCCCTTCTTTCTGAGGATCGCTGGCTGGATCGTCCACTGGTTGGTTCCCTGCACAAGGAAACAAGCCGTGACTCGTAACAAGGAGGATGGGGTGGGGGAGTGCTCCTTGTTACCACTCTCCGGCATGAGAATCAGTAGTTTGCTTGGGAAGCAAAGTGTGATAGTAGTAGTAGTGAAAGAGTTGAGAAGTGATACCTCAAACCTGGTTTGGGGTCGGTATTTATAGCCGAGGAGTGAAGGAGGGTAGTTGAGTAGCTAGTCTGACATCGCACAGCTACTTGCAGGTGTGTCAGACCTGTCGGTTACGGTGGTGATGCCACGTCCTGCTGTGGTGTCAGACTGTTGCACACATGTGGGCTGATAGGCGACTGTTCCCAGTGCCACTTGTACTGTGGTGTCAGGCCCACATGCTTTGTAGGCAGGATGCGGTGCCAGGCCGCATCGCTGCTTGCGGTCACTGAAGTTGTTCCCGCGTTCTTTGATTTATCCAAGATTCATGCGGGATGTGGTGCCATGCCGCATCGCCGCTTGGTGACTGTTACTGTTGTCCAAATCCCTTGTCGTGACGAAAATGTTCATAGGATGCGGTGCCAGGCCGCATCGCCATGCGTAACATTTGTACTTAAGGTAAGTCTTCTCATCACTGGACAGATTGGACCGCTGTGTTCGCGTGTGTCTGCACGGACACAGGTAAGTTCTTGCTGGTGGGGGTTTTTGATAAGGGTAATGGTCATTCGCGGTCGTGCTGACGCGAGATCTGGGACCATACCCCTTCAAGTCCCCCCAGTCTAGTGTTCCTTCTTTATGCAAATTGCATGTGGGAGGGATACTGGACTATGGTGTCTAGAAGGTAGAATATGGGCCATGCAAATGGCTCCTACTTTCAGTAGATCAGGCTGCTGACGTAGGTCGTTCGAGTGGATTATTTCTTCCTTTGAGAATGATGTGTTTGTGTATGATGGTTTCGGTGACGTCTCTTCCGTACTGGTGAGCAAGTTCCGTCTGATGCGGAATTCTCAGCCAAGGATTTGGCTTGGTACCAAGGTGTACCTTTTTCAGATGTCATCAGCCACCTGTTGGTGTTTCGAACCAACCTTTGTAACGGTGACTGAAGATGTTAACAGAGTTCGAACCAACCTTTGAGATGGTGACGGAATGTGTTCCGCAAGGTTCGAACCAACCTTTGAGATGGTGACGGAAGGTGTCCATTATCGCAACTCTAGTTGTAGCCTTTGTGTCAGCTTATGCAATGTTTGTAAGTACTTTGCTCAAGCTCTATGTTCAACTGGACATTCAACGATGATCCCTGCTTTGTGGGGTGTTCGTGTTTTCCAGTTTAGCTCTCTAGTAACCGCACGTCCTCTGCGGTTTAGCTCTCAAGTAACCGCACGTCCTTTGCGGTTACCCCGTTGCTGCACCTTGTTGGCCATGTGTGTTTGAGCCACGTGGGGTAGTTGCGTCATTGTTGGTCGTGTTTGGTCGAACAATGTGAATCTGGACTATGGGCAGATAAACATGGTCATAGGCATGGTTGTGCCCACCATTGTTTATTCTATGCGGTCCATAGGTGGGTAACCAGTCATAAGCAGAATTGTCACCACTGTTCTGGAGCTACTTTCCTTCACGCTTTGGTGGAAAGTAGTTTTCTTTCAAGTGGTGTCGTCGGAGGAGATCACCTTAGATACTTGGGAAGTTGGTTGAAACTCTTCCGCATTCATTCTGTAACCACTTTCCTTCACGCTTAGTTGGAAAGCAGTTTTCCTGGAAGTAGCTTTGATCAACCGCGTGACGGTTTAGTTGTGGCTCTTCCGTAGCTACCGTTAGGGTAATTATATTCTGCCGCAGTTACTCGTGAGTGTCTGCGGATTGCATCAAAGAACTCGCTTCTAGAGAGTTTGAAGCTTGGATGTGGCTCTTGAAGGATCAGGAGACAGGGTTGCTGATGTGCGGTTGCTCAGCGTACCTGTCCATCAACCTAAGGAGAAGCTGTTTGTGTTCCCTCTGTGGTTGTGAACCGGACACGAGTGATTTGAAACTTGAAGAAGCTTAGATGGAACGCGGTTGGCCGCATCTTGAGAAGCGGCTTTCGCAGTCCAAAGAACCACACTGGTTCTGAGTATCTGACACACCCATGCGGGTTCGTGTGTCATCTCCGCATATTCCACGTGTGCTCGTGGGTATATGCGGATATTGGTTATACCCCTTTACATAATGTAGAGATTTATTTTTTCCTTTTTTGAGGGGTATGTAAAAAACGACATGCGGTATGGGTTATGGTACGGTAAACCAGAGAAACCGCATGCCGCTTATGTTTGGATAATGTTTGTCGCTTTTGTGCTGCCTACGTGGCTGAACGCACGTGTGGGTTGTTGAAAGTTGGTAGGATTCTGTCATGTGCTGATTTGAAAGGACGTTTCCACTGCCCGAGGTCATAAATGCACTGTAGCAAGTAGTGTAAAAGTCCATTCTCTCAGGTGCGTGGACGGCCACGCGCGCGTGATAACCGTCAGCGGAAACGTCGCTGAACACGTGGCGACACGTAATTGGCCCTTGTTGAACGTGATGAGTCGGTTTACTGCATCGCATTAATTGTGGTGAGTATATAAGGGGAAACCGTTTGATTTCTCCTCACTTTGTTCAAAATTTCAAAATTTCTCCGGTGAAAAGAGTGTGCTCTCTTTGTCTTCTCCGATAAGCATTATCTGAATTTCCGGTCGAGTTTCTGGGTTTTTCTGTAAACTCATTCTTCTATCTTCTTTATTCCTGATGGCTGAACCGTCTGATCCACACCATTCTGAGGGTGAAAACCCTGAACATTCTTCTCCGGTGGTCGGGGAAGAAGAAGACGGTGGTAGCGCTCCTGGTGGTGTCCTTCTGTAAACTCATTCTTCTATCTTCTTTATTCCTGATGGCTGAACCGTCTGATCCACACCATTCTGAGGGTGAAAACCCTGAACATTCTTCTCCGGTGGCCGGGGAAGAAGAAGAAAACGGTGGTAGCGCTCCTGGTGGTGTCCTACCGGTATTGAAGTGGTCGAAGGCGTCGTTTAGCCAACTGATGACCAGCATACAAATGCCCAAGGAGTTTGGGGCTCTTTATCCCCAGGAGGGTGACACTGGTGCTAATGCTCCGGGCGGTTATGTCACTATGTGGGCTGATTCATTCGGTGATGGTAACCTTCGTTTACCATTAACCGTGTTTGTTGCCGAAGTTTTGGAGTTTTACAAACTTCATATCTCCCAGATGAGTCCTTTCGGGATGATTCGTATTAGAAACTTTGAGTACACCTTTCGTGCTCTTGGTTTGCCGATTACCGTTGAGAATTTCCGGCGGTTCTACCAGTTAACTGTAAATACTGGGTTTTTTTCTTTTAGCCAACGGTATGGGAGCACCAAGCTGATGACCCCACCCAAGGGTTTTACAACGTGGAAGAGGAAGTTCTTCTATGTTAAGGCAGTGGCGGTTGTTGCGAGGATGACCTTCCGCAACGTGAACGAGGTGATCCCTGTAGAGGATATTGATCTTCCTGGTCCGGAAACGGTGGAATGGTTCCCAAGGTTAAGGACCATTGAGCATCAGAAGCTGGACAATACGCAGCTGTGGGTGCTGTGGATGATGTTGACCAGGGAAGATAGGCATGCAAGGCCCGTTGTGCGGGAGAAAAGTGGAGGTAAGTGTTTTACTCTTTTGCGGTTTCCTTCCTTAACCATTATTACTGATTTGTAAATGTACTTATCAGAGGATGCTGAGCTGTGGAAAATATTTGATCCGACCTTCGAAGGCAAGCTTGAGATTGTTAAGACTGCGGAAGGTGAAGGTTTTAACTTGACCATTGTTAAGAACTTCCGCGTTCCTGCTCGCGATGTTTTGAACGCACCCCTGCCGCAAGGCGAAGGTATATTATATAATCTTCCTACTTCTTTGTAAAGAAGTTCATCTTTCTTATTTGCTTGTTTTGTGATTTACACGCAGGTACTCTTGGGGCCCTGGGTAAATTTGAGGTGAAGGGTGCTCCGAAGAAGCATGCGGAGAAAGTTCCGCGGGGTCGTGGCAAGAAAAAACCTAAGGCTCCTGTTGTTCCGCCTTTGGTGCCGCAGGCGGCAGGTATCTCTCGTTCTCATTTCCGCAGATATACCGATTACGTGGTAGTATCTGACACCCTTGAGGGTTTGGGTGTTCCAGGTGGTGGTGCGGTTGTAGGTGGGACCTCTGCAGGTTCCAAGCCTGCTGATGAGAAGAGAAACAGAAAGGCAGAGAAAGCTGTTGATGCCGGTGAGAAGAAGAAGCCGAAAATTCAGACCCGACGGACGGCTGTTCTGAAGTCTGTGAAACCTGTGGTTGCTTCTGGTAAGTAATTCGTAACTTTTACAAGTATTTTGTCTTTGTACTTGTAGTTTTAAAGTCTTTTTGCTTTGATTACAGAACCGCAAGATGAAGGTTTCTCCATTTTTTATGCTCCTCCTTTCCCCCCGCATGACACTGCTGCGGATGTGGGGGTTCATAAAGTTGTTACACCTGAGCCCTCTGCGCGGGCGGAGGATACTGGGAAGAAGCCTACGGCGCGTATTTTTGATACCGTAGATTCCCATGATAATGTTATCACCCCAGAGGATACTGACGAGCTTCACTTGAAGTTTACTGATGGTGAGAAGAAAAAATCCCCTGCTGCTGAGAAGGTTTCTGGTTCTTCTTCTGGGGGTGCGGGTTATACAGGGACTCCTATTCAGCCTGAAGAGTCTGAATTGGAGTTTTATTACCACACCTATACTGAAGATCGGGCCATGACCTATCACCGCCCCCCATGGGTTGTAATGCAAGGGGATGATATTACTGCTGACCCTTCCGCGTGTAGGGAGATTTTGGGTGGTGTGGGCACCCCTTTTGAAGTCAATCGGGCCCGTTCTTTGCCAAGTGAGGTCCAGATTAACCAACTCTCCTCCATGCTTATGGGGGGTTCCATAATGGCAAATGCCATTATGGAAAAGTACAAGGTGCTAGGGCGCAAGGAGGAGGAGAATACGCGCTTGAGGGCTGAGGCCGAAGAGTTGGTGAAGGCTGCTCGTGATGGTGCGGAGCAGCTTGAAAGGGATAGGGCTGCCTTTGAAAAGCGTAAGCAGACCGAGGAGTGGGCTGCAACTGCTGAGCTTAAACAGGTTCGTACCCTTGCAAAACTGCTTTCTGATGAGTGCAAGAGTTGGAAAGAAACTCTTTCTAATGAGCGCAAGACGCTATCTGATGAGCGCAAGACTTGGAAAGAATCTTGGGCCAAACAGAATGAAATTCTCTTTCATGTTCGTCAGGAGCTTACCAATGCCAAGGCAGCGAACGCTGCGTTGGCTAAAGAGAAAGCCGCAGCTGTTGCGGCTGCCCAAGAGGCCAAGGAAGCAGAAGCTCTCCTTGCCAACGCTCTTGAAGAGGCCAAGGAGGCGGAGGCCCGTGCTGCAAGGGCTCTTGAAGGGGCAAATGTTGACCGCACCAACTTAACCAAAACTATCTTGGGCCTCCAGGTATAAGTCTCTTTTGTTTTTGAATTTGCACATGTTTTACAAGTATGTTGATTATATTTGTATACTTGTGTTCTCTTTGTAAAAAAGCTGAAGTGCGAAGCCGGGTAGCCGCCATTGAGGAGATCAGTGCCCGTGCTGCTGATGCTGAAATGCGGGCTAGGGAGGTTGCAGAGGCTAGAGATAGCCTTGCTGCTTCACTTGATCAGCTCAAGGACGATCGCGAATGGATGCATATGCACGGTATCGGGCATGTAAGTATCCGTTGCCTATGCTATCTTTTTTAGGTTTGCCTTTGATAACCGTAGTATTCTTGTTTCACAGATTGTTACGTCTATCCTTGACGCTCCCGAGAATGTTGCCGATGTCAATGAGATTAGGCAGCGCGCCCGGGATGCTGGTTTTAAAGCTGGCTACAATCGTTGCATTGCTTATATGAATCTTATGGCCCAGGGCAAATATACTGACGAAAGGTCTGGGTTCCATGGTGTGGACACTGAAGCGCTTCTTGCTGCCGCTCTTGCGGCGTACAACGATACGTCCATTGCCGCTCTTGAGGAACTTGAGGAATGCCTAGATGCGGAGGACTATGTGGACCGCTTGCGAGTATTATATGCGGATGAGGAAGATGAGGAAAAGCCTGCTGGTGATAGCAAGGATGGTGCGGGCTCCAGCGGTACAAAGAAAGACTAGGCTGGCCTGCGTGCCTTTTTTGTTTCCTCAATGTAAATGTTAAAAACCTTATGTAAATCCCTTATGCACCGCGTGGGTGTAGGAATTTTTTGAATATAAAGTTTAACCGTTTGTTTCAGTTGTACAAGTGTTTTTATTACTTGCACATGTGAACTTGTATGAGTTTAATGTTATTGTGAATAACACTAAGTCTGTATTTGCCTTTTGCATATCTAGATGATATGCAAGTATGAACAACTTTACCGTTGTGAAAACTGTATTTGCGTATCCAGCCGGATAGTCAGTTAGTGTTGTCTGTGCTGGTCTATTACAATAGTTGCGTGTGGTTACCACTCTGTGTGGGTATCGCGAATGAAGATTTTGCCAATCTGTTTTTGTGGATACCGCAGAGTGGAACACGCATTTGTAATAGAAGTAAATAAACAATTTTGCATTGAATCGTCTATTTATTTATTTGCAAATGGCCTGCGGCCCGATAGGTTACATGGTGAATATAAAAAACATGTCTTACATGTAACAGCGTTGAAGCTGTTGTGCATTCCATGTGCGTGCGATAGTTTCGCCCTCTAATGTTTGCAGTTTATACGCGCCTTTGCCCAGGACCTCTTGGATGAGGTAGGGTCCTTCCCACTTGGGGGCAAGTTTCCCTGGGCATTCCGCGTTAAATGCTTCATTGTCACGAAGGACGTAGTCTCCCGGATTGAAAGTACAAATGCGGACGCGTGCATTGTAGTACTTTTCAAGTTAGGTTTTATACTTGGCCTCATTGATGGCAGCGTTTTCACGCCTTTCTTCCAGGAGGTCCAAGTCAACCCTGTGTTTCTCCTTGTTGTCTATCTTGTTGATAGCCAACATCCTGGGTGAAGGGAGGCCTACTTCTGCGGGGATCATCGCTTCAGTGCCATAGACCAGGCTGAAGGGTGTCTCACCGTTACTTGTCTTTGGGCTTGTCCTGTGTGCCCATAAGATACTTGGGAGTTCATCAACCCAGCCATGTCTGGCTGTTCCCAACCATGCTTTGATGCCTTCGACTAAGCTTTTATTGATACTCTCGACTTGGCCATTCTGTAACACCTCGAAAATTCACGTCCTATAATGTATTGACACGTGTCATAGGTTTGAACGTGTGAAAGAATATTCTTGAAGGACTAAAGTTGACAAACATGGAAAGTGTGTGAATTTAAAGGTTCAAAATGTCAACAGTGAATAAATATACGTTACAGTAACCCTACATGATGCTCATACCTTCAAACGAATAAATCATGGATCATACGAAGCTAAATATGAAAGAAAGTGGGAGATTACAAACTACAGGGGTTAAATGTGTCAACATGTTTAAGGTATACCTCTGAGTGACCTTTTGGCGTACCCGAAGCTTTGTAACGGTAAATTATGCTCACTAGAATACATGATAAAAATTTCATAAAGTTTCGTTATCGTATGAGAAAGTTATGATCAAATTCGTATACAAGGGGTTAAAGCGTTAACGTTGAAAATTATGACTTTTCGGGTTAACATGAAGTGACCAAGAACTTAGCAAAGTGGGTACAAGTCATGAACCCCTTATGAGTCAAGTTGAGGGGCTCAAAACGCAAGATATATAAGTGAATTGACCTTTGCAAGGGCCAAAAGACAAATTGCAAAAGCTAGAAACCTTTAAACCTGAAAACGAGGCCTAGGCGGGCCGCGTAAGAGTTGTTATGATCTTACGCGGGCCGCGTCAGACCCCCAGTTGCAGAAAAAACGGGCAGCAGCCTGTTTGAGCTTTTAACCGACTTATAAGGGATATTTTCACTACATGGGCGACCCCTAAACAGTCCTAGGCACTTAGGGACACCTGTGGACGATCCATTACCAGTTGTAGCACTTGTTGTCAATGATCTAAGGTGATTAAAGCACTATAAAAGGGCCTTGTGTTGCAACATTGTAACCACACCTTCCATCTGCATTTCTGATCATTTCTGGAGCTCCAAAGCAGACTCAAGTGATCACTAATCGTGCATAGGACTTCAGTAAGTATGCTTAACCTTTCTTAGTTGAGTTTTTACTTAGTTTTAGCTTAAAAGTCAAACCGTCGTAATTACCGTTTGACTTAGCGATTAATCATTAATGGTCCAGTGATTAGTCGAATTAAAAGTAGTTATAAGTTGGTAATTATGTGGGCAATAAACCCTTAAAAGGGCACCCTCTGATTACCACTCTAACTAGGTCAAATGTCGGGTCAAACTTGTTATTAAAAAGTCAACAGAATGCTTAATTTCCAATTTATGCACAATTAGCAATGTAAAACCCATACAACCTGTTTGATCATTAATATAAATTGGTAATTAATGTAAGAACATGTCTAAACATGTTCAACCCGACAATTTTCAATGGAGACCCGGTTCGGAACCGAAAGTCGCATAATTTGACTTTTGCTTTGACTTTCAGTTCTGACCCGTTTAAGCATGTTTTAGGAATGCCTTAGAGATTTAATTGGACTAGGTTACATGCTAGTATAACCCTCTGTGATTATACACCTTGGTTCATTAGTTATCCAATTAATATGCATGATTCCGTTAATTGCCTATATGTTGACCATTATGCCCTTTTCACCATAAAACGTGATTTTTAAAAATGTAAAAGAGAAGAAACCTTAGTTACTAAATTATAAACTTGCACCCAAAATTTGACATCAGTTTGAGGTGTAGATTGAGAGTTATGCTCGTTAGCGTAATTAGAAAGCTTTTTAGCGATTAAACGACATAATTAGCATATAGCCTATTTAAACTCACCTTTTGATATCAAACTCTTTACCCACTAATGTAATATATTATTTTGGGATTTTTGAAGATTTTTAATTAATTTTAGGCTGAGCATAACTTAGAGTTATAAGCTTGATCTGGTAATTGTCGGTTTTGCCCTTTTGGGCTATAAAATGAGTTTTACATATCTTTTTGACCCCAAACCTTTTGCTACTGATTATATATGATAAATAAATTATTTTAAACCTTCTGGAATAATAAAAATATCAGTTTTCTATATAGAACCCGGAAACGGCTTCTAATCGTCTTATTAAGCGTTTTTAACGCATAGTATGTACTAAAACTATTTTAAATATACAAGGGTTGATACCTACTGATATTTTAGGTAAATTAGAATATTTTAACAGTAAGCAAAAGTTGTTTAACTCAGACTTCAGTTTTGAGCTTTTCGGCTTATGTGAAATTACCAAAATGCCCCTACGGTGCATAGTTTGGTTATAATTGATAAATTTCACACATATGCAATACCCTACTGTTATAACTTATTAAATTAAGTATTTTTACTACTGATATCAGACCTGTAACTCAGGTAAATACTCAAACTCTTTTATAACCTTGTAAATGACCAAAATGCCCCTACGGGGCATAGTTTGTGTTTAAATTTGTTTCGGGCATAATAAAAGATATCTTACTGATGTCACAACATATTTAGGGCATATTAACTTAGGAAACCTGTATATGGCTCTTACGGTTACCCGTTACGCTTCTTGCGCGTTCGGTTCGGTTTATGTAACTAGTTTGCATAAATTAGCCGAAACGGGTCAACCCTTATCGTTTTTATCTCAAAATCCAGAATGTGTATAATGTACCCATATTAAGCAAGTCTTCAAACTTATCGGGTCTAAATCACATTCTCTCCCGGTCTTCGCTTAATCGTGCGTACGAACCGTATCTTTAAAACTAACCGGTCTAAGTTTAGGCTTAATTAAAGATCCATTAGGATTCTAATAGGTTATTATAAACCTTCGTTCCAGAATAGGAGGACCAGTAAAAGCTACTTGGATTTGCTTTTTGTGAATTATACTTGCAAAGGTAAATACTTTTAACTTATTTTCCCTTATACGGGCTTGGGGTACGGTATATAAAATACCGCTTGGTCGGGCATTCGACCTTAATCGATTGGTGATTAAGTATTATCGAGATGACCCGTTTAAATATGTTTTGTTTGCTTAACGCCTTTGGGAGGTTAATGATCGTGTCCCGGATATCCTTGGCATCATTTTACGAAATGGCCACGACCTAAGCGTGGAGTGTAGGCGTACACTCGTCAGTGCATAAATAAATTATGTGGTGTGTCTATTGATCTTTAACCCGGCACGAACCGGGCTACGGAACGCATAAGGAACATGTAATCCTTTTACAAGTTTATATGTTTAAATAATTATCCCAAGTTATAAAATATTTATGCCACGTGCATCCAAATCAATTTTTAATCATTTTTTTTAAATGAGTCAGTTGATTGTATTTACCAGTGTAAACTGACGTATTTTCCCAAAAAGATTAAGTGCTGGTACTACGCGAACTAGGCTGGCTACTCCTAGCATCAGTAAAGAGTCTCGCAAGCTTAAGATGTCTAAAGTCTGTTGAACTACTGTTTCCATTTTATTTTTAATCCACCTGTGGATAAACTTTCGACTGTTGTGATACTTGATATTACAATATTATATTCGGTTGAAATATATCTTCCATTTGCTTCCGCTGTGCATTTAAATATTGTGTTGTTTGACTGTAACGTTGCCAACCACGTCACGATACTCCCCCACCGGGCCCACCGGTCAAACGTGGAAATATCGGGGTGTGACACATTCCCTTGCGGATGCGCCACTGAGGAGAATATGTGTTCAATGTTTAGCTCCTTTAGCCATTTTTGAAAGTCATCGGCAGCGAAGTTGGTACCGTTGTCGGTAACAATGCACATTGGTAGACCGAAACGGCAGACGATATGTTCCCAGACGAATTTCCTTGTTATCATAGCGGTGGTTGAGGCAAGAGGTTTTGCCTCTACCCATTTTGTAAAGTAATCTACGGCCACTATGATAAATTTCACTGCACCTGGTGCGTCTGGAAATGGTCCCACCACATCGATTGCCCATTTCTGGAATGGCCATGCGGTGGTGACGGGGATCAGGTTGTTCTTGGGACGCAAGGTCTTGGGAGCATGTCGCTGACAATTGAATCACTTGCGCAAGACTTTGACTGCATCTAGGTGCATGCCGGACCAGTAGTACCCGGCGTTCATGATTTTGGCCACCACCATGCGTGGGCCTGCGTGTACGCCACATATTCCCTCGTGAATTTCTCTGATAAGGTATGTGGCATCTTGGGGGATGACGCATCGTAGTAGTGGCCCCAGGTATAATTTTCGGTATAAGATACCGTCTCCCATTTGGTAATGACATGCTTTGTATTGCAACTTACGTGCCTCTGCCTTGCTTTCGGGAGTAACACCTGATTGCAAGTATGCAATGATCGGTGTCATCCAGGATGTTGTACCGTACTGGATGACATTGACTTGGCGCAGGGGTACCGAGGGATTTTGCAGGATTTCGATGCGTACCTCTTTTGCCAGGTGTTGGAAGCTGGTGGATGCGAGTTTTGATAGTGCATCCGCGAGTTTATTATCACTTCTGTTGATATGGCGAATATTGAAGGAAGTGAACTTTGATTTCAGTTGCAAGGCTTGTTCGAGGTAGAGGATCATGATATCCCCTTTTGCGGCATAGTCGCCGCGTATCTGCCCTGCAACCAATAGTGAGTCGACGTGTGCCTCCAAATGTTGGACGTCGAGTTTTACTGCCAGACGTAGCCCTGCCAGTAGAGCCTCATACTCTGCCTCGTTATTTGTGCTTTTGAAATCGAGGCGGATTGCATAGGTAAGCTCTTGGCCATCGGGGCTGACGAGTCGCAGACCTGCACCTGCACCATCTTCGTTGGATGCACCGTCTGTATATAGTGCCCAAGTTTCTGCGGAGGATGGTGGCGATGCAGGGTTTTGCTCTTCTTCGCATTCTTGAATGCGATTTGCTGGTACTTCAGCAACGAAATCAGCCAAGATTTGGCCTTTGATTGCGGGGCGCGGCTTATAGTTCAGTGAAAGTGCGCCCAGCTCAATTGCCCATTTTGCTAATCGACCAGAGATGTCGGGTTTTGATAGGATCGGGCCGATCCTGTAGTTGGTTAGCACCGTAATGGCATGGTTTGCGAAATAACATCGCAACCGTCTTGACGCGTGTACTAGTGCTAATACCAACTTCTCCATGATGGAGTCCCTCGTCTCTGGGTCGTTGAGCATTTTGCTGATGTAGTAGATGGGTGTTTGAACTCCTTCCCGTTCCACTATGAGTATCGCGCCTACCGCGTTGTCCGCGGCGGACAAGTACAAGATAAGTGGCTCATCCTTACGTGGTGCGGTTAGAGTTGGGAGTTGAATCAAACACTCTTTCATCTCCCGGAATGCTTTTTCGGCATCTGCGGTCCATTGGAATTGTTCCTTTTTTAAGCAGCTCCGCAGGGTCTTGATGAAAGGATAAGACTTAGCTGCATGGTTGGCTAAGAACCTATTCAGTGCGGCTAGCCTGCCGGCTAGTCGTTGCATTTCCTTCATCGTAGAAGGCGATGGCATGCGTTCGATCGCCTGTACTTTTTCCGGGTTCACCTTGAATCCATCTTTGGTTACGATGAATCCAAGGAACTTGCCTTCTTCCATTCCAAACGAGCATTTCCCTGGGTTGAGCTTCATGTTGACGCTTCGCAGAGTTTGGAATGTTCTGTCAATATCATTGAGCATGGTGTCTTCCTCCATGCTCATGACGACCAGGTCGTCCATATAGATTTCGACACTTTTGCTGATTTGACCGCGAAAAGTGTCGTTCATCAACTTTTGATAGGTTGCGCCCGCGTTGCGCAACCCGAACGACATTTTTGTGTAGCAGTAGTTCCCGGTAGGAGTGCGGAATGTCGTTTTATCTTCATCCTCGATTGCCATCTGCACCTGGTGGTAGCCTTTGTAACAATCGAGGAAACACTTCCATCGAAACGGTGCGAGGTTATCGACCTTTTTGTCGATCTCCGGAAGTGCATAACAATCCTTGGGGCAGGCTTTGTTGAGATCTTTATAATCGACGCACATGCGCCAGCCCCCGGATGGTTTTTCTACCACGACTGGGTTTGATAACCAAGTCTGGTATTTGACTTCCCGCAGGATGCCTGTGGAGAGCAGCTCTTGGACCTGCTCATGCATCGCCTGGTTCTTTGCTGATCCAAGGTGACGTTGGCCTTGGATCACCGGCTTGATACCTGGCATGGTATTCAAGAAATGTTGCGCGATTTCTCGTGGTACCCCTGTCATATCCGCGGGTGTCCACGCAAAAATATCCTGGTTCCTGAAGAGGAGCTGCTTCAGGTGCGCTTTGATAGTAGGGGACAAGGCGTGGCCCATCGTAACTGTTTGCTTTGGGTGTCTTGCGTTAAGAACCCATTTTTCTGGTTGAGTGTTGGGGGTAGGCCTTGCTACCTTGGCCGGACGCAACTCGTCCGTAGACATAACTTCTCTTCGGGCGTATATTATCGCGATCCCCGTCTCGGTTTGGAAACCGATGGCAGAGTGGGGGATGGATGTGATCATGTTGAAGTCGCCCTGTGACTCCCTCCCGAGCAGTACGTCGTATTTGGAGGTGTGAGGTAGAACCATGAAGTTTACCTCCTCCATTCTTGTGTGCCTTCCGCTGGTGAGGCGCACAGGGAAAGTAATCTGGCCCAGGGGGAATACGGTTTCCCCTGCAAACCCGGCCAACGGGTAGTCCACCGGCTGCAACCGATCTTTGTCTTCTTGGTCGAATTGGTTGAAACACTGCTCGTATATAATATCAGATGTGCTGCCCGGGTCGATGAATAATCGCTCGGTGCAGTAGTGAGCCAGGTGGCCTGTGATAACGACGGCGCGCCTATCGCGCGGTCCGCCTCGGACTTTTGGAAAGACCACTTGCTCGTCTTTCCTGTCATTGTCCGGTCTTCTTGCCGCCTTGCGCGATCTTCCTCGTCCTCCATTGATTATGTGGGTTGAGGCCACGTGCATGGTCCTCTTACCCGTGGAGGTGCCCTCGTTGTGGGGGGTAATGCGCTTGGTAGGTTTTTGCGCGCCTCGCAACAGGTGTTGCAGTTTCCCTTCCTTTAGGGCTCGCTCAATCTCCAGTCGGAGACTAATGCAGCTGTTTGTTGTGTGGCCCGAGTCCTTGTGATACTCGCAATAGAGTGCGGGATCCTGGTTCTTCTTGGACTTCATCGGTTGGGCCGGTCGCAGGAATTGCTCGTCCGTGAGGAGGACGTCGCTTGGCGACTGGTTGATCTCGGTCCAGCTACGGTCCCGAGACTCCTTCTTCGACGCCCGATTTTCGCGCTGGGCGTTGATTGTAGCCCTTGCGTCGGGCTGGTTGTTTCGCGGGACATATGGTCTGGAATCGCTGCCGCGATTCCATGTGTCCCGGTTGCGCTTGTTGTTGCGCTTGTGTTCTTGGTGGGAGGACTAGCCTTCCGTTTGGGGCTGTACCTTTGAGACATGCGGTTTGAGGGACCGTTGAGTCTGGGCATATGTCTTGACCGCAGCCATGACATCTTCCCATTTCTTAGGCAAGCCATCCTTGCCGAAGATAGTCATAACCATTTGTTCGTCCTTTACGGCAACAATGAAATGGTTGCGTGCCATTTGGTCTGCCACGTCGCCTATCTCCAGGCATTCTTTGTTGTAACGGATAACGAACGCCTCAATCGATTCATTGTCTCTGCGCCAGATGTTCATGACGTCCATAGAATCACGTTCATGATGTCGCTGCTGGCAAAAATGTGCGAGGAACTTTGCTTGCAAGTCCTCGAATGAGGTCAGTGACCCCGGTGGTAAAGAATCGAACCATGCCCTGGCCAGACCTGTTAGGGTCTGCGGGAAAAATTGACACCAAGTGGGTTCATCCCACCTGCCGTTGCACCCAGCGCATGTGAAGATGTTCATGTGGTCATCTGGGTCGGCCGAACCGTTGTATTTCCCAATGTTTAATGGGAATTTAGTGGTGGTGACATCAGCGTTTGCGATCTCTGGGACAAACTTGGAGTTTTCGGCCGCAGATTTCGGCCTGTAGGGTTGGCTCTGGTGGCGCTTTGTGGCGCGGAGGTATGTGGCGCGGGGTTGAGTGGGAGGAACATAGTTTCGTCCTCCCGGTCTACTGCTAGTAGCATGAGAATCAGCACAGTATGTACCGTTGTCCGGGTCGGTACGGCCCTGTCCTTCATGGTAGGAATGAGGTCCTAGCCGGCTTTGGATGCCGGGGCCGTGGTGGGCTGTAGACTGCCGCCTAGTTTCGCCATGGGGGCCTAGGCGGCTATGTATATGGCCCCTGCGGCGGGACCCATACGAGGAATCGTCTTCCTCAAGCGTGTGGACGACCGTCGCAGTAAGAAGAACCGCGATCTTCTTGCCTGCTTCTGGAGACTGGGTGTGTTGGGGCCCTGCCATCGTATTGTAAAATTCGACCCGCAGGGGTATGCGGTGCCGGGGTAGGCCGCGCAGATACTTGCGTTTATGCGCAAGCTCTGTTGTATGTTGCGGCCAACAGAGCTTGTTGCTGGTCGTACCAGGTATGAAGGTTCATGCCTGGAGGTATCACAGAAGCGTACTGTGATAAATCGTGTCCGAACGTAAGGGACGCGCCCCCTTGCGTTAATGTGCCAATATGTTCAACATTCGGGGCTAGGGGAATGGGCCCCGTAGGCCCTTGGTTTGCGGGGTTTATGTTATACCCGGTAGTGTTGTTTAGACGATCAGACATAATCTTTGGAGAGAAAGGGATGGTTGAAAAAAGTGCTAAGAGTAGCGGAGGGCGCCAATGATGAAACAATGGTTAACCGGGTGGGGTTAACTCGCTGATCTCGTCAAGTAGGGTTAATCCCTTCTTTCCGAGGATCGTTGGCTGGATCGTCCGCTGGTTGGTTCCCTACACAAGGAAACAAGCCGTGACTCGTAACAAGGAGGATGGGGTGGGGGTGCTCCTTGTTACCACTCTCCGGCGTGAGAATCAATAGTTTGCTTGGGAAGCAAAGTGTGATAGTAGTAGTAGTGAAAGAGTTGAGAAGTGATACCTCAAACCTGGTTTGGGGTCGGTATTTATAGCCGAGGAGTGAAGGAGGGTAGTTGAGTAGCTAGTCTGACATAGCACAGCTACTTGTAGGTGTGTCAGACCTGTCGGTTACGGTGGTGATGCCACGTCCTGCTGTGGTGTCAGACTGTTGCACACATGTGGGCTGATTGGCGACTGTTCCCAGTGCCACTTGCACTGTGGTGTCAGACCCACATGCTTTGTAGGCAGGATGCGGTGCCAGGCCGCATCGCTGCTTGCGGTCACTGAAGTTGTTCCCGCGTTCTTTGATTTATCCAAGATTCATGCGGGATGTGGTGCCATGCCGCATCGCCGCTTGGTGACTGTTACTGTTGTCCCGATCCCTTGTTGTGACGAAAATGTGCATAGGATGCGGTGCCAGGCCGCATCGCCATGCGTAACATTTGTACTTAAGGTAAGTCTTCTCATCACTGGACAGATTGGACCGCTGTGTTCGCGTGTGTCTGCACGGACACAGGTAAGTTCTTGCTGGTGGGGGTTTTTGATAAGGGTAATGGCCATTCGCGGTCGTGCTGACGCGAGATCTGGGACCATACCCCTTCAGAACCAAATCAACAACTGGTGGGTCGATAATTGTTTTTTTTAAACCGAAAGCAGCGGGTCGGTTATGGTTACCAGTGTTTCAATTGGTTAAACGTTTGTTAAAATTTATGAGTTATATTATATCGTTTTGGTTGAATTTTGTTTGAATTTATTGTTTATATCGTATTTAGCCATACTTATCAGCTTGAAGATCACCATTGAAGATCAACATATTGAGGGCAACACCGGTTCACCATTGAAGATCGTATTTTAGCCAACACCGGTTCACCATTGAAGATCAACATATTGAGGGCATCAGCTTTCACATACTTATCAGCAGGGGCGTAGGATTTAAGGGGCGGGGAGGGGCGCCCGACCCCCCGAACTTTTCGGTCAGTAGTATTATATATGTACGTTTCGTATAGGATTTTGTAGGTATATACGTTTTCGACCCCCCGGTTTTAATTTTTTTTTTATATAGCCAAAATAAAATATTTAATTAGCCCAAATATTATAGCCCAAATCATTATATTTGGTAGAATATTAGAATGTATATTATATAACCCAAATCAAATCATTATATAGCCCAACTTAAAAGCCCATCCTATAAAAAAAACCCAAATTCGTTTACTTTGGGACATCGACCAGAAGAACAGAAGCCACAAGCCAGAACTGTAGAAGGAGGGAAAAACGCAGGTTCCAGAACTGTTCGACTTTAGCTTCTTGTTCGAGACGCCAAAACGTTGCTCGTTGTTGTGGTCTTGTACTCTTGTTCGACTTCTTCAATCTTCATAAGGTTAAAGGTATGTGTTTTTTATCTTTAAGTTTAATTTAGGGCTGCAATTTATGTGATTTAGGTTGAAATTAGGGGTGAAATTGGTCTGAATTTTTGCCCTAAACTTGTTGAATCTTTCTGTAACTATGGCTAATTTTATTTGTTTAATCTTATTGTGATTTGATTTAGATAGAAACTAGTTTAAATTTAGGGTGACGGGCAGGACTATAATTCTTCATCCAGGAGAACCGGGTACCCACCTTCCTCTCTCTCTTTTAATGTTTTGGTGTCTTTGTTCGTTTGTTTGTTAAACAATGTTTACGTTTTAATGTTTGAGAACGTTTTTTATTTGATATTAATGTTTGACCCGACCCGAATCGAATCACCGATGTTCGACCCGAACATACACCTCGAAACTACGCGATAGAAAAAAAATTTTAGGTCCGTTACCTTCCGACCCCCCGAACTTTTTTTCAAGCTTCGCCACTGCTTATCAGCTTTCATCCACCTCCCTACACAGCTTTCAATAAAACAAAAGTTTAAATATGTCGGGCCAGTTGAGTCTCTAGCCACATGTCTCACAATAAATTGAGTGTCATCGGTTACCAGAAAAAAGACATCCCCTCAACAAACCAAAAAAATGGATAATTATCTCACCTTCTCTGTCCTATTTTCTTTCCTTTTAACATTCGCCTATGCTATCACCATCTCTAGCCGCCGCAACTCACGCCTTCCGCCAGGGCCTTTCCCTTTTCCGATCATTGGAAACCTTTTACACCTCGGGGACAAGCCCCACCAATCTCTTGCCACACTCTCCAAGCGTTACGGTCCTTTAATGTCACTTAAGCTTGGAACTAGAACAACCATTGTCGTTTCATCACCCGATATTGCCAAAGAGTTTTTTCAAAAACACGACCATTTGTTCTCTAGCCGATCAATGCCCGACACTGCAAGGCTGGTGGACCACGATAAGTACTCCATGGTGTGGCTTCCAGCGGGAGATCAATGGCGAAGACTACGGAGAATAACCAAAGAGTATATATTGTCAGTGCAACGTCTAGATGCTAGTGAACCACTACGCCAAAAGAAGGTACATGATGTCTACTAGCAAATATTCGAAAACTTTCGACTAAAGCGTTAACTTAATAAAAATAAAAAATAAAAAAAAAGTAAACTGCCAAAAATGGTACATGAGGTTTTATCACTTTTGTCACTTTAGTCCAAAACTCAAACCTTTTGAATTTGGGTCCATTTGGTTTCAATTTTGTTGTCATTTTCATCCAAAAGCAAAATCCAGCTTTTATGTCTTTTTCCTCTTTTAATGAAGGGCAAAATGGTCAGATTTTTTTAATTTGTTATATTAAAACGTTAAAAGACCATTTTGCCATTCATTAAAGGAAGGAAAAAGGCAAAAAAAAAAAAAAAAAAACTTGATGTTAACTGAAAAAATCTGACCAGATTTTGATTTTGAAAAAAAATTGCAACAAAATTGGAACCAAAAGGATCCAGATTCAAAAGGTTTAAGTTTTGAACTAAAGTGTCAAAAGTGAACAAACCTAAGGGACCATTTTGGCAGTTTATAGATCTTGAAGCTAAGGTACTTAAAAAGTGTATCCTTTAATAAAACGAGTTTTATAATTTCTAAGCTTTATTGGCCAAAAACGAGTTGGGTAAAAAATCATGTCTTATAAATATAAAGCAAACGTATCTATAAGACTTTATTTTTGTTTTTTTAATGAAAAAGGTTATATTGGTCCTACTTCTACATTTAAACTATACCAATAAATAATAAGGCAATGCCAGAATTTAAACCATAATCTTTTCTCTTAAAAAATATTAAAGAATCAACTTTAGATAAAAAAAAGTATTAAAGAATCAATTTTAGATGTTTGAATAACTTATGAAAAAGATTAGTTCAAACATGTTATCTTATCTGTAGTACTTCAAGATTTTTATTAGAGTTAAATGTCATTTTAGTTCATGTGGTTTGGGCCATTTTGTCAGTTTAGTTCAAAGGTTTCATTTTTCGCTTAGGGATCCAAAAATATTTCACCGTTGCCATTTTAGTCCATTTGGTTAACTTCATCCATTTTTTTCCGATAAGGGCAATTCAGTCATTTTATATGTAATTTTGTGAACTAGATGGGCAATTCGGCCATATAAAATGACCCAATGTACTAAAATGGCAACGGTGAAACATTTTTGGACCCACATGCGAAAAATGGAACCTTTGGACTAAACTGGCAAAATGGTCCAAACCACAGGGACTAAAATGGCATTTAACTCTTTTTATTATTTCAGTTGTTGAACATATAGATCAGGAAGTGTCTGACCCATGTAACGTCTCATTTTAATTTTTAGGTAAAAGAACTTCTCGATCATGTTAATCATTGTTGTACAAGTGAAAAGGCCGTGAACATAGGTGGAATGGCATTTACGACGTTACTTAATGTACTGTCAAACTACATGTTTTCTATGGATCTTGCCGAGTATGATTCTTTGTCATCACAAGAATTCAAGGATAATGTTTGGGCTATACTAGAAATTGTAGGGAAGCCAAATATAGCCGACTATTTTCCAATTCTTAAAATGTTTGATCCCCAAGGATTACTACGACGCGCAAATGTTCATGGTAACAAGATATTGTCCATCCTGGATAGGGTTATCGATCAACGGTTGCAAACACTATCAACTTCAACAGCAAACAACGATGTGTTGGACTTGTTGCTCAACCTTACCCGAAAGGATGAAACCATGTTCAATCGAAATGATATGAGACATTTGTTTTTCGTAAGTAAAACATTTTTTAGTATGTCAACAAGTTAATGAGAATAATGGTTGTCATGGTGATTTTCTATTTTCACATAGTAGGACAAGACCCAGGTAAGTTTTTCTTTAGATATTGGCTCATACAACTTATCATTTCTAATTTTGTTGTAGGTTTTGTTTATTGCGGGAACTGATACAACATCGAGCGTGTTGGAATGGGCCATGGCTGAGCTTATTCACAACCCAGATAAATTGGAAAAGGCTCGCTCAGAGGTCATCAAATTCATGGAAAACAAGAAGAATATAATACAAGAATCAGATATCTCTCAACTCCCTTACCTGCAAGCTGTTATAAAAGAAACTCTTCGTTTACATCCCTCGGCCCCTTTTCTTGTCCCTCACCAAGCCATACAAGACGTAGAAATCCAAGGCTTCATGGTGCCTAAAAATGCACAAATTCTTTGTAATGTGTGGGCAATGGGACGAGACCCAAAACTTTGGTCACATCCGGAAACGTTCATGCCAGAGAGGTTTTTGGAAGTCAAGGTTGACTATAGAGGCCAAGATTTTGAACTCATTCCGTTTGGTGCTGGAAGGAGAATATGTCCGGGGTTAAATATGGCGTATAGAATGTTGCATATAATGTTAGGTTCTTTGATTCAGAAGTTTGATTGGAAGCTCGAAGGAAACATGAGAGTACAAGATATGGATATGGGGGAAAAGTTTGGGATCACGTTGCAAAGGAGGGCACCACTCAAAGCTATTCCACTTAAACTTTAATGGGTTTTAAATAGGTGTATTTATATTGTTTAAACAAGAATAAAAAATGTAGTAGTAAATTGTGTAGCCGTATAATGTAACCAATGTGCTTATATTCGTGGTTCTAAGATAATGATTTAGTGACCTTGGTCTATGTTCCCTTTTATTCGACTATTTTTTGTTGTATCCCTGGATATGGTGTAGCTTGAAGCCAATCTTCCAATCAACAGGATGCCTTGAGTAGTCGTGAAGTTAGCCTAACACTTGAACTTGTTAACAAATTGAATTCTTGGTGTTCACTTGTAACACCCGCATCCAAGGATAAGCTCTAGGGAGTGTTACGCGTCGGATATACTGAACACATAGTAACCAGAGTATTCACAACGGAAGTTTCAAATTTTATTTAAACATTAAAGAGTATTATGCAACTCTCATATTACACAATAATAGTATATCATTTTAACTATACTAGATATCTAAATCTTCAGCAGCCCTCTAGACCTTTATCTCTTCATATGCTAGTCCCAATGTCTGCAATTCCTTCAATCACATGGCACCTAGGATGTGTGCTCGAAAAATAATTGGGACTAAGCATAAACTGGTGAGTTCATGAACATAAATGTTTTTATTCAAAACATGCATTTATCGACTATAACATCAATCAGATATAATCATAGCAAACAGATAAGAACAGAGTAAGCACAGTATGTTCACATAACCAGGCTATGTATACAAACTCTACTGGCTAAATCAGATACATACAATCAGCCCTCAATCATCCTATCAATCATTGCCAAATATCACAGATGCTATAAATAGTCGATTCCATAGTTATTACCAATCAGATACAACAACACATCCTATTTTAGAAACGCTTCAGAGGAACTCACCTTGCTAGCTTGTAGTTCTTGAGCCTTCAGATAATTAAGCTTCTTGTAAGTCTATAGTCCTGGTTCTAAGTCTTCTGATTCTAACCCCTAATTTCACACAATGTAATCCGTATTAGTGTATAAACCCAACTCAAACTTTAACGATAATCACAAGATCAAAACCTCAACGTAGTTAAAAAAATTATAGCCTTATTCAGGCTGCACTTTGGCATCCGTTGGTTGGTTTCAGATCAATCGGACAGGGTATCGTTTCAGTGATTAGGGTTTAATACACGAGAATACATAGAAACAGAGTGACGAGGGATATAGAGATCGGTTTCAAAGATCGAAAGTGTGCGAAAGTTTCTGTCCCATACTGGCCTTTATATAGTCCACATGGGATTCCCAGGCACGTCGTGGGAGGAGACAGGGTCTCTCTCGCGTGTCGCCTAGAGTGTTAGCCTGGCCTAGGTTGCCACGTGTCCAGCAAAGGTCTGACACGTGGCGCGACGTCGTGTCACGTGTCCCTGGCCGCCTTTTTCGTCCAATCATGTGTTTTTCTCTATTTTCGTGCTAATACTTATCGCGTATGCTCGGGTCTCAATCCTAAATAGTACGGCTTTTAATTGTGAGTCTAATAAGGGTACTTTTGTGCGAGTTGGTTCACCGATCGCAAGTTTTCTTAACCACTAAGTTTTCTGCGCACTTGGGATTTTGATTACGAGTTTATTTGGGACATTTTGGATTTTATTGACAAGAAGACGCGGGATGTTACATCCATTCTTTTAGTTGGGTTGCTTAGTTACTATTGAAAAATTTAGTGAAATGTGTTTTTACTAATGTAAGGATGAATAAGAAATCGAGTGGTTAGAATAAACAATGATATGTCACTAATCATGTCACAAGACATATACTGTATTAACTTGTTTTCAATAAATTGGATGGTTCATGTGACCTCTTATGGATGTTTCATAAGATCTCAAAGGTCCCTTTTTATTACTATTTAGTATGTCACTTAACTCTTGATTATTGTATGATTAATGGACATGTAAGTTCTGTTTTATATAACATTTTTTGTTGAGAGAAAACCATAAGTATTACTAAAAATCACACCAACAAAGAAGCCTTATAATATTTCTTTTTTCCAAGGAAATTAAAGAGGATTACTCTCTAAACTTCATCTTCACATTTCCAAATTCTATTCTAATACTCTCATTTACCCGGTGTGACCTCGGGTGCATTTCCTGTAACAACCCGCACGTTCGTGCGTTGTTACTACTCGCCACACTCGTTACGCCTAGCACCAGAGATTCAGATCATAATGTAACTATATCGCTATATCGTAGTATTTTCGCATATCTCGCATATTTTATCGCTATAACACGTCGCATCGCACACACTAACGCTCACGATGACATTGAGTGAGGACCTATTCTACCCTCCTCGATAGCCGTGATGCGTCGCAACGCAACGCATATTCGAAACGGAACTCGATTATCGCAACGCAAACTCGGAGATACGAATATTTATACGACCCTTTGTGACTAATTATAACATATATATGAATGTGTGAATGAAAATGTGTAACCAAACTATCGTAACGCTTAAACGAACAAAACAAAACGTCGAAACATAATTCGCCGAAGACCACCGATCGAAAGACCGTTCGATCGGATGGCCATCCGATCGGGTGACCATCGGATCGGATTGCCGCCCGATCGGATTGCCATCCGATCCATGGCACTCCATCACCTTCTCTCCTCTTCACCTATAAATAACACTTGTCACATCACTTGAACAGTGATGTGACAGCTCTCGTTCGACCAGCACGCTCCAGACCCTATTTCGCTCGATTTCTCGCGATTCTTGTAAGTTTTCAACTCAAATCTTATACTTCTATGATCTACACGCACTTCTTCATCATTTTTACCTTTGAATCTTAACTTTTAACCGTGAAATCAGCGGATTTGAGGTGTTCTAGGGTGATGTCATCATGGAGTTCTTATGAACTTCAAGATTTGGCTTCATTCCACCAAGAACAACCTAGATCTGAAGGATTTCCACATGAATAAACAATGATTTTGCATAGATCTAAACATTTTCAAGGATGAAAGGATTGAAAGTTGGTTTTCTAACTTTCTTTCAACTCTTTTACACTCAATGCACTCAAATCGGTAGGACCGGAGCTCGTTCTGCTCTTCTACTCTTTCTTAGTGATGAGATAGTTCAAAATCTGGTTACTACCAAGGAGACAACCGATTTCGCGTTAAACAAGAACAACCGTCATGAACCAGTAGACTGATCGGATTTGGGTGATTCCTGTTCGATCGGACGACTTGGGACTTGACGAGGTTCCGTTGTTTCATACGTTGTCAAACCGTCTCGAACAAACAGCAAACACTTAAAATAATCAAGTTCAAAACGATTGGATTCGTGGGACGGATTGCCCTCCGATCGGATTGCCATCCGATCGGATTGCACGTGAGGATTTAACACTTAGCAATTTTCAAACATCTTCAACGTTTAGGCAGTTCTATCGGATTGCCATCCGATCGAACCGCAATCCGATTGGATTGCACTTGAGCTTCCAAACTTCAACATTTTCAAATTTTTCAAAGAACAAAGGCTTCCAACGGATTGCTATCCGATCGGATTGCCATCCGATCGAGTAACCATCCTGCTGTGAACTTGTTCTCACTAAGTGTCTTGCCAATCGGATCGCTATCCGATCGAACTGCCGTTCGATCGATCGACCTGCCGTTCGATCGATCGACCTAAAGGGTAGAGATACTTCTCTATTTTCAAAATTGCTACAACGAAAACTTCAAAGCCATCATACACAAACACGTCCTTACCAAACGAATGTCAATCCAGTCGAATGGCCATCCGATCGGATTACCATCCGACACTTGGTCGCCTCTCACCATTTTACGCACCGCTCTTCGCTTATGCTATCGTTAACTGTTCAGGCTAATCACACTAGCGCTCCTTTCAATCCATTACCATCGCTGTGAGTATACTCGAACCCTTTTTATCGCATTTTGGGTGTAACATACGTCTTATCAAATCAAACTAATCAAATGCTTAGACTATTTATCACTTGCGAATGACTGAATTACATAATTACACGTGATGCTAGTTGCATATGTGCTAGGACTTTTACTCGCGAGGTCCCGCCCTAACTAGTATAGTACTATAGCACCCGACGGGGTCTAGTTAGGATGAATAGCAATCGCAATCGCAGCTCGAGTGACTTAGCTGGTAGTATATGTCTTGTATGTATGTTTGGTGTATCTCGTTTATGTATGTGGTAATTCGCAGAACTTTTATCTATTTACGCTATTCCATCAAAACTTGTATACTCGCCAATACTTTTGTATTGACGGTGTTTTAACGTACGTTGCAGGTTTAGTCGCAGTCTACATCAAATCAAGCTAGGAAGTCTAGAAACACACCTAAAATCTAGGTTGTCGGATTTGTATTGTTTGAGAGAACATGAAATTCGTGACAGCTTATGTGATTGTATTTGTTTGTTAGTATGGGATAATGAACGCATTAAATATTGTCGCAAATTAGTTGTTATGGATTCTCTTGAGCATTCTGATTTGCCTAGTGCCGCGCCCCGATGATTCCGCCATTGGTTGGGGTGTGACAGATTGGTATCAGAGCCATAACTATAGGGAATTAGGTAAAATTTTGTGACTCGACCTAGTCCGGGTCGACGTCTTAGAATTGACCTAATCTATAGTCTAAGTACCAACAGACCAGACTTCGTGCGAACCCAGTAGGGGCTAGTACAAGTCTACTTCTGTTGCTCTCGTTTGAATCCGCTAAAATTTCAACTTCGTGTGAACACCGCATACTACGACTTCACACGAAGAGCCTTTCCTAAGGCTGGAATATTATTTAGCCTTTCTTAAGGCTGGCACAATACACACTTTTTCGAAAATACTCGCATAACACAACCGAGTGATCCAGTCAAGACCAGGTGTGAAAACCAAGAACTCTCGATAAGATTGCTCACTCAGCGCATTATTCTTCTAGCACGAGAACCTTTCGTTGAGTTAGAAGTGACACCCATATCTCGACGAAAATCTCCATTTCGAAATCTAGTGGAACTCCCGAATTTATTTGAATAGCACAACCACAGCTAGGAGCGAAGTTATTAAGTCAGGGGTGAAACCCGTATCTTAATAAAGCGTTCCACTCTCTATAAAACGGTTTTCAAAAGCTCTCACCAAGGATTCGACTATAACGATAACTCGAGCCACGCGATGACTAGGAAGACGAATGCCATGAGCTGCATCCCAGTGGAAGCATAAGTCTTCTAGGGTAACGCGCGTGCACGGACTTGTTGGGTATAGTCGGATTACCTTGGGTAGTCGACGCCTAAACACCCGAGGCACTCTATCTATTTTTCTAGCTTACGATTCGCCGATCTTACGCGTTACCGAACTTATTTACGCTTATGTATTTACAATTTAAAACTTTATGCTTTATCGATTCATCGATTTTCGCTCCCTGTTTTACAAATGCACAACTCGCACAGCCATCGCAATCTAAAACGAAAACCGAATGATCGCAACAAAACTAATGTCTAATTACTCGCTTTCGCTCTCGCTCTCTCACTCTTCATCGCGTCCTCGCGCATTCTACACCGACATGTATGTGTGTAAGTATGAGCTACAACTATTTATATGTACAAACGAATCAATTGTGTGAGAACTTAGGAATCTCGTGTCTCCTATGTGATATCGAATATATTACTCGCAACAAGTTTTGATCGCGCTCAATCGCATCGCAAAACTCAAAAATCATTATGATCGAATCTCACTCCAAATCTCTCTCTGTCTAGATGTCTTCAAACGACTCTACCTCGAGACAAACAGCTAGGAGAAGAGCCAAACGAAGCGCCGAGAAGAGGATTGCCTCGCTTGTGGCCAAGGAAGTGGCCAAGGTCATTCCTCAAATTGTCACTCAAGTGCACTCTCTCAGCAACTCTCGAACCTCGGAAGACTCCAAGACGGAAGCGCCGCATTCTGCTTTCCTCTACAAACACTTCAGAGCCTGTGACCTGATGGAGTTCACGGGTGAAGGAGGTGTCTCCCAGCTGCTTCAGTGGTTCGATTCTATCGAAGTTACCCTTCGTCAGAGCGGGTGTCCCGATAGCTACCGTACTACTTGCGCTACCGGAGTATTTCAATCGCGAGCACTCGACTGGTGGACAGCCGAACGTAACAAACGTGGGATCTCCGCAGCTTATGCTCTCTCTTGGGATGAGCTGAAAGAGTACTGCCCTCCCCACGAAGTCCAGAAGCTGGAAGACAAATTTTGGAAAATCGAGCAAAATGAAGGTGACAATGCTGGATACACTACAAGGTTCAAACAGTTGAGCATTATCTGCCCAAGTCAAGTTGACACTTCAGAAAAAGCCATCGGGAAGTACATTCACGGCTTGCCTGAGTGTGTGGGCGATTTTGTCGAAGCTGCAAGACCTGCTACCATCAAAGAAACCTATCGCTTGGCCGAAGAGATCAACGACAAACGAGTCTTGGACGGATTCTTCTCCAAGAATCCTGTCAAACAAGCTCATCAAGCAATCGTCATCGATTCCTCCGACGATTCTTCTGAAAATCCTTCTGACGATTCTTCAAGTGAGGCCTCAGACGAATCCACCGATGACAGCGCACCGCCTCAAGAAACCCAGCCCAGCCGCAAACAAAAGACCACGAGCCCGAACTCTTCAACAACTAGGATATCGCAGCTAGAACCTCTTCAAGCAGTTCCAGTTCACTCGAAGCGCATCTACAACGGAACTCATCCCCTGTGTCTCACGTGTATGTATCATCATCCACCAGAAGCTAACTGTCGCTATTGCGCAAATTGCAACTGGTATGGTCATCTTACCCAGCACTGCCGCACGGGGCCGCAACATTGAGGGATTTCAGCAACAATCGCAGTCTCTGCAGAAGTCCTCCACAACAACATTAATTATACTTTCAATGTTGTTCTAATGATACGATTTTTTCCGTTAATTCCTCTTATGTGTTGAACTTGTTCTATTTCTCGAAGCAACGTGGATTCTATTTATCTCTCATCTCTCGCACTCGTGCATGAACGGTATGCTAGCACTATGTACTATACTATATGTTTGCCCCTACTACGCGTTCTTGGAATAAGGTACGATAAACGTGCAAGGGTCAAATTAATCACTGGTGCACACGGGGTTACTGTGATCAGTGCACGGGGATCGTAATAAATTTCAATGATGTCGTAACGTTAAAAGCATGGCCAAGCGTGGTGGATACGCCGCTGGTACTTCCTATATATAAGCGTCTTGACCATGTCGACACAGTATGGCATCTATTCACGGGACAGAGGCGTGTGGTTGAAGCATGGTGGATACGCCGCTAGTACTTCCTATATATAAGTGCTTTGCCCTACCAACCAATGTTCTGTGAAGAAAGTGCCATGCACTTTGAACGTTATTAGACCAAGTATACTATTGAATCTATTTTCGACACACCACACTACATCGCAAGGCGTAACAACCTCAATCGCAACTCAAAGCGTGTCATCGCTAGACTTTTCGTAAGTCAACACGCTCGCAATCGCATTATCGCTGGAATCTACCTCGCAATCTCAATCGCTTATTATGTGTATCGCGCTATCGCTTATCGTGTATACCGCTCTATCGCTTTGTGAATTGCTTTATCGCTCATCGTGTATCGCTTAACGACTATCGCTATCGCTTACCGTTATCCGCATTATCTGTGTTATGTTGACACACATGACCTCGCTTCATGAGATGAAACTGATAGGGTTAAAACATGGTGGATACGCCGATGGTACTTCCTATATATAAGTGTTTTAGCCATATCAGCGGACTTTCGTGGAAAAAGGCCATGTGGGGCTTAATGCTAGTTAAAATTTGTGGTGTTGTTTAATCTAATCAAATCGCATGTTCTCATCACTTGCAACGCATCGATCGTCGCTTATCGCTCAACGGTTGTCGCTATCGCTCGTCGCTTATCGCTTTCCGCTTATCGTCGTCGTCTTCGCTTACTATGTTTGTGTTTGTGATTATCAGTTATCGTGTATCGCTTATCGCTTATCGCACTCGCTCGTGTCGCTAAACTGAATTTGAAAACGACCTCATCGCTCAGTTTGCTCAATTTTTCTCTTAAACTTGGTCCAACCATTTCTCGCTTGGACCGAGTTATCGAAATCTATCAGTACTATGTCGACTCACATGACACTGCCTCACGGGACGGAAGCCATATGCCTAAAACATGGTGGATACGCCGCTGGTACTTCCTATATATAAGTGTTTTGGCCACATTATCGAACTTTCGTGAGAAAGTGCCATGCGGGACCGACTTTAAAATTTTAACTCTTGACATTAATAAAACCTTTGTGTAAACAAAGCCTTTTCTTACAAAAACTCTTTTCTAAATTTAATCTAAACCTTTGTACAAAACGAGATTTTCTTATAACGCTAAAGTAACAATCGTGTCAAGTTAACGCCGTGTGAAGAGGAAATTTCAAAATCTTTAGTAACCTAATAAAACTTCTCTCATGGCGCTGGTGTGAACATCGACACAGTTTAACACCGCACTGTGGGAAAATTTTTCATAAACAATTTTTTTCTAAACCTTCCAAATTAATCAACTTTTCGAGAATTCAGAACGTTTTGGAATCGCCTTCTTGTGTGTTATTGTCTTTGGTTATACGAATCATCTTACTCGCCGCTCTCGCTTAGTTTTCGCAATGCGCTCTCGCTTGACAACTTTCAATCGATCGCTCGCTATCTCATCGCTTTTATCGCTACTCTCACTCGCATCAATCCTCGCAACTCTTCTTGTGGATTAATTTCGGGACGAAATTTCCTAAAGCAGGGGAGACTGTAACAACCCGCACATTCATGCGTTGTTACTACTCGCCACACTCGTTACGCCTAGCACCAGAGATTTAGATCATAATGTAACTATATCGCTATATCGCAGTATTCTCGCATATCTCACATATTTTATCGCTATAACACGTCGCATCGCACACACTAACGCTCACGATGACATTGAGTGAGGACCTATTCTACCCTCCTCGATAGCCGTGATGCGTCGCAACGCAACGCATATTCGAAACGGAACTCGATTATCGTAACGCAAACTCGGAGATACGAATATTTATACGACCCTTTGTGACTAATTATAACATATATATGAATGTGTGAATGAAAATGTGTAACCAAACTATCGCAACGCTTAAACGAACAAAACGAAACGTCAAATCACAATTCGCCGAAGACCACCGATCGAATGACCGTTCGATCGGATGGCCATCCGATCGGATTGCCGCCCGATCGGATTGCCATCTGATCCATGGCACTCCATCACCTTCTCTCATCTTCACCTATAAATAACACTTGTCACATCACTTGAACAGTGATGTGACAGCTCTCGTTCGACCAGCACGCTCCAGACCCTATTTCACTCGATTTCTCGCGATTCTTGTAAGTTTTCAACTCAAATCTTGTACTTCTATGATCTACACGCACTTCTTCATCATTTTCACCTTTGAATCTTAACTTTTAACCGTGAAATTAGCGGATTTGAGGTGTTCTAGGGTGATGTCATCATGGAGTTCTTATGAACTTCAAGATTTGGCTTTATTCCACCAAGAACAACCTAGATCTGAAGGATTTCCACATGAATAAACAATGATTTTGCATAGATCTAAACATTTTCAAGGATGAAAGGATTGAAAGATGGTTTTCTAACTTTCTTTCAACTCTTTTACACTCAATGCACTCAAACCGGTAGGACCGGAGCTCGTTCTGCTCTTCTACTCTTTCTTAGTGATGAGATAGTTCAAGATCTGGTTACTACCAAGGAGATAACCGATTTCGGGTTAAACAAGAACAACCGTCACGAACCAGTAAACTGATTGGATTTGGGTGATTCCTGTTCGATCGGACGACTTGGGACTTGACGAGGTTCTATTGTTTAATACGTTGTCAAACCGTCTCAAACAAACCGCAAACACTCAAAATAATCAAGTTCAAAACGATTGGATTCGTGGGACGGATTGCCGTCCGATCGGATTGCCATCCAATCGAACTGCAATCCGATCGGATTGCATGTGAGGATTTAACAGTTAGCAATTTTCAAACATGTTCAACGTTCAGGCAGTTCTATCGGATTGCCATCCGATCGAACCGCTATCCGATTAGATTGCACTTGAGCTTCCAAACTTCAACATTTTCAAATTTTTCAAAGAACAAAGGCTTCCAACGGATTGCTATCCGATCGGATTGCCATCCGATCGAGTAACCATCCTGCTGTGAACTTGTTCTCACTAAGTGTCTTGCCAATCGTATCGCTATCCGATCGAACTGCCATTCGATCGATCGACCTGAAGGGTAGAGATACTTCTCTGTTTTCAAAATGCTACAATGAAAACTTCAAAGCCATCATACACAAACACATCCTTACCAAACGAATGTCAATCCAATCGAATGGCCATCCGATCGGATGACCATCCGAACGGATTAACATCCGATCGAGTGACCATCCGATCAGATTACCATCCGATCGGATTACCATCCGACACTTGGTCACCTCTCACCATTTTACGCACCGCTCTTCGCTTATGCTATCGTTAACTGTTCAGGCTAATCACACTGGCGCTCCTTTCAATCCATTACCATCCCTGTGAGTATACTTGAACCCTTTTTATCTCGTTTTGGGTGTAACATACGTCTTATCAAATCAAACTAATCAAATGCTTAGACTATTTATCACTTGTGAATGACTGAATTACATAATTACACGTGATGCTAGTTACATATGTGCTAGGACTTTTACTCACGAGGTCCCGCCCTAACTAGCATAGTACTATAGCACCCGACGGGGTCTAGTTAGGATGAATAGCAATCGCAATCGCAGCTCGAGTGACTTAGCTGGTAGTATATGTCTTGTATGTATGTTTGGTGTATCTCGTTTATGTATGTGGTAATTCGCAGCACTTTTATCTATTTACGCTATTCCATCAAAACTTGTATACTCGCCAATACTTTTGTATTGACGTTGTTTTAACGTATGTTGCAGGTTTAGTCGCAGTCTACATCAAATCAAGCTAGGAAGTCTAGAAAGACACCTAAAATCTAGGTTGTCGGATTTGTATTGTTTGAGAGAACATGAAATTCGTGACAGCTTACGTGATTGTATTTGTTTGTTAGTATGGGATAATGAACGCATTAAATATTGTCGCAAATTAGTTGTTATGGATTCTCTTGAGGAATCTGATTCGCCTAGTGCCGCGCTCCGATGATTCCGTCATCGGTTGGGGTATGACATTTCCATCTCCAACAGCATACTGCTTCCAAGGGCGTAGCTTTCAAGGGGCCGGGAGTGGCGCCCGACCCCCCGAACTTTTCGCTCAGTAGTGTTATGTATGTACGTTTCGTGTAGAATTTTTTAGGTATATACGTTTTCGACCCCCCGGTTTTATAAAAAAAAATTACTTATATAGAATTTTTAGGTTCGGTAACTTCCGACCCCCCCCCCCCCCCCCGGTGGAAATTTTCAAGCTTCGCCACTGACTGCTTCTGCTGTTGTATCTTGCGTGACATATGCGTTTTCTAAGTAGCGGCGGATAATTTGTTTTAAGGGACCCATGTTGAACACAAATGCTCAGCCACAACCGTCAACATCTGTTTGTTCATTCTTGTAACCAAGGATAGTACTAGAAAACCTTGTTGAAAAACAAAGTTGAAGACTCTACCTTTAGGAATTTGCAATTCTAAAGGTGAACAAAATGTAACTAAGATTACGTTCATGGATGTTCATGAATTAATAGGCACAATCGTCAATATGCAATATTCAAAAACTTTGAAACCCATTTATTAACATGGGGGCATGTCCCCGCAGGTTTTATAATCTTAGTTTGAACCATTGGAACACACGTACCCATCACACTTAGTTTATGAATAGTGTTTCTTCATGGGGCTTACGAAGTCTTGGGTTGGCTAGACAATGGTCATGCTTCCCACAACCAGCATCTTCGAGGTAAAGTTCATCACACTAATTTCTTATTTGAATGTCATTTATACCATTAGGTTGTTAGTCGTTATAACAACTTTGTTATCTTTTGGTAGTTGAAGTTCCTCTTCATAAACCTATTGTTGTTCAACGAAGTCATGTATACCAATGCCATGTATTTTACTAAATGTGATTAAAAAATTATCATTGGCTAGCAAGTAAAACAAGTGTGGATCAGAACCAGAAACTCTTTGCGATAATAAATTCACATTCCTTAACATCCCTTGAATAAATACACGCTTCTTCTTTTTTGCTAAGATTTAACATAATGTTTGGACTCGATCCATTCGACCTGACCTGTCTTTTGCCCCACTGATGAAAAATCTTCCGTCCACCATTGGTTGTCTAAATCTAAGATAGGTTTTAATGGATTTTCGACAGCTCAATGTTCTCGCAAACTTGATGTTCTGTACAAATCTTACTCAACATAATTATAATATTATGTATCATTGCAATAATTTAAGGATGCGGTACGGGCTTTAACGAAAATTGCAGGGAAACTGAATATAGTTGATTTTTTTTCATTTCTTAAACTATTTGATCCTCAATGATTACTACGACGTGCAAATGTTTATGGTAAGAAGATATTGACTATCTTTGATAGGATCATATATTGACGATTGATAACAAGATCAAGTTCATTTATTGCATAGAGAAAAAACTATATGTTAGACTTGCTAGTCGCTACTCAACCTTAACCAATACAATGAATTTGAATTCACTCAAAATGACAAGAGACGTTTGTTTTTCGTAAGTAAAGGTTTTGTAATTATGGTCGAGCTTAATTTACAACCCATATAAAGTGAAAATGGTTCAAACAAAAGTCATCAAACTCATGGAAAAAAATATAATATAATACAAGAACAATATACCTCTCGGTTCCCTTACATACAAGTTGTTATAAATTATAATAGAAACTCTCCGGTTACATCCTCTGGACCCTTTTCTTGTCCCTTGCTAAGCCATACATGATGTAGAAATACAGGGATATATGGTACCTAAAAATGCACAAATCCTTTGTAATGTGTGGGCGATGGGGCGAGACCCAAAGTTTGGTCACATTCGGAAACATTCACACCTGAAGATTTTTAAAAGTCAAGATTGACCATAAAGATCAAGATTTCAAACACATTCCATTTGGTGTTGGGAAAAGGATATGTCCATGGTTGAATATTGCTCATAGAATGTTACATGTAATGTTAGGTTCACTCATTCAGAAGTTTGATCGGAAACTCAAAGGAAACATGAGAGCATAAGCTATGGATATGGACGAGGCGTATGGACTCACTTTGCAAATGAAAGTACCGCTCAAGCGCCAAGGCTATTCCACTTCGACTTTAACGACTTTTAAAAAAAGTGTCTTGTATTTAAAAAAATAATGTAATTGTACTTTTGGTATGAAGTCACCCGTGTAACACACGGGTACTTTAACTAGTGTATTAATAATTAAAAGAATATATTAAAACATATAAATAAAAATTGTAGGGATGAAGGAGAGAATGACACGTGTCATTATCTGAAATCCTTTGTAATAAGTTAGATAAGATTAGTTGTTACTTATTCTCCTTATATAAATAAGATAGTTAACAACCAAATAACGTGACCGTGTCGTCCCGGTCAGTCAAAAACCCAATTAAACCTAGGTAGCTAGGGTAAGTCGGGTATCGAATCCACGAAGAGCATGTGGTCAGTATCGCACGACCTGTTCGACTAGTTAGACTATTTACAAAAATGTACAATGTGATTATAAAGATTGCTAATTTTTTTATAAGTTTATTTGGTTGGAAAATAAATCGGAGTGACCCGACAATTAGTATTATCTAAAACACTTGTGATTAACTAAAATTGCAACTAAATTACTAAATGATTAAAACAAGAAATTAGAGCAAATTCCACACCCGGTTCGATTATTGCAAGACCTAGGGTTCCTACATGTTTTAACTTGATTCAATTGCATATAGTGATTAATGGATTACTATCACGAAGCTTAGGTGCCAATTGCTATCGACGTCATAGACAACGGACCGTAATGCACTTCGTTACCTCGGACATGTAAATCCTAACCTACGATAAGGCATAAGTGCACAAATTCATTTCGCAAAGTCAAATTTTATAATCATTCGACAATTCACAAATTCAATTCAAATGCACGACAATTATCAAAGGTTTCAGATACTAAACAATTTGTCACAAAATCAAATGAAAATACAAATGCATAAACCCTAGAAATTCTTACAACAATCTATACCGGGGTGAAACCGAAAAGACTAGTCGTTCATGGTCGAATAGGCGCGATCACCAGAGGATGAATACGAGCACCGAACCATAATCTTGAGTCTTGAAGGAAAGTTGAGGGTTAGGGGTTAGGGTTTGGATGGTGGAGAATGGATGAAGATGAAGTGGTGGTGTGTTGTGGCTCCAAGATCACTTTTTTAAACTCCTAAAAAAGTGTTGTTGTTACGTTTTGTTCCTCTTTCTTTTAGTCAACATGTATCAATTAATTCCAATAAGATAAACTCTATGGTGGGTTATGGATGATTGTTTATGGCAATAGTTATAGAAAACCCAATTAATTGCACATGCTCCATTTGACTTCTGTATAACCATTCTTCAACACACTTTTTGAACTCCATTTATATTTCATTCTCTACACAATTGCAAAACAACAAACACATTAATTACAAATACATTAATTGCAATTTTAATTAAGTTAATTGTTTAGTATTCTGTTTTGTTTTCTCGTTGACTCCAAAAACAAAGAAAACAATTTGAATATCAATTGCAATTAGTATTTCTTATTTGATTTTTCAAAGTTTATTATTTATGTTATATTAATTATAAATTCATCATTTTAAACTAGCTCTCTTCACAACCTACAAAACAACAAAACCGATCAAAGTGGTATTTTTATAACAATATCGATGCATTTTTTTATAATTAAAATAAACTAGAGTGTACAAAAAATACACCGATCACGTCCCCACACTTATCTTTTGCTTGCCCTCAAGCAAACTCTTTCGATATTATCCAACCATTATTTAACAAATACACTTCACAAATTCCTTACGAATTCTTAGTTAAGGTCGATAGTCATACCCCATTCACAATGTTAATCATAGTTTATTGGTTATTAAATAGCAAATCAAAGTGATATTCTTTTTAAAACAAGGAAATGCCTAACCAAATCTAACGTGCTTTGGTTTTTATTCTCATACAACATCCCCTCACAATTGATCACTCATCTCGGTTTCATTTCTGAACTAGCATGTAATACACTAGTAATAAGCACTCAAAGACCAACTATATTATTCTATAATTATAAGCTTGAATAACAATCACACCTCCACTACAACACATAGACATCGCACATATTAAAAGGTCTTACGGGTTTTTGGCTTAGGCGAAGATTAGGAATTTTTGGCTAAAAAGTGGCTACAATGAAAAATGGTGAACACGAACCGTTAAAGAATCCTTATTTTCTTCTAAACAAATAAACTAAAAGATATTGGGTAATTTTGACCCGTATCTAACTTATTCATATTTTTTTTAGCCTCGATTGTGGTCGTTGGACCCTTTTGTTGGCTTTTCTTTCTTTTTTTTTTTTTTTTTTGCAACAACAACTATAAACAAATGGATCTTCTCTAGACGGTTTTCAAACGAGGTTAAGGTTTAACTTGGGTAATGATATGGGTTAACAAACGAATGGAAAAGGGTTCAAGTTTGGCTTCTAATTTGTGGATAAGTTGGTAAAACTACATAAGGGTGTCAAAACAAAAAGGTGGTCCTAAATTGCCTTTATCATCTATGTGTGAATGTCTAGTCCATGGCCTCGGCATGTATCAAATCATACAAGTTCTAACATAGATTTAACATATGGCCTACTCTCAAACAAATGAAAAATATATGTATATGATAATGATTTTTTTTGTTTTAAAGAAGGCTCAAAATCTCACCAAGTAGGGGAGAAAGGTTACCGATGTGAAGCATGCATTTATTTTACCAAAAGCTTGTTAGCTATAGCTAGGCATTCCTTTTCCTTTTTCTTAAAAAAAACTGTTAGAATTACCTTTTCTACTACAATCGCATGGAACATGACCATGACTAAGGACCTATACATGTGGTTTGGTTTGGAACCCGTTGATGATTTACTTTGAGAAATTCGGTCTTCAAACACGATCAAGTCGACTTAAATGAAAAAGTTTTCAAAATTTCCAATTTTTCTCCATCACCACACTTGAGATTGACATTGTCCTCAATGTGTATTGTTTTGAATGAAGGGTAAGATTTAAATTTAACTTTTGAAAACTTTTTAAGCGTAACCGGGATGCACAAGACTTAACCACCACCACAATGACCTCACCCCACTAATATACAATTACAATCCACTGTTAAAATATATATATATATATATATACACACAAAAATCAAAGCTTAGAAAATTAGAAATAGATACACCTGATTTATTCACATTTCATGATAGTCCTTGTTTCCAAGCGAAATGGTTGCCAAAGCAAAGCATAAAGGTATCTACAAACCTCAAATATGTGTAGAAGCAAGCTTCTCACAACAATTAAAATCCATAAGATTGTTCATTTTACCATTTCACAAAAACATTTACCAAGTAATCTATTAATTGCTTTGATTAGTGGAAAAAAATAATTTACAACAACAAACCTAACTCACTTTCGTAGGAATCACGGTTGCATTTAGCGTATGCAACAAGCCCTTTAAACCTCCCGGTAGCTTGGGAGGACGAGAAATGTCTCGTGAGGGTTATATAGGGAACACACCCACAAAGTTCATTTATCTAGAAAAAAAATAAAACGAATAATAATACAAACTCTACAACAATCATACCTGATTTGCCTCTCATGGTGGTCGAAGTGAACATTTGTCTACCGAGTTTCCAACATACGCTCGGTAGTTGACTTGCCAGTTCCACATTTCCATCCAAACGATTGGTATGAAAATTGAAACACTTATGCGGGGCCACTTCATGATAGCTTGAGCGAGGTCTTGCCATCTCACCTTTCTTTCCTTCAATCTCACGCTCTTTTCCCCAACTTTATCATAGTCAGGATACACTATGATTACCTCGGTTACTACTTCTTTGAAAGGTGTTATGTTTTCATTTAAATTTAAACACTCGTTTTCTTGCTTTGGAAGATCCATAACCTCTTCCACCACATCACCATCTACCATGGTACCACTAGTCAACATCTCTTGGTCCCGTCTAAGTTGGGCCAACTCCTCAGTTAGTTGACCAACTTGCACGACCAAAGCCTCAAATGATTTGTTTCTTATCTCGTCTTCCATTTTCATTTCCACCATCATGTCCATGATTGCATCAAACTTAGAGTTTACTAAATCTTGAGGCTCCTCGTATGCCGGCTGAGGGTATTCATAATAATAGTCGTCAAACTCCTCCTGGTAACTTGGGAAACGTGGCATCTCGGGTTCATAACTATCATAATCCCACTTTGGCTCATAATTGTTGTTGACATTTGACTGATAGTATCCCTGATATGAAGGTGGCTTGTAACCGGACTTTATTTTTCCTTTCCAAAACACTGGATCTTTCCAAAACACTGGGCAATCTTCATGTATGTGAACTTTTCCACAACAAGGGCATGACTGGTAAGCTTCGCTTTCTTGCTCTGGTGGTGGCGGTGGTTCAAAGTTGGGATAATAGAAGGGTATCCCGTCATCATCATAACAAACCCTCGCATATCCTTTTTCTCGCCTATATTCAAAGCAATACCTCCCATGATTTCCGTATTTAACTTCAAACATCGGACAATCCTCAACCCAGTGACAGTTGCTCCCACAACAAATACATGGGTCATCATCTACCCAATTCATGGTGAAATAAGGTGCTTGCAAAACATATACCTACCTGTACAGACAAAACTCGACTACCCAAAGTAAAATCAAATAGAAAAAAAAGCATACTAAAAGCTAAAATTATTATTATTATTATTGAGTTTTTTTTAAGATTTAAAACTACCCAATATGAACAAATCAAACGAATAATGCAATACTAAGCGCACTAGCTCCCCGGCAATGGCGCCATTTTGACGTGACCGTGTCGTCCCGATCAGTCAAAAACCCAATTAAACCTAGGTAGCTATGGTAAGTCGGGTACCGAATCCACGAAGAGCATGTGGTCAGTATCGCACGACATGTTCGACTAGTTAGACTATTTACAAAAATGTACAATGTGATTATAAAGATTGCTAATTTTTTTATAAGTTTATTTGGTTGGAAAATAAATCGGAGTGACCCGACAATTGGTATTATCTAAAACACTTGTGATTAACTAAAATTGCAACTAAATTACTAAATGATTAAAACAAGAAATTAGAGACAAGTTCCACACCCGGTTCGATTACTGCAAGACCTAGGGTTTCTACATGTTTTAACTTGATTCAATTGCATATAGTGATTAACGGATTACTATCACGAAGCTTAGGTGCCAATTACTATCGACGTCATAGACAATGGACCGTAATGCACTTCGTTACCTCGGACATGTAAATCCTAACCTACGATAAGGCATAAGTGCACAAATTCATTTCGCAAAGTCAAATTTTATAATCATTCGACAATTCACAAATTCAATTCAAATGCACGACAATTATCAAAGGTTTCAAATACTAAACAATTTGTCACAAAATCAAATGAAAATACAAATGCATAAACCCTAGAAATTCTTACAACAATCTATACCGGGGTGAAACCGAAAAGACTAGCCGTTCATGGTCGAATAGGCGCGATCACCGGAGGATGAATACGAGCACCGAACCATAATCTTGAGTCTTAAAGGAAAGTTGAGGGTTAGGGGTTAGGGTTTGGATGGTGGAGAATGGATGAAGATGAAGTGGTGGTGTGTTGTGGCTCCAAGATCACTTTTTTAAACTCCTAAAAAAGTGTTGCTGTTACGTTTTGTTCCTCTTTCTTTTAGTCAACATGTATCAATTAATTCCAATAAGATAAACTCTATGGTGGGTTATGGATGATTGTTTATGGCAATAGTTTTAGAAAACCCAATAAATTGTACATGCTCCTTTTGACTTCTGTATAACCATTCTTCAACACACTTTTTGAACTCCATTTATATTTCATTCTCTACACAATTCCAAAACAACAAACACATTAATTACAAATACATTAATTGCAATTTTAATTAAGTTAATTGTTTAGTATTCTGTTTTGTTTTCTCGTTGACTCCAAAAACAAAGAAAACAATTTGAATATCAATTGCAATTAGTATTTCTTATTTGATTTTTCAAAGTTTAATATTTATGTTATATTAATTATAAATTCATCATTTTAAACTAGTTCTCTTCACAACCTACAAAACAACAAAACCGATCAAAGTGGTATTTTTATAACAATATCGATGCATTTTTTTATAATTAAATAAACTAGAGTGTACAAAAAATACACCGATCACCAAACCACCTATTCCAATAGTCAATTTAGTCGTGTAACTTATAACTAGAACCAACCGTTTTATGAAAATATAAAAATCAAAATATTGGTTATAGGTTCACTTTTAGCCCAAATTCAAATTGACCATGCTCAACCCAAATAATGGAGCGTGGTTCATGAGCCGAGCCAACATCACCCCACGCTTGCAAATGTACGATCCATAACAACATGCGTGAAGCTATATGATCCATCTCGGCTCACTCGAAATTACCTAAAACGAGTTGGAAAATGAGCTTCGACTAGTCTTGTTTATAACTCGAGCTCGTCCGTGGCTCGATTAGCTTCGCAGACTCTTCCTTTTTAAAAAATCAAAGCAGGAAGGAGTGGCTAGCTAAATTAAGAAGCAAAAATAGAGCTATAGAAAGAGATAAATCATGAGGGTTGAAAAAGAATGAAGATGGATGTAAGAGGGATCAAAGTCGAAGTATCACACCCTGATTTCCAGATGGGCCCGGATAAGGGGTTTATGTGTGACGGTCGGATAACAGTATCACATTTGGCAGAAGTAAAGAGTAAAATTACAAGTATTTAAAAGCTTGAAATTATATTAATAAAATTTATAACATTTTATTTGGTACAAATATCCCACAAGGCAGAATCAAATAAAAGGATATTAGACATCATAGGTCTTTAGCCATTGAGTCGCAAATTCCAAAGCTCTTTGACCGAACCTTATCCGGCCTACTATTGAGATTCGTCACTTGTAAGTTTAATCTTTAAAAATATGTCATCTTCCGTTTGTAAATATTAGTAACCAACGCTTTTAAAAATTTATTTGATATTGACAACCATTTGGTAATCATTTGATATATATATATATAGAGAGAGAGAGAGAGAGTTAGGATCCTGTAAAAAAGGCCCAAAGTGTGAGAAAGGTAAGAATAAATCTTAGCCATTAGATCTTTTGATCTAATGGTTGAGATCAATAGGGACCAAATTGCAAAATATTTTTATTAATTTGGACTGAATTGAAATTTATAGGGGCAATTGTGTCTTTTTATCTTCATGTGTAAATCAAATCCCTGCAATTTCGTTCTCTCTCTCATACGATCACAATTTCTCTCTCTCTTTTCTTCTTCCATGTTCAATCAATCGGAAGATCAAAAAACGGCAGCGGCGGTGGTGGTGGTTCGAGCGGCAGCGGCGGTGGTGGTGCTGGATCGGCAGGGGTGGTGCGGCAGTGGTGGTGCTGGAAGTGGCAGTGGTGGTGGTCGTGCGATCTCTCTCTCTACATCGAACGGTGCCGGAAGTGGAGAAGATGATACAGATGTGTTATATTTCTTTCATTAATGGTGTTTTTTTTTCTTTTCTGAATGGTGTTATTTTGTTTACTGAATAGTGTTTTTTTGTTTACTGAATGGTGTTATTTTGTTTACTGAATGGTGTTTTTTTGTTTACTGAATGGTGTTATTATTATTTACTGAATGGTGTTTTTTTGTTTACTGAATGGTGTTATTTTGTTTACTGAATAGTGTTAATTTGTTTACTGAACGGTGTTATATTTTGTTTACTGAATGGTGTTATATTATTTTCTGAATGGTGTTATTTTTTGTTTACTGAATGGTGTTATATTTTGTTTACGGAATGGTGTTATATCTTGTACTGAATGGTGTTTTTTTGTTTACTGAATGGTGTTATATTTTGTTTACTGAATGGTGTTATATTTTTTTTGTAAAAACACCATGAATTGAACTATGAATTTATTTAAAACACCATGTCATGAACATGCTCTAATTATGGACGGTTATAAGTCCTTAAATCAAGGATTTTCTCTCTCCAAATCCTTAAATAAAGGATTACCATATTTGAATTTGTTAATGCATTTACAATTATACCCTTTTCAATTAATTTAGATCTAATGGCTGAGATTCTTTCTTACCTTTCTCACACTTTTGGTCTTTTTTACAATAACTCCACCCTATATATATATATATATATATATATATATTGGGATTTCTTGTTACCAGATTTACATGCTTGTCAATACAGTCGGGGACCGAAAATCAAATGTCGGTACATGATCAATATACACACCATTTAAATTGTGTGTTTGTCAAGTGTATGCCTACACTCGCGCTTATTTTATGGCCATAATAATCAATGATACGGGACGCCCGGACACAGTCCTATTAACCCCTAAGTGTTTAATGTTATTCAAACAAAACGGAATAAGCCGGGTTCTTATATTCTTGAAAGCATTTGCCCATTTGCAATACCCGCTTCAAGTGGCTATTGTCATATCCCAATTTTATAAATAAAATAGGCTAAAAAGTATTTACCTGTGTTAACTGTATTCGCACAGTGTGTTTAGTTCTCGTAGCACAACCGTATTCAAAGTATATTAAATTAGGTGGGATTTACTGGAGGGTTCTATAATCTCGAATGAACAGAATACTACCTGTTAGAATGTTTACGGGTCATTTGTTAGTCTTTTGACATTGACAGGTTAACTTCAGAATAACGCTCGTTTCCGCTATATTAAGCGTTGTCCGGATAGAGACCAAAATAATTCCCTTTTTGGTGTTTCCGCTATATTAAGCGTTGTCCGGATAGAGACCAAAATAATTCCCTTTTGGCATTTCCAACCCTCAACTCTCTATTTTGTCCTTTTATAATTATAACCCCTCTTTTTCAACATATCTGAATTACGTGGAGGGTTTTCGAGATACGTGTCACGCTAAGATTCGATTATAGATATTCAGGTAGTTACACGAAGCACATCTACAAGATAGATTGAAAGGTCCATATTAAGAATAGTGGTGCGTGCACACACATATGTGTGTATGTGTGTGTGACGATGAAAAGAAATTCAGATGTGATAATCGTTCTTAGACCACCCGTAACCGGGCGTTTTTCATCAAAAATAATGCCCAAACACGCCCCATAACGCCGATACGCCGCCCCCTGGGCGTGTTCGAGCGTTTTCTCGGCAAAAAGTTGTTGTGGCGTTTTTTAAATAATGCTGAAAGGGGCAATGTTGGACCAATAGGACCTTGCCATGTGTGTATACTTAGTTTTAATTAAAAAAACAAAAGAAATTAGTTTTAATTAGATTTTGGCAATGGTTTTTCTTGAAGTTTAAGTTGCAGGTGGTTGTTGTGGGTGAAAGGAAGAAGAAGGTGATTTTTCATTTCAGTCCCTGCATTTTGATTGTATTTAAAAAAAAGATTTAAACTTCAAAAGTCCTTAAAAAAAAGATTTTGCATTTCAGTCCCTAAAGTTTTAATTAGATTTTGGCAATGTAATTTTTTTTTTTACTTTTTTCTGGTTTTTTTATTTCTAGTATTGTATTTTTTTTAATTTAATGAAGTATTTTAAGTTTTTAATTAAAAAAATAATTGTGTAATGATTGGAAGGGGCGTTATTGGGCATTATTCCCACTACGTCACTTTTGCAATAACGCCCAATAATGCCCCCATGCTGACTGGACCGACACATGGCATAAAACGCCCCAAGGTGGGGGTATTATTCATCTAACGACTACGCTTGGTCTTAGTGAAGTTGTTAGGATAGGCACGCATGTGAAATTATGTACATAGTTTTATACCTTTGATTGCTTACACAAGAAATGCATGTATATATACTCGAAGAAAACAACTTTCAATTGTCGCATACATCACTAGCTCCTTCTGCATTTATGTCACTCACCCGTTATTCTCATTGTTATTATTGAATCCCCACCCCCTACGACATCATCATCCCCATAGTCTTATCATCCCATGTGCCTCCAACGCATCACCCTTATTTTCATCGACACATCACAAATAAACACCGGCACTACAACTTGGGTTTCAATTTGTACAACACTAGGTATTGTTTTGGTTTCAACCACTTTAAAGATGAGCCTGATGTTGAGATTTTTGATTTAAAATTTGTTTGCATTCACTGATTTAGAGAAAACGATATAAAATATATTTCATGTTTACAAGCGAGATCAGGGATTTTATGGTTGGAGCAGTCGAAGATAGCGATTTTGATTTAACAGCCAAAGATAATCTTGCTTTTAGGTAGCTAAAACTAACAATGTAGTTACTACTACTAGGGGTGTTCAAAACTATCCATATCCGAAAATCCGATCCGAAATATCCGATATCCGAATCCGAAATATCCGAAAAATCGGATATCCGAATTTTTCGGATTCGGATTCGGATTCGGATAGTTATTTTCAAAATTTTCGGATATTTCGGATATCCGAAATATCCGAAAATTTAATTTTCATTTTTTTCGGATATCCGAATATCTGAAAATATCCGAAAAATATCCGAAAATATCCATAAAATATCCGAAAATATCCGAAAACTTATATTCGGATATCCGAAACTATCCAAAATATCTGTTTCCGAGTATGAAAAAATAATAAAAAAATAAAAGTTAACTAAAAAGTTGGATTTTCGGATATCCGATTCACTATCCGAATCTGTATCCGAAATTTCGGGTATCCGAAATTTCGGGTATCCGAAATTTCGGATATCCGGAATATTTCGAATACGGATTTGGATAGTGAAATTTGGTATCTGAAAATTTCGGATATCCGAAATTCGGATATTTCGGATATCCGAATTTTCGGATATCTGGTTTTCAACACCCCTAACTACTACTACTACCACTACCACCACCACCACCACCACCACCACCACCACCACTACTTTAAAGGTGTGAATTATTCGCGAATATCGGAACGTCTAGCATATGTTGTCTTAATCGGGTCCGCGCTTGAAAGCCCCTCACAGAATAGATCCCCAATTTAAACCCCTCAATGAAAAACCCCTATAATCTAGACTCGAACTTGAGACCTAGAGGGGTAAAACTCACTCGGACCCACTATGGGTGGAACTTAAATATTTGTGGCCACCACTAGAGCATTAGTGATGGTTGTTATTTTTATTATTAACTCATAAAAAACATAGATTTAGACCATGTTAAAAACTACATTTTTCATACTATAAATTAACAACATCTTTGTGTTTCATGAAGTTGTACATTAAGTATTTGGAGTTTTCCAAAAAAAAAATTAAATTTTCCACTTCTAGCCCAAATGTTTTATTTTTTGTAATCTAACCCCTTTAATTTTTTACTTTTAACTCAAAACTTTTCATCTTTGCAACTTAATCCAAACACTTTTTTTATTTTCAATATTGATCCCCCATGTTTTTCATCTTTTGCAATTTTTTTTGTTTTATATTTCGTTCTAAATTTTGCAAGTGAACATGCCGCAATGTGCGTGTGGGGTTCAACGTTTTTTCGTCTATTTTTTCCCGTTTGACAGGCCCATCGCAAGTCGCAGCGTGTCTATTTTCCATGTTTGACAGGTTCGTCGCAACGCGCGGGGTCCTATATCGACTTAGTTATTCTTTTATATGTTTTACGTTTCAGTCTAATTTCTTCGCATTAACACACCGCAACGGGTATCCGTGGTTCAACAATTTTATGTCTACTTTTCGTTCGGTGTTATTTTTTTCTTGTTCTTTATTTTGTTTTTACGGGTTTTTTCGTGTAGTATTGGTGCTACTTGGCACGGTTAACGCCCCCCGCCGCAACGCAAGGGCCTTAATACTAGTTTGATATAAAAATGTAATAATTTACATATGATTATTTTTATGAAAGACGTAGAATGTATAAATAACCATATTCATAGAAGTGTTGGCTTTTGTTCATGGTCGATGACTTTTTTCAAATCCATATTATTAGTTTTTGGGTCTAGTTATGTTCTAACAATGTATATAACTTTAGGGATTATTAGAAGAACTATTTTAGGGCCTATTCAAATCCATATGGTGTTATCTTCAATTTGTATTATTAGTTTTTGGGTCTAGTCATGTTCTAACAATGTATATAACTTTAAGGAGTTAAATGCTATTTTAGTCTATGTGGTTTGGGCCATTTAGACAGTTTAGTTCAAATGTTTCATTTTTGCATGTGGGTCCAAAAACGTTTCATCGTTGCCATTTTAGTCCACTAGGTTAACTTCGTCTATTTTTTTCTGTTCACGAAAAGGGTAATTTGGCCATTTTATATGTAATTATGTTAACTAGAAGGGCAATTCGACCATATACAATAACTGAATTGCCCTTCTCTTTAACAGAAAAAATGTATGAAGTTAACCTAGTGAACTAAAATGTCAAAGATAAAACTTTTTAGGACCCACATGCAAAAAATGAAACTTTTAAACTAAACAGAGAATAAAATGACATTTAACTAAGGATTATTAGCAATACTTTTTCAAGGTCACGTGGAGCTTTAATTGCATCACTTTATTATATTACTAAATAATTTTTTTAACAACTAAAATCACTACACCTTTTTTTTAGAATTTGAACTCGCAACCACGAAATACACCATTTGATACCAACTTATAGAAACTAGTAAGGTGCCCGCGCGATGCAGCGGGTAACATAACGCTTAGGTTAGTGAAATTAGGGGTGCGCATGGAACGGTTCGATTTAGTTTTGAGCCGTAACCAATACTAAATTTTTCAGTTAAGGTATTTCAAAAATCAGTCTATTTCTATTATTTTGGCTATGATTAATAGGTTATGAACGTTGGGTCGGTTTGGTTTTATTTAACCGAAAACTTAACTTGGGACAAAAATATTATTATGGATAGGAAATGACTGTTGACTTAACTTGAAGTACTGAAGAAAAAAAAACGAATTATTATTGGTTTAAGATTTTTTATTGTGTACAGTAAGACTCATAGTAGAGTTGTTCAAAAAGTTTGTGGCGTTCGTGGCTCACTCAAATTCGCTCGAAAATAGATCACTTAAAATTAGCATGGTTTTAAACAAGCCTAGCCAGCTCAACTTGCTTTGTAAATAAGCCGAGTCAGAGCCAAGATAGCCTCAACTCGTGGCTTGATCGTTTAGCTCGACTAAGATAACACTTATAGATACCTAGACAATATACATACCGATAGTTTAATAAATAGCAATTGTCTAATCATTCATAACATGTATACGGTTGCGAACTTTAGTGGATTAACTTCTTTAAAACATTGGTATGAACTCTTGAGTTGCAAACAATTGTACTAAAAAGAATGCAATTCAACAATTCATATGCTACTATTACAAGTTAGGACTCAAATAAGAAGTGTAGTTCAGAGAATACAACTACATGCTTATTGTATTTGATGTTTAGACATAATAAAAAAAATTTATTGTATTTGATGTTTAGAAATAATAAAAAAAACTTCAGAGAACGTAAAAAAAATAAAGCTACTCCTAAAGCATAAAACAAATAAGAACATAAAAGGTGTGTATTTTTTCCCATCCCACATTAATCCTCAAGAACAGCAACAAAGAGTAGCCCATCTATATGAGGAGAAAAAGCTATCTTAGAAAATGTAAACCTTTTTGTTGTAAACGAATTCGCCTCATGCTAAATTGATAAGCACAGGTTTAGCCTAGTTTTTTGAGCTTAGTTTTATTATATTAATTTTTGATACAAAATCGAGCTGTAAGTGCCGAGCTGAGCACGCTTGAGTTTAAATCAAGCTCGAGCTCACATTTTAAGCCAACTTGACTTAGCTCGGCTCGTAAACAACCCTGACTACGAACAATGTTTTCTCAACTTTTCGATGTGCGATCTGTTTTCATATTGAAATTCTCAACAAACACTTTTCTCAATGTGGCCTGTGAAAAGAACTTAACCATGGTATCCAAAAGACCCTAATCAAATTGAGATGACTGATGGACTACATTGGAAATAAATCTTGAAAATCTTGTAATATCCTGGTTTATGTTAAAGAATGCTACATTCCTAAACCTATTGGACACCAATTAGAATGCCATATTTGACCAAAATAATTGATTTATCAGATGTAAGCTTGCTACAATGGTACATTTTTAGGAAGCTGTGACATATAGAACAAGTACATATTCAATGACCCCTCATTATTTCTTGTATAAAAAATGAATCGAAGTTTCATAAGCATCCATATAAAATTACAACAAAAAGCTACACCTCTAGTTAAATTTTGAGCATTAAGTGAATGGTTATTAACTTACCTTATATTTGGTTACCCTTTTCAATCATACTGGAAATTTATTTTGTGATCATGTTGATGATTTGCCAAAGTGTTCCTGCAAGAAGCCTTTGAATCATAGGGGTATGATTAGAAATATTGATCAATCATCTTCGCCCTTTAGACTATGGGGTATGAGGCTTGGGTTGGGGCGTGGGTTGGGGGAAAACGCCCAAGCCACCACCCCGGGTGGGCTTGGGTTGGGGCGTGACCCTTGGGGCTTGGGGCTTGGGTTTGAAGCCGGGCGGGGGGCGGGTCTAGCAAGGTGACATGGCGGGCTCTCAATGGCCAAACCAAACTAGCCGTTGGCCAACGGCTATGTTAAAAAAAAAAAATTCACTATAAATATCACACTTCAATTCCTATTTTTACCACATTTAACTCTCCTATAATCATCTTCAATTCTCCTACTACAAAACGAAAAAATGCATCCTCATAACCGTGGTTATGACCCGAACAACCCGTTTGCATTCCAAGAAAATAATCCTAGCCCACCACCCAATCGTCCAATGCCTCGTCCATTTTTCATACACTCCCCTATGCCCCTTGAAGCGAGTTATGCATCGTATCTCGGGAATCGTGTGTTTACTAACTTCCCACACACCGACGATTCGATTCCTACCCCGTTTACACAAACGCCCATCAACCTTTCACCAACCTCCATCGACCTTTCACAAACCGAAACCGTCCCCGAAACTCAACCACCCAACGATGGTCCTTCCGCCTCAATAGTTCCCAAAAAGAGAAGTCATAAGAAAAAAACCGAGGCGGAGAAAGCACTTGAAACCGTCAAACGAAAACAACAAAAATGGGTCGTTAATGAAGAACTTGCATTGGCGAGGGCTTGGTGTCAACAATCTCTACATCCAACTTTAGGTATTCTTAAATATTTTGTAGCCCTTATTTTAATATTTATGGTTATTTTTTATATAACTTTGTAATATATTAAATTTTGTTTTTATTAAAATAGGAAAATCTCAACATCGAACCCATTTGTGGGAAGCGGTTAGTAAAGCATTCCTTGAAGAATTGGGAAGGGAGGCTTATCGTGAAAACGATAGCTTATCCTCGAAGTGGAGCGAGATAAGCGGCCAACTTACAAAATTTAGTGGTTTTTTAAATAAAGCAAAGCAAAACCCAAAAAGTGGTGAAACCGAAGCCGACATTGTGACAAATGCTTTGGTTACATTCAAAACAAATGTGGGGAGCGACTTCCGTTTCATGCATTGTTGGGAGATTTGTAAGTTCCATCCAAAGTGGGCGAATATCCCCAGTGGTAGCGAATCGAACACGTCTTCCAAAAGGTCAAGGGCCTCGTCCCAAGCCCAATCTGATGCACGAGATCAAGAGTTTGAGGACCTTTTGGATGATTCGCCAAACCGGCCTGAATATGGAAGAGATGCCGCAAAAAGGCGCTCTCAAAAATCAAGATCGGGTATGGCATCGCCTTCAGCTGGGAGTTCGGGCTCGCGTAAGGGAATATACAGCGATCAGTTGGATGACATTGCATGCAAGTTAGATACATTCAACGTATTCCAACAACAAAGTGCCGAACTTCGAAAGAGCAAAGATGCTAGAGATGCCCTGAAACAAAAACGGGATGATTTGAAATTTCTATCCCAGCCTATTGATCACCTAGAGGGTGACGAGTTGCAACTAGTCTTGGAGATGAGAGAAGAGATAAAGAACAAATATAAACGTTAGGAATTTTTTTATGTAATTTTCTTTATTTAAAAATATTAAAAAAATTAAATTTGTTGTTTTAAAAAATATTCAAATAGCCCAGCGGTTTGGGTCAGCCCAGCGAAGCCCACCAAGCCCACGCCCCAAACCCCCGCCCCACCATACGACGAAGCCCACCAAACCCACGCCCCAAACCCCCGCCCCACCATACGACGAAGCCCACCAAACCCACGCCCAACGGTTTGGGTCAGCCCAGCGAAACCCAACTAGTCTTCAATGTGGGTCAGCCCAGCGAAGCCCCCCCCCCCCCCCCAAGCCACGTGTCAACCCATGCCCCAAACCTCCGTCCCACCATACCCCACGGTCTTAAAAATACTGGATGATTAAGGATTAAAAAAAAGTAAGCTGGGGGATTAACTTACTATATCCTACATTCGTATGAAGATATTTAGGTCTAACTGACATTTTTCTGACTTTTAGTTTAGTATTTTTTTTTTTTCCTCATATTATTATTAGGTCCAACTCTGGACCAATGCAGATATTGTTCGTAGAGATAAGATAACATGAAGGCGGGTATATGAAACGGGAACATGAATGGATGGGTAACGGCCTATGTTGTCTAAACTCTAAAGCGCATGGGTTGACCGTTGACAAGAAACAAATGTTGGCCAATTTCTAAAAAAATGGTAAATAATAAATACGACAAATATTAGTACACGGACTATGTTACTTTAATAACAATTTAACTACTGAATAAAATGTTTAAAGAGGCTGTGTAGGCTAATTATTTTTTAAATGACTCGAATTGACGCCTTCAGAAGTATACATGTCAAAAATTGTTATATATGTCCCCCTTTTTAAAAAAACTTGATTTCATTCTCGATGAAATGATGTAAAGTAGAATGTTTGAGGCTCAGATTACAGCACTAACCTCCTGGTACCAGCTTCCAGAGGACCATATCTTGAATGCACTACTATGTAACTGGATATAGAAACATGTGACAATCCTGCCCAATAACATCCTTCTGTTGCCATATCTGCAATAAAAAAATTAACTTGAACAAAATCTTGGTTTACACTTATTTGAGGGACGTCATAAAAGTTAATTATTAGTAAAAAGAAGAAAAGATAGCCAAGAAGGCTCATGTCATATTTGTTAAAAGTGTTTAAAAAGGAGCCATTACAGAAAAAGCTAGAACTCACCCTGGTGAATTCTTGTTTAGTTTCTTAGTGGAGAAAGTAATGGAAATCACTGACACCTGGCAAGTGATCTCCACACTGTATTTCTTTTAACAAAAAGTGATACATCGTAAGTACTTTAAACACATAACGTTATTCGTGGCACCAAAATAAAATAAAATTATTGTTAGGAATCTTGAAACTTAAAAACATGTGCCTATGAGGGAGTAACAAATATGAAACTTACGGTAGAAGACCTTCTTCAATCAGTTCCCATAGATCAGTTATGCTTACTGAACTGATGCTTGATGCAATCAAGGATGTTTCTCTGTTAAAAATCTAAGCATCTTATTACTTCTGCACAATAAAAATAAAAATGAGGGCAATAAAATACAAAATGATTTTTTGTAGCTTCTTCCACCATATGGCTCTACAAAGGCAAATGATTTGTTTTAAATACCAATCTACAAAACGGTAGCTTCTATTGGAGGTGGCAAGTTCAACCTTATCAGTTACTAAGGGGTTGATCAATCAGATACATAAGACAAAAAACACCCAATCTACCCGCTACCACACCTGTACCCATTTCCTCTAGTGGTTATTTTTTATTTATTTAACCCATTCAACCCGTTAGAGATTAACACCCAAAAATTTAAATTAAATGTGTTGAAACTGATGACTCTAATTCTGGGGTACTGTTCAAAAATTTAAAACTATTCTAAGATTTCTCAAATGAAAGGTTTATAAAAAATTAAAAAAATTATATGAATAAAAATATTATTACCTAATAAACACAAAGACTGTACTGCAATAGGGGAGAAGCCTTTTTGAAGGACGACAATAGAGGACAATGTGATAAGCTACAAAACACATATCAAAAAGACATTAGCAGAAAAGTCTAAGCATAATCGCTAAGGAAACAGCCACCAATGGCACAAACATGAGAATAAAACAACTATGGTAACATATACTTTAAAAAAATATGCAAACTAAAAATTAGAGACAATATTTTGCAAACACTACATCCAAAATATAATGGTAAACTAATACATAATGCAGCAGCCCCTATGCTCGTTTACCTTCAACTGTAGATCCTAAAATCACTTAAAATCTTGGTAAACGTTAAGTATAACCAAATCAAATCACATAACGTCGATTACGGGTCGAAACCTTAACCAAAACAACCCAAATCAAAAGCTAGCAACTTTCATATAATAGCAGCCTTGAACTGGTTCAAAACAACCTCACAACTTGCTTCAAGGCTACAAAAAAAACATCACGCTTGTTTCCTAAGGCTTAGCGGGTTGACATTCATCAAAACCGAGTGAAATACATTCAAAAATCACCCTATAACTGCCGTAAATCGTGACTCCAATACAGAACACTGTAATTAAAAAAAACGTTTAGTTTGTAAGCTTCATGGTGTTTCGAATTAGATACAATAGCGAATTACTCCCAATATCCCACAAATGTTGTTCACATGTCTATTTTAGTTTATTTAAAATAATTGTCAACATGCAAAAATGGATATGAGATATAATCCACCAATTATACCATTCTACCCTTGATTACTCTTCTCGCTAAAATCTTGGAAATTTCCCAAGACAATTGGCATCTTAAAATGAAGATATTAAGTAACAAAAAACATCAAAATGTTCGACTATTTTAAATACCGTATTGCACTTTGATCTTTATAAGTTTCTCAATAATTAGAGGATACTACCATTGCAGAAAAAAAGCTTTTACAACAGTCAGGATACCTTGCTGGGTTCTGCCTTGGCTGGAAACAATTCAAGCACCTTGAATCCATCAGAATTGCTTTTTCATCCGGATTATCAATAACCGTACAAAAAAAATCCAATCATCTTGCCTCCTAAAACCACACAAATTGTACAACGAAACTCGTAAGTGTGTGAATAAAAAAACAAAACCCTAACCCTAGCGTTTGCAATCAATTAAAAGCTGGAAAGAAGAATTCAACAGGAATAATCTAGCTTGTTCCTAAAGAGACGAAACTCATAGTTCCTCAATCTTCTTATGTTCGGCCTCATGCATCTGCTCGTTGTCTATGTTCAAGAGTCTGCCGGTGTGCCATAATTGTTCAAAGTTTCATACCCACAGTTACTGACTACGAAAAAAGACTAAGATGCACAAATCTTTAAGATCGTAGAGTTTGCAGAAGTCGATCGATGTAAAAAAAGAATTGAAAATCAAAGGTCATTTCAGACATGGACAACACCACCGGTCGATGTAGAAAACGAATCCAGAACACCGGCCTTTGTCAAGGTCGGTGGTTATTAACCATTTAAACAACCCAAAACTCGATTAGGGTCTAGAGGTTTACCTTGGCCGGAGATGCACCTTCGATCTAAGACGAAATCGGATTGATGTTCTTCTTCTTTGATTCAAGGGTGAATAGAGAGAGAGAGAGAGAGAGAGAGAGAGAGCTGATCCTGATCCTGATTCACAAGAATATGAGAGAGAGAGAGAGAGATGTCAGTTTGAAATTCGAAAGGATTATCCCGCCTGAAGGGTTTTAAGGGTTTTATGACTTTTTCCAAATTGGATCTGTGCGTGTTTAAAGAGTTTTATCTGTTGGTGTTCCAAAAGAAAAGGTTATAATGAAACTAAAACTAATAACTTGATCTTAGGGGGTGTTTGGGATTGCGTTTTCAACCTGATTATTTGATTATTGTGTTTTGAAATCGCAAAAAAACTATTTTGAGTGTTTGGTAAAAAATTAATAAAAAGTGATTTTTTGCGTTTTGTAGAGTTCAAAACGTGATAATCTATAAGTAGGTCACCCCTTGCTGCAGGAAAACTGGATTCCACAAAATTTGGTGCCATAACTGCCGCTAAAACTCCCCTGGAAGTTATACCAATACTTCTTCATCACGATCGTTTGATTTTAATCCTCAATCACACTGCAGTTCGCTTCATCGCTTCCAGAGAGGTATGTTTCTTCATCAAGATCCTTTGATTTTAATCCCCCTTGATTTTCTCATCACGATCCTGTTAATTGTTTTTGTTTTCGGTTTGGTGCAATTGGTTTGATTCAATGAAATTGTTGTTGATTGTTCGTCGTTTGGATCAGGATAGGTTTAAGAGGCTGAGTTAACTTAGGGTTTGTTGTCAATTAATAAAACAGATAGGGGAAACTAACCAGATAGGATTATTGAAGTTAACGTATAACTCATCTTAATGATGATGATGATGATGATTGTTAAATCTTTTTTTATGACTTGCAAGATTGAATTTTGAGATGGCTTAGCGTTAACGTAGTATAGGAGTGTATCATGTAACAAGATTATTGTGATTATAGAAGTGAATTGTGGTGATCGAAAGTTAATCATAGATTATATAAGTGTTTGGGGGCACATATAACAATACTGAAGTGCATCCACACCCCCTTTCATTCGTTCAAGGGGTTGAAAGTGATGGTCAATGTGACAAGTGTGGTTACAGCCTCCAATTCAAAATGATCTTTAAGTGTTTAACTTGTGAGTTTGCACTTGATTATGACTGTTGTAGTCAGATATCACATATATAATTGTTGTTCCATATGTCTTCAATACAGTATGATCTTTTAGTGGGTGTTTGGTTTCCACCCGTACCGTTTCGAATCGACCCGTTTCGACGCGAACCATTTTGAGGCGAACCGTTCCGACTGGTACCGTTTCGACGCGAACCGTTTCGACCGGTACCATTTCAAATAGAACCGTTTCGACGCGAACCATTTCGACCCGTACCGTTTCAAATCGAACCGTTCCGACGTGAACCGTTTTGACCCGTACCGTTTCGAATTGAACCGTTTCGACCGGCATCGTTTCAAATAGAACTGTTTCGACGCAAACCGTATCGACCCATACCGTTTCGACCGGTACCGTTTCGAATAGAACAGTTTCAACCAGCACCGTAAAACAGTTTCAGTGAACTTCAGACCATCTGGCGTCATTCGCCCTCTAATGTAGAGAGATAGAACTCTCTCTTAAATGTTAGAAGCACCAAGTGCCATCACCTTGCACTGTTCATTCATCGCTAAAAGTTGGGCTTCTTTCTTATCAAGAAGAGCACTCAACTTCATGTTCTCATCCATAAGTTTATGCACTTCAGCTTCTTTATGCACCTTTTCACTCTCCAGCTGTGTATTCTTCACAACTAACCTGTTTATTTAAACTTATTTTAACAATATAAGAACCTTAATAAACCATATATACTAAATCTCCAATTAAGATAAACAAACATACTAACCGTTCAAAAAGCTTCTCGATTGTTTGAAACTGTTTTTCTGAAGAAACAAGCGTTTCTTTGACACCTACGAGACTACTAACATACGACTTCAACGATTCAAAATCATGTTTTACCCGTGTAAGCTCTTGATCGTTTTCCGCAGCCCGTTGCCTCTGTCTAGAAGTTTCTTCAACTAAATCTTCAACCCATTGTCTCATTTCATTCAAAATAGAGTTTGTACTCGATGCAAAACGGTCCATTTCATCTAACTTTTCAGACATGGTTTCATTCTGAATCGACTTTTTTTTAATCTCTTCTTGACCTAAACTTACTTTCTGTTTCGCGTCATTACTTTCTAATTCTGCCAAAAGTACCCTTCCGAATAAAACTTACTTTCTTATATTTCGACCGGTACCGTTTCGAATAGAACTGTGCTTATATTTGACTGTTAAAAAGAAAGGTGGAAATGAATGACTGGAAGAAAACAATCTGCGGGTCTTAATAGCCAAAGTTATCGGATTGGATTGGCACAATAATTACATCATACCGCTGATACATGCCAAATATGTTGATGTATTGGAATTTACCTACAAGGATCACAATGAATGCTTTCATATTGTTAGGCCTTAAAGTGTGAGACTGACGCATCAAATTAATACAACGGGCTATGGTTATGAACTGGGCTTTACCGGGTTAGTTTATATTAGCTTTTGGACCTTTATAGGTCACTTGGGCCAAGCTTTAGGCCATGTGGGCCAAGCAGGCCCAAGGGGAGCCCATGTAGGGAATTGGGCTTGAGTTAGTATAAAAACAAGTTTTCAACTTGTTTTTAGGTTTGAACTTCTTAGAGCCTCAGTTGCAGAAATTCTAGAGTTACAGAGGGAGGCGATTTTGGTGGTGTAGGAACTTGTACCAGACGGTTTTGCTAGTTGATAGTAATAGAATCGTGTGCAAGTTTCAAAGTGATTCGGTATTGTGTTCTTCGTATTTTCAGTTTTTCGTTTTGATTCTTGAATCACCAATTGATTGGATTCCGCACAATCAATTGGTTGTTTGATATCATTGAAAGATCCGGTTATACGGGACTTACAATTGGTATCAGAGCCAAGAAACCAATTCTTGGTTCGGTTCGATATCAATCAGATTCAAGTTCTCGAGTTCTGTTCAAAAGTTGGTGTGTTATTGGTGCTGATTACGGATCCTGTTTATCTCCTGTTCATCATTTATTCATCATTTGTTTAAAAAAAAGGGTTAAAAAAAATTCAAGTTTTGCTGCTATTTTGGTTTCGTGATTTTTCCAGAAGTGTTTACGTGAATTTCGGCATATCCGCTGAAGATTTTCAAAAGATTTTTCAAATCTTTATTTTTGAAATCCTAATTTATTGGGATTTCGATTTTATCTCTAACAAATCTGTTTTGAAAGATACAAGTTCTGGAAGGTTCAGCGTTTTCGACTCATCTTCAATTCCGGTTTCGACACAACTGCCACTACTTTACAGAAGGTTTCGAGTGAAAACAACTTTCTTCACGGTTTCGAGTTACCACATTTGAGTCACCATTTGAGTCGCAACAATAATCATCCCTCTGGTCTCGAGTCATCTATTTTGAGGTCTCGACTCGCAACCGCTTTCAAGGTCTCGACTCATCACTGGTCTCGACTCCGATCTTTAAGGAAACAGCTCTTGACTCCATTCATCTTCACAGGTCTCGAGTCATTCATTTTTGCAGTCTCGAGTCTCACTGTTTGAGTCGCAACCAGCAACCACGGTTCCGACTCGCAACCGAGATCTCGAGTCATTAACCGGTCTCGACTCTTCACGGTTTCAAAGTCTCGAGTCGCAACCTCGGTTTCGAGTCGCAACCGAGATCTCGAGTCGTCACTTTCTGTTCTCGAGTCGCAATCAGCAAAGGATTTCGAGTTCCACTGTTCATCTTCTTCTCCGACGAGCACCTACGTCAATCTCCGATTTCCGTCGATCACCAGTACCCCGTGCACCATCAACCTCCATCATTCTTCGATCATCGTTCACCACATCATCTCCAGTCACCTTTCTCCGTCCTTTATCACCACTGCCATCAACATCAATCACCATCTCCATCAACGACTTACACCATATCATCTTCTTCTTCGATAACCGTTCGACGAAACCTGCAACATCATCACTGTTGAGTCGCAACCACCCCCATTGTTTCGAGTTGAGGTTCCTTGTGTCGATTTTGATTCATCGTTCCGACTCGCAATCTCCATTCATCACCGACAACTATCATTATCATCGTTCCATCTCCAGCCAACCTTCTTTCACGTTATAACTTTGAGAGGCTAAATTAGGGTTGCGGTTTGTTTCTGAACGAAGAAGACATTCAACCGTCTTTGTTTTTTTTAATAATATTAATCATTAGGTTATCATATGTCAATCATTGTTATAATAATAATTATTATTGTTTAATTATAATAGTTTAAATTATATCCTATTAAAAAAAAAGGGGGGGGTTTATTAATTAAAAAAAAAAAGGTTTGTTTGTGATAACGGTTTTGACAGATTTTTGAGGTGCAATTCAGAAATCGGGTTCATTCGCGTGCAAAGGGTTTCAGTTAGCGAGTACACAGGTTCTCGTTTGGTTTGTGTTTTGAGGAGAAGAACAAAAGTATCAACCACCCACTGAAATTATGGCATTCATATTTCACAAACCCGTGGTTCAAGAAATGACTGTTGAAGATGTACTTTCTGTTTTCTGCACTCCTGAGTGTCGAGAAAGGGTTGAGGCATATAGAATACACAATGCTGAGCTAATACAAGATTATCAAGACATAAAAAATAAAAATTTTACTTTATCAAAGAATGAAAAGCTTTATAAAGATAAAATTGAAGCTCAGCGAAAAGACATCATCAAACTCAAAGATGATGTAAGTGTAAAAACAGCCCATTTCTTAGAAGCTCAGGAGAAAGTATGCATTTTGACTAAAGAACTGGAAGATATCAGAGATAGATATCAAATAAATGAGCTTAATATTAAGAAATTTGATTCTTCCAGCAAATTAGTCAAAAACTTGTGTGATCAACAGCTCGCATACAAGGAAAATAAAGGGCGTGGTTTGGGTTTTAATCAGGCTCCTCCTCCTTACAATGATAACTACACATATTTACCCATGACTGAGGAGGAATTGATGAATGAGGACAAGATGGCTTACGGTCCTAAAACTGATAAGTCATCAATCAACAGCAGACCTGTTGATAAACGAGCGACTCCTCCAATAAATTTTGTCGCTAAGGGTACAATTGATCCTAATGCTTCGTCTACATGTGCAGATGAAGTAGTTGAAGTAATGGTTGAAAAAGTAGCTGGGGATGAACAAGCATCAGAGTCTCATTCTTCTGAAAATTTAATAAATGAACTTAATGCAGACTCTATTGCAGCGTGTGATATTTTTAACTCGGTTTTTCGCTCTGTGATTAATTTCAGGCCTGACGGTTTGGGCGAAAACGTTGATGCTTGTGAAACAAAGACTGAAACGACAAATGAAACGAATGAGCCAGTTGAACCATCTGATTCCAAATGTGAATCATCTGAAGCAACTGATTCTGAGAAATTGGAATCAGTTGATTCTAGTGGATTCAGCTCAAAGGCGTCATGTGCAGAACCGTCTTGTGCTGAAAATTTGTCAAATGTTTCAGATGAAGTTCCTGCTAAAGTTTCTGGTATTTCATCTAACAAACCAGAACTCTCTGATTCTGTCAAAGCTGATGACATGAAGGATGAAGAGAAGATTGACGTGGACAAGGCTCCAAGTGTGCAAGCTAAACAATCTGAACCTTCTGTTAGTGATAAAAAGGTTCAGATCAAGCAACAAGAGCCAAAGCGAGCAGGTAAAGGACGCGGAAATAAGAAGCCTAAACATCACAGACGATCAGGCTCTCCACAGTCCTCAACGGGCAGCAATAGTTCTCAAAAGACCCGTGACATGAAAAATGCTTTCGTTAAGCCAGTCATTAATGGCAAATGTGAGAAATATGCATTTGACTGTGCTAACAAAGCTTTCGGAAAGACTGGTGAGATTTCTGAACAAGACTTGCAGTCTAAACAAAACAAGAAGAATCAAAGGAAATCTCCACCACAGAAGGCCGCAGCAAACGACAAGTATAGACATCCAAATTCATCCTCGTTTGTCAGAAATGTGCAACAAACACAAGCACAGAAAGGACCAGTTCATCCTTCAGGGCCTGCAAGAGCTACACAAGCTGATCAGAATGCCTTCTACGTTAAGAGACAAACATGCTTCAATTGCGGCATTGCTAGTCACATTGCTCGGAACTGCACACATCGTCCCTACGTACCATATTATATGCAAAATCAGAGGGTTACACCAAAGGGTAACTACCATTCCAAGCCAATGAAGGTTTCATCACCTAAGGCAATGAAGAATGTGAATCCCAAGGTTAAACCTTCTGATGGGGATTGGAACGCTGCTAAAAACAAACGCAAGGCTGTTCAAGAACAAAAATGTTTTTATAAAACTAACAAGCCTGAATTAGCTAAAGTTGCTCAACCGAAGGCAACAAACATGTTTGTTAAACCGAAACAGATTTGGAAACCCAAATCCAAGGCAGCAACGTCTCCAATCCTTGAAACAAAAGGGGACTTGTGTTTGAAAGAAGTGTCTTACTTTGATGCTTCAGGAAATCCCAGGACCACAATGGCCTGGGTACCCATGTCTTACTAATCTCCTTATCTTTCAGGAACAACCAAGGAGGAGCTGTTGACAATCTCTGGAATGTTGATAGCGGTTGTTCCAGAGATAAAAACGGGTAACATTTCACTGTTGCAAAAAGTTCAAATTTTTTTTACAGATGATATGTTTCCTTTGGAGGAGATAAGAGAAGTAAGAAATGATCAGCAAAAGGTACCGTTTAAATTCAGTACTTTAATTTGAATTTGATTAGTCTTCAATCTAATGACGGAACGGTTAAGCAAAAAAAAAATTTCTCTCTTTTTCTTAGTTTATAACTTTGTACATAAAGTGTCATTTCTCTAGTAAATGGTAAATTTGCGCAAAAATACAAGATTTATGCACAAATTTAGGGGGGAGAGGAACATATAGATAGATATAGAGTTTAGGAGGAGAAAATACAAAAATAGTTTGTTGTAAATATGTATTGTTTTAGGGGGAGAAAATGAGAAAAATACAAAAACTTTAGAAAATGAAAAAGAAAAAAAGAAAGATTGCATGATATGGGAAGTGAAATAAATGTTCGTGTTAAAGGGTTTGACTAACACATGTAAGGTGCCATAGCTGAAAAGACTAGGATCTACTGCGATATGTCGATAGGCTTGACGCTCAAAATGATAAAAGATACTAAGTGTTATAAACATAAAGAACTATGTACCATGTGGGTAACATACCAACGGCGTATGATTTTATGGTCTTAAATCTTGCGTTGATAGATAGCCAACATCTGAGGTTTCGGGTCTTTATATTGTTGAATCATCCGGGGATATCTTGGCTGTCCTTCTGTTCAGAACTAGAATTGTACATGACCCCAGGAAAGAAAGTCACTTGGAATTAGCTCATTTCTATTTGAATGTCTGTATGTTGTCCCGATACACACAATTTTGATCTGATTCTGAAATCTTCTCTGAAAAAAGTCGTGTACCTCCTCTGCTGCATCCAGATATATGCTGACCTGGAGGTGCTAGGCAACGACAGCTTCTGCTGCATCCAGATACATGCTGACCTAGCTGTACGTTGTCGCGCTATAGATCTAATACACCCGAAAGAGGCCCTCTAGTGCCCAAAAGAAACCCCAAGAAACCTATATCAAACTGAGAAAAACTCATTTGATCTGTATATTATACCATTTCTGCAAAAGATCTATTATGTTCTCTTCTCAACCTATTCCCAGTTAAGATTTCAGAAATCTGGATTGGACTTGTGAAATATGTGGTAGGGAAGATACTTGCATGATAGAGTGTGCTGTTTATATTTCCAGGATTTGATTAGTATTTATTTGGGTGTTCATTGTTAAGAAATCAAAACATGATAAAATAGATTATATGCAGACCTAGATACAGTCAGGATATCTTAAAGGATGACATCAGTATACTCACCTGCTACGATGAATCGTTGTGCTTACCTTGATCGTGGGGGTATGCCTTGGAATGGGACATACGGGTATAATAGTATAATATTACCTAAAGCATATCACGAAGTTGAAAAATTGAAAGTTGAGCGTTAAAGTTTAAGTGGACAAACATATTGGCAATCGCATAGACCAGTTTGATTAGGCTCGTACTGAAAAGTGTTCCTTAGTTTGCCTGAGAACGAATTTTGATTCCATTGCAATTGTAATTGTATATTGTGGTAGTTGTTTATATTTTGAGTGTGCTGTTTCTTTCTCTTAAAATTTTAAAAATTAAAAAAAATAGAAAAATTAAAAAAAAAATACAAAAATAGTGTCTTGCTTTTCTATAAAATCAAAAATCCAAAAATAGAGTGTTTATTTGTTTTCTTAAAAATTAAAAATATAACCGTTCTTGAAGATTTGACTGATCATCAAAAGTTGAAAGAATTTAAATTGTGAAATTTGATGTACCTAGTGTTCATATGGTACTCTCCCTGTTGCATAAGAAATGTTTGCTTATGAGTTTACGAGCATGTGCAGAACTTGATTTTTATCAAGAACAGGGGTTGATGAAGATTGGGATGCTGTTAGCTGCTGAAGAAGCATGGAGCATCACTACAACAAGATGTACCTGAGTCAGAAGAACCGGATACGAAACGACGTCTGACAATGAAAGTGCATTTGAAGAAGTACCATGAACCTGCTTGAAAGAAAAAGGACTGAAGAAGAAAAGAGCTGTTGAGAATCCTCCTCTCACATTCTTTCTTACAAAGATGTTTCAAGCAAAGCTGATCAAGATCCTGATATGAAGCTAACCACAAGAGCTGAAGAAAGAGACCCAGTGCTGAGAGTTCAGAAGTCAATAACTTACACAACATCTGCAGCATAGCACCAACCATAGACTTCGTTGAAGACATTGCTGAATTCATGCTATGAAGACAATTTGATGGCATCAGTCTAGGGGGAGATTGTTAGGCCTTAAAGTGTGAGACTGACGCATCAAATTAATACAACGGGCTATGGTTATGAACTGGGCTTTACCGGGTTAGTTTATATTAGGTTTTGGACCTTTATAGGTCACTTGGGCCAAGCTTTAGGCCATGTGGGCCAAGCAGGCCCAAGGGGAGCCCATGTAGGGAATTGGGCTTGAGTTAGTATAAAAACAAGTTTTCAACTTGTTTTTAGGTTTGAACTTCTTAGAGCCTCAGTTGCAGAAATTCTAGAGTTACAGAGGGAGGCGATTTTGGTGGTGTAGGAACTTGTACCAGACGGTTTTGCTAGTTGATAGTAATAGAATCGTGTGCAAGTTTCAAAGTGATTCGGTATTGTGTTCTTCGTATTTTCAGTTTTTCGTTTTGATTCTTGAATCACCAATTGATTGGATTCCGCACTATCAATTGGTTGTTTGATATCATTGAAAGATCCGGTTATACGGGACTTACACATATTCATGACTTAGTAGAAAAAATGAAAATTTCAGACTTGATGACAATGAATGCCATCATGCTTGTAGGCCAGCTTTCATCTAACAGGGAATGGATTTGAACCATGAAAATGCCACAAGTAAGCTTTCATCTACCAAGGCTAGTGCTAGAAAAATTGTTTGGGATTCGAGTACCCATATGATATTTGTTGAGTTGTGTCTCGAGGAAGTAAAAAATGGTAATAGACCTGCGAGCCACTTCAATAGGACGAACCTAGCAAATAATCTAAAAACTCGAACAGGAAAAGATTACACCAAACTGCAACTTAAAAACAATTGGGATTCAATGAAAAGGGATTGGAAGTTATACGATCGTTTGATGAGAATTGAATCTGGCCTTGGATGGGATCCTGTGAAAAAGACAATAAACGCAACGAGTGAGTGGTGGGATGAAAAAATACAGGTAATGTTTGATCAAGTAGTTTCTTCACAATCTCATTGTAGTTTAGGTACTAACTTTTGTTTACTTCAATTTAAAGGCGGATCCAGAACTTGCAAAATTCAAGGACAAAAATTTAGAGATGTATCAAGAGTTTTACGAGCCATTGTTTCGAGACTATGTTGCCACTGGGGATAAGACTAAAACCCCTCATCAATTGCAAAATGAAATTAGTCAAAGTGATGTTCAAGATGATATTTGTGTTATGGATGTAGAAGGGAAGGCATATAGCGATGAAGGGAATTTAGGTGATGATGCGGAAATATTATTTCCAGAAAGCAATTTGGTCAAGAGGAGGAAAATACAAAACAATTCTCATGGTCGTTCAAGAAGGGGAAAAAGTACAATAGCTTCCTCACTTGAAGTTAAACTTAACACTGTTATTGAAGCACTATCCTCACAAAGCACACCAAGTAATCAAATACCTACTCTATCAGAATGTATGGATATTGTTTCAAATTTCCCAGGTTTTGAGCCAAGTTCGATAAATTATAACAAGGCACTACGAATCTTGATGAAAAAGGAGGCAAGGGAAAGCTTTATGTACCCGCCAACTACCATCGACAAGATTAGCTTTCTCTACTCACTTATAGACGAGTGATGGCGTGTTATATTTTTATTTAATTGATATTATTCATTGCTCTTTGGATGTTCGTTTGTAGACATTTCTATGTGTGCCTTGTTTAAATAAATGACATTGTGTTTTTTACAAGAACGTTCGATACTATGTTTCAGCTATGTTTCATTTTGAATTATTTTGACTATTTGTGTCTTTTTATTAGGTACTTCAATAGGATGGAGATACCAAACCATGGTAAATATGTGAATTCCGATAGTGAAGATGAGAACAATGACTCAAATGAGGAAGATTGGTTAGATGATGAGAAACAGTTTTTACAACTATGCAGTTTAGTCGTCAAAGAGGTGATGGTAGTACATAATAGGATGAATATCCCACGTATCCCTTGTCACACTTCCTGTCGTACAGGAAATATTTTTATTCAAGAAATACTCAATGGTCATCCTAGACGTTGTTATGAAGATTCATGTTACATGTTGATGTTTTCAAGAGCTTATGTTCGGATCTTAGAATGCACTACAACCTAAAGGAGACACGTAATGTATCTATTGAAGAGTCTGTTTGTATTTTTTTTGTTGATATTAGCACACGGATGTGGAAAATAGACTAGCTCAAGAAATTTTCAATCATTCAGGGGAAACTATTCATAGACATTTCCATCATGTTTTAAGAGCGGTACCTAAGCTTAGCGGGGACATCATCATGCCTAAAGCAAACTACAACGATGAAGTACCTCCACAACTCTTAAATAACTCTCGGTATTACCCCATGTTCAAGGTGTGTTCTATTTTTTTACTTCAAATTTCAGAGTTAATACTTTGTCTATAGTATTGTGAATTAGTAATTAGTGTTTTGTATCTATAGGATTGCATTGGTGCTATTAATGGGACACATGTTAAGGCATCAGTTCGAGAGCATGAACAAGCAAAATATATTGGTAGAAAAGGATATGCAACCCAAAATATCATGGCAGCATGTGATTTTAATATGTGTTTTACATTTGCATGGGCGGGATGGGAAGGCACTGCACATGACACAAGAATTTTTTTAGAAGCATTACGTAAGCCAGAGGTGAAATTTCCTCGTCCAACGGGTGGTTAGTACTATTTTATATATGTTTTATGCTATATTTTTACTTAACCCATTGCATTGAAGTACAAGGTCAATTTTGTACAGATAAGTACTATGTTGTTGATGTCGGGTAGGGATGGGCAAATCCCGATCCCGATACCATACCGTCCCGATACCGAAAAATCCTGATCCCGAATTTTGTGAAAACTAGGTACCGATACCAATACCGATATACGTCGGTTCGGTACGGTATTGGTACGGTGTCGGTATTTTGAGGGTAAAATTCGGTATTATACCGATACCATACCGTACCGATACCGAAAAAACCTAAAAGTGGATACCGAAACCGGTACCTAAACCGCTTCGGTATGGTATTATCGGGATCGGGATCGGGATGGGATCGGTATTTGAAATGGTTGAACGTAATTACCAAAATTTATGTTTGCGAAAATTCTTGTCATCTTTTAGTCATGATTCATATTCTCTTTTGGCTTTCTATTTCGCGTTCCTGTTTCTCAGTCTACGCATGTGTTTAAATCCTTACCCACCAACCGGGTGTTTTACCGAAGTCACTATTATTGCAACCCTTACGGTATGCATTATGACTTCGTTTCGCTTTTATATTCCTACTTTGTTCTCAAATTTGGTGTTTTACAAAATCGGCCCGTTAAGAGTCATATTTGCATTCTTCGGGTTCGAGTGTAAGCACACCCCTCCCAATTGCATACCTTAATCGTTTTACATTAATCTTTGTCCCTTCACTCGGGCTCATCATCCTAATGTAATACGCTTCCATCACCCAGCTGTGCGTTTACATTATTATCAATTATTTTTGCTCATTTGATTCATTTGGGTACTTTTTAAGTTAGTCCCATTCACCCCACCCTTACTACATCGGACATAAATGTGTCCATCATAAGAAGTTCGTGGTACCACGTGTTCACTACTTACTTGGCCAGAGTAAGCGATCAACACCTGGTATACATGACCTTTTTATAATTTTCACATTACACCCCATGTAAGTAATGCCTCTATTTGTTTTTCTTGGAAACAATATCCCGGATAGGTTTTCTATTCAGGTTTTTCCAAGTTTTCAATCTACATATGCAACTTTCAATCTCTACATATTTGTTGCATATTACTATTTATGCAATAATTTAAAACGTGCACCTGATAATGCTTGCTCTAACAGGCTCCCCTTGCCATTAACTTATTCGCAATCGTTGCGCGATTTAGGTCCTTGGTGATCGTGCTCTATTTGTCATACTTTGGACCGTTCTTCTGTCAAATCCATGATTTGTTAAACTCTCGCTATCTTCATATGCGAGTGTCCTTCGATCAAAAACATATACAACAGTTAGTAATTTCAACATTAAAGGATGCCCGTATTATAATACAAGGCTTTTCTACTATACGCATCAACGCGTGTAATTTTGTTGACTATATCTATTCTATATCGTTTTTATTGGTGTAACGTGTATTACACGATAACCATATGTGTTGTTTATAACACTTTAGCATGCTAAACTATTAACATACATGTACTTACCGGATTTGCGATCAAGCCTCGAACTGAACACCAATCTTTATCAAGAGCATAAGGTTTAAGTCCAAGCATAGTTTTCCCACCATACTTGAATCTCTTAAACCAAGGCTCTGATACCAACTTGTAACACCCTTGTTATTAATTTACGTTTTTCGTATAAATTAAGTCCATAATCAAATAATTACAGTCACAATTTCATTGAAAATGCGGGTTTGCTAAAATCTTTTTACAATTTATAGTGATACAATCATAATGTGATTTAGTTCGCCGTTTTAGAATATCGACGAAACAACATTGCGGAAGCTTAGTTTAAAGTGTGTTCGGTTCTTGCTCGACGCTTGATCTTCATCCGGAACTCTTGACGTTCACCTATGATCAAAACCAACTTAAAAGTTAGTTTTGATAATTAAATAACTAGTACAACAATGAAATTGGCTTGATTAATCAAATCAAACAAAGAAATCAGAAAATTCCAAGATTGATCCCTTGATCCTAGAACCATTGGCTTGAACTTGGCCTCCACCGTAACTTACGGTGGACACCGTAAGTTACGGTGGCCCTTGTTATAAAATACCCCCTACCGTAAGGCAGGAGGTAACCACCGTAAAGACATCAGCCTCCACCGTAACTTACGGTGGTCACCGTAAGTTACGGTGGCCCCTGTATCAGACTCTTCCATTTTGCCGCTTTTTGACACGAAAACTTTCGTATCTTTCAATCCGCTTGTCCGTTTGACCTACCGTTTCTTCCTACGTGATTGTAATTTGATTCCCCACCTTATGAGGTTAAAATCCAACATCCGGTTTAACAAAAATTTTGAGACTTTCAAGCCTTCGACTCGTTACCTTTTTATCGAATTTTACCCGTTTATGCATTTTATCAAACAAACATATTTGCTTAATTCCTATATCACCTATACTTCTTCAAATTAATGTTATATACCATATTAGGTTCTAATCACAGGTTTATTACACAATTTAAACCCATTTTCGCTCGTATGCTTATTTTGATCCGTTAAGGGTATTTAAGCACTTTCGAGCCTAAAATAGCTTTCGATTGTTTCTAGCATTCCATTACCACATTTCTTATCCTATAATCTCCCACCTCAACTGTATTTAAGGTAGGTTTAATGTGGTGATCAATATAAACCAAATTTTACCTCTCGAATCATTATTTTACGGCAAAAACTCAAATAGTGCCATCGGCTAATATAATACCTCTTTCAGCTACTATACTTATTCTAAGTATTTACCTAGTCATAAAACTCATTTCCAAACAACCTTTAAGGATCGTTTGTTCCATTTAGCCTACAAGGGCGTTTTGGTTGATTTTAGTCCTTTTATGACGAAGGACTCTCTCTCAATTTATTCGACCAAAGTAGCATTTTTAACTACAACATAATTATGCGTACCTGGCCCGGATCAACAAGTAGACCCGATTTATACCTCGTTTTCATTATCACACCATCAATGGTGACGCAATTATCCGATTTGCTAACCGGTCCTGTTAACATAAGACTTGACAACCACATTAGTCGATATTGTCAAATGGTGTTATCACCACCATTCGACCCGTTTGGACTATATGCCCAACATTATCTAATTAATCAAAAACATCGTTTTTGATTTCCAATTCATACATCCATCCCATCCCGGATTTTATAACCATACCCATTTTCTTTTACACTCTTTTCTTATAAATTCAACCCATTTCGGCTTACGCCATGGGTATCCTTTTAACCTTGATTTACATTAGTCGACACTTGACAAATTTCCATATTTCCAATATTATCGTTATCACGTTTACAACGTATCGAATAAACGGGTATTCTACATAAGTGTGTAAATTACACTTACCTCGCATCCACGCCACGCTTTTCTTTCCGTACTTGCTCCGTTTGACCCGCTCCCTCCTCCAAGCTTTCACCTAGCTTGTTACGCGTCAAACTATTTTCAATCATTTACAAGGCGGTTAAATTAGTCATTAACAATCACGACTAATCCACCTCACTTATTTTCTATGTCTAATTATCATTCATCACATCGTAGGTCAATTTGACTTTTTAAAAGTCAAATGCCCATTAGTATACAAATTGCATATTCGAGTCCATCAACTAGTTTTAGCATTCTTTAATTACCCGGTAGGCGTTATCTTTAGACCACCGTTTAAACCAAAGTTCTAACCACGTTTATCACATTTAGAACTCTTTTTAATCACATTTTGCATAATAGCCAAAACATCACAATTAGGTGTTTTAACTACAAAAATTCTAATTTTGAGCCTTCTTTGAGGCATTTCAACAAACACTTTAAGGGCAGAATTTTACATGTTTATTTATCAAGTCTCTATCTTATCTCTTAGCCCTAATTTCACATAAATCAACCATCTTACAAAGTTGTTAGCTTCTATAATTCTGAAGTCACTTCACAATTGTCAAATTACACTAGAATATCACCCAAATTTCCTAGTGTTTATTAAAATCTACATAACCCACTAATCACCTACAATGGTGTTTATGGATTTTACTAGATTTTCACATGAATTCAACTTGTATTGGTCTAGGGTTTGTCCCTAGACACTGTATTGTTCTTATTTCATCATAAAACTAACATGCAACCATAAATTTCAGAAATTCCCAGTTTCATGAGAATTTCGAGTTGAGAGTTTTCATCAAATTTTACATACCTTGTAATCCTCTTGTGATGAGGATCAATAATGTAACACCCCGTGTTTTCACGAGTGAAAGTCAAAGTCAAGGTCAAAGTCAACGACCGATTTCGCGCGACATGACTAGTAGAATTGTTTGTATGATATTTAGATTATGTGGAGTAAATGTCGTACATTGCAATAATCGAATCATGCTAACCGTATTTCAATCGACCTACGACTGTGAACGATAGGAAGTAACAATGCGATAAAGTTAATCAAGCTATGCTAATCAAATCGACATCAAATCGTAACTCGAGCTGTGTACTTTACTTGTCATTATACGTGTGTGTGTGCCTTACGTGTTACTTGTGCATGTTTATTTCACGTTATTTTATGTTGTGATAATCAAGCGAACTCAATCGAACTCGAAGTCTAACTCGAACATGAACGAACCCGAACCCGAATCCCGAGTCGAACCATATAAGAAGTAGTTGGGACTGAAAGTAAATTGATTAGGAAACCCTATCGAATCGCTCGCAAATCAGAACCGAATCAACATCGCATCGAGCTCACCCAAGGAGGTGGCATCCGCACGGATGGCCAATCCGCACGGATGGCCAGTCCGCACGGATGACCAATCCGCGCGGATAGCCTACCCGGGTGCGTGCCATGCGCACGGCTCACCCTTTCCCTTTTTGGCATCCTATAAATACACGGGTCACTCTCCACTTTTTCCACTTTTGGCAAGTGACGTCCGAACCACACGCATTCTTCACTTTTTCTCAGATTTCTCTCAATCCAGGTAAGATCTTGCACTAATTCTTGTACATATTTGATCACTACACCATTCTACACATTTCCATCCTTCAAATCCTCACTTTCAACCAAGAAATCATCCGGATTCGAGGTATTCACGGGTGACGTCATCATGAAGTTCATAAGAACTTCATGCTTGGCTTCATTCCACCAAGAATATCTCAGATCTAAACGATTTCTACAAGTTTTTACAGTAATTTCACCTAGATCTAAACTTTTCTAAGGATAAAAGAGTTGAAAGAAATAAACCTAAGTTCTCTCCTTCTTTTACCCTTAAAACCGGTACGAATCCGATCAGTCCTAGTGTTTTACTCGTCAATAGTGATACCCTAGTTCTAGATCTGGAGTTCTACCATAGACAGCTGATTTCGGGGTTAACTGGGATGACCGTTCTGAGCCGCCGGCAGGCCGAGTTAGGGTGGTTCCTGACCGGTCTAGTCACGCGGAAGAGAACACAACTCCAAGTGGCTGCCACGTAATCAGAACGTCTCGATAAACGACAACAGAAACCAAGTGTAGACGAGCGGAACAACCAGACCAGTTGTCCGCACGAACAAGCTATCCGCACGGACCAGTTGTCCGCACGGACGAGCCGTACGCACGTACAGGCCATACGCACGTACAGGTCATACGCACGGGTTGTCATCCGCACGGACTACCCTTGGGACCCACTTTCCAAACAAGGTTTGAGTATCGACGAACGAGCAATCCGGACGGACGACCTCTGAATGGATTACTCTTCGGATCATGAGATACTAAGGCCTTAAAATGAAAATCAAACAATCTCCATCCGCACGGCCAAGCCGTACGCACGGACAGGCTATCCGGACGGATTGTCTCTGCCCGCGCGCACAGGCTGCCCGCACGGACTACCATACGCACGGACCGCCGTCCGCGCGGCCGGCTTGAAAAGTAGAAACACTTTGGTGTTTTCAAAATGCTACAACGAAAACTCCAAAGCACAAGCCATCATACACAAACACATCTTAGGAAGAAACAATCCACTTAAACATTTATCCACACAAGCAATCTATCCGTACGGATAAGTCGTCCGCACGTACAACTAGTCCGCACGGGTTGCCACCCGCACGGACAGTCACACGCACGGATAGCCTATCCGGATGGAACACCATCCGCACGCATCACCATCCGCACGGATAGGTCATGCGCACGGATGACTTCTACTCACGGATAACTGATCCGCACGATCAGTCGTCTTACCCACTCTCACTTGTACTGTTTTACGCGTCACTTATCGTTACGTTATCGAATCTATTCAGGCTAATCGTACTCGCTGTAAAGCGCTCCCTTCAATCCATATCACTGTGAGTATACTCGAACCCTTTTTGCTTTAGCACTTTTGGGTGTTACATACGTTACAACTATTCAAACTACAACAATCACACTACTCAAGCTATTTTAACGCTAAACCATTAATGCATGTTATACGTGGCTTATGAATGCTTGTTTGTTATGTGTACACATGGAATGTTGTCTACCTGCCTTAGCAACGATAGTACTATAGTTTGGACTCAGCACCCGTTCACACGGGGGTTGTTAAGGATCTTTTACTTGCATGAATTACAGTGGTAATCGTGTATTGCGAACTGCCTCGGGCAGTCAACCCGTAGTCATTGGTATCGATGGATCTATGTCGATAACTAACGTGCTTCATTTCACTATGTGTACGTGCTGGTTATGCGTAAACGAATTCGAACTCTATATGCTATTATCAAACTTGTATGCTCACCTTTACATTTCATGTATTGACTTTATTTTAACGTATGTGACAGGTGCCTAGGTTGTTTATATGCTTCTCGGGCTGTGATGAAATTGAAGCTAGGAACTGGAGTCCTAGAAACCAATAAATAAATTAGTTATGTTTAAATCTGAGTTGTCGGAACAGAATATTTGTTTAGTTTTGTCTGTAATAACTTGTTTGCTATTTGAGACATGGTATGGGACATGTTAACTTAAATTGAATGGTAATGATAGTTGTTATGGAAACTTCTGGACAATCTGTTTCGCTCAGTGCCGCGCCCCGATGATTCCGCCATCGGTTGGGGTGTGACAAATAATCTATGCTTTAATTTCGATTTCAGCTTGGATTGAGCCTTCAATTTGAAAGTTTAGTGATGTTTAGGGTTTTGGAGAGTGGGGGATCGCCCCTGCTTGTTCTTGTACGACCAGACATCCCAAATGGGGTGTTTGGTTTTTGTTTTAATTAGAATTAGCAACATAAGTTTCAATTTTAACATCTTTGGCCCCTCCATTTTCCTTAGTTCATAATTTAACTGTTTTAACCCACTCATAAGTCACTATCTAACTAGGTTAGAATTATTCCTAGTTAGCTTAGTAGGTTCGGGAAGTCGTAACCTGTTTTACTTTAAGTCCCGTTAAATCGGGCCTTTTATCTTCCTATTTTCTTGAAAGCTCTTATTCACTTTAAATAAATATTAGGATTATTCAATTAATTCCTAATACTTGCCAGTTTACTTTTACCACTAACGGTACTTTCCCCGTCTTTAGTATTAACGGGGTTTAATTACCAAACCCGTTTTCGGGGTGTTACATCATCCCTAACGTAGGGTACCCAAATACCAGAGGCTATCTTGCTCCTTATAAAGGAAATGATGTTCGTTATCATATACCTGATTTTCGTCGAGGTCAAACAGCTGCCCAACGCGCTCCGAAAGGACTAAAAGAGACATTTAACTACCATCACTCATCTTTAAGAAATGTGATCGAATGGACATTAGGAGTATGGAAGGCAAGGTGGGCAATATTAAAAGATATGCATGTTAATTACTCTTATGAAACACAGGTCGACATTGTGATAACATCCATGGCAATTCACAACTACATTAGGATGAAAGGTCATTTTGATGAAGCATTTAACAAAGCACAACAAGAAACTTATCGTCCAACTCGAGATGTTGAAAGTGATACATCCATCAGAATAATGGAACACAAGAAGACATAACTACACGTCGTAGGCAAGACGGTCTATATATGAGTTTGGAAAGAGAGAGAATTGCAAAAGATATTATGCAATCTGATTGAATGTTTATGTATTGCAATTGCGGTACTAATGCAGAATAGTGAATAATTTGTTTACTTACCTTGTACCGAAATCATATGGCGTAGCGATTGAACTGGAGTTTGTTGTTTTTGGCTTCTTGATATTGTTTGTTTGATTTGATGGTTAATGTCTTTTTTTTGTCATTTCACTTATTTACTTTTTAAATATATATATATATATATATATATAGAGAGGACCGCTAAAATGAGAACCACCTCCAGTTGTAAGAACCGTGAGAACTTTTTGATCCGGGGCGAGTTGGACCAATTTTTTTTTTCATAAACGTAGATGCTTGTATTATAAACACATTTGTAAAAAAAAATGTCGTGTGTGTAGTTTTGAACACCACAAGTTTGTGTTTACGGGTACCGTAAATTTTAAATAAAATTTACGGGTCCCGTAAACGCAAACTTTGGGTGCTCAAAATTACACACCCGACATTTTTTTTTTTGAATTTTTTTTTTACAAATGTGTTTATAATACATGCATCTACGTTTATGAAAAAAAAATTTGGTCCACCTCGCCCCGTACGGTGTAGTTCTCACGGTTCTTACAACTGGAGGTGGTTCTCATTTTAGCGGTCCCACGGTTCTTATAACTGGAGGTGGTTCTCATTTTAGCGGTCCCCTATATATATATATGCCAAACACTCAATAGTTTATTATCTGATTATTGTGATATCAAACAGCATAATCAAATCCAAACACTATCTTCCTGCAGCACGTTTTGTTACAGCTGATTATCTGATTATGATTATTCAAAACGCATAATCTATTTTGAAAAAGCAATCCCAAACACCCCCTTAGTGACAATTGTTTTATCAATTTCATAGTTTATTCCTGGATGAGATGGCAAAACAATTCGAGAAAAGTTTCCGTCTACTTTTTCCAAATTTAATAAAAAAATAATATTATTAAATTGATAATAATAAGAACATAGGATTTAATTCAATGACTTGCCTTGGACGGAAGCAAACTTTGAAAGTCTTGAGCATGTTGCAATGTGATAGGACACATTGCTTTAATCACTTGTACACTAAAGCATCATCTACTTGTACCTTTTAATCTGTGCATCGATATTGAACAAGACAACTACCGAAATGTCGACAAAAATGTGTAGGTCGTCATGCTATCTTTGGATTTTTTTTTTAAAACATTATAATTTATAAGATATAGCAATAATACATAAAAAATTCTAAGTTTGTTGTGAATGGGGGGAAAGTATAACTAATTATCTATAATTTTGTTAAAACTTAGTGATTTAAGTGTAATAAGTGTAGGAAGTAAACAATAAATAATGTTTAAAAGACCAAATTACCCTTATTTTAGGGGTCTATCTATAAATAAAGGGGGGGGATTTCTTATTTTTTGGGTATCTTAAAATGTCTCTCTCTCATGCATTATAATATATATATATATATATATATATATATATATAGGGGATCGCTAGAATGAGAACCACTCCCAGTTATGAGAACCATGAGAACCACTTTCTAGCCCTTTGATCAACTAGATGGATGGATGAGATTAAAAGTTACAAAAATTAATATTAAATGGTTTTTGTCTTATTATGTCTTTAATATTATAATCCAAAAGGGTAATTTAGTAAAATAACTCTATTTTGTCTTTTTATCTTTATTGTTTTTTATTAGTTTTTTGTTTTATTATATTATTACTTTTTTTTTAAACATAACTTTTTTATTAAAAACATTTTAAAATTCAGATTTTTTTAAACATTTTTTATAATTTTTACAATTTAAGTTTTACGTTAAACTTTTTACGTTTTACGTTTTTTTGACGCGCCGGATATGACATTTGGGGTAAATGACTATACTACCCTTTCTGTTGGTAAAACCTGATTGGTGGAAACTGGTTCTCATGGTTCTCATAACTGGGAGTGGTTCTCATTCTAGCGGCTCCCTATATATAGGGGATCGCTAGAATGAGAACCACTCCCAGTTATGAGAACCATGAGAACCACTTTCTAGCCCTTTGATCAACTTGATGGATGGATGAGATTAAAAGTTACAAAAGTTAATATTAAATGGTTTTTGTCTTATTATGTCTTTAATATTATAATCCAAAAGGGTAATTTAGTAAAATAACTCTATTTTGTCTTTTTATCTTTATTGTTTTTTATTAGTTTTTTGTTTTATTATATTATTACTTTTTTTTTAAACATAACTTTTTTATTAAAAACATTTTAAAATTCAGATTTTTTTAAACATTTTTTATAATTTTTACAATTTAAGTTTTACGTTAAACTTTTTACGTTTTACGTTTTTTTGACGCGCCGTTTTTACTCCGGGTTTTTTCAACGCCGTTTTTTTCCGCGCCGTTTTTTAACGCCGTTTTTTCAACGCGCCGTTTTTTACGAGCCAATTTTTTAACGCCGTTTTTTACGCGCCAATTTTTTACGACCCGTTTTACGACCCGTCTTGCGCCCGAATTTTTCACGCGCTTCATTTCACTATGTGTACGTGCTGGTTATGCGTAAACGAATTCGAACTCTATATGCTATTATCAAACTTGTATGCTCACCTTTACATTTCATGTATTGACTTTATTTTAACGTATGTGACAGGTGCCTAGGTTGTTTATATGCTTCTCGGGCTGTGATGAAATCGAAGCTAGGAACTGGAGTCATAGAAACCAATAAATAAATTAGTTATGTTTAAATCTGAGTTGTCGGAACAGAATATTTGTTTAGTTTTGTCTGCAATAACTTGTTTGCTATTTGAGACATGGTATGGGACATGTTAACTTAAATTGAATGGTAATGATAGTTGTTATGGAAACTTCTGGACAATCTGTTTCGCTCAGTGCCGCGCCCCGACTATTCCGCCATCGGTTGGGGTGTGACAGATTGGTATCAGAGCCATAACTATAGGGAATTAGGCAAGACTCGACCTAGTCCGGGTCGAAGTCTTAGAGACCTAGACTATAGTTAAGAACCAACAGACCAACTCACGTGTATGCGTAAATTCGTCACTATCACTCACTCTTTTCTATCATTGCACTCGAAATTTTCAAGTTGTGAACAGGCGATGAGGCCGAGAATAGGTGTGAAAACCGCAAACTCTCGACTAAGTTGCCTAGTCAGCTTGCGTTTCTTTTTAGCTACAAACGAGGAGAATTATACCAAATCAGGAGTGAAATCCATATTTTGATGAATAATCTCCTCAACTTTTATCAAAGACGAGGACGGAAGTTGCAAGCTAGGGGTGAAACCCTAACCTTGACGACTCGTCCCGCTTTTATACAAAACTCCACCAAAGTTCGATGGACTCCAACGGTCTAAAGACACAACTTAACCAAAGGGAATTGCGCCAACGCCCAAGAATCGAGGCAAAGGCATAGTCCCGGAGGTCGTTGTGCAGGATCCTTGTGAATAATCGAGCTACTTTGGTTAGTCGAAGTCTATTAGCCGCAGACAATCTACCCTCGATTTTCGATCTTTATGAAAATTTTATGCTTTTTCTGTTATTTGTTAACGTTTTGAGATATTATTGGTTTCGACCCAACACTATTGCTTCTGCTAAAACGCAAAACCCACACCTCTCCTCGCTAGCAACTCAACAATAGGAACAATTAGAATACTTCGTACGCTCGTAGGTGCTTTTAATGACTAAGTATATGTGTTCTAGCTGTTGTGCTTAAGTGGTTAGGAATGTTGTGATTATGTGCTCTACATGATTATGTGATTTTGTGCAACTCTGTGATTCTGTGATTATATACATTTACATGGTACGTGTTACTGAGCTTTAGTAGTAGTAGACGTGTGAGGTGAGATTCGAATACATGTGTTGAGTTCCATGGCGATGTCTATTGCAGACAATGTCGTCTGGATCCCGTCATCAACTCTCTCGTCAGGAAAAGAGGGACAGACGTCTGGATTCCATCGTCGCGAAAGCTGTAGCAAAGGCTGTGAGCGGTGTCTGCGAGAATGCCAGCAAATCATCCGAGGAATCAAGGACTGAGGGTCCTAGAGCTGCTGCGAGACCTTTCAGTTTCAAACAATTCAAGTCATGTGGGCCGAAAGAATTCACAGGCGAAGGAGGTCCTACTGCTCTATTCCACTGGTTTGACTCTATCGAGGTTACTCTGCGACAAAGTGGTTGCCCTGATGACCTTCGAACTCTGAACGCTACCGGCGTCTTTCAGTCCCGTGCCTTGGACTGGTGGACGGCCGAGAGGAACAAGAGAGGGAATGATGCAGCTTACGGTTTGTCATGGGATGAGCTCAAGGAGGTCATGCTGGAGGAATTCTGCCCTCCTCACGAGCGTCAAAAGCTTGAAGATGAATTTTGGCACATACATCAGAAGGATGGAGACAATGCTGGTCTCACTGCTCGCTTCAAACAGCTCAGCATTATCTGTCCTGACCAGGTCAAGACCCCTGAAATGACCATCAAGAAATACATCCGAGCCCTGCCCGACTGCGTTGCTGATTTCGTGCAAGCGGCTAAGACTACCACGATCGAAGAAACCTATCTGCTAGCCGCTGAGATCAATGACAAAAGGGTCAAGGCTGGGATGTGGGATAAGACCTCCAAGCATCTACATCAAGCCACTACTGCTACACCAACTGCTGAACCCACGTCATCAAGCAGCAAGAGAAAGAACAAGAGAAAGAACAACTCCACCAACAAGAACTGTGCGATTTCTGCTGCACCTATCCAAGCCGTACCTGCTCAACAGCGTCAAGTAGTGGCGCATGTGGCCAATGCACCGCCTGCAAAGCGTGCATATACGGGACCACACCCACTCTGCCCTACTTGCACCTATCATCACCCGACTACTATTCAATGCCGCTTCTGTGCTCATTGCAACGTCTACGGCCACTTTCCTGCCAACTGCCGTATTCGTCAAGCTCCTGCCAATTAAGCTCTACTCGCTGCCCCACAGGGTCAACAAGCTCCTCCGGCACCCGCAGTCAAAGCCAGAGCATGCTTCACATGTGGCGACCCGAACCATTTCGCCAACATGTGCCCGAACAGGGTGGTGAAACAAGAACCCCAGCAGCAACAGCAGCAACCACAGCAACAGCAGCAGCAACAGGCCGCACGAGCCAGAACTTTCAACCTTAACGTGCGTCAAGCCCAGGCCGACAACAACGTGGTGAATGGTACGTTCCTTGTGAATGGTATTTATGCTTCATGTTTGTTTGATACTGGAGCCAATAATTGCTTTGTGTCACTCGAATTTGAGAAACTCCTTAGTCGTAAACGTTCTCGACTCTCCTCTGCATTCGAAGTTGAAGTCGCTACCGGAAGAACCGTCGCTGTAAACTCTGTTATTCGTGATTGCACTCTCGAACTCAACAATCACATCTTCTCGATCGATCTCATTCCAATGCAACTAGGAAGCTTTGACGTCATAGTAGGCATGGACTTTCTTCGCGAGAACCATGCCGAAGTTGTGTGCTTCGATAAAATGATTCGTTTTTCGCTCGCCAACGGTGATTCATTGTGCGTTTATGGGGATACTACTTCGAAGGGTCTCAAGCTTATGTCATGCCTACAAGCTAGCAAGTATCTCCGTAAGGAATACAGGGCCTTCTTGGCTCATGTCGTAGCAGCAGAAAAGGAAAAGAAAGAGAAGAAGAAGGTGAAAGACGTTCCAGTGGTTCGAGAATTTCCTCAAGTTTTTCCAGAGGATCTTCCCGGACTACCTCCGAAGCGTGATATTGATTTTCGCATTGATCTCATTCCTGGAGCCAATCCTATCGCCAGAGCTCCCTATCGACTCGCGCCGTCCGAAATGCGCGAACTCTCAACCCAACTCCAGGAATTGCTTGAAAAAGGCTTTATTCGCCCGAGCACCTCTCCTTGGGGCGCACCAGTCCTTTTCGTCAAAAAGAAGGATGGGTCGTTCCGGATGTGCATCGACTACCGGGAATTGAATAAGTTGACTATCAAGAACCGCTATCCTCTGCCACGAATCGACGATTTGTTTGATCAGCTACAAGGCGCTACGTGTTTCTCGAAGATCGATCTACGTTCAGGATACCATCAGCTGCGTATACAAGAGGAAGATATACCCAAAACCGCGTTTCGCACTCGATACGGCCATTACGAATTCGTTGTCATGCCTTTTGGCCTAACCAATGCACCGGCAGTTTTCATGGATCTGATGAATCGAGTGTGTAAACCGTATCTTGACCGTTTCGTCATCGTGTTCATCGACGATGTCTTGATCTATTCCAAAACGAGAGCCGAACACGCGCAACATCTACGTTTGGTTCTCGAGTTACTCCAGGGGAACCAACTCTACGCCAAATTCTCCAAGTGTGAGTTCTGGTTGGGGGAGGTTCAGTTTCTGGGGCACATCGTAAATAGTCAGGGTATTCATGTCGATCCTGCGAAGATTGAAGCTGTTAAGAGCTGGGTTACGCCTAAGAACCCGACTGAAGTCCGCTCCTTTCTCGGACTAGCGGGCTATTATCGATGATTCATCGAAGGATTCTCGAAGATTGTTGTACCACTCACTTCTCTCACTCATAAGGACCAGCCTTTTGTCTGGGGAACCAAACAAGAGTCTGCCTTTCGAACCCTCAAGTACATGCTTTGCAATGCTCCTGTTCTCACACTACCCGACGGAAACGATAATTTCATTGTCTACTGTGATGCTTCTAACCTTGGTCTCGGTTGTGTCTTAATGCAACGAGACAAGGTTATAGCTTACGCATCTCGTCAGCTCAAAATCCACGAGAAGAACTATACAACCCACGATCTCGAGCTAGGCGCCGTTGTCTTTGCGTTAAAGGTTTGGCGACACTACCTGTATGGTACCAAGTGTACGATCTTCACCGATCATAAGAGCCTACAACACATCTTTAATCAGAGGGAACTGAATATGCGTCAACGCCGATGGGTAGAACTTCTCAATGATTACGACTGTGAGATTCGTTATCACCCAGGCAAAGCAAATGTTGTTGCCGACGCACTTAGCAGACGGAGTTATTTGCTTAGCACTCGAAATGTTCAAGCCCAGCACAATCTCGAAGCTCTTATTCGCGACGCCCAGCATGCGTGTTTCAATGAACGCACCTTGAAGAAAGAAAGAATTTACCACGATGGAGCCCAGCTGGTGAGCAAATCAAACGGGATATTCCACTTCTTAGACAAAATCTGGATTCCCAAGCGAACCAACCTGCGACAGATCATCATGGATGAAGCCCACAAATCCCGATACTCTATTCATCCTGGTGCTGACAAAATGTACCACGACCTTCGGTATAGGTACTGGTGGCCGGGTATGAAGCGGGATATCGCTCTCTACGTCGGGAAATGCCTAACCTGTGCTAGAGTCAAGGCTGAACATCAACGACCCTCTGGCTTGCTCAAACAACCTCCAATCCCCATGTGGAAGTGGGAGAGCATAGCTATGGATTTCGTAACCAAGCTTCCAACCACGTCATCAGGTCACGACAGCATTTGGGTTGTTATTGACCGGCTGACTAAATCAGCCCATTTTCTGCCGATACGAGAAGACTACAAGGTAGAACGACTAGCCCGAATCTACACCGACGAGATCATTTGTCGACATGGGACGCCTCGTGACATCATCTCTGATCGTGATGCTCGGTTCACTTCACGATTGTGGGGAACGTTTCAAACGGCACTCGGTACAACGCTTAATCTAAGTACTGCGTTCCACCCACAAACCGACGGTCAGACTGAAAGAACGATTCGTACGCTTGAAGACATGCTCCGTTCGTGTGTACTAGACTTCAGTGGTAATTGGGATAGACACCTTCCGCTAGTCGAATTCTCGTACAACAACAGTTACCAGGCTAGCATCCAGATGGCACCTTTCGAGGCCTTATACGGAAGAAGATGTCGATCGCCTATTGTGTGGCACGAGATCGGTCACTCGCAACTAACCGGTCCGGAGCTGCTACAAGAAACGACAGACAAAATTTTCCAAATTCGGGACAATCTAACGAAGGCTCGGGATAGACAGAAGCTTCTCGCCGATAAAAAGCGCAAGCACCGCGAGTATGGCGTTGGTGACTACGTACTCCTAAAGGTATCACCTTGGAAGGGTGTAGTCCGTTTCGGCAAAAAGGGGAAACTCGCTCCTCGATATGTGGGACCTTTTAAGATTCTGGAAAGGATCGGAAAAGTCGCCTACAGACTCGAATTACCGGAAGAACTTAGCAATGTCCATCCGATCTTCCACGTGTCAAACCTCCGAAAGAGCATCTACGACCTCGACTTACATGTTCCTCTAGATGGTTTACAAGTGAACGAAACATTACACTTCGTGGAAAAGCCTGTCGAAATCATGGATCGCCAAACCAAAGAACTCAGGCGCTCGCGCATTCCTATTGTAAAAGTCCGGTGGGAAGGAAAACAAGGCGCGGAGTTCACTTGGGAACTCGAGAGCGACATGAAGGCCAAGTACCCACAGTTGTTTAAAGAGAAAGTCTAGAGAGAGAAAGTGACATCGTGATTCAGGTGTTTGTACGATTTCATATCAATCAAAAGAATCACCGATTATATTAGAGAGATAATCTTAGATAGAGAAAGTCTAGATAGAGTAAGTCTCTCACGTGATTTTCGGAGCTTGTAATCGTCAGATTATCAATAGAATCACGTTAAAATTGTACGTTTTCATCTGTTCGATCTCACTCGTGCACGGATTCCGCACGTCGTACGAGTCGGATCGCAATCGAAACAAATCAAACCGGAACCTAACCTATAGAGTCACAATTATAATATATACTAAGTACGAATGATCCTCGCAACCGAGCTCCTGCTCAGACACCACTTGTAGGATCGGTTTGACTCCGTTACAATCACGTGTAGTCGCGCACGATCGCGGATTCCGCACGGCAAACGTGTTGCTACGCAATCAAATCGGAGATGAACCAGAACCTACAATAATCAAGGTTTTGAAAATGAAAAAGTAAAAATTGAAAAAGATTTCTCTCAAACAATTTTAACCGTAAAATCCTGGTTAATTTGACGATTTTCAGTAATCCAAACGAAGGACTCCCACACGTGATTCACGAATTAGTTACAGCTTTCAGCTTAATTTCGGGACGAAATTTCCTAAACAAGGGGAGGCTGTAACACCCCGTGTTTTCACGAGTGAAAGTCAAAGTCAAGGTCAAAGTCAACGACCGATTTCGCGCGACATGACTAGTAGAATTGTTTGTATGATATTTAGATAATGTGGAGTAAATGTCGTACATTGCAATAATCGAATCATGCTAACCGTATTTCAATCGACCTACGACTGTGAACGATAGGAAGTAACAATGCGATAAAGTTAATCAAGCTATGCTAATCAAATCGACATCAAATCGTAACTCGAGCTGTGTACTTTACTTGTCATTATACGTGTGTGTGTGCCTTACGTGTTACTTGTGCATGTTTATTTCACGTTATTTTATGTTGTGATAATCAAGCGAACTCAATCGAACTCGAAGTCTAACTCGAACATGAACGAACCCGAACCCGAATCCCGAGTCGAACCATATAAGAAGTAGTTGGGACTGAAAGTAAATTGATTAGGAAACCCTATCGAATCGCTCGCAAATCAGAACCGAATCAACATCGCATCGAGCTCACCCAAGGAGGTGGCATCCGCACGGATGGCCAATCCGCACGGATGGCCAGTCCGCACGGATTGCCAGTCCGCACGGATGACCAATCCGCGCGGATAGCCTACCCGGGTGCGTGCCATGCGCACGGCTCACCCTTTCCCTTTTTGGCATCCTATAAATACACGGGTCACTCTCCACTTTTTCCACTTTTGGCAAGTGACGTCCGAACCACACGCATTCTTCACTTTTTCTCAGATTTCTCTCAATCCAGGTAAGATCTTGCACTAATTCTTGTACATCTTTGATCACTACACCATTCTACACATTTCCATCCTTCAAATCCTCACTTTCAACCAAGAAATCATCCGGATTCGAGGTATTCACGGGTGACGTCATCATGAAGTTCATAAGAACTTCATGCTTGGCTTCATTCCACCAAGAATATCTCAGATCTAAACGATTTCTACAAGTTTTTACAGTAATTTCACCTAGATCTAAACTTTTCTAAGGATAAAAGAGTTGAAAGAAATAAACCTAAGTTCTCTCCTTCTTTTACCCTTAAAACCGGTACGAATCCGATCAGTCCTAGTGTTTTACTCGTCAATAGTGATACCCTAGTTCTAGATCTGGAGTTCTACCATAGACAGCTGATTTCGGGGTTAACTGGGATGACCGTTCTGAGCCGCCGGCAGGCCGAGTTAGGGTGGTTCCTGACCGGTCTAGTCACGCGGAAGAGAACACAACTCCAAGTGGCTGCCACGTAATCAGAACGTCTCGATAAACGACAACAGAAACCAAGTGTAGACGAGCGGAACAACCAGACCAGTTGTCCGCACGAACAAGCTATCCGCAAGGACCAGCTGTCCGCACGGACGATCCGTACGCACGTACAGGCCATACGCACGTACAGGTCATACGCACGGGTTGTCATCCGCACGGACTACCCTTGGGACCCACTTTCCAAACAAGGTTTGAGTATCGACGAACGAGCAATCCGGACGGACGACCTCTGAATGGATTACTCTTCGGATCATGAGATACTAAGGCCTTAAAATGAAAATCAAACAATCTCCATCCGCACGGCCAAGCCGTACGCACGGACAGGCTATCCGGACGGATTGTCTCTGCCCGCGCGCACAGGCTGCCCGCACGGACTACCATACGCACGGACCGCCGTCCGCGCGGCCGGCTTGAAAAGTAGAAACACTTTGGTGTTTTCAAAATGCTACAACGAAAACTCCAAAGCACAAGCCATCATACACAAACACATCTTAGGAAGAAACAATCCACTTAAACATTTATCCACACAAGCAATCTATCCGTACGGATAAGTCGTCCGCACGTACAACTAGTCCGCACGGGTTGCCACCCGCACGGACAGTCACACGCACGGATAGCCTATCCGGATGGAACACCATCCGCACGCATCACCATCCGCACGGATAGGTCATGCGCACGGATGACTTCTACTCACGGATAACTGATCCGCACGATCAGTCGTCTTACCCACTCTCACTTGTACTGTTTTACGCGTCACTTATCGTTACGTTATCGAATCTATTCAGGCTAATCGTACTCGCTGTAAAGCGCTCCCTTCAATCCATATCACTGTGAGTATACTCGAACCCTTTTTGCTTTAGCACTTTTGGGTGTTACATACGTTACAACTATTCAAACTACAACAATCACACTACTCAAGCTATTTTAACGCTAAACCATTAATGCATGTTATACGTGGCTTATGAATGCTTGTTTGTTATGTGTACACATGGAATGTTGTCTACCTGCCTTAGCAACGATAGTACTATAGTTTGGACTCAGCACCCGTTCACACGGGGGTTGTTAAGGATCTTTTACTTGCATGAATTACAGTGGTAATCGTGTATTGCGAACTGCCTCGGGCAGTCAACCCGCAGTCATTGGTATCGATGGATCTATGTCGATAACTAACGTGCTTCATTTCACTATGTGTACGTGCTGGTTATGCGTAAACGAATTCGAACTCTATATGCTATTATCAAACTTGTATGCTCACCTTTACATTTCATGTATTGACTTTATTTTAACGTATGTGACAGGTGCCTAGGTTGTTTATATGCTTCTCGGGCTGTGATGAAATCGAAGCTAGGAACTGGAGTCCTAGAAACCAATAAATAAATTAGTTATGTTTAAATCTGAGTTGTCGGAACAGAATATTTGTTTAGTTTTGTCTGTAATAACTTGTTTGCTATTTGAGACATGGTATGGGACATGTTAACTTAAATTGAATGGTAATGATAGTTGTTATGGAAACTTCTGGACAATCTGTTTCGCTCAGTGCCGCGCCCCGATGATTCCGCCATCGGTTGGGGTGTGACAAATAATCTATGCTTTAATTTCGATTTCAGCTTGGATTGAGCCTTCAATTTGAAAGTTTAGTGATGTTTAGGGTTTTGGAGAGTGGGGGATCGCCCCTGCTTGTTCTTGTACGACCAGACATCCCAAATGGGGTGTTTGGTTTTTGTTTTAATTAGAATTAGCAACATAAGTTTCAATTTTAACATCTTTGGCCCCTCCATTTTCCTTAGTTCATAATTTAACTGTTTTAACCCACTCATAAGTCACTATCTAACTAGGTTAGAATTATTCCTAGTTAGCTTAGTAGGTTCGGGAAGTCGTAACCCGTTTTACTTTAAGTCCCGTTAAATCGGGCCTTTTATCTTCCTATTTTCTTGAAAGCTCTTATTCACTTTAAATAAATATTAGGATTATTCAATTAATTCCTAATACTTGCCAGTTTACTTTTACCACTAACGGTACTTTCCCCGTCTTTAGTATTAACGGGGTTTAATTACCAAACCCGTTTTCGGGGTGTTACATCATCCCTAACGTAGGGTACCCAAATACCAGAGGCTATCTTGCTCCTTATAAAGGAAATGATGTTCGTTATCATATACCTGATTTTCGTCGAGGTCAAACAGCTGCCCAACGCGCTCCGAAAGGACTAAAAGAGACATTTAACTACCATCACTCATCTTTAAGAAATGTGATCGAATGGACATTAGGAGTATGGAAGGCAAGGTGGGCAATATTAAAAGATATGCATGTTAATTACTCTTATGAAACACAGGTCGACATTGTGATAACATCCATGGCAATTCACAACTACATTAGGATGAAAGGTCATTTTGATGAAGCATTTAACAAAGCACAACAAGAAACTTATCGTCCAACTCGAGATGTTGAAAGGGATACATCCATCAGAATAATGGAACACAAGAAGACATAACTACACGTCGTAGGCAAGACGGTCTATATATGAGTTTGGTAAGAGAGAGAATTGCAAAAGATATTATGCAATCTGATTGAATGTTTATGTGTTGCAATTGCGGTACTAATGCAGAATAGTGAATAATTTGTTTACTTACCTTGTACCGAAATCATATGGCGTAGCGATTGAACTGGAGTTTGTTGTTTTTGGCTTCTTGATATTGTTTGTTTGATTTGATGGTTAATGTCTTTTTTTGTCATTTCACTTATTTACTTTATATATATATATATATATATATATATATATATATATATATATAGAGGACCGCTAAAATGAGAACCACCTCCAGTTGTAAGAACCGTGAGAACTTTTTGATCCGGGGCGAGTTGGACCAATTTTTTTTTTCATAAACGTAGATGCTTGTATTATAAACACATTTGTAAAAAAAAAATGTTGTGTGTGTAGTTTTGAACACCACAAGTTTGTGTTTACGGGTACCGTAGGGTCCCGTAAACGCAAACTTTGGGTGCTCAAAATTACACACCCGACATTTTTTTTTTTTGAATTTTTTTTTTACAAATGTGTTTATAATACATGCATCTACGTTTATGAAAAAAAAAATTGGTCCACCTCGCCCCGTACGGTGTAGTTCTCACGGTTCTTACAACTGGAGGTGGTTCTCATTTTAGCGGTCCCACGGTTCTTATAACTGGAGGTGGTTCTCATTTTAGCGGTCCCCTATATATATATATGCCAAACACTCAATAGTTTATTATCTGATTATTGTGATATCAAACAGCATAATCAAATCCAAACACTATCTTCCTGCAGCACGTTTTGTTACAGCTGATTATCTGATTATGATTATTCAAAACGCATAATCTATTTTGAAAAAGCAATCCCAAACACCCCCTTAGTGACAATTGTTTTATCAATTTCATAGTTTATTCCTGGATGAGATGGCAAAACAATTCGAGAAAAGTTTCCGTCTACTTTTTCCAAATTTAATAAAAAAATAATATTATTAAATTGATAATAATAAGAACATAGGATTTAATTCAATGACTTGCCTTGGACGGAAGCAAACTTTGAAAGTCTTGAGCATGTTGCAATGTGATAGGACACATTGCTTTAATCACTTGTACACTAAAGCATCATCTACTTGTACCTTTTAATCTGTGCATCGATATTGAACAAGACAACTACCGAAATGTCGACAAAAATGTGTAGGTCGTCATGCTATCTTTGGATTTTTTTTTTTAAACATTATAATTTATAAGATATAGCAATAATACATAAAAAATTCTAAGTTTGTTGTGAATGGGGGGAAAGTATAACTAATTATCTATAATTTTGTTAAAACTTAGTGATTTAAGTGTAATAAGTGTAGGAAGTAAACAATAAATAATGTTTAAAAGACCAAATTACCCTTATTTTAGGGGTCTATCTATAAATAAAGAGGGGGGATTTCTTATTTTTTGGGTATCTTAAAATGTCTCTCTCTCATGCATTATAATATATATATATATATATATATATATATATATATATATAGGGGATCGCTAGAATGATAACCACTCCCAGTTATGAGAACCATGAGAACCACTTTCTAGCCCTTTGATCAACTTGATGGATGGATGAGATTAAAAGTTACAAAAATTAATATTAAATGGTTTTTGTCTTATTATGTCTTTAATATTATAATCCAAAAGGGTAATTTAGTAAAATAACTCTATTTTGTCTTTTTATCTTTATTGTTTTTTATTAGTTTTTTGTTTTATTATATTATTACTTTTTTTTAAACATAACTTTTTTATTAAAAACATTTTAAAATTCAGATTTTTTTAAACATTTTTTATAATTTTTACAATTTAAGTTTTACGTTAAACTTTTTACGTTTTACGTTTTTTTGACGCGCCGGATATGACATTTGAGGTAAATGACTATACTACCCTTTCTGTTGGCAAAACCTGATTGGTGGAAACTGGTTCTCATGGTTCTCATAACTGGGAGTGGTTCTCATTCTAGCGGCTCCCTATATATAGGGGATCGCTAGAATGAGAACCACTCCCAGTTATGAGAACCATGAGAACCACTTTCTAGCCCTTTGATCAACTTGATGGATGGATGAGATTAAAAGTTACAAAAATTAATATTAAATGGTTTTTGTCTTATTATGTCTTTAATATTATAATCCAAAAGGGTAATTTAGTAAAAATAACTCTATTTTGTCTTTTTATCTATATTGTTTTTTATTAGTTTTTTGTTTTATTATATTATTTTTTTTTTTTTAAACATAACTTTTTTATTAAAAACATTTTAAAATTCAGATTTTTTTAAACATTTTTTATAATTTTTACAATTTAAGTTTTACGTTAAACTTTTTACGTTTTACGTTTTTTTGACGCGCCGTTTTTACGCCGGGTTTTTTCAACGCCGTTTTTTTACGCGCCGTTTTTTAACGCCGTTTTTTCAACGCGCCGTTTTTTACGAGCCAATTTTTTAACGCCGTTTTTTACGCGCCAATTTTTTACGACCCGTTTTACGACCCGTCTTGCGCCCGACTTTTTCACGCGTCATTTTTTCATCGCGCCGTTTTTTAACGCCGTTTTTTCAACGCCGTTTTTACGCGCCGTTTTTTCAACCCGCCGTTTTTACGAGCCAATTTTTTAACGTCGTTTTTACGTAAAAAATTTTAGGTTTTACGTTTTAACATTTTACGTTTTTACGTAAAAAGTTTTAAGTTTTACGTTTTACGTAAAACATTTTACGCTTTACGTTTTACGCGCCGGTTTTTTACGTTTTACGAGCCGGTTTTTTTACGTTAACGTTTTTTACGTTTATACGATTTACGCGCCGGTTTTTTACGTTTTACGCGCCGGTTTTTTACGTTAACGTTTTTTACGTTTTACGTAAAACTCTTTACGTTTTACTAAAAAAAATTACGCTTTAGGTTTTACCTAAAACTTTTTTCGCTTTACAAAAAACTTTTTACGTTTTACGTAAAACTTTTTACATTTTACGAAAAACTTTTTACGTTTTACGTTTTTACGTTTTACGTTAAACTTTTTACGTTTTACGTTTTTACTTTAAAAAAATTTACGTTTTACGTTTTACCTAGAACTTTTTACGCTTTACAAAAAACTTTTTACGGTTTACATAAAACTTTTTACGTTTTTCGAAAAACTTTTTACGTTTTACGTTAAACTTTTTACGTTTTACGTTTTTACGTTAAAAAAGTTTACGTTTTTACGTTTACATTAAACTTTTTACGTTTTACGTTAAAAAGTTTACGGTTTACACAATTTTTTTTTACAAATAACTTTTTACGCAACACGAACACACCCAGAAAACGCAAACTCGGTAGGTGTCTCAGATAGATTGTTATCGTCATCGACTAGGGAAAAAATATAAAAAACCAACAACATCAAAACAAAGCGTATCTCGAAAAAAAATGGGTTTGGCTCTGATTTTCCGATAATAAAAAAGGCTGCAAAATGGGGTTGCAGGTTCAAAAAACCTACCCTCCGCCGTCTTTGCCGCGCCATCGTCATCAAAATCAACGGTTTTTTTTTTTTTTTTTTTTTTGCATCATCGCCCCCCAAAATCTAAACCGATCAAAACCCACATAATCAAAGAATTCAAATCAACAGAATCAAGAATTCAAATCAACCCACATATCAGATTCAAGATTAAACCCCCAACATACCACCATCAGATTCAAGAACAGTAGAACACCCAAATAAAACCCCAACATACCACCATCAGATTCAAACCAGATCATTCAAACCAGAAGGAACATGAACATGTTTCAAACCAGATCATTCAAACCAGAAGGAACAGGAACATGTTTCAACAAGAAGGAACAGTAACATCATTCAACCCAAAATCAAAAAAATATCAAGAACATACCAAAAATCAAAACAAACATCAAGAACACAGGCCAAAAATATGAAAAATCCCCAACATACCAAAATCAAAACAAACATCAAGAACATACCAGATAAATCAACAACACAGGAGGAGACCGGGACCTCCGCCGCTCACGGCGGCGCTGCCGCCGGCCCACCACCCAGCCATCGAACTGCCACCACCGCTCACGGCGGCGCTGCACCACCGTCATCGAGCACCCACCACCTCCGATTCAACATCAAATCGAAGCTCACTGGCTGAGAAAATGACCGATTCTGACTCGTCTCTAGCATCCATCATGCTAGGGTTTGGTGGAAGATAGTGTAATGTATGTGGTAAAACTGTTTCTTCACCCAAGCCAGATCTCTCAAAGATATTGACCAGAAAAGCAATGCTCTTGGGCTGTGAGGCTAAGATAATCTGACCGTGTTCAATTGCGGTTGCATATGGTACAGGGAGGTGGGTTTTAAAATTGGGGAAGGTTATGGTGAATGAAAGTCTCTGCAACTATTAAATAGAAAAGAAAGAGAGAGGAGAGATGAGAGAGAAAGGATATGACATTAGGGGTAAATGACTATATTACCCTTTCTGTTGGCAAAACCTGATTGGTGGAAACTGGTTCTCATGGTTCTCATAACTAGGAGTGGTTCTCATTCTAGCGGCTCCCTATATATATATATAATATAATATAGTATAGATATAGACTAGGTTAATGCCCGCGTAATATGCGGGCCTCAACCAAAACCATATTATTTACTTTCAACTTTAATATTTTTACATAAAAAACAAAATAAAATACAAAGTGTCATGTTACATAAAGGAGGGCGGTGAAGAATGTTACTGCAGAAACCGAATTGGGGAGGTTACTTAGCTGTTGTGGGAAAGAAAATGTATGATTTTTGCATTTATGATTCTTCATGTTACTTCTACATAGTCGGTTGTGGCAGGGAAAGTAAAAGATACCTGAACAAATAAACGGGTCAAATATTAGTCAAGGTACAACCCATCCAGTGGTCCCTAAAAATAAAATACATAAATGTTAATAATCAAATTAATTTCATTGTAATAATTCATAATGATCACATGTTACCATACCATATTCAAGACATTGAGCCTTAAAATAAGTTGGAGTGGAGCACCAAACTGTAGCAACTTTCTAGCTGCAGTCAAATACTCGTTAGAAATCAAAGCACACCAAATAAAATTCAACAATATGGATATTAGACCCAAAGAAATCAGTCGAATTTACGATAGACACTCCCAAAAGTAAAACATTGGGGTTTATTTACAAATAAATAGTGCTAATGAATGAAATGCAAAAATCAAACAAAATATATACGAAATGAATGTAAATAATATAAGTGTAGGGGTTTACCTTCTAATCGTACGCCAAAGGATCTTCGAACATATCAACCTTAGGTTCCTCAGTGGCTGCAGATTGTAGAATGCTACGTCATTGCCATTCTTTCCATATTAACAAACATCGATCTATAAAGGAGAAAATACAAAGACATCAACATCGGCATTATTTAAAAAAAATACACAAATCCTTTAAAGATATGTGAAGCCCAAAACTGCTACAACAAATTAAACTCGAAAGAAACCAAATAATCTAAAACAAAAGCACAGCCATTAGATAATTTCCGAAACATTAAACTCGGCCCTTATATAATTCTAGACATTAAGCACAAAGAGGATCATAAAGTTTTAGACTAAAAAGTGTAGGAAGTCATGAATCATTATGACATGTGTCATGAATCATCCTAAGCATATACTACACACATCAGATGAGTAAATAAAAAATGGTAAACCTTCAGCTATATATATTAAAAAAATCAATGCAAAATAATAATTGTACCTGGGGTTTAGATATTTTGACCCCATCAAATTCCCGGATAGTTGAAACCAAAAATTCTCGCCATTCAGGAAATGCTTTGACCAAATGCGATATGGTTTCCCCACCAGTGTGTCCCATTCCTAATGCCGCAACAACTTTTTGTGTTATACTAGTTGAACGCGACGTAAACTGAAACAACAAATACATGGACCATTTGTGTCATTATGCAGAAGATAGCTATCATATTGAACAAAAATTTTGAAAGAATTATGACGTCAGGGCGGATCTGGTGACGGGTCAAAACGGGTTTAGAGCAAAATGAGTCCAGGCCATTCTAAAAGTGTCAATTTGGTACGGGTAAAATTAAGTGAGCCATGGCTGCACTACACATATAAAAGAATATCAATTACAGAAACATTTAATACATTTAAAAAAAACTAATGAAGATCAAAATCAGTTTGAATTGAAAGGAGAGGTTAACACATTCTTTTCGACATGAATGGTGAATTAATGCAAAGATTTATAGCTAATTCGCTAGTGAACATCGCCTCCTTTCTAAACCAAACAATGATGGCTGCAACTTGAAATTGGGGCCTCAGTTCACTTTTAAAATAGGGTATGAACACAAATGGTTGGTTCACCACAATCTCTACAAATATAAAGAATTTGTTAAATTAACGACATGAGTATTTATATATGTAACCGAAAGTTTACAGATTCACACTGATCGTGATGCCAATTAAAACTTAAGCACAAAAGAAACCTAGTTTATCTACATAACAAAAAAACACTTCTACATGAACAAACTTATTGAAATTACGGGATGTAACAAATTCAGTGACCAATTATGAGTCAAATTTGAATCGATTGGCTCTTGTTTCACCAAATTGAAGTTAATAGTGCTCGATTTCGGGAATTGAGTTTGTCTTCTCAAAATTTTGTATGTTCTCACTACGAAATCATGACATCAATCATACCATTCATCAGAAATCACACCAAATATCTTAAGTAATATCAATAATAAAACTTGCTAACACCACATACATTGGAATCCCAGTTTCCCAGTTTACAATCCCTGGAAAAAATCACCACTGGAAATCTAGGTTGTCGGAATCGCAGCCCAAACTACACCCAAAAGTCTAATTTGTTAAATGTAGAAACATGCAAGACCCGGTCTGACTAAAAAGGATACATGCATACCTTGTTCAGGTCACCAGTTGTCACCGAAGTTAACCAGACTTTGACGGAATCCAAGAACTTCCAGTAGCCATCATCCCTTACCAAACCCTAACTCCTCTAGGCTGCCTTCACTGAACCAAAACCCATGGCCGGCGCTGCTCCTGTCGGGTAGATGACAACAGTTAGTTGTCTTCGAATCACTCACCGCCAGATAACCCGGGAACCCTTGGAATGGCCTGTTCATGTTGCGCCGCTGCTGGAGTTTGGCCACACCATTACATCATCTTCACTCTCAAGAATCCTCCATTCTTCTGATTTTTTTAGCCAAGTGACCCACATCATTGTTGCGTCAAAATAAAAAGTTATTTACCAGTAATAACCTTAATTTCACAATCAAGATTGTATAGAGTCAAACTCAAGGGTGTTTCAAACTTTCAACAACAATAATCGATAATCAAATCATCGAAAAAAACCCTAACTAACATCAGAACATTAACGAAATCATCCGACATTCAATGACTTCATCATAAGGTGGAAATAAAAAACAAATAAACAAACAACATGAAATCGTCTATCATAACCCTGACAAAAACAGGGAAAACTTAATGGATCTTCAAATCATGATAGAAAACTCTATACATCAAATAACAGTAAATACATATGAAATCAAAGTACACCAAACCAATTAAACAGAATCAAACAATAAGAAGATCAAGGAATCAAACATTACCGTCGGTTGCAGAGTATTGGGTATTGAAGACGGATTGAAGGTTGTCGCACAGGGTTGATAGAGATATGGAGGCAGATATACGGTGTAGGTACCTCTGTTGTCTCACGTAGGCGCACTTGAACTGAATATCTATTATCTTAAAGTTCTAAATTCAAAACCTGGTTCGATTAAAAGCGTAAATATGAAGCTTGATCAATACGTGGAATCTTACGCATCTTGGAATTGAAGAGAGAGGGTTTTGAACGGCAGGTGGGAACTGCAGAATTAGGCATTGCTCCATTGCGAATTCAGAGTTAGGGTTTTAATTATCAATTTAGGAGGAGAGTTGAGTTAGGGTTTTGATCCTCAGGAGATGAGGGTGGGATTGGATGGCTAATTAGAATGAGTAGAAGAAATTCGTCTATAGGCTTAACTAAAATACGACACGTGGCACGCGAGAGAGAGCCACAAATTAACTATATCCGATTAACATGGTGCAGCAATCAAATCACTTGCAAAAAGAAAAAAACTGTTAACAGATCAGTTGATTTAATTAGTGCAATTACTTCATCAAATTAACACATTAACAGTGGAAACAGAGATTGAGCATGAACAACTTACATAATTGTTAACCTTTAACAGACAACAACATTCTTCTAATTAGGTTACCGAATTCCAGCAACACGGATCATCAACATGCATACACAAATCCAAACCACTCGATTAACTGTATAATACACGTTATCACCATCCGATTAACCTGAATTTTCCTTGGTTACCAGATCACAAAATTCAGTAAACATTCAACGAATTCACAGATTATGAAATTCAGCAAACAAATCACTTGCAAAAAGAAAAAATGACTGTAACAAATTAATTGATTTCATCAGTGCAAATAACTTCATCAAATTAGCAAACAAATCACTTGTAAAATAAAATAAAATAAAATCTGTAACAAATTAACTGATTTCATTAGTAAAAATTCTTTTTGACCAGTTAATGAAGAGGGTATACCTGCAAACTTCAAGCAAAACCCTAAATAACATCCAGATCCAGCCGTCACCCAAGCACACCTTCATTCTTCTTCTGCGTTCAAATCAAAAATCACCACCAACAATAAAAAAACCCTACCTTGATTTAAAAAATGCTGAATCATAATGTGACAAAGATGAAACCGAATCAGACCTAATCAAACAAAACCGAGCCATCGAATTAGATTGTTTGTCACAAAAGATGAGATAAAACCCAAAACAATGCTTCAAGCACAAAAAAACTCGATTAACATTCAGATTAGATGTAACCAAACGAATTATGGATGAATGATAGAAGAATCATACGAAATTGAATGATCAATAAGATAACAAATCAAAGTACAACAAACCATTCAAACAGAATCGATCAATAAGATGATGAAGAAGTTATCGGAATCATTACCGTCGATGATGATCACTGTTGAATATTTGAAGATTGAATAAACCTCGGTGCACAGGATCGATTGAGAGCGCAGGAACCAGAATCGCCGATTAGGGTTTTGGAGTAATGATTTGAACAATTTGAGATAATGAGAGAGAGAGAGAGAGTATAGAAAACGTATATGTGATGAATGATGAGAGATGAGAGAGAATGAGAAAGAAACGTATGAAAGAAGCCTTCTCCAATCCTTGCATATGAGCAATGCCACATGTCCTATCATTAGAGTTTTGCCACATCATTGCTTAGGTGGATGCTTAGGTGGCTTGCACCATTGGGTGACATGTGTCCCCCAATGGTTTGCTTTATTAGAGATATAGATTTAGACTGATCCTAAACACACCCCCTCCTGATTATACCCCCCTTGTAAGAGGAAAACTGCCGGTCCCATGCGTGCCCCACCTGTAAGTATGTGAGAGGGGGTTGTAAAAAGTAATTAGGAGCTGTAGAAAGTATCACCCTTGATTTAACTCTCCAAACTGGATTTTCTTTTAATTTTCAGAATCTAAATTCTAAACAAACTTAAAAAAATACCGATAACGCGTAGTTGTTTAAAAAAGTAATAATAATTATACCGTGACCCTAATTAACACCCGAGCACAAACACAGGCGGGTTGACAACGATCTAAACTCAGTCGTATCAACATCGCCGGATTCAGATTATCTTCGTCATCTTCGTCAATTTGATCTCGTTAACTATCCACACAACCGAAAAACCCTAAAATATTCACGATTTACATAAATCATCAGCATCTACACAACATTATAGATCTATATGCTTAACATTCATTTCGATCTGACTGCAAATCATTCTATCAACACTACGAATATCAGGTAACGCTTTCGATTCTACTTTTTATATATGTTCATATCACTTAATACAAATTGTTGAAGAAAAAATATGTATGTGATGATGTAAATGATAATTGTTAATGATTTTTGATATCGTTATTGTGTTAGAATGTTAGATCATCTGGTTAGGGTTATGAGATTAGAAGTAAGTTTGATTTTCAAAAATGTGTGTGAATTAGTGTTGGTATTGTTACTTTTGGAATATGTGTAGCTAGGTTTTGTACTGCAGTTAGATCTGTGGAGCTTTTGTATCTGAAATGTGTGTGATCATCTGGTTAGGGTTATGAGATTAGAATTAAGTTTAATATACAATAAATGTGTGTGAATATGTGTTGGTTATACCTTTGGATCTTGTTTTGGAATATGTGTAACTAGTTTCTGTACTGTAGTTAGATCTGTGGAGCTTTTGTATATGAAATGTGTGTGATCTCTGTATGTGAGTCTGATATAGTTTTATTTCAGGTGACTGATTGCAGTAATATAATGGAAGAAGAAGAAGAAAAACAAGAACATGTGGAAGTTACAGGAGGTGATTCTAATGTTGAAGTAGGCAGAGGTAGTGGTGTAGGTTTAAGAGTGGAAACATCTGATTTAGGAAGTGTTACTACGGTTGACTCGAACACTGCGGATGATGCGGGGAAAGTTGATTCCAAAAGTGGATATGTGGATGATAGCATGTTTGAGCAGGTATCGTTAGATATAGAAGAGATTGTTGGGGATTTGGATGATGTAAAGAACTCATCTGATGGAAACGAGGAGAAATTAGCGTTTTCGGTTAAAGGGAGTCCCGTGGAGTCTGATTCTTTACCGGTGGTTGTTCAAGAACAGCATGATGGTAACGTCTCAAGCCGTGGATCAGGGGGGCAATCATCTACTCTTTCTGAGCAATCATCTGCGAGAACTAGTTATGATTCCCCGCTGTATGCATATGGGAATGAAGGACACTCCCCGCTTGGTTCACCCCTAAAGCCTAAGCTAAAACCCATGCCAAATGTTTCACCAGAGCTTTTGCATTTGGTGGATTCTGTCATCACCGGGAAGCCTGAAAGCATGGAAAAACTGAAGAATATTGTGAGTGGTGTAGAAAGCTTTGGTAATGGAGAAGAGGCAGAGAGCATCGCATTACTGGTGGTTGATTCACTTCTTGCTACCATGGGTGGCGTTGAATCTTTTGAAGAAGACGAGGATAACAATCCGCCTAGTGTGATGTTGAACGCAAGGGCTGCTGTAGTATCAGGTGAGCTTATTCCATGGCTTCCTTGGTTGGGAGATGGTGTTGGTTTCATGTCCCCTAGGACACGTATGGTTCGTGGATTACTTGCTATATTGAGAGCTTGTACAAGAAACAGAGCCATGTGCTGTTCAGTAGGGTTGTTAGGGGTTCTTTTGCAGTCAGCCGAGAAGATTTTTCTGAACGATGCTGATTCAAGTCAGCAATTGAAATGGGATGGAACTCCTGTGTGTTACTGCATCGAATACTTAGCTGGACATTCGCTTAGTGTAACAGATTTGAATAAGTGGTTTTTCACGATTACAAGAACGATTAATACTTCATGGGCACCTCATTTAGTGCTTTCTTTAGAGAAGGCTATGGGCAGCAAAGAATCAAGGGGTCCAATGTCTTCATTTGAATTTGACGGTGAAAGCTCTGGTTTACTTGGTCCAGGAGAGAGCCGGTGGCCGTTTCATAACGGTTATGCATTTGCAACCTGGATTTACATTGAATCATTTGCAGACACTTTAAACACTGCTACTGCCGCTGCAGCTATTGCTGCTGCTGCAGCAGCAAAATCAGGAAAATCGTCAGCTGTGTCTGCGGCCGCTGCTGCTAGTGCACTCGCGGGTGAAGGCATGGCACATATGCCTAGACTTTTTAGTTTTTTATCTGCTGATAATCAGGGTATGGAGGCGTATTTCCATGCTCAGTTTTTGGTGGTTGAAAGTGGTAGTGGGAAGGGTAGGAAGGCTTCTTTGCATTTTACTCATGCATTTAAGCCACAATGTTGGTATTTTGTTGGTCTTGAGCATACTTCGAAGCAAGGGTTACTTGGTAAAGCAGAGAGTGAGCTGAGATTATACATTGATGGAACCTTATATGAAAGTCGTCCTTTTGAATTCCCTCGAATCTCCAAGCCACTTGCTTTTTGTTGCATTGGGACAAATCCACCACCAACAATGGCGGGTTTGCAGCGGCGGCGCCGCCAGTGCCCTTTGTTTGCTGAGATGGGACCCGTATATATCTTTAAAGAACCAATTGGGCCTGAGAGGATGGCTAAGCTGGCTTCTAGAGGAGGAGATGCACTTCCTTCATTTGGTAATGCCGCAGGGTCACCTTGGTTAGCGACATTTGCTCATGTGCAAAATTTTTCAGAAGAAAGTGCGCATTTAGATGCAGAAATTGCAGGATCTCTTCACCTTCTCTATCATCCTAGTCTACTAAGTGGTCGCTTATGTCCGGATGCTTCTCCTTCTGGTGCTGCAGGTTTAAAGATTTATTACATTCTCAAGTATAACTGATTAATGTTTTTGCTCTGAAGTATACATTGCTCTATGTTTCTTTAAAGACTAACTTTTTTTTTTTGTTTTTTCAAATACAAGTATATTAGTTATGTCTCTTTCACCATTTTAGGCTCTAAAGAACACCTGTTACTGTTCAGCTCCTAAATTTGTTATAAACTTCTAGTTCTGACATGTAAGATTCAAATAGTTAATTCTTATGCCCTAAACTAAATGCAATATTTGACTATGCACATGGTTTGATGGGAGTATTTGATTATCTATAATCTATATAATATACTCTTGAATGATGACATGCCCCGCTTGCGGTGTGCACATATAATGTATATATGTGTGGGCGCTCGGGGGGCAAAAGTGAAATGGTACTAATTTTACGTTATTTTACTAATTTCGTGAAAATAACGTTAAAAGCGACGGATGGTTAATCATGCATCATGTGGTGACGTTGATAGCTAAAAGACACGGGGGTACATGCACCAATCAGTCTCTGTTCCGATTGTTTGAGTGTTATGTGTCTTAGGTCCAAGGCTTGATAAAAAAAACTACAATCGAGCCGGGGGTCTCACTGGAAGCAGCCTCTCTATTCCTACGGGGTAGAGGTAAGGCTGTCTACATCTACCCTCCTCAGACCCTACCTTAGCTTTGCTATTGGTGGGATTTACTGAGTATGATGATGATGATGATGATACTCTTGAATGATGACAAGATTGCATGGTACCTACATAGGCATCCATGCATGCCTAGATCTTTTTTATGTAGTGTAAGTAGTTTTTCATTGTAGTTCGTCTGTTTATTGCGAAATACCTTTTTGTTATGGTAGTTGATATCCCATTGTTATATACTTAGGGGAAAGAGGTAATTTTTAATATTCTTGCATTTATTTTGGGAGAACCCCATAAAGTGAATGATTCCCTTTGTTTTGGTATTAAGGGAGTATCTTGTACTTCATAACTGTAAGTATTGTTTTGGCATATGCAATAAATTAATGAATGCATCAAACTCCTATAAACAGTTCCAAACGAAAATCTTGTTAGCTAAAAGTTAGGTCACTGGTACACTAATCTATTTACCTATGTAGAGTACTAGGTTTGAATATCCATTATCCATAAGTGGACAGAAATACGGTAGTAATAATGACTTACATCCTTGGATTTTTATATAAGAATTCTCTATGTACAATCAAGATTTGGATTCTTAAACAATACTTTACATTTCAGGAACACTCAGAAGGCCTGCCGAGGTTCTTGGGCAAGTACATGTAGCTACAAGGATGAGGCCCGCAGAGGCTTTGTGGGCTTTGGCATACGGCGGCCCAATGTCTTTACTTCCATTTGTGGTAAGCAAGGTTGATAATGATAGCTTGGAACCACAAAAAGGCGATCTTACTTTGTCACTAGCCACAACAGCCCTTGCTGCCCCAGTATTTAGGATTATATCACTTGCAATCCAACATCCTGGTAACAATAACGAGCTATGTCGTACTCGTGGGCCCGAGATTTTATCAACAATTTTAACCTACCTGCTACAAACTTTATCTTCACTTGATGTTGCCGAGCATGGAGTGGCTCATGAGGAAATTGTTGCAGCCATTGTTTCTTTATGCCAATCTCAGAAGAATAATTATGCACTTAAAGTGCAACTGTTCAGTACACTGCTGCTGGATTTGAAAATTTGGAGCTTCTGCAGCTACGGCTTACAAAAGAAACTTTTATCGTCTTTGGCAGATATGGTGTTTACAGAGTCATCTGTAATGCGTGATGCAAAAGCTATTCAGACTCTTCTTGATGGCTGCAGGAGATGTTATTGGACCATTCGTGAAAAAGATTCAATGAATACATTTTCTTTTAATGGGCCCACTCGTCCAGTGGGAGAAGTAAATGCTTTAGTTGATGAACTTTTAGTGGTTATTGAACTTCTTGTGGTGGCAGCTCCTCCCTCAATGGCAGTGGATGATATTCGTTGTTTACTTGGTTTCTTGGTTGATTCTCCACAACCAAATCAGGTATCACATTGTTGACTTGGTTTTTATTCAAACATATATATTTTTTTATTTCTTTTTTTGCCATTTTTCTGCTATTAGTATATCTACAATACATTATGATATCTGGTATACTTTCAGGTCGCAAGGGCATTGCGCCTGCTATATCGGTTGGTGGTACAACCAAATACTTTTAGAGCTCAAACATTTTCAGAGGCATTTATATCATGTGGTGGCATAGAAACACTTCTTGTTCTATTGCAGCGGGAAGCAAAGGCGGGGGATTATGATATTCCAGATCCTTCATCTGAAAATGATGAAGCTGTAACATCCGCAGGATCTAAACCCAACGATGGTGATCATCTGGAAAATAATAACAGTGAAGATGTTGCATCATTGGATAAAAATGAATTGTCATCTAATGAATCTCAGAGTCGTATTGGTGCCAATACCATTGTAAGCAGGACATCTGTTTCCGAGGGTCAGTTGAAAAAGATTTTGGGTGGTATGAGTTTTTCTATCAGCGCTGAGAATGCTAGGAACAGTGTATATAACGTTGACCAAAGTGATGGTATTGTTGTTGCAATTATTGGTTTATTCGGTGCTTTAGTCAACTCTGGTCAACTCAAGTCTGGATCTCATGCTTCTCAAGATCATGGTCTGCTTGAGGGAGGGGATAGTATGTTTGAAGATAAAGTTTCACTTTTGAGGTATGCTTTGCAAAAGGCTTTTCAGGCAGCACCAAACAGGCTTATGACTGGCAACACCTACATGGCTTTATTGGCTGCCTCGGTACACATTTTCTTACGTTTTTATATAAAATAAAGTTTTTTTTTTTTTGATGAAGTGTTTACTTTGTTAGAGGGTGTTTGGATGTGTCTCTTACTAACCTAGAAAGAAGGTAGACAAATTGTTCCTCTTTCTAAACTAAATGCCAAAAAGGTAATAACATATTTGTGAAGTTGATAGAGTACTATAGTTATAAATAAACAATAAGAGAACGATCTGCAATTCTTTTATAGAGGTTTGTAGCATTGTTCCATATATGCTTTTTCATAACCTTTGAAGAGAAAAGAAGGGATATTGAGATTAGAAGGAACTTACAGGAAATTATCATCATTAGCATTAATTCTGTCATCGTTGGTGTCAACTATGTCACCATTGAATACCCATATCAATTTTTCTTTCTAGATTCATTTTGGAAGGTTAATAAAATGAAACATTTTTCTTGTATTAGTTAAATGCTTCTACAACAGACGAGGGGATGAATTTTTATGACTCAAAATATCGGTTTGAGCACTCACAGCTTCTGTTGGTTCTTTTGAGTTCACTTCCATATGCTCCAAAGAGCTTTCAGTGTCGAGCACTACAGGTACTAGTGTTTCATTATATTTCCTTGTCCTATGGCTATTAACATTTGTGGATTTTAAATTTTACTTTGTATAGTTACTTCTCTTTTTGATTTCAGGATCTTCTGATTTTGGCTTGCAGTCATGCTGAAAATAGAAGCAGGCTAACTAAGATGGAGGAATGGCCTGAATGGATATTGGAAATCCTTATTTCTAACTATGAGGTGTTCTTATTTTATTTATTCTCGCAAATCTAATTTTCTTTAAAACTTATAAATGCATGATTGTTCACACAGACATGTGGGAAGAACGCATCAATGTCTTCAAGCTTCAGAGATGTCGAAGACCTAATACACAATTTTCTCATTATTATGCTCGAGCATTCGATGCGTCAGAAGGATGGATGGAAGGTTGGACCATTTACCTTTATTTATGTTTGTTCTGTAGCTCTTTAAGTTTCTGGATTTGGTCAAACAGGAGTCGATAAGTGTTCAGAGAATTTGGGATAAAGGCATATTACCTAGTTTCAAATTTGTAAAGTATCCGTAATAAGGCAACCAGTGAACACTTCAACGTTCACTTCAATCAAATGATACGCTTTAGCAATCGTTCATTATCTGTAATGCTGAAAATTTCGGTTAACTCTTATATGTTTAGTCAAAGAATTTTATCAAATTATGTGTCAAGTTGAACTTTGCATTTTTCAAAGGGGGTATTATATACTAAATTTTAATCATTTAGGACTCGTATATACAGTTTTAAGGTATGTAATCAGATGCCCATGTTATGTCTTTGCTGCATTCACTGATGTCGTAGTTCATTATTAAAATCCGAATTCTCAAATTACACATACGAAATGCAGATTGTACCCGCTACATTTTATATATATCTGATGTAAAGTTAATTACTTTGTTTTGCAAAACAAATATAATATACTCATCCTTAATATTCCCCTTTATACAAGTTAGTTGATTAATCTTCCATATCAGTAGTGCTATAAGCTACAAGAAAGTTCTTTTATTGGATTAGAAGACTTAACTTCGTTGATTTTCTCATTTCCTGTTCAAGTGTAGCCACATATATTTTCAGTATGGATTGGATTCTTTTGCGTTTGTTTTGTTTATCAATTGCCAACTTTACTTTTTTTCATTTCTCTATTTTTCGTCACTGCATTTTTGTTAACTATGTATTTCCACATGCAATTGAGTGAATTTATTTTGTTCAATCTCTGTGCTAGTTGTTTACACCTTAAGATTGTCATTTTGCTTGCTTGTATTATCAAAAGTTGATTGAAGCAACTGCAGTCTGAACTTTCAAGCATTATATGCTCATTTATACTGTTTGGTCATATTTCTCTTTGACAGGATATTGAAGCTACAATTCATTGTGCAGAATGGCTTTCAATGGTGGGCGGATCTAGCACCGGCGAGCAGCGCAAAAGGTATATCATCACTAGATATGCATACACGATTAAGCAATCACACACACACTATATATATATATATATATTACAGAAAAAAAACTGTAATCTTTAATATGACAGACGCGAAGAATCATTACCCATTTTTAAGAGAAGGCTTTTATGTGGGTTACTGGATTTTGCTGCTAGGGAGCTACAGGTTCAGGTAAAAAAGCAACGTCTCGATCTTGGATTTCTTGTCCTAATATTTTTTTTTCACCCCTCACTACGTACAAGAACATTCGATACATGTTCAAGCTTCTTTCTTTTCATCTTTTTATGGTGTAGACTCAAGTTATTGCTGCAGCAGCTGCTGGTGTTGCCGCCTATGGGTTATCACCTGAAAGTTCCAAGGCAGAAGCAGAGAATGCTGCACAACTTTCCGTGGCTTTGGTGGAGAATGCAATCGTGGTGTTAATGCTTGTTGAAGATCATTTGCGCCTGCAAAGCAAACTCTTTAGTTTTTCCCTTGTTCAAGCTGGTTCTGATTCTTCAGTTTCATCAGTGGTTCGCGTTGGTAACAGCAAAAATCTCCCCAAAATCCCAGAACCACTAGAGGCACAGTCTTCATCTACTGACTCAAGAAGTCTTCCTCTTGATGTATGTTTGCTGTTACTTCCATGATCGTTATGTAATAGAGGTGGTCAAGAAATGGGCCTATTGGGGTTTAAGTTAACATGTATTGGTTAAATGGGTAAACTTTAAAAATTTGGCTACATTTGAAATGGTTAAACTGCCTGAAAGTTGCCCAAATTGTATACAAAGTCTTAAATCCTAAATTGCCTTACTAAAAAGTGGATTATCGTTTTAAGGGTCTATGTCATTCTACACTCGTCAGCTCAGTTTTGACACTTAACTTTTTACATGGGGTAACTTTCTTTTATTTCAAACATATATACTTTTAGGGACAAAAAGTGATAAAAGTCGACAAGTATGTATGATGTTTAAATAAGACTGGTAAATACCCATTATATTTTTTCCAACTTTATCACTTAGGTCCCTAAGATATATATATGTATTTGAATAAGGAGTAAAGTACACGGACGATCCCAATGGTTTACCAAAATTTTGGATTTGGTCTTTAGCTTTCCAAAAGTACACGGACGGTCCTTGTGGTTTGCACTTTGTAACGCATTTAGTCCCCAACCAACAAATCTAAAGTTTTTAGCATGTCCAAGTTAGGGACTAAATGCGTTACAAAGTGCAAACCTCATGGACCATCCATGTACTTTTGGAAAGAGTTGGGGACTAAATGCGTTACAAAGTGCAAACCACAGGGACGATCTGTGTACTTTTGGAAAGCTAGGGACCAAATCCAAAATTTTGGTAAACCACAGGGACCATCCTTCTACTTTCCTCTGAAATAAGACAATAATACAGGGATTTTAGTTGTACAAAATAAAGTAAGGGTACTATGGCTTTGAATTGGATAAACCCTTATTTTAATAGCAGTGTTTGTAATCATATTTTGGTCATGTGTTAAATAAAATAAAAATGGACAAAAGTGTTGGCAGGTCAACCACTACCAAAATAACCCAATTTGCCCGTACCTTGTGCCTCCTCTACTAAGTTCTCTACAATCTAATGTGTCATTATGTATTAAAATATGATACTGTTTAGTTCTAAAGTTGTGAAAATATTCTCACAAGGTGCTTGCTTCAATGGCTGACACGAAGGGGCAAATTTCAGCAGCAGCGATGGAACGGCTTACAGCTGCTGCAGCAGCTGAACCCTATGACTCTGTTTCTTGTGCTTTTGTATCATATGGAAGCTGTGCTGTAGATTTAGCTGAAGGTTGGAAATACAGAAGTCTATTATGGTACGGTGTTGGTCTTCCTTCAAAAACATCCGACTTTGGTGGTGGCGGTAGTGGCTGGGCTGCCTGGAATTCTTCTTTGGAGAAGGATTCGAATGGTAACTGGATCGAACTCCCGTTAATAAATAAGTGTGTTGCCATGCTACAAGCGTTATTATTGGATGAGTCTGGACTTGGTGGTGGTCTTGGTATTGGTGGTGGTTCTGGTACAGGGATGGGTGGTATGGCGGCTCTTTATCAGTTGTTAGACAGTGATCAACCGTTTTTATGCATGCTTCGAATGATTCTTGTTTCTATGAGGGAAGAAGATGATGGTGGAAATAATATGCTTATGAGGAATGTTAGTGGTGTTGATGAGGTGTCGTTTAAAGTATCTTATGGACAAGATGGAAGTGTTCCATCATCTTTAGAAAACAGTCCTCGCATTTCAATGAGGCAGCCTCGTTCTGCATTGTTATGGAGGTATGCCTATATTATCATAATGTATTAACGTGGGATCAGTTTTCCAGATCTCATATGAAGCACGATGGATTATTTGCTATTGTAAATGCGATGTCTATTAAATAATGTTAGTACATTGAGATTGGCCATTGCCCACTGGCTTCAGTGAGGCGGGGCCCTCGGTATATGAGGATGGAGGTGCATGGGGCATCGGATTTATTGAAGCGGGACACAAGTTGATTTTTTGCCACTTTTAACTAATCACATATATTTTTTGAAACATAATTCTTTTTTTTCAAATGGGATCTAACCTATGTGCTAAACAGAAATAGGAAAATGAGAGATTAAATAATTAAAGATTAGGGTCTTCAGTATTCAATGTAGGGGTGTAAACGAGTCGGGCCGAGCCCGACTAGGCTCAAGCTCGGCTCGTGATGTTTTTATGAAGCTCGAGCTCAGCTCGAGAGTAAAACCCAAAGCTCGAGCTCGGCTCGAGCTATTTTAAGAACAACCTCAAACGAGCTAAAAGCTCGGCTCAAGCTCGCTTTAGTATCGCTTAAACGAGCCAAAGCTCGGCTCGATTTTATGGCTTAAGTTGAAACCCACTTGGGTTTTCTAGAATTGGGTTTAAATGGGTTATAAATTATCATCATTATCATTATATTATATATAAAAAAACAAAAAAAATTGTTTGGGCTCGTTTAGTATTCAGGCTCGAGCTTGTTAAGACTCGGCTCGTTCGAGCTTTTAACCGCGCCGATCACGAGTAGCTCTCGAACCTTTGGGCTTGTTTACACCCCTAATTCAATGTTAAATCAGCATCAGTGGTGAACTGATGTGGTATAGATGTAACATATTTTAACTGATGTTCAAATTAATGCTAAACAGTTGATTATTTGAACATCATTGGTTCCTAGCATTTATGCTACCAGTATACGTACGGTCATGTTAATGTTAGAAATTTATCTTGATTTCATATGTGTTTGTTTTTTTGCAAGTCATTTGTGAACTAATTTTTCAGTGATTATGAACAGTGTGCTTTCGCCTCTCTTGAACATGCCAATTTCTGAGTCCAAGAGACAGAGAGTGTTGGTTGCATCTGCCGTTCTATATTCTGAGGTTTATACAAACAAACATGACACATACAAATTCTTACAAGTTTTTCATTGGACCAAAGGTGCATTAGCTTCTCCTTTCTTGTAACATAATGAAAATACATTTTGCAGGTGTGGCATGCGGTTAGCTACGACAGAACCCCTCTTAGAAAACAGTATCTAGAAGCTATTGTGCCACCGTTCGTTTCTGTTTTAAGGAGATGGCGGCCGTATTTAGCTGGAATTCATGAGCTTGTTGCTACAGATGCTCTGAATCCTCTTGCTGTAGATGACCCTGCCCTGGCTGGTGATGCACTGCCTATAGAGGTTCAACTACTAAATTGGCAATTTATAAGATAATTATTCTAGGGTTTTTCTATAGTTGATCTTTTGCTTCGTAACACACATTCCATTTCAGGAAAATGTAGCTTGTTTTTTTATTTTTTCTATACGGATAACAGAGGGTGAGTTACAGTAAATAGCAATGCACTTTCACTCCATTCAAACTGTAAGCAAAACCTTGACAGTCTCAAAAACTGTTACAAAAACAATTCAGCTTCTTCATAATGCTACAAGATTTTTTATTAGAATTACCCAATATAAATCTTGAGAAGTATAATGGTTTTTATTACTATTTTTTATCAGTGGTGGACCGAAGGTCACCCAAAGTCTATTTTTAATGCATACAGTCTTTGAAACTGTTCTATTAATCAATGTAAATCAGTTTTCCAATAATAGTGCCTTCGTAATCATATGTAATGCATTGGTTATTCATAAAAAAAACATAAAAACTGGACATGTAATGTTTGCGGGTCAACTCAACCAACCCTGTCTTTACCAAGACCTGTTTTGGTCCATTACCGAACCCTCCGCCCATCTTGACACCTCTAATTTTTTATAGTTATGTGACCAAATTAGAAATGTGGTGAAAGTATGTTGCTACTTATTGCAATTTCCGCAATAGAAAACATCCATTTAGTTTCTTTGTGTACATGTCACCATATTGCCAATACTTCTGACACATCAAACTGATACAATCAGGGTGCTCTTGCTATGATCTCACCTGGATGGGCTGCTGCTTTTGCATCTCCACCTGCTGCTTTGGCGTTGGCAATGATTGCTGCAGGTGCTGGTGGTGGTGAAGCCGCTGCCCCCGCTCTAAAACGCGATTCTTCTTCAATCGATAGAAAACCAAAGCTTCATTCTTTTGCTAGCTTTCACGAACCAATAGATGCGGCAAACAGATCATCATCTGTAAAAGACAAAGCTTCTGCAAAAGCAGCTGCACTGGCTGCTGCTCGTGATCTTGAACGTACTGCAAAAGTTGGTTCTGGAAGAGGTCTTAGTGCAGTGGCAATGGCTACAGCTGCACAGAGGCGGAATAGAAGTGATATGAGCCGTGTAAAAAGATGGAATGTTTCTGAAGCAATGGGGACCGCCTGGACAGAATGTTTGCCGTCAACCGACAATAAACCGGTTTATAAGAAAGATCTTAATGCTACATCCTATAAATTTATTGCTGTTCTTGTTGGAAGTTTGGCTTTAGCCCGAAACATGCAGCGATCAGAGGTACCTTTGCTCTTGTTTCTCGTTATTGTGTTTCATTTTAGATTCGGAGTGTTTGGCATTATGTTAGTGCTTGATAAAATGATTCTTCTTCTGATAATGTGATTATCATGTACACAAGTTTGAATGGCATCAAATTTCAATCCTATTTTCAGGTTGATAGACGTGCACAAGTTGATTCCATTGCTCGACATCGTGCATGCACTGGCATACGTGCCTGGCGCAAACTCATCCGTTACTTGATTGAGACAAAATGTTTATTTGGACCAATCAGAGAAAATCTTTACAATCCTAAACGAGTATGTTACATTCTTAAACATGTTTAAGATTGCTTTATGTTGTAACATTGCATATCTAAAACAACTTTTCCATGCATAGATTTTTTGGAAACTCGATCATATGGAAAGTTCTACAAGGATGAGGAGATGTTTAAGAAGGAACTTTGAGGGCTCAGATCATTTTGGTGCTGCTGCAAATTTCGAAGATCCCGTGGACGCCAAGCATGGTAACGAGAATGTGGCTAGCCCTTCTAAGGCTTCTAGTTTGCCTAAGGAAGCTATATCAATGGAATTAGTAAACGAGGATGACGAGCAAGATGATATGGTTAACATTGAGAGGAAGAAGGATGATATGGAGCAGATAGATGACGATACTCAAACGAGGTTATCTGGGACTGCAGAACAGCCGGTGCGAGTGTCGGAATCTACCAAATCTCATGCTGGGAATGATGAAGATTTTGTAAGTGCATCCGTGGTGGGCCCCGGTTATATTCCTAGTGAAGATGATGAAAGAGTTATTCTTGAGCTCTCTGCATCAATGGTCCGACCATTAAAAGTTTGGCAAGGAACATTTCAGGTAAGCTTTGTTTTGGCTATTAAACAATCATTTCATGGCATCCTTTTTGTGATAAAAAGGAAGATGTGTGTATGGGTCCCACTTGTTTTACACGGAGACCTCAATATGAAGTATATATGATGAGAGAGGGGTATAAATAAATAGAGTCATAGAACCCTACATCGTTAGTTGCTAAGCCTTTGCAGATGATATCTTATACTTGGCATATGTTATGTATTTGTTATTTTTCAAATTATCTGGACTCTTCTTAGCAAAGATGTGATGCTTGTTCCCAGATTACGACAAGAAAAATCAATTTTCTTCTTAGTAAATTAGAAGGCAATACGCCAGAGGATGGATTGGATCATAGAACCGAAAGCAAAGTTGAAGATAAGGACCGGAGTTGGTTAATATCTTCTCTTCATCAAGTATATAGCAGGAGGTCAGATGAATCATAAATAGCTTATTTATTTCATCTTTTATAATGATTGTGTTTATAACAAAGTGTTGGTCTGTGTGTCATTATTTTATGAAGAAAGATTGTTAAGCCTTGAAACTTATCTGTTGGTTATTGATGTGACAGATATCTCCTAAGAAGAAGTGCTCTGGAATTGTTTATGGTTGACCGATCAAACTTCTTTTTTGACTTTGGGGTATTTACCATCTTCATATCATCTCTATATGTTACTAGGTCAACAATGCTGTTATATCCAGCTTATAAAATGTTCGTTTTCTTGTTGCAGACTACTGAGGGAAGGAGGAGTGTATACAAAGCCATTGTTCAAGCACGCCCTTCTCATTTGAACAATATTTACTTGGCAACTCAGGTTTTTTCCTTTCCGATACTGGACATAGTCGTTAATTTGTGAACCAACCCAAGAAAGGTTACGCTAATTTCATGGAAATTGTGATTTTGATCATAGATTAGTCATTAGTTTCATTTCTTAACTGATGTAATATGCATGAAGTATATATCACATAAGATGAGCATTCTACTAATGTTTAAACCAAAATATACTTGTAATGGTGATACGATTATTTTCTGGTCCTATTAATCTTCCGTTACTACTCTAATATTAGCAAAACTATCTCTCCTTTCAAGTGCCTGATAGTGAGTTATTGATTAAAGTGTTCTACACAAAGATGGTAGGAAATTTTGAATGGAGTTTTTAGAAATTTAATGTGGTTCAATCGCTAATGGGATGTTTTGGCAACTACTGCTTGAATGGTGTTGCCAATGTGTAAGGAGATTTTTTTTTTTATAAAATAACGAATCTTTGTGTATACTGACAAACTGAGTTTGGTACCAGTGAATAGTAATGGGACCTACTGTATATGAGGACTTATATCAGTGTACTTTAATCTTTGTCATAGAGACCAGAACAACTGCTCAAAAGGACTCAACTTATGGAACGCTGGGCTCGCTGGGAGGTACATAGAAGAGTTAAATATGTTCTCGTTTTATAATTATATGCACTCATCATTTTACCTGACATTTCACAGATCAGCAACTTCGAATATCTAATGCAGCTTAACACACTGGCTGGGCGGAGTTATAATGACATTACCCAGGTGAATATAATATATAATAATTATAAACTTTTTTTTTCTAATTGAAATGTGTTGAGTAGGTTAATAACTATATATATCGTGTGCAGTACCCTGTTTTCCCATGGATTCTTGCAGATTACAAGTCAAAGGATTTGGATCTTGCAAATCCTTCGTCTTACCGAGATCTATCAAAGGTCATGACATTCTTGTTCTTTTTTTTTTTTCTAAAGATTTACATATAGCAGACTGAAAAATTAACATGTTGATCCAAATATATTTTGCAGCCTGTTGGAGCACTAAATAGTGAACGGTTGAAAAAGTTTCAGGAGAGATACTACAGCTTTAGTGATACTGTCATACCCAAATTCCATTATGGCTCGCATTATTCGAGTGCCGGGACGGTACGTTTTCCAATAGTTTGTTTGTGGATTTCCAGTTCTAGGAATCGTCTTTTTGCAGGATGGTTTTTTACGTAATGAATAAGATGCAATGTTTATATTTTATCACCATGAACAATTATGCGTTATTCATTTGCTAGAGGTTCTTCACTTTGGGTATGTTCATCACTATAAAAAAATTAGAATTTAGGTGTGCACATAAGTTAGTGAGAAACGAGTCATACGGTTATACGAGCATGCATTTTGCATATTGTTGAAAGCATAAATGCACACATGGTATACAGATGACATGGATATTTGGCCTTTTCATTTGGCTCTATATGGCATGATTGATTAGTATCTACAACGTGCTTTTAACAAGGGGAAAATGGTCATTAAATCTTTTTGCATCTACAACGTGCTGGTGTGTAATCAAATTTGCTTGTCTATGACAGGTATTATATTATCTCATGCGAGTGGAGCCGTTTACTACTCTTTCCATTCAGTTACAAGGTGGCAAGTTTGACCATGCAGACAGAATGTTTTTAGATATTTCTGCCACTTGGAATGGTGTTTTGGAGGACATGAGTGATGTGAAGGAACTGGTACTAGTTTCAGTTTATTTTGGTCAAATTCTAGAACAAAGAACTTGGATATGCTTGAGCCTATATTTGCTTTTTGTTTTAGGTTCCTGAGCTGTTTTACCTTCCTGAGATATTATTAAATGAGAATTCGATTGATTTTGGTACCACACAACTTGGAGACAAGCTAGGTATGGCCTGTTGACTTTTATTACTTTGATTGTAAGTAGAAGCTTGATCGTGTTCGTGTGTCTGTTTGAATGCTCTAGTTTCTTACTTGTTGATTTTAAAATTTCAGATTGTGTTAAGCTTCCACCTTGGGCTGAAAACCCCGTTGATTTTGTGCATAAGCATCGGATGGCTCTCGAGAGTGAGCATGTCTCCGCACATTTGCATGAATGGATCGATCTCATATTTGGGTGAGCTCTAATTCATTGGGTTTTATTAATGCCTGAATCTTGTTTTTATTATGGATTTTTCTTATGATAAGGTATAAGCAACGAGGAAAAGAAGCTATATCAGCAAACAATGTATTTTTTTACATTACTTATGAAGGGACGGTAGATATAGACAAAATCATGGACCCGGTATGTTTTTTCATTTATCAATTAATAATTAATTTTTTTCATATACAGGTTTTGTATCTCTTGATTCGTTAATAAATATGTCTATAGGTCCAACAACGTGCTATGCAAGATCAAATTGCTTACTTTGGACAAACCCCGTCACAACTTTTAACTACTCCTCACATAAAGAGGATGCCGCTTTCAGATGTTCTTCATATGCAGGTATATTTGTTCATGTCACTAGTGTTATTTCTTCATATATATATATATATGTGTGTGTGTGTGTGTGTGTGTGTCTCATGATATTAAGGTCCTAATGTATTCTCATCTCAGACCATCTTTCGGAATCCCAAAGAAGTGAAACAATACAGTGTTTCATCTCCAGAACGGTGCAATCTACCAGCTTCTGCGATTAGGGCATCTTCAGATTCACTTGTGGTTGTTGATATGGAAGCACCAGCAGCACATATAGCACAACACAAATGGCAACCAAACACCCCCGATGGCCAAGGAACACCCTTCCTATTTCAACATGCAAAGGCTACTGCAAGCACCAGCGGTGGATCCTTCATGCGTATGTTTAAAGGAGCTTCCGGTTCATCTGGCTCAGAGGATTGGCGTTATCCCCAGGCTCTTGCTTATCCCGCACGGGGCATTCGGAGCTCTTCCATAGTCGCCATCACCTATGAAAATGAAATTATTACAGGTATTTTATTAACTCAGATCTTGTTGTATATTGTTTTGTTTTTCAAGGAGATTGATGTACCCCACCGTTAAGAGCAAGCAACGGGCCAAACGACTTAGGGTTTTCAAAAGTCTAGTTTAGTGCAATATGGCCTTTTAAATCTTGGATTAATTTCATATATACCCTTACAAACTTGAAAATTTTCATATATACCCAACAAAAACTAAATTATCATATATGGCCTTACAAAATAGTTAAAATATCAAATGTACCCAATTTATTAAAAACAATCTAATAAATTATCATTTTACCCTTACTTTTAACTTCAAGTTTCATATATGCTCATCTTTTAACTTCATATTTTTATATAACACATTTAAGGTTAAATTTATTTTTACCCTTTTTTTCCCCATAAACAATAGTATTCTCCATATATAATATTTAAGCTAAATAAATTAAGCTAGAAATGAGTAAATATAATATTTGAAGTTAAAGGTCATATATGAGATTTCAAAGTTTTAGAAAAATAAGGATAAAATTGTCATTTATTAATTGTTTTTAATGAATTGGGTATATATGATATTTCAACTACTTTGTAAGAGTATATATGATATTCATAAATTTGCATGGGTGTAATTATATGAAATTGGCCCTTTTTAAAAGTCTATTTTAATGCAATACAGCCTTTTAAATCTTTTATCAAAGACCTAGATCCTATTGGTGAGATTTACCGAGTATGATGATGATGATGATCAAAGACCTTAGATCATTATTTAACCAATGTTTTTTTGGTAATCACTATTTTGAATTTTGGATTTAACCTAGGTGGACACGTCGACAATAGTGTACGGTTAATATCATCAGATGGCGCAAAAACTTTGGAGATAGCCCGAGGTCATTCCGCACCCGTCACATGTATGTCACTATCACCCGATAGCAATTATCTCGTTACTGGTTCCCGCGACACAATGGTTCTCGTGTGGAGAATACACCAATCAGGTGCACCACAAAGCAGCATCTCAGAACCACCCCCCTCTAACTCAGAAAAACCAACTTCAGCAAACAGTAATACGATAAATAAAAATAGCTTACCGGATAAAAACAGTAAACGGCGTATCGAGGGTCCGGTACAGGTCATCCGAGGCCATTTTGGGGAAGTGGTTTGTTGTTGTGTTGATTCAGATCTTGGAATTGTTGCATCGTGCTCTGATTCTTCAGATGTTTTGCTTCATTCGGTAAGTAGGGGCAGGTTGCTCAGAAGGCTTGACAGTGTGAAGGCACACATGGTTTGTCTTTCGCCAGCTGGCGTTGTGATTACTTGGAATAAAACGTTGTATACTCTGTCCACTCATACGATTAATGGGGTGATGATTTCTCGAGCGTATATTCCGTTCTCGTGTAGTGTTAGTTGCATGGAGGTTTCTTCTGATGGACAAAGTCTTTTGATTGGGTTAAATCCATCTTCAGAAAATAACGATGTCAGCAGAACCAAGTCAAATGAAGATGTTGGAATTGAAAGATTAGATATATCATCTCCTTCGATTTGCTTCCTTGATCTACACTCTCTTAAGGTAAGATTGTAAGAGTTGTAATTTCATGAGCTTAAAAAACTAAATTTCAATTTTCAACTTCAAAGATGATACTAAAGGTGGAAATTTCAACCCGTTTGCTTACGAATGGGTCGATCCGGGTTGTATTTATCTCTAAGGGTTAATGGATAAAATAAGAGTAAAGTACATTGATGGTCCCTATGGTTAACCAAAATTTTGGATTTGGTCACTAGCTTTTCAAAAGTACACGGATGGTCCCTGTGGTTTGCACTTTGTAACGCATTTAGTCCCCGGCTAACAAATCTAAAGATTTCAGTAGGTCCAAGTTAGGGACTAAATGCGTTACAAAGTGCAAACCATAGGGACAATCAATGTACTTTCTGAAAAAAATGGGGACTAAATGCGTTACAAAGCTCAAACCACAAGACCATCCGTGTACTTTTGAAAAGCTAGGGATCAAATCCAAAATTTTGATTAACCACAGGGACCATCTGTGTACTTTACTCGATAAAAAAATATAGCTATAGAAGGAAGAGGCGGAAGTCATCCATAGGGTATTTTATATGCAAATATCCTCTTTACTAAAGTTCAAAAAGTAGTATTATCATTGAAATAATATTTATATGCAAATATCCTCTTTACTAAAGTTCAAAAAGTTGTATTGTCATTGAAATAATATAATTTGCATCACTTTACTGAAGTATCTACTTTTTCTGTTTTCAAACGTGCCTTTTTCATAGCAAACAAACCATCATCCCTGCAGAAATGGCAGAAGAAACGCTTAGTTGTTTTTGTATCAATGTGATTTGCTGACAAGCGTATGTACACTCTGACAGGTATTTCACACATTGGAACTGAAGAAGGGGCAAGATATAACAACACTAGCTGTGAGCAAAGACAACACAAATCTCTTGGTTTCAACAGCTGACAAACAGTTGATTGTATTCACCGATCCTGCTGTAAGTTGACAAAACTATCTTTCTTCATCTTCAGTTATTCTCTAGCCCTAAATTCTTTATCTTCATGTAATTATTCATTACCGATTTTGATAGCTCTAACTATGTGGATGTTTCATTTGATCTATGTAGTGTTGACTTTCTGACTTATGTCATTTCTTGTAGTTGAGCTTGAAGGTTGTAGATCAAATGCTCAAGCTTGGATGGGAAGGTGACGGGCTTAGCCCTTTCATGAAGCAATGAACCTCAGCTCCACGTTTGTGTCATTCCACTATTGTGGGCCCTACCTTTTTGACCATCAGTTGACTAGTCAACCAGAGAGACTATTTTTCGAGGATCCCTTTTTCAAACGGTACCTGAAGTTGACACAGATTCGGTAGCTGGTGTTATTGCGATACAACATAATGTTTCCTGGGTAGGGAACAGGTTGGTGGTATATAAAAACTATACATGAGTTGGAAAGGTATTAGATGTGCTATAGACAATGTTATGTGGAATTTGGCTGTGTTGTAAATTGTTGCCACCATGATAGTGGCAGTTGCATTTGAGGTTGTGCATTTTTGTCTTCAAAGTGTGTGTAGTGCCGAGTATTGTATTTTGATGTAAACGCAGATAATGTTGTGGAAGGTAACTAATTTCTCATTCAAGTCCCTGATTCCTGCAAAAAAAAACCCTGACATTTGATACAAAATAACTTAATTGTGGGTTAGCAGGGTATTGGTGGGACGACCCTTAATGTTCTGATATACTATTTTAAAGTTTTAATGACCATCATGTAGGTACAGCGTAGTTGGTATTACTTCCCATATATATAAGGGCCATCCCATAGTAACACCCCCCTCCCGTTTCACGTGTGTATGAACATTTGAACCATGGCGAAGGCAGTTTCTTCTGTATGGCCGTTTTAACTCATGGCAAATCCTTGTATACGAGCGTTTACACCTTGGTGATTTATTGTATACATGCATATAGCCCTAAAAATAATCAAGTCAATAGGGGGCTTGATTCGTTACCTATTCTGCTATTCAACTAAAGCATTTAAGGTTTTTGTTACGGACAAAAATGGTGATCAAGAGGTAATGAGCCAAAGTTAGAGAAGAAGTATCACAGACAGGAGAAGAGATTAACTCTCAAAATTATCTGCTACCTTTTTTAGGGTTCATTCTTCAGTTAAGCACAAACCCATACAATTGACAAAGGACACCCTAAACTATGATACATTTACAATACAGCCCCTCTACTATTTGACATGTAACAGTTTTTTGGTGTCCGAAAAGATACAGATAAAACTTATTGGTGTCTCCAAACAATTTAAATAGATGTTTTTAATTGCTTAAAAAGAATTATTTGAATCCAGTTTTAAAGAAATTAGTTATGATGTATTTGCATTATTACTTATTAGTTGATGAGTGTAGTAATGTATCTAAAAAGTAACAATGGTTTAAGAGCATATATAAATACTTATATGTGTGGTGAGTCCAATGGTTTAAGAGCAAATATCTTGGATGAAAATAATTCGGCATGTTACGTAATTTGTTTTGCTCAATAACTTCACTTAGACCATGTGTAGTGGTGGAACAAAATAATGCCCCCACCATGGGGCATTATTCGACACGTGTCATCCCAGTCAGCATGCGACATTATTGCAAAAATGGTGTAGTGGGGCATTATTCCAATTACGCCCATATTATTTTTAATGCAAATAAAAAAAAAACACACGAAATACACACTGCTCCAAACCATTTTCAAAAGTTGTCAGAGACCATGTGGGTAGCTCAAAAGTGATTGGTGGACAAACGTGATTGTCAGAGACCACAAACCAAATTCAGCGTTTTAAATAAAACGCCAACAACAAATTTTTCCAAAAAAAACGCCGGATAACGCCCGGTGTAGTGGGGGAGGGAGCGTTTTGGGGCGTTTTTTTTCAATTTTTTTTAAAAACCACGCCCCACTACGGGTGGTCTTATTGTGGTGATTGCAAGACAACATTTGGGCCATTTTAATGAATATGTTTTTTTATTATCGTAAGTGAAAGGATATTCTTCAAAAATAAACAAGGTTACCATAAAACATTTCTATTGGCATAATGAAACCGGTAATGAGTTAAACCATGAGTTATCTCTTAGACTAAAGGGTATGGTGAGGGGAGGATGGGCCGCCACGTAGACGCTACGTAGACGGGTGTGAGGATGGGCCTAAAGGGGATGGACCAAGGGGGTGGGGGATGAACCCCTTTATATATATGTATGTATGTATATATAGGTGTGTGTGAGAGGTGGAGGGGCGGCACAAGCGGCGGATTCTTGCTGGGCTTGCCGGACCAAGCACGTCGCCGGAGCAAGGGGATGGGGGTGAATGGAGCGGCAGTATGGGGACGGGCCTATGCCGTGCCCCATACCCACTAGTCTTATACACACGGTGAAATTCTCACTACAAAACAATTTCATGTTTGTTGATTAGATTCCATATGTTGTTATTAAGGTAATAATATATATCAAAGAGAAGGTAATAATGGTTTTAACCTAAATCAAGCAGTTAGTATTTGAAAAATTAAATGTTTTATTTGCATTTGATGTTGTATTATTTACGAGCACTTTAAAAGAAATATCAAGAAACCTTGAAAGTGGTTTTTTAGTAACTTACAAAAGCATGTTCTCGTGTCATTACACCTATCTCTAGTTTCTTAAATCATTTGTCATCAATAAAAAAAAAAATATGTATGCATGTAAACTAAGGTTCATCAAAGAACACTAAATTGTTGTGATAATAAAATGAAGAAGCTTAAATCTTTTAACATTTTGATCGATAGTTCATCATTTAACATTTACAAATGTGTTTGTTCATGTATATAAAAAGCACCAAAACTAATTTCTTCATACATTTTAGATTTTTAACCATATATGATTTACACATGTGTACATCATATACAAAACAAAATTTAATCATATTTTTATTGAACAATTAGAAGAATAAATATTGCATTACTGTCATTAACTCATTTTCTTTTATGTTAAAAGTTTATAAGATTAAAAAAATGAATATTTTAGTTTGCTCAACGTGTAACAGCCCAGTGTAACCTCACCATGATATTGTCCGCTTTGGCAACAAACACGCCCTCAGTGCCCGCCCCTCATGGTTTTAAAACGCGTCATGATGGTGAAGATATCAAGCCCCTTATAAGTAAGTGTCACACCCCGATTTTCCACGTGTCACCGGTGGGCCCGGTGGGGAGTATCGTGATGTGGTTGGCAACATAATAGTCAAACAACACAATATTTAATATGCACAGCGGAAGCAAATGAAAGATATAATTCAACCGAATATAATATTGTAATATCAAGTATCACAACAGTCGATTGTTTATCCACAGATGGATCGAAAATAAAATGGAAACAATAGTTCAACAGACGATAGGCATCTTAAGCTTGCGAGACTCTTTATTGATGCTAAGGAGACAATCCAGCCTATTACGCTTAGTACCTGCCTTTAATCTTTTTGGGAAAATACGTTAGTTTACACTGGTAAATACAATCAACTGACTCATTTTAAAAATGATTAATAAAAAATTGATTTGGATGCACGTGGCATAAACATTTTATAACTTGGGATAATCATTTAAATATATAATCTTGTAAAAGAATTACATGTTCCTTATGCGTTCAGTAGCCCAGATCGTGTCCGGGTTAAAGATCAATAGACACACCACATTATTCTTTTATGCACGGACGGGTGTACGCCTACACCCCGCGCTTAAGTCGTGGCCATTTCGTAAAATGATGCCAGGGATATCCGGGACATGGTCATTAACCCCCCCAAAGGCTTTAAGTAAACAAAACATAATTAAACGGGCCGATTAAATTATTCAATTAACCACCAAACGATGGAAGATTTAATGCCTGACCAAGCGGTATTTTATATACCGTAACCCAAGCCCGTATAGGGAAAATAAGTTAAAAGTATTTACCTGAGCAAAGTAATAATCACAATAAGCAAATGCAAGTAGCTTTTACTGGTTCTACTAATCTGGAACGAAGGTTTATAATAACCTATTAGAATCCTAACGGGTCTTTAATTAAGCCTAAGCTTAGACCGGCTAGTTTCAAAGATACGGTTCGTACGCAGGATTAAGCGAAGACCGGATAGAATGTGATTTAGACCCGACAAGTTTGAAGACTTGCTTAATATGGGTATTTCATACACATTCTGGATTTTGAGATAAAACCGATAAGAATTGACTCGCTTTGGCTAATTTATGCAAACTAGTTACATAAACCGAACCGAACGCGTAATAAGCGTAACGGGTAAACGTAAGAGCCATATACAGGTTTCCTAAGTTAATACGCCTCAAATATGTTGTGACATCAGTAAGATGTCTTTTATTATGCCCGAAACGAATTTAAACACAAACTATGCCCCGTAAGGGTAGTTTGGTCATTTACAAGGTTATAAAAGAGTTTAAGTATTAACCTGAGTTGCAGGTCTGATATAATCAGCAAAAATACTTAGTTTACTAAGTTATAACAGTAGGGTAAACTATATATGTGAAATTTATCAATTATAACCAAACTATGCACCGTAGGGGCATTTTGGTAATTTCACATAAGCCGAAAAGCTCAAAACTGAAGTCTGAGTTAAACAACTTTTGCTTACTGTTAAAATATTATAATTTACCTAAAATATCAGTAGGTATCAACCCTTGTATGTTTAGAATAGTTCTAGTACATACTATGCGTTAAAAACGCTTAAAAAGGCGATTAGAAGCCATTTCCGGGTTCTATACATAAGGGCAAAACCGACAATTACCGGATTAAGCCTATGACTATAAGTTATGCTCAGCCTAAAATTAATTAAAAATCTTCAAAAATCCTAAAATAATTTATTACATCAGTGGGTAATAAGTTTGATATCAAAAAGTAGGCTTAACTAGGCTATACGCTAATTACGCCGTTTAATTGCTAAAGAAGCTTTCTAATTACGCTAATGAGCATAACTCTCAATCTACACCTCAAACTGATGTCAAATTTTGGGTGCAAGTTTATATATCAGTAACTAAGGTTTCTACTCTTTTACATTTTCAAAAATCACGTTTTAAGGTGAAAAGGGCATAATGGTCAACATATGAGCAATTAACGGAAACATGCATATTAATTGGATAACTAATGAACCAAGGTGTATAATCACAGAGGGTTATACTAGCATGTAACCTAATCCAATTGAAGCTCTAAGGCATTTCTAAAACATACCAAAACGGGTCAAAACTGAAGTCAAAGCTTTGCGACTTTCGGTTCCGAACCGGGTCTAAACAGTAAATTGTCGGGTTGAACATGTTTAGACATGTTTCTACACTAATTACCAAGTTATATTAATGATCAAACAGGTTGTATGTGTTCTACATTGCTAATTATGCATAAATTAGACATTAGGCATTCTGTTGACTTTTTATTTACAAGTTTGACCCGATTTTTTTTAACCTAGTTAGAGGGGGAATCAGGGGGAACCCTTTTAAGGGTTTATTACCCACATAATTACCAACTTATAACTTCTTTCAATTCGACTAATCACTGGACCAACAATGATTAATCGTTAAGTCGACCGTTAATTACGACGGTTTGACTTTTAAGCTAAAACTAAGCAAAAACTTAACTAAGAAAGGTTAAGCAAACTTACTGAAGTCCTATGCTAGATTAGGAAGGTCTTGTGTCTGCTCTTAAGCTCCCAAAAGCTCCAGAATTGCACAAGAAGTGGATGATCAAATGGTTGCAACTTCATGGCCTTTTATAGTGCTCAAGGACACATAGATTGTTGACAAACAACTCTAGTAATGTTCCCTGATCACTAACACATGTCCCTAGTGTCTAGGAGCCATTTAAGGGTCGTCCAAATATGAGGAAAATCGTTTAAAGGTCGAGTATTGCCTTTAAACAGCAAACAGGCGAATCTGTTGGAGTTGGGCACTCCTTGTGCACCGTAAGGATTGTGCTTGCGGTGCGCAAGCCTTTAGCAGAAACCAAAAACTTTTGTTCTTTTAGGCATTCGAAAGGGCAACTGATGTGTAACGATTTTGGCCATGTTTTATCAGTAAGGGGCCTCTAAAATGTGCCTTGAACAGTTATATACCCTACCACTTTGAAGTGTTTACTTGGATTCTTTTGAAAGTGCCATAAACGAAGGTTTACCGTAGAAATTTCCATAGGATCCTATCTTGCACTTTTGAATTCAATTACTGCCATCAATTTGCTGGCTTGAAGGTATATTAGATGTTCATAATATATGATTGGGTCTTGGGATTTATAAACGAGGTCGTTCAGAGGTAAAAATTAACATGACGACACTTTTAAATCCTGCCATACATCTTTAATTATACCCGGGTTTATATCACTTTTGTCTTATATGACACGTGTCGTTATTTCATTGAACAAGAATTTTCGAGGTGTTACATCCTCACCCCCTTAAAAGAAATCTCGACCTCGAGATTTACTGAAATAAATAAGGGTATTTTTCTTTCATTGTGGATTCAACTTCCCACGTATATTCGGGTCCTCTACGGGCATCCCATTTTACCTTTACAATAGGCACATGCTTCCTTCGAAGCTTCTTAACCTGTCGATCTTCAATCGACAATGGTTTTTCCACAAATTTTAAGCTCTCATCTATATGCACATTTGTATGTGGTATGACCAGTGATTCGTCAGCGAAACACTTCTTCAGATTGCAGATGTGAAATACATTATGAATACCACTGAGCTCTTCAGGTAAGTTTAGCTTATAGGCAACTGACCCGACACGTTCGATAACCTCGAAAGGTCCTATGTATCTCGGGCTTAACTTGCCTTTCTTACCAAATCGCATCACTCCCTTCCAGGGTGATACTTTAAGCAACACTTTGTCACCTACTTCGAAGTGAAAAGATTTACGCTTTGGATCTGCGTAGCTCTTCTGCCTATCTCGGGCAGCTTTGAGACGGTCACGAATCTGGACAATCTTGTCTATCGTTTCAAAGACTATCTCCGGTCCTGATAATTGGACATCTCCAACTTCCGCCCAACAAACGGGCGTTCTACACTTTCTACCGTATAAGGCCTCGAAAGGCGCAGCCTTGATGCTGGTATGGTAGCTATTGTTGTAGGAGAATTCGATTAGCGGCAGGTGGTTATCCCAACTGCCACCTAAATCGAACACGCATGGTCGAAGCATGTCTTCCAAAGTTTGGATAGTACGTTCACTCTGACCGTCTGTCTGAGGATGGTAAGCCATACTAAAATTTAAACGCGTGCCCAGAGATTGTTGGAAACTTTTCCAAAAATGTGACGTGTATCTAGTATCTCTGTCAGAGATAATAGACACAGGTATGCCATGTAAGGCTACAATCTTATCCACGTACAACTGGGCTAACATGTCGGAGCTGTAAGTCTCCTTAATGGGTAGGAAATGTGCTGACTTAGTCAATCTATCAACTATCACCCATATTGTATCATTGCCTTTCCTTGTCTTTGGCAACTTGGTGATGAAATCCATCGTCACCATCTCCCACTTCCATGTGGGAAGTTCAGGTTGTTGTAGCAAACCTGACGGCTTTTGATGTTCTGCCTTAACTTGCGCACACGTCAAGCATTTAGCTACATAGGCAGCTACAGACTTTTTCAAGCCTATCCACCAATAGTTTGCCCTTAGATCCTGGTACATCTTATCAGCTCCAGGATGAACGGAATATTTAGAACTATGGGCTTCCTGGAGGATAACATCTCGAAGTCCTCCATAAATTGGAACCCATATTCGTCCATTTAATCTTAGGATTCCGTCCTTTCCAAGAGACAACTGCTCCTCAGTTACCCCAAGCTTTTCGTTAGGATAGTTAGCTTCCAACACAGCTTCCTTCTGTGCAGCTAACAACCTTTCATTCAAACTGTTCTTAATCTCGATGCTCTTGGCATTGATTCGGATGGGTTTCACCCTTTCTTTCCTGCTTAGGGCATTGGCAACTACATTCGCCTTGCCGGGGTGGTATCTGATTTCACAATCATAATCATTTAAAGTCTCCATCCAACGGGGTTGCCTCATGTTTAAATCCTTCTGATTAAACAGGTGCCGGAGGCTCTTGTGATCAGAATAGATCACACACTTGATCCCATATAAATAATGCCTCCATAGTTTTAGTGCAAATACAACGGCACCCAACTCCAAGTCATGGGTGGTGTAATTCTTTTCATGCACCTTTAACTGCCTTGAAGCATAGGCAATAACCTTGCCTTTCTGCATAAGCACACATCCCATGCCAGTGTGTGATGCATCACAGTAAACTACGAACTCTTAGGTACCTTCTGGCAATGTCTGTACAGGAGCATTGCTCAACTTTTGCTTCAGAATATCAAAAGATTCTTGTTGCTTAGGACCCCAATCGAACTTCACTTTCTTACGAGTCAACGAAGTTAGGGGTGCAGCAATCCTTGAGAAATTTTCGATGAAACGCCTATAATATCCCGCCAAGCCTAGAAAGCTACGAATCTCTGTAGGCGTCTTTGGCTCTTGCCAGTTCATAACTGCTTCCACCTTAGCGGGATCCACTTGGATACCACGCTCACTAACCACATGTCCAAGGAATTGGACTTCTCGAAGCCAAAACTCACACTTGGAAAATTTGGCGTAGAGTTTCTCGTGATGTAGAAGCTTAAGAATACAGCGAAGGTGTTTCTCGTGGTCAGCTCGGTTCTTCGAGTAGATGAGAATGTCGTCGATGAAAACAATGACGAATTTGTCTAAGTAAGGCTTGCAAACGCGATTCATGAGATCCATGAACGCGGCTGGTGCATTAGTGAGCCCAAAAGGCATCACTAGGAACTCGTAGTGGCCATAACGAGTCCTAAATGCAGTTTTGTGTACGTCTTCATCTCTAACCTTCAGTTGGTGGTAGCCTGACCTTAAGTCAATCTTCGAGAAATAACTTTCCCCTTGCAATTGATCGAACAAATCGTCGATCCTGGGCAAAGGATACATATTCTTGATCGTGACCTTATTAAGCTCACGGTAATCGATGCACAGACGCATCGATCCATCCTTCTTCTTGACAAACAAGACAGGTGCTCCCCAAGGAGACGAACTAGGTTTAATGAAACCTTTAGCTAGCAATTCATCCAGTTGCGTTCTTAATTCCTTCATTTCTGTGGGTGCTAACCTGTAAGGTGCTCTAGCAACAGGTGCTGCTCCAGGGATGATGTCAATTCTGAATTCTACTTGCCTATCTGGTGGTAAACCAGGTAGTTCTTCAGGAAACACTTCAGGGTATTCAGAAATGACAGGAATATCTTCCATCTTCGGTTTCGGCTCATCCATAGTCACCTGCGCCATGTAGATGACACAACCCTTCTTCAAACACTTAGAGGCCTTGAGCATAGTCACTTGATCAGGAAATCCATACTGGGTATCTCCTCGAATGGTAAGTGATTCACCAGACGGAGTCTTAATCACCACTTGCTTTTTGTTGCAGACAATTTGGGCCTGGTTATGAGATAACCAGTCCATACCCAAAACTATGTCAAAACCGGCTAACTTAAAGGGAAGTAGGGACAGAGGAAAAGAGTGGTTCTTAATGGATATAACACATCCATCTAACACAGTTGAGACGGTTTCTATGGTGCCATCTGCTAACTCCACCTCATAATTCACACTTAAGGTTTTGATAGGTAATTTCAGCAATTCACAAAACTTATTATCAACGAAAGACTTATCAGCGCCTGAATCAAAAAGTACTCTTGCATAGACATCATTTACAAGGAAAGTACCTGTAATCACATTGTCGTCTAGAACCGCTTCCTTTGCATCCATTCTGAAGACTCTAGCATTTGTCTTCTTGGCCTCTTCAGGCTTCTTGGCGTATTTAGGGCAGTTGGTTTTGATGTGCCCTTTCTCATTACAGCTGTAGCAAGTTGCATCCTTCAGCTTTTTGCAATCCAAGGTCTTGTGGTCCTTGGACTTGCATATCCCGCAAGCAAAAGTTCTCGACTGAGTTTGCGAGTTCGATTCGAGTCTGCACTTTCCAAAGTGCTGTTTCTTGCAAATCTTGCACTTGGGCTTCTCACCAGACTGATGCCTATCTTTCCTTGACTCAAACCCCCTCTTGTTGTCACCGTTTCCTCGGTGCTTCTTGTTTGACCTTCGCGAGTTATCATCTTCACGTTTTCTTTTCTCAGCATCTTTGTTCCTCAACGATCTTTATCTGGCCGCATCCAGAGTGAGGGACAAAGATATATCAGCTACAGATCTAAAAGTAGCTGGCCGAGAGGCCTTCACGCTTGCCTTTATCTCGGGGGCTAAACCACTGATAAAACGAGCTATTCTTTTTGGTTCTGGGGTCACCAGATACGGAACCAACCGGGACATTGTGTTGAAGCTCGTGAGGTAAGCTTGACAGTCAAGGTTTGTCATTACCAACGATAGAAAATCAGACTCTATCTTCTCCACCTCATGCTGAGGGCAGTAATTTTCCCTGATAAGAGCAACAAATTGCTCCCATGACATGTTGTACAACGGGATTTTCCCGGTGGCTTGAATCAGAGATCTCCACCAGGCTAAAGCTTCACCCTTAAATGATTGCGACACAAACTTGACCACATCCCTCTCAGCGCATCCGCTGATATCCACAACCGTGTCCATCTCATCTAACCACGTCATGCAGTCAATGGCTCCCTTTTCCCCAGTAAAATCCCTGGGCTTGCATGAAACAAAGTATTTATAGGAGCAACCCTTGTTACGGGGTTCTTGATTTAGTACTATCTGTTGAGATGGAGCACTGTGGTGGTTTGAGGAGAGTCTATCATCATCTTTCTTGGGTTCTTCCTTCTTGGAAGGTGGCTTCGAATGCGGTGTAGATAGGGTCCTACTCCGAATCCCACTATACTCTTCGTACTGCCGCTCCAATGCCTTTGTAACTGTGTCGTCCACCAACGCTTTCAGTTCAGCACCCGTTAAATTAATTCGGGCGTTACCAATATTCTCCACTGGATGGCTATTAATTTCGTCCGAGTTAGCCATTTTAATTTAACTGTTACATAAAACAAGGACAATAGTTTACTTGGGAGTTTATTATGGAATTGCCCCTTAGGGTAATTCATTAACCATGTTAAGGAGAGACCATATTTGGTTAATTTATTAATCACATTTATTTAGGATTTCAATTATAATTTATCCTAATTATAAACAATAACAATATATATTAGCACATAAGGCCTAGTCACAAGGACATTTTAAATTATAAGCTATGATTTCAGAGAATCAAGGCTTTGAAGGTTTGAACATAGTTTATTACCCTTTTCGGACAGGGAGTCATAGCTACCACTGTCTTTTGGCTCATGTAGAAATGAGCAAGGCCCGTAGGCACCATATTACCAATGTATGGTCAAAATATGATCATCTTAATTGATGATTTAAACCCATGATTTAGAGATCATTAAGTTGGGTTAGGAATCTTTTGAAGAATCCTTATACAAATGACGTGTGTGATTTTAACGAATCACATCTGCCAGGAGTGTTAACATGTTTACAGATGTTAACAGGGATTTGAATCTTTTTAACAGGTTTCCCCATCTTGGCCAGGTCTTAAAATGCCATGCCGGCTAGGTTATACCTTTAAGATCCTTAGTTAATATTTAAATAGGCAGATATATTTTAAGGAATGATTTTGATTCATTTATTTCATGTAATATATTTATGCATATAATAGCAAGAATGAAATTTATAAACTTACATTCCATTAATTATCAAAAGATTACACGTCGCCCTAAACGGGACTTTTTAATAAACAAGTTACCCACGCAGGGGTCAAGCAACATACTAGTCCACGCAGGGACTTAAACAAACATCATACCCTCGTAGGGGTTAACAGAAAGATAGACCCACGCAGGGGTCAAAACAAACCAACATACATACCCACGCAGGGGCTAATACAGCAAGACAGGCCCACGCAGGGGCTCAACTGATACAAGGAAATTACAACAACAGTGGAAGGATTCAATGGTCCTTCTTGCTCTTCCCTTTTATTAGGCTTGTCAATCCTTGGAAGAAGGTCTGTCGCTCCCTGCGATCTCGGTGAAAGTCTCGCTCGACCTGGTCCAGTCTCTGAAGAATTTCCTCCCGTTCTGGGGGAGAAAACCGTGGCGGCAACGATTGGGTCCGTATTATAGGTCTGGCAGGAATCCGGTACCCATGAGTTGGGTACCCTACTCCCCAAGGAGTTCCATAAGGTCCTTCCGGGTTAAAGGAGTTGTAATTGGCCGCTACCATGTAGGGGTCAGCTTCAGCGTAACCGTAGTTGGTGTGAGCCGGCGGCTCAAATGGGTTGTACGCCATCGAACCCGTGTATACTGGAATCGGGTTATCAAAACCCATCGGAGGTGGTTGCGGCGCAACTGGGTTCAAAGGTCCACCCATTTGTGGATCTTCTTGATGTGGCGGATAATGACTGCCACTTGATTGTCGAGGAGAGCTAAAATGAAAGTCTCCTCCCCGCGCGGACATCCGCGCTCCGGTTCTCCTACGCCTCGGCGTTTATGGAGGTGCCGGCTGAACTGGTGGTGGTGGAGGCGGTGGCGTGACTGCCACAAATCGTGAATCCTCATAGGGATCCTGCTGCTGCTGGTGAGGCGACGAATGATGCGAGGGTGTAAAATACCACTCGTGCTGGTTAAATCGCGCCTAGTAACTGTCCGGACCATGGTAGGGTGATCCGTGAAAAGATGAACCATCTGAGACCTTGATAGGATGGTTCGGAGTTCCGGTTGCGGGCTCGACTGGATCGGTGTCCTCGTCCATATCTTCCGCATGATCGCCGGAGAAATGATCCTCCGGCCCCAATGGGTTAAAACCCACTGGTTCTGGTATGTAATTTTCCGGGTTGAACCGGCCCCTAAACACAGGTGTAGGGTCACCAAAAGAATGGTGCGATAACGATCGCTGTAGAGGTATGTAGGAGGGTTGAGGGTTATCGGGTTCATTTTCTGACTGTGGCTCGTAAGAGTTATGAAAATGAGGTGTCAAACTGTGTGAAACAGATCGTCTCGCGGGCTCAAAAAGATTTCTCCTGTTCTCGCGAGGATCGGCACTCGCGGTGGTCGAAGGAGCTCGCATGTGCGAAGGCCCGGCCTCGTTGTCATTGGGGGCGGTGATTAGCCCCTTGCCTCGTCCTCTACGTCGAAAGAATCTTGGCGGCATGTTTAGTCGTGTCAATACAACATAAGATAACGACAAGGATATATAAAATAAAGGACAACACAAACAAAGTAGAATTTGTCATATGTTATATGTCTAGACTCGAACGTTGAGAAATGTGCAATTGTGTAATTGAGATTAAACACAAAAGACTAGTGTTTAATTCACTCAATGTTGGCTCTGATACCAACCTGTCACACCCCGATTTTCCACGTGTCACCGGTAGGCCCGGTGGGGAGTATCGTGACATGGTTGGCAACATAATAGTCAAACAACACAATATTTAATATGCACAGTGGAAGCAAATGAAAGATATAATTCAACCGAATATAATATTGTAATATCAAGTATCACAAAAGTCGATTGTTTATCCACAGATGGATCGAAAATAAAATGGAAACAGTAGTTCAACAGACGATAGGCATCTTAAGCTTGCGATACTCTTTATTGATGCTAAGGAGACAATCCAGCCTATTACGCTTAGTACCTGCATTTAATCTTTTTGGGAAAATACGTCAGTTTACACTGGTAAATACAATCAACTGACTCATTTTAAAAATGATTAAAAATTGATTTGGATGCACGTGGCATAAACATTTTATAACTTGGGATAATCATTTAAATATATAATCTTGTAAAAGAATTACATGTTCCTTATGCGTTCAGTAGCCCGGATCGTGTCCGGGTTAAAGATCAATAGACACACCACATTATTCTTTTATGCACTGACGGGTGTACGCCTACACCCCGCGCTTAAGTCGTGGCCATTTCGTAAAATGATGCCAGGGATATCCGGGACATGGTCATTAACCCCCCAAAGGCTTTAAATAAACAAAACATAATTAAACGGGTCGATTAAATTATTCAATTAACCACCAAACGATGGAAGATTTAATGCCTGACCAAGCGGTATTTTATATACCGTAACCCAAGCCCGTATAGGGAAAATAAGTTAAAAGTATTTACCTGAGCAAAGTAATAATCACAATAAGCAAATGCAAGTAGCTTTTACTGGTTCTCCTAATCTGGAACGAAGGTTTATAATAACCTATTAGAATCCTAACGGGTCTTTAATTAAGCCTAAGCTTAGACCGGCTAATTTCAAAGATACGGTTCGTACGCAGGATTAAGCGAAGACCGGATAGTATGTGATTTAGACCCGACAAGTTTGAAGACTTGCTTAATATGGGTATTTCATACACATTCTGTATTTTGAGATAAAACCGATAAGAATTGACTCGCTTCGGCTAATTTATGCAAACTAGTTACATAAACCGAACCGAACGCGTAATAAGCGTAACGGGTAAACGTAAGAGCCATATACAGGTTTCCTAAGTTAATATGCCTCAAATATGTTGTGACATCAGTAAGATGTCTTTTATTATGCCCGAAACGAATTTAAACACAAACTATGCCCCGTAAGGGTAGTTTGGTCATTAACAAGGTTATAAAAGAGTTTAAGTATTAACCTGAGTTGCAGGTCTGATATAATCAGCAAAAATACTTAGTTTACTAAGTTATAACAGTAGGGTAAACAATATATGTGAAATTTATCAATTATAACCAAACTATGCACCGTAGGGGCATTTTGGTAATTTCACATAAGCCGAAAAGCTCAAAACTGAAGTCTGAGCTAAACAACTTTTGCTTACTGTTAAAATATTATAATTTACCTAAAATATCAGTAGGTATCAACCCTTGTATGTTTAGAATAGTTCTAGTACATACTATGCGTTAAAAACGCTTAAAAAGGCGATTAGAAGCCATTTCCGGGTTCTATACATAAGGCTGATATTTTTATTATTCCATAAGGCTTAAAATAATTTATTTATCATTTAAAATCAGTAGCAAAAGGTTTGGAGTCAATTAGGTATGTAAAACTCATTTTATAGCCCGTAAGGGCAAAACCGACAATTACCGGATTAAGCCTATGACTATAAGTTATGTTCAGCCTAAAATTAATTAAAAATCTTCAAAAATCCCAAAATAATATATTACATCAGTGGGTAATAAGTTTGATATCAAAAAGTAGGCTTAACTAGGCTATATGCTAATTACGCCGTTTAATCGCTAAAGAAGCTTTCTAATTACGCTAATGAGCATAACTCTCAATCTACACCTCAAACTGATGTCAAATTTTGGGTGCAAGTTTATATATCAGTAACTAATGTTTCTACTCTTTTACATTTTCAAAAATCACGTTTGAAGGTGAAAAGGGCATAATGGTCAACATATGAGCAATTAATGGAAACATGCATATTAATTGGATAACTAATGAACCAAGGTGTATAATCACAGAGGGTTATACTAGCATGTAACCTAGTCCAATTGAAGCTCTAAGGCATTTTTAAAACATACCAAAACGGGTCAGAACTGAAGTCAAAGCAAAAGTCAAAGCTTTGCGACTTTCGGTTCCGAACCGGGTCTAAACAGTAAATTGTCGGGTTGAACATGTTTAGACATGTTTCTACACTAATTACCAAGTTATATTAATGATCAAACAGGTTGTATGTGTTCTACATTGCTAATTATGCATAAATTAGAAATTAAGCATTCTGTTGACTTTTTATTTACAGGTTTGACCCGATATTTGACCTAGTTAGAGTGGGAATCAGGGGGAACCCTTTTAAGGGTTTATTACCCACATAATTACCAACTTATAATTACTTTCAATTCAACTAATCACTGGACCAACAATGATTAATCGTTAAGTCGACCGTTAATTACGACGGTTTGACTTTTAAGCTAAAACTAAGCAAAAACTTAACTAAGAAAGGTTAAGCAAACTTACTGAAGTCCTATGCTTGATTAGGAAGGTCTTGTGTCTGCTCTTAAGCTCCCAAAAGCTCCATAATTGCACAAGAAGTGAATGATCAAATGGTTGCAACTTCATGGCCTTTTATAGTGCTCAAGGACACATAGATTGTTGACAAACAACTCTAGTAATGTTCCCTGATCACTAACACATCTCCCTAGTGTCTAGGATCCATTTAGGGGTCGTCCTAATATGAGTAAAATCGTTTAAAGGTCGAGTATTGCGTTTAAACAGCAAACAGGCGAATCTGTTGGAGTTGGGTACTCCTTGCGCACCGTAAGGATTGTGCTTGCGGTACGCAAGCCTTTAGCAGAAACCAAAAACTTTTGTTCTTTCAGGCATTCGAAAGGGCAACTGATGTGTAACGATTTTGGCCATGTTTTATCAGTAAAGGGCCTCTAAAATGTGCCTTGAACAGTTATATACCCTACCACTTTGAAGTGTTTACTTGGATTCTTTTGAAAGTGCCATAAACGAAGGTTTACCGTAGAAATTTCCATAGGATCCTATCTTTCACTTTTGAATTCAATTACTGCCATCAATTTGCTGGCTTGAAGGTATATTAGATGTTCATAATATATGATTGGGTCTTGGGATTTATAAACGAGGTCGTTCAGAGGTAAAAATTAACATGACGACACTTTTAAATCCTGCCATACATCTTTAATTATACCCGGGTTTATATCACTTTTGTCTTATATGACACGTGTCGTTATTTCATTGAACACGAATTTTCGAGGTGTTACAGTAAGCCTTCGTTCCCCTTCACAACCAATGTGGGATGTCACACAACGAATTTTCGAGATATTAATTATTTAATGTAGATGAATCTGATATGAATTATTCTTGATGGGTATGAGGAAAACATATATTTGTGGTATCTAACAGGGGTTTCCCCGCTTGTGGGTTTAGGGGGTAGTGCTTTAACGGTAGGTCAGACTGCTTTAAAGGCTGCTTCGGGTAAAGTGACTAAACACGTGAAAGCGTGCATTGACAACCAACACGTGTTTATCCCATTTGCTTTTGATACTTTTGGTTTTCTGGCGCCAGAGGCTGTTGACCTACTTAGTCGAGTTCAAAGGGTCATGCATAGTAATGTTATGACGCCGAGATCTATGGACGTAGGTTTTTAAAAGACTTAGTTTTAATACTCAAAAAAGGGTAGCGGCGCAACTTGTTACCCGTTTACTATCTATCTCGATGTAAATTCATAACACGAGAATATTAAATTTCGAATGATATTTTAGGGCTGCAAACAATTCAAAATTATTTCAACTTAAACCCCTCTCAATACTAATAAAACTTAAAATCGAGCTTGAATAAACTATGCTCAATACATCATGGATTCCAATTTTTCGAGTTACATGCACACTCAAATCAAGCTCATTCCAAACATGGTTGTCGAGCTATAAGTTAAGGTCGAATTTTCTTCTCAGCTCAATCTCGTCTTTTCTCGTTTACGCCCATATATAACAAATACATGTACCAAACTACCAATGTATTTCTTCTAGTGAGGCGTAATTTGCATAGAAACAAGTCCGAGGTTAAAATCAAAATTATAAAATTCTCCAAGGTTCGTTTCTGTAACTTATACAACACCACCACAAGTAATAATAGTGGAATACTCTCGATATAAGATTTGACTGAAGTGGATGAACGAAATAAATAGTTAAAATCGTCTATACAACTACGCAACTTAACCACCACCGTTACCGCCACCGGAAAACACCGTATTTCGCTGTGATTCCACCGTCATATCCTCATTCACTCTAAGATTCACATATTTGCGAGATAATTTGCACCCGTTCATCCAAATTCTATGATCTATACGCACCATTTGCGATTCAGGTGATTCCGAATTCTAGATCTCATGGTTTGTAATGTCCGATTGTTGTGAATCGAGATGTTGTGTAGCGTAATTAACGCATGATATGATGCTCAATTTAGTCGTTTATTTGTTACTGAATGCTTGCGTTTAATTAGGTAATTGTTTTTTTTACCATGATACTATTCATCAGCCATGACTAATATATAGTTAAAATTAAAATTAAAATAACCCTAAACTAAAGCAACCATCCTTCTCTTTAGGGCTGACAATTGATATATGTATAATACACGATTAAACTTGTTTACTGAAAAAGTACACTACTTGGTTTTTTACTTTTTTAAAAATAAATAGAATAAGGAGACTACGATCAATCATTTCTTCACCATGGTACATAAAATATACAACTGTATGATAGATATGAGATATCTATACTATATTATAATGCATGAGGGAGGGATTCCCAAAAGTTAAGAACTTCTTCCCCCCTTATTTATAAATAAACCCCTAAAATGAGGGTAAAGTGGTCTTTTAATCCATAATTATTTTTTAGTCCCTCAATCTATTACATTTAAATCCTTGATATTTAACATAATTATAGGTAATTAGTTAGACTTCCTCCCTCTTTATAATTCAAAAGAATCTTTAATGTTGCAACACACACGTATTTATTACACTTATTATTTAATACTTTTGCATCATATTTCTTTTTTTTTCCTTCGATATTTTCTATTCTTACTATTTAACCTTTATCTTAAACAAATAAAAACATAGTGATAAGTGGGTGGGCTGAAAACACAGCAACGTGTCTTCATTTTGGACTAAAATAAAAACATAGTGATAAGTGGATGATGTGTTGGTGATTAATACAAACAAATTTCATTTTACAGTAATGGCTAATAAAGTCAAAATTGATCAATTCAAACATAATTAATTAAATTAATCAATAAGAATTAAACATAATATGATAACAAACTAGAATAAGCTAAAACAATCACAATCGATCTAGCTTACTGTAAAAATACCAAGTCCACCATACATGTATACAAATACGTTAATATATAACATAAATAATCACGTATATCCGACAATTATATAATTACAAAACAAACTTCTTAATTTTCAACTCGGTGCCAATACTTATATAATTCCCTTTACCCCTATCTTGAAAGCCAAGTAATAGCAACATCATTTCTTATATTTTAGTTTCCTTTATCTTTTTTTTTCCTTCGATATTTTCTATTCAGCTCAACTCCAAGATGATAAATCGGCACCGCGGTACTTCATTAATCTGCAAGACGAAAACCGTTAATATGAATTTTTAACAAATCAAAGTATATATAATTATTTTGTTCAAAGTAACAATACATATAATTATTATTTCATAGTTAGTTGTAACTTGTACATATAGAGATGTATGTTGTATGTTTCCGGTTAACACAAAATGAAATCAAAATACCTTTCTGAGCTTGATACTTGAGTCGTCGTTTGATTGTTTGAATCCCCCACTATTTAAGACTCATAACCATAAGCATTTGGGGCCATTTGTAGATATAGAAGAAAGGATTCACAACTTTATAGGTACCAGTTTCTTATTATTTTTTTTAACTATAGATAATAGAAAATCTAAGACATAAAATACACACTAAAGGAAATAACAACGGAATGATAACTTAATATTTAAATCTTAACTCAAAATATAAACATAAAGACTTCAAATGGGCTGCCCATAAATTCTAAATAAATAGCTAAACGCATAATACAATCCTGTTGTGATTTGTAAGTTACTAGATACAATTATTATTATTATTTTATGCACGTTTGCTTTTTTTAAAGATTGGTAGATTCAAAATTAAATAGATGCAACTAACTTTCTAAACAAAATGGTGCCAGATTATGCAACTAACTTTCTAAACAAAAGGGTGCCAGATTTCAAAATAACCCTAATTCACCTCTATATTCCTACTATAAATACTATTATAGTAGGGCACCCATTTCTATTGCTTAACATTTGATTATGGATCCAATTTCGAATCCAGTGATTGCGAAAAAACAATCATATGATGTTGTACTTTCAAAGGTTAGATTGTTAATTCGTATCAATTTATAAATTCTGTTTTAATTTTATAATATATGTTATTTTTTCGTTTCAGTTGGAAGGTGAACGCGCCGATTTAAACAATCCAGTTGCAGCTCCCGCTTCTAAGGTTTCGATTTTGATTGTTTTACTATTTTTTTATGTTCAAACATCGATTAAATAACGAGCTGTTATGTTATTTTTTCGTTTCAGTTGGAAGGTGAACGAGCCGATTTAACCAATCCAGTTGCAGCTCCCGCTTCTAAGGTTTCGATTTTGATTGTTTTATTAATTTTTTCTGTTCAAACATCGATTAAACAACGAGCTGTTCATAACAGGTTGTTCGATTAAATAACGAGATGTTCATATTAACGGTTTTTTTTGCAGGATGATGGTAATAAATCTATTGAGATAATCAGTTACGGTCACATGTTCAGCCCGTACAAGTCTCATCTTTAACGTGAATTTACTGAAGAGGTAATTTTAAGGTTTATTTAATCTTTTTTTAACTTTTGTATTCAGTTTTTGTCTTTTTTTTAAGGATCGAAAATGTGAAGCTCAAAGGAAGAGATACAAGAGACTTTCGGAATGGAAATGGAGTGACGTGGTTGATTTAGATGATTCCGATGACGATGACAAAGCGGAAGAATTTAAAGATACTGCAGATTCAAACGACAAAACCCGATTAAAAATACCTCGGGTGTCAATTCAGAAGCGGAACATATATCATGAAGTCTAATATGATATCTAGCAAATGTTTTCTATGTTTTTTTTTCTCATTTTCAGTTTGTGTTGGTTGGAAATAATAAAATAACTGTTTAAGATTTTATTTTATGTTCTTTTTTTTTGTTTGATTCTTAATAATAATTCGTGTATTAAAGTATTTTCCACTTAAATAAATGCCAAATATAAGGACTTTTATTTAGAAGCTCGAATGAAAAATCAGGGGCAGTGGGAAAAACGTAATATGAGGGCCCTGAGCTAATTAAAAATTTAAAAAATATAATGAGAGATTAAATAGGAGTGATTTAAGGAGCAATTTTAAAACATGGTGTATTTTAATAACTATGCATTATATATAGCACGTAACCAATATAAAAAAATCCCTAAAAAAAATCCCTAATTTGGGTAAGTATCATATTATAAGAAACAGTTACAAGGAAAGTAAATGAAATTGAAACTTGACTAGATACATAATCGAAAGTGAAAAAAATTAGACTGATAAGATAAAAATGTTGATTAGATATTGTTGCATTTTATTAGGGATTATCAGTTATAAATTAGACTCATTGCGAATAAGTTTAGTTATTTAAAAAAAAAACTACATCAAGTTAAACTAGATATTTCGTATTTGTTGCATTTTTTAGGGGATATTATTTAAAAATTAGACTCATAAGATAATATTACTTTATTTCAAAAAGGCTACAACAAATTTAAACTAGATCTTCTTGCATTTTTTTAGGGGTTATTATTTAAAAACAGCATAAGATAAGATTATGTTATTTTAAAAACTAGATACTGTTGCATTATAATAGGGATTATTATTTAAAATTTTGACTAATAAGATAAGATTAGTTGATCTCGATGATGAGAAATGGTGGCGTGACAATATGGATGAGATCCTTGAGATGTTTAAGCCATATGATTACTAAATTTTTAACCTCGTGATGCAAGTACTTGACATTTGAGCTTTTAGTTTTCAACATTTATGTTTGAGACTTATCTTTCCTTATTTGTGTGCTACTTTATATAACTTTTAATTATGTTTAAGATTATTTTTTCTTATTCGTGTGTTACTTTATTACACCAATGGTTTCTTGAATTACTTGATATTTAAAATTCTAGACATGTGTAACACTTATGACATATATCCACCACAATAATAAAAAATATTATACGAATAAGAAAACTACTAGAATTTTTTTTTTTTTTTTTTTTTTTTAAACTCAAAAGGTTTCTTAATATTAATTAATATTCTGATTGATATAACCAGAAAACTTGTTAAGTTACATCAAAACAGAAGGTAGACGGGCAACAAGCTGCGCCGCCAACCCTTTCTGAATTGCAAACCCCAACCTCCCGAACACAAACCCCTGCCCCCTTGGGGTCGAACAATTGCTGTGGATAACCCGTTGAACCCTCGTCAAGAAGTTGATGGCTTCTGGCGCTAGGGAGCCAAAAGTATCAAAGGCAAAAGGGATAAAGACATGTTGGTTCTCTGCGCAAGCTTTAGCGTGCTTATCCACTTTCTTTGATTCTGCCTTTCTTGCTGCTAGTCCAGCTACAAACCCGTTTTCCCTTAAACCAACCAAAGGGGAAACCCCCGTGAGGTCTACACAAGCATGTTTCCCCCCAGCCCAGCCAAAGACGAGCAGATCCGCTGGTCGAAGAGTAGATCTCCCTTCCATAGGGTCCGTGAGGAAATTCACAGGGGCCTCTTTCTTAGCAGAAATCCCAGCTCTTCTTAAGATGTCCCCCAAAACATCTCGCACCCAGTCATGCCGATATTTAAACCCAGGGAGCTCTTTACAGTGAACTGCGTGCTCCCCATATTTATCCATACAAGCTTTACGACATATCGGGCAGGTTTCATCTTCTGGGTACATAGGGATCATTAGCCGGTATTTGAGAATGGTTCTGTATTCTACTGCCGACATGCATTGTCCTAACCCCTCGATCGGGACAACGGTCAAAAATTCCTGAGCATGGGGACCCTTCAGACACTCAAACACCGCCTTCTGGCGGGGTGACAAATCAAAAGCTTCTCCCAGGCTTTGAGCGATTTTGCTAAAAAGTGCATTCGCCAAAGTTTTTTGTGGCTTCGAGGGGGCGGTGTCCTTGTTAGAGAAACCGCCAATATCCAAGTCTGGGAGAGAGACATTTAAGCGTTCGAGCGCTTGTTGATAGTCTGGGTCAAGCCCGACAACCCCACCGTTTCGAAGGATATGATCCTGTAGTTCCCAAGACTGAGCTCTAGACGCCACAAAGGCATAAGCCCCAACATCTCGGGCTGAGAAGAGGCCCAAACCACCTAGACGCATTGGCAAAGATGCTAGACGCCACTGGAGGTCACCAAAGAAGGGGCCGCCACCCACTACTATGTCTTCTATAGCCTTTCTAAGGCCATCATCGAACCGAGATACCGCATCCTCCATCAAATGGGGTTGACAAGTCCGCAGCCCAAAAAGCAACTTAGCAACACCCATGCACGACCTTAGCAGAAGGAGTTCACATTGGGGATCCCTCAGGCAGGGTAAGAGTTTCATAAGGTCAACCGCCCCCGAGGAGTTCACTAGAAATGAGTGCCGCAATATAAAGTGTTGCCCCCGCCGCATCGTGCGGGCACCCTACTAGTAAAGTAATTAAATAAGTTGTATTCATGTTTAATACTTATGTTATTCGCGTGGTTATGTACCTGTTAAACCCGATAACACACTATTTGCAAACCTACTCCTCTTGTCTATCTCCCCTGTTCGCTCCTCCCATCTTCTAAACCCAAAAAACAACCAACAGATCTTCTTTCATTCTACGATTCAGCAGGGAAGGGAAGGGAAGGTTCAATCAGCAGGCAAGCTTCGATTCAGCAACTTCGATTAGCCACCATTTCTTCTCTATTACATTTCAATTGTTGCCATTATGGTCGTCGGAAACGCGATCCCGAGCGAATCCGGATCGTCTTCGTACCGCGAATTGGATCGGACGAACCAAAACGAAAATCGTGCCATGACCAGCGAATTATGTGACTATGCTCAAGACTACATCAACCAGATGTTTCCTACAGGTTAGTTGATTTCATCTTCTATGTGTTATTACATGTGTGATTTAATTTTAAGATCTGATCTGATCATGGTGAGATACTTTCTTCTGGAAAATTATTGCATACTGGAAGGACACTAATGAAACATCTGGTCTGAACAATTGTGTGAGACAATTAGCAGTTTTATAGCTATTAGTATATATATTGTTGTTTGTTAGTGTAGCTTGGCAGTTAGTATTGTTAGGGCAGTTAGCCTTAGTTTGTTATAGTTGATTATCTTCTAGATTCCTCCTCTCTCTATATATAAGAGGAGATGGTTGTATTGTATTGATTTATTCATGATAGTAATTAGTAAATGATGTGAGCTCCATACCTGATTACAATAGGCGTATAAGATCTTGTTGATGACGGAAGTTATGTACTTATAATTGGCTAAGAATATGTGCTTCAAACTTAGCTTGAAGCTCTGCCTTCATTATCCTAGGCTAGGGGAAGTTATGTACAGCATAATGAGATATGAAGTTATGGACATGTAAAGATACACATGCTGGCTGAACAAAACCTTTTATCTCTGACCACTATGTCGAGGCTAAAATGGAAGCCTATAGAAAATAAAAGTCGGGCACTCCAAGAAGCAAACATAAGAGGCGCATTTATAAAATTAAATAGAAATCACTAAGGTATGACTTCCTGAGGATTTTGAAGATTAGTAGATTGTAACACTTCATCGTTTGTAGGTTGTGCCTAAGGTATGACTTCTTGTACCTGCATAGTTGTGTTGATCTTTATGATGCATTTTCTTCTTGATAAGTTTTTCATGTAGTTTGACATCATGGAATGTTCAATTTCCAGAAGCATCTTTATCGGGTGTAGAGCCACTGATGCAAAAAGTACACAATGAGATACGCATTGTGGATGCTGAAATTCTAGCGGCTGTTCGTCAGCAGGTGAATTTGTGCTTTTCAATCGCTTTTTTTGCCTTTAAACATAAAGAAGTTACATTTGGGACGGCAGTTATCATTTGTGGTCTCGTGATTCATAATAGTTTAATATCTTACCTTTCAATGATTCCATTTATTTATCTATTTGCGTGCAATCTTGACACTTTATCTTTGAATTTTGTTATACCCAGAGTAATTCAGGGTCAAAAGCAAAGGAGGATCTGGCTGCAGCAACAAGTGCTGTGAAGGTCTGTTGACGTTCTGTATTGTTGTCAAATGGGACTCTTTTATACTGAAAGATTCAGTTCACTTACTTTTCTTACAAGAACCACACAAATCATTTTGCCTCTGTTGCTATTATTCTACTGCAGGAACTCATGTATAAAGTCAGAGAAATTAAAAGCAAAGCCGAACAAAGTGAAGCAATGGTTCAGGAAATATGTCGTGACATTAAAAAGCTGGATTTTGCAAAGAAGCACATAACAACTACTATCACAGCCCTCCATCGTCTTACTATGCTTGGTTTGTGCTCCGATCATGACCTTTAAAAGATATTCTGACACAAAGTCTTATAATTGATATTTATTAGCCTACAAGTTCTTACGGTAATACTCACTTAAACTTTGACAGTATCTGCCATCGAACAACTTCAAGTAATGGCTTCAAAACGACAATATAAAGAGGCCTCTGCACAGTTGGAGGTATGTACAATGTTTGTAGAATGGTAACTGTTAATATGCAGTTAATATCGCGATATATCACCTATATATCACTGATATATCGGTTATCGGCCCCCTGGTGAGATGTCGGTACCGATATTATCGGTGATATTGACCGATATTGGACAGATATTTGACCGATATATCACCAATTTTCCCGATATCAGTACCTTTCTTCTTAGTTCTACCATTCGTCTTTCTTCTTATTGCTGCTATTAGTGTTTTAAGTCTTAATTATTAATTGTTAGTGTTAAATGTAATTGTTTTAAGTCTTAATGAGTTCCTACTTGCTATAATTGTTAATGTTTTGCAAGTTGCAAAAGGTTCATTTGTTAATGGTAGGAGAGCATACTTAATTGTTAGTGTTAAATTGCTATATAGTATAGATTCAGCATGATATTAAAATTACCGATATCCCACCGCGATTACCGATATCTCGAATATCGGTCCTTGACCGATACCCGATTTTTTACCGCATTAACTACTAGTGTTAACAAATGGCATAAGAATAACTTACATTTGATGTACATTATAATATCCAAACCTTTAATTTGTACACCTATCACTAATGCATTTATTAAAAGATGTTATAAACTTATAATGTTATTCTTCATGAAAGGATGTGCAACATTGATGGAGAACCTGGGTTATTGTATAAAGAAATATTGTATAATATGATGTTTTATTTTGTATGTTGTAGGCTGTCAGCCAGTTATGTAGTCATTTTGACGGCTACAGAGATAACCCGAAGATCACCGAGCTAAGAGACAAGTTCAAGAACATTAAACAAATTCTCAAGTCTCATGTCTTTTCTGATTTTTCCAGGTGTGTAAATTCGATGTTTTTTTAAGGAATACATCACTGTTATTCTATTACATCTCTATCGTGAACCTGCAGAAGTTCTCTGATATATAAACAAACATCATTATTGTAATTTAATGATTGTTATTTTCTTTTTTATTTATTTTATCCCAGCTTAGGTACAGGGAAAGAGACGGAGGAAACAAATTTGCTGCAGCATTTATCAGATGCTTGCTTGGTTGTTGATGCGTTGGAGCCATCAGTGAGAGAAGAGTTGGTGAAGAACTTTTGTGATAAGGAACTTATATCGTATCAGCAGATATTTGAAGGAGCTGGTATTTTTTTTTTATAATTACTTTCTTTTTGTTGGTAAAACTTTTAGTATCAAATTCTGAGAACATCTTGCATGTTATCAGAGCTAGCAAAGTTGGATAAAACGGAGAGAAGATATGCTTGGGTTAAACGTCGTTTAAGAACAAATGAGGAGATATGGAAAATCTTTCCCGCTTCATGGCATGTTGACTATCTGCTCTGTATTCAGTTCTGCAAGTTGACCAGGTTTGTTGTTTGACCATGGAGGGAATATTCTATTTTGAATTGACATTGGTCATGTTAAATACTATTGTTCACATTATCTTTTCTAGATAAGTTATATGCAGATTTTTTATATTGTTTTTTATTTTAGGACACAACTTGAGGATATTTTGGAAAACTTGAAAGAGAAGCCAGATGTTGGAACACTACTAATGGTAACTTCTGAAGTAGCACTGTTTGACAGTTACATTTATTTCTGTACTTATTTCTAGACATTGGAATCTATTTACATCTTACACTTCTTTTGCTTGAATTTGTGTATATATAATCTATCATGTCACTTACCTGACATTTTATTTTAGTTATTATGTAATTGGTATATGTTATTTTACTTCCCCAGTCATTCTAGAGTTTCCTCAGCAGGTGTTCATCGAATCGAATAATGAATTTTGAATAACTCCAATCAAATTCGATTCGATCCTATTAAAAACTGGTCAATTCGATTCGAATTTGTATCGAATTAAAACGCCAATTCGAATCGAATTAGGATAAATTCGAGTAAATTCGTTATGGGCTATTTGGGCTTGGTAATGGGCTATTTTACGACTTAGATTAAATTCATAGGTTAGTTCATACTATAGCCCAAATTAAAGTTATATGTGTATATTATATATAAATATAATAAATAAATATGTATAATTTGAATTAGAATTTTGATTCGAATCAAACTTGAAATTATAAATTCGTATTGGTATTCAATTTACTGGACTCGCTTTCGAATTCTTGATAATCGAATTGAGTCGAATTTCAAATTTTTTTGAATCCAAATTGATTTTTGAACACAGCTTGTAATTCATAACGCTTTTTCATTATAAGCGTACCCCTTTGGATTTGAGATAAAGTGTTTGTTTTTATTGTTCCTTATAGACCAAAGTGATTGTAGTAATTATATACGATGTATATGTTCCTTATTATGGTCTATGTTTAAAACTCTTCCTGATATAATGGCTGAATATGATAACTTTACGTGTTGCTTGAAGTTTAGTATTTATTATTTTCATGACACCTGATTCTAGACTTTTTCATGTTCTGGAATCATGTGCAGGCATTACAACGGACGATAGAATTCGAAGAAGAGTTGGCAGATAAATTTGGTGGTAGTGGTAGTAGCAGAACTATAACAGATGGCTTTGAGGAAACAGATAAAACAGAAAATAATAATCAAACTGTACTAGATATTCGTAAGAAGTATGAGAAAAAGCTTGCTGCACATCAGGGAAACCAGGACGATGTAAACTGCTAATTTTTTATACCTATTATATTTCTGTTTCCAATTTTCTGCTTTATTTCTGTATTTTGTGCTTCTGGTTGGATGACTATTGACTACAAACGATTTCTATTCTGCCAGGATAAAGATTTAGCTGTGCCTGGAGCTGGTGTAAGTTTTTTTTTCCTTTTTAATTGCACTTTTAATGGTTTAAATTAATACATTTAATAGCAGAAAAAATGTGGCCCCTTTCTAGAGATACATAACTTATATCAGTTCTTGTTTTTACAAATTGGCCTATTTTTCCATTAACTCATGATTTATGGAAAAGAACTTGAGGATATTATCCTAATTGCAGAGCTAATTTATTAATCTGTGATATTATATTCTTCAAGTATACAGACACTGTACATATAGTAGTTATGCAATATATGTTGTTCAAAATGACAAAAAGTGAATTATTATGTGAATATGTGATATCATATTGTGGAAGTATGCATGCTTGGTTGTAAATCTTGTCATTGGGATCTCTTACATATTTATGGTTCTCAACACGTAATAAATCATTGAACTATTTTAAGGAATTATAACTTATAAGTTGCTATTTGTCTCATACTTACATTCACATTGAAACGCTACTAAAAAACTTGGTGGTGAGTATTATACTGTTTCGGTTGTTATGGCAGTTCAACTTTCGTGGAATCATATCGTCTTGCTTCGAACCACACTTGACGGTGTATGTAGAATTTGAAGAGAAGACACTTATGGATAACCTAGAGAAGCTTGTTCAGGTTTAATCAGTCTCTGTGTTGATTTGCCTTTTTGACACCCGTTCTTATTTCCAGATATCATAGGCTTATATCTTCAAACTTGCAGGAAGAAACATGGGATATGGATGATGGAAGCCAAACTAGTATTTTATCCAGTAGTATGCAAGTAAGTTCTTCTAGGCAAACTAATATGCAATATTTATCAAAAGACACTTTCTCGTATGTGTTTAGTAATTCACTCTTCTCGGATGTGTTTAATAATTCAATTTTATCTATGTAAGGTATTCTTGATTATCAGAAGGAGCTTAAAGCGGTGCTCTGCCTTAACAAAGAACCAAACTTTGCTAAATTTATTCAAGGTCAGCTGTGGAATAACCTGGTTACATTTTGTTCGTTGCCATTACATTATTCTCTAGAAGTTTCAGCTCTTATTAATAGTTCCGTTTTGGTCATGTAACTGTTTTCCATATATGAAACCTATGTATTCTGCATCCACATGAACTTGCTAATTTGTATGAGGAAATTTAAATATTTCTAAGATTAATTCATTCGATTTACGGTGCAAATAATAATAATTGCTTGCTCCGTTTGGCTGATAGGTCTTTCAAAGGGTGCTTAAAGCATACGCTACAAAGCTTTTTATGAAGTTACCTAAAGGTGGCACAGGGATTGTTGCAGCTGCCACAGGGATGGATGGACATATTAAGGTTTTTTTTCCAGTTCTATAGACCGAACCTTAATTTTAACTATAAACGTTTACATCCTGCTGTTAATGCTAATATCGTGTGACATCGAATGCAGACATCTGATAAAGATGAAAGGATGATATGCTATATTGTGAATACAGCAGAATATTGTCATAAAACGGTTAGCTTCTCACCTGTCAATTGTCATCTTGTGTATACGGTGTGAGAATTAAAACCTTGTCTCAACATTGGCTAAGGTTTCAATTTATATGCTAGTCATTCGTTTAATTGTAAATTAGAATAATAATCAACCTATTTGTAAGTGAATGGTTTGAAATTGCCACCTCTAAAACAGTGCAAAGATAATAAGAATACAGCCAGTTCCGATTTGTTAGAAATTCTACCCTATGTTATTTGAGTTATTTGCTTTTATAGGCTGAAGAGTTGGCTGATAACGTCTCCAAAATAATAGATACCCAGTTGGCTGATGCTGTTGACATGTCAGAAGTACAGGTAAATATGTCTTATTATGATTTATGCCAATACACATATATATATCTTATTTTTTTTGTCTCTGAAAGCTATATGTAGTATCTTCTCTTGAACATACTTTACTTGATTTTATTCATACAGGATGAATTCTCAGCAGTTATAACCAAAGCATTGGTAACGTTAGTCAATGGACTGGAAACCAAATTTGACACTGAAATGCTTACAATGACACGTGTTTCGTGGGGTACACTTGAAAGTGTGGGCGATCAATCAGAGTAAGGCGCACGTTAGGCATATGAAACCTAAAAGTATTGTTCCAACGCTCTTTTTTAACAAATTTTCTGTGTTGCAGGTATGTCACTAACATAAAAATGATCCTCAATGGTAGCATCCCCGTACTTGGAAGCCTTCTATCTCCAGTTTATTTCCAATTCTTTTTAGACAAGGTATATTGCCTTCCTGGTTCATATAGTGATATTCTTTTCATGGACGTCAGTTTAGTTTTTCAGTCTTTTAGAGCTTTGTTCTTCTTTCTGAAGACATGTTGTGTACTAAAAAAAGAACCAAAGAGGCTACGTTTGCTTGTTGCCTCATGTCCGTGGGTTTCTGCTGCATCATACACCGAGTCGTAGAAACTGAACCATACTCCTTCCTTTAAAAAATAAAAGCAACTAGTGGGCTACCACCGGTGCTCCGCAGCGGGTTCGAAACGTAGATAATAATAAGCAAATTGCGAGAGTTAAAGTTGTTTGATGTTTTAGTTAAGGGGCTAAACATGTCATTATTAAAGTTGAGGGGCTAAACATGTCATTATTAAACTTTAGGGGCTAAAGTTTATTATTGAAGTTGAGGGTTTAGGTTGTTTTAGTTAAAGAGCTAAACATGTCATTATTCAAGTTGAAGGGCGAAACATGTCATTATTCAAGTTGAAGGGCGAAACATGTCCTTATTAAGGTTGAGGGGCTAAAGTTGTTTATTATTAAAGTTGAGAGGCTAAAGTTGTTTTATTAAGATGCTAACCATGTCATTACCAAAGTTGATGGGCTAAACATGTCATTATCAAACTTGGGGGGCTAAACATGTCATTATCAAAGTTGAGGGGCTAAAGTTGGTTAATGCCAAAGTAGGTTGATGTGACAAAATAGCATATATATAGTTTATATGATGTACAAGATAGCATATATTTTAATCTTTAATATGCTTCTCAACGACAAGATAACAGGAGAATAATGTGGATGAATATAAATTGTCGCAAATACCAATGGAAGTTGCATTTATTATTGGATATCTCAAAATAAAAATTGTAACGTGTATATTGGGACTGCCCGAAATTAAAATCGCTGCATTTACGTTTGGAGGGAGGGACTCTTATTTCATATTAAGTTGAGAATTATGACCGTTACATGCTTATTGGTTGATAATCTGTTTTTTTTTTCATGCAGCTTGCATCGTCTCTAGGTCCACGCTTCTATCTCAATATCTTCAAATGCAAGCAGATATCTGAGACTGGAGCCCAGCAAGTACGTTTTTATACTTCTTTTTCTCCTTGTGCTCTTTCTAATATTAAGAATGAAAACATATGATAGCGGTTTACAATGATGACTACAATTATGTTACTGGACTTCTGGTTGAGCGTAAAGTTGTGTTGTTTTTCTGCAGATGTTGTTGGATACTCAGGCTGTGAAGACAATACTTTTAGATATTCCATCCCTCGGGAAACAGGTAATAATTCATAAGCTAATATGCTCTTCAAAGTTTTCTACAAATATTGTAATACTTTCAATTTTTTTAATTAGAAGTTCATTTAATTGCTCTTAACAGACATCAGGAGCCGCTAGTTATTCAAAATTTGTGAGTCGGGAGATGAGCAAAGCGGAAGCGCTTTTAAAGGTTTGTGTTTAACCCAATGTCTTATTTTTCCTTTTAAAAATATTTGAAAGAAACAATAAGCAAGTCATTACACAACGTTTTGGCAGCAAGCGTTCAAATTGCATTTTTGAGCCCACCTTTCACACAGTGTGACTACTTCATGCAGTTTTGTAGGGATTTGTTACTTGAATGCATATATTTGTTGGTTGTGATGTCTTTTCTATGTTACGTACAGGTTATCCTGTCCCCCATTGACTCGGTGGCAGATACATATAGCGTGCTACTACCTGAGGGAACACCATCGGAGTTTCAGCGAATCCTAGAGCTCAAGGTTGTACTGTACTTTTTTCCTCTAAAAATCAAGCCTTGATTCAACTCTTCTAGTCAGTTTTAATGGATTTTTATAGCTCTAGAAGTAAATTAACTCTTTAAATAGAGTAAAATGTCATTTTCGTTCCTGAGGTTTGGCTAATTTTGGGACTTTCGTCCAAAGGTTTGTTTTTTCGCATCTGGATCCAAAAGGTTTGAAATCTTGCCATTTTCATCCGGCTATTAACTTCGTCCATTTTCTCCGTTAAGTCAGGGGTATTTCCATCTTCTTTGTTAACTTAAGCAATTCACTCTTTCAGGGGTATTACGTCTTTTTACATAAAGTGAAAAGGACCGAATCGCCCTGTAAGTTTACAAAAAAGACGAAAATACCTCTGACTTAACAGAGAAAAATGGATGGAGTTAACGGTCGTTAACTTCGTCCATTTTCTTCGTTAAGTCAGGGGTATTTCCATCTTCTTTGTTAACTTAAAGGGCAATTCAGTCTTTTTCAGGGGTATTACTTCTTTTTACATAAAGTGAAAAGGACCGAATCGCCCTGTAAGTTAACAAAAAAGACGAAAATACCTCTGACTTAACAGAGAAAAATGGATGGTGTTAACGGGCTGGATGAAAATGGCAAGATTTCAAACCTTTTGGATCCAGATGCGAAAAAACAAACCTTTGAACGAAAGTCACAAAATTGGCCAAACCTCAGGGACGAAAATGGCATTTTACTCCTTTAAATAAATTGCAAATAATTTGAAAAAGGACAAGTAAAGACTTATTGAAACTATTTTTGAACGTTTAAAACGTTTTTCATATCGACCAGAGTATTTAAAGATCTTGTATTATACGTTCTTTGACCATACAGGGGCTGAAAAAGGCAGACCAACAAACGATATTAGAAGATTTCAACAAACGAGGGTCCGGGATCTCTCAAGCGCCAATTGCCACATCAGCAGTCCCAGTAATCCCAGCAGTGGCTTCTACCCCTGCTCCAGTGGTTAGCCAACTTTCTGGCGCGGTCATTGCATCTAGGGAGGACGTCCTCACCAGAGCAGCAGCCCTCGGTAGAGGTGCAGCTACAACTGGTTTCAAACGGTTCATTGCTTTGACCGAAGCCGCTAAAGACCGAACCGATGGACCTTTCAGAAAACTGTTCAATGCATGAGCATATGTATTTGAATGTTCTACCTTAAATTCATTTATAAGCAAGACAAAATGAAACATAAGACTGTTTTATGTTTTGGTTACGGCTAGATGCTAGATCACTCATCACAGGTCCAAGATTTTAAACCAGAGTATGTATTACTGTACTAGATGTTTGTTTTTGCAATACAATTCTTTATGTACGTACATAGCCAGCCAATGGTAGCATGCTAGATCTAGTTTATGGACTAAGGTAGTGGCGAAGCAAAAACAAACTCATATCACCTGCTTCCAAAGCCTCTGGCTAAGCGCCATCTCACCATCGCATCCTGTAATAGTGATTAGTGCCCCTCAACTATGTTGAAGCGCTAATGTGAGGCGCATGGCGTTTTAAGGCCAATATGTCACGAGATGATTAAATGGATTAACAATGATCATGATACTTTTAAAAGAAGATGAACTACACACCTTTAACGGAATAATCACTAGAGTTATAAAATGTATAATTCACTAGGGTTATAAAATGTATAATTCTTATTAAAAGCATGCCATTTTTATTTATCTTACAATACTATATCATTGGTATCCATATTTTAAACATAGTATTAAAAACAAACTTAGTTTTGTGAGTAGTACGAACGGTGAATAAACCATAATTAAATCTTTTAATAAACCTACTTTCGAAGACAATAACTTCTAGACAAGAGAAATAAAAAAAAGTTACAAACCCTGGAATCAACAACCATTTTTATTTATCTTACAAACGTAGGGGGCTATATTATTGGTATCCATATTTTAAACATAGTATTTGAGTAGTACGAACGGTGAATAAACCATAATTAAATCTCTTAATAAACCTACTTTCGAATACAAGAACTTCTAGCCATGAGAAATAAAAAAAGTTACAAACCCTAGAATCAACAACTTTGCATTTGATAAATGAGTACTAGATGTCTACATTTCATACTTCTATTTATATTATCTGATTAGTTGAAACAAATTTAGGGTGTCATGGTGTGTTCTAGCTCCATCTTGCGAACCCACATCATCACTCAATTATACTATGTTGCCTCATCTCAATCAATTTCATTCCGAATGAACCCACACCACTTACAGCGGTGTTCTAGCTCTCATCTTGTGATCCCCGCGTTTCCCAAGAAATTATATAGCCTCTTTCTCCTTCCTTCCACCATCTAACGCTAGATCACAAACCCATGAACCAACTCACAACCCTATCTTAAGGCAGCTGCGACGGTGCCCCTATCTTGTAAAACACGCGTTTCCATCTGGTAAACCAAACAATTACTCGAATGGCATTTTATAACACCACATAGACCAAACAATTACTCGAATGATGTTATAAATGCATTTTATAACACCACATACATATATTTAACTATCTAAAAATATAGCCCATGACTTTATAGCCTAGTGTCATTTTGGGAGTGAGATAAAATTTTAGGACCAATAGGTCCTGGGTTCGATGTATATAGACATTATACCTAGTGGAGATGAATATCCACTTATCCACTGGTCCGTCGGTGATCCAAATTTGTGTTAAAAAAAAACTATCTAAAAATATAATATTTGTTAAGCCAAATTAAATTAGTTTTTTTATTGGTCAGCAATTGAGATAAACTCAGCCCAACTCGTCAAACGAGTTGGGTCAACCCGACGCACTTAACCAGCTATCCCGACTTGTGCACAAGAACTGAATTCATACCCTAGATACAGGCGGTTATCATAATCCGACTAACAGCGATGAATACGGCACCGGAGCTTACTTCCGGCCGCCGTGCCACCGCCGCCAGTTCAGAGCAACAGACTCAACCTCCTAAAAGGATATTCCGTTCGATCTTCGAACTTCCGTCGGATTTCTTCGATTCATGCCGCCTCCTTGAATCTTCTTCAACCGCTTTTATTCCTGAACTCGCAACAACTGCCACTATTAATAAGGAAAATAACCTAGAAGAAGAAGAAGAATCGACGAAGGATAAAAGTGTCAGTTCTAGTGAGAAATGGACGTGTAATACTTGTAAATCCAGTTTCGAGTCGCTTCTAGATCAACGCTCTCATTTCAAGTCCGATTTTCATCGAATCAATGTGAATTCTCTTAATCTACTGGTTACTTATGTGATTACTACCTGTTATGTTGTTTTTCCGTTGAGTTTACGTGTTATATGAAGTTATACGGTTTCGATTAGTGCTATTGCTTTTTTTTTGGCTAATTATTTAAAATTTGTATACAACATTGTATATACTGTAGCTATGCTAGAATTACTAAATTTAAAGGACAATCAGGTCTCAATGTTAACAAAATGGACTTCAATTTTGTTTGGTTATGTATATGTATGCTACTAAAAAGATCATTTAAAATGAATACATGAATCGATGGATTGGAATGCTAATGTACCTTGATTCATAGTAAATAAACATATGTTTAAGTGAAGAGTTTTAGAGAAACGTCACTTTTGAAACTTAGTTGGTGAAAATTTTACGGCAGATGATGTTACACTAGTTCCTGGATCGGATTTGTTCACTAGTACAGGAGCTGCATTTGCAAAAGTGTTGATATGTAAACTAGTTACTAGCATTGGGTTTCATCTGCTATGATCTGAGAAATATTATATTATTGAATAGTTAACCACAAAAAGTGTCCTGCTGGTGATAGCATGTGCAGCTTATGTGGTACGACAGTAGAGTGTAGACTAGAGCATAAACTGACTTTCATGCAGCTTAGGTGCTGAATGAAATATGAAATCATGACTTTATTTGGTCACTTCTTTTGCTTAATCATCATCAAAATGATATTGAACATTCGTTGAGTCTTTAGCTATCAGTTTATACCTATCAATTTATACTATCAGGTAAAACTCACGGTTGCTGGAAAGGATACTGTGAAAGAGGATGATTTCGATGAATGGACATCAGATTCGTTGGTTAAAGATTACGATATATCAAGTATATCAGGCTCCGAAGATGAAGATGACAGAGAATCTAGCCTCCGCAATGATACGAATAAGGAATTGTTGGGAAGTAATAAAAGGAAGATTTTTGTACAATTATCAAATGGAGAAATAGTTTCGTTCTGGAAAAGCTTATTTCTAGATGATACTGTGAAAATTATTTTTGAGCATAGTAAATCCGGTACCATGTTGGATGATGTCTTGCCATGTGTTACAGAGAGAGAAATGACTGCGAGACTGCCTTATGGGGCTCATGAACCTAGGGATAATACCCATTTTAGAGTGATGTTGCTTGCTAGTGGTGGACATTTTGCTGGTTGTGTCTTTGACGGAAACTCTGTTGTGGCCCATAAAACATTCCACAGGTCAGTATTGACTTAATCTTTCAGTCAAATCCCTTTTGCGTCAAATCCCTTAATAATATTTTAACTTCTCCAATGCTGTAATCATACAGAGTCTAGTAACATATATTAACCTCATTTGTATTTCAATGTATCCATGTTGATGACCATAATATCGACAAAAGTAGTAAATAGTATTGTACCATTGAAAGGATTCACCGAGGTAGCTAAGTCTTATTTCACTTTGACAACTTATTAAGGAAGTTCAATAATTATCTAAAAACTGTGGTGTTATGTGATCTGAATTTAATGGTACAAGTTTTAAACCCTAAACCCGTACAACACTTCTGTCACATTTACTTATAGTTAAAGGTTTTATCATATGTTACTATCGTCTTTATGCCTATTGAACTATGCATGATCACGTGTCATGTAGATATGTCATAAGGGCCAAGGCTGGTAAAAAGCAGTCATCAAAAGATGCCAGTGGTAAAATTGCACATTCTGCAGGAGCTTCAATACGCCGACACAACGAGCTTGCTCTAAAGAAGGTATATAACATGATTAAGTTCAGTCAATAATCAATATCTTGGCCCTATATTTATATTACTTTTAGTCCAAAACGCCTAGATTAGAAGCTAAATCTTATTCAGTTAAATTATTATTATTATTTTTTTTTATGTTTTAATCACTCAAGTAATTATCATTTCAAAATCAGGATATTCGAGAATTACTCGCAGCCTGGAAGCCTTATTTTGAAGCTTCCTCTTGTATCTTCATTCATGCTCCCTCAGACAACCGCCAACTGCTATTTGAAGGTGAAACTCCGTACTTTAGTTGTCAGAAAAGCGCCATTAGACGCATCCCTTTGACCGTTCGTAGACCAACATTCAAGGAAGCTAAGCGACTGTATAACATATTGACACTAGTGTCCCCCGAACCAAATGAAGAAACAGTTCCTATTAGTAAAGAAGATTCCAGAACTACAAATACTCACACGGACTTGCCAAATTCTAGCAAAAAAAATGTGCGCAATTATACGGAAGTTGGTGAAGCTAGTATAGTTAATAGTATGGAAGATTTGGTTATATCGAGTGGTAATGAGAGTAAAGCAATTCTTGTATCGACACCTTTACATGAAGCAGCGAAGGATGGGAATGTAGAGAAAGTTTTGGAACTGCTTGAACAAGGTTCGGATCCGTGCGTTGTAGATGAAAGGGGGAAGACGCCGTATATGCTTGCTACTGAAAAAGAAGTTAGAAACACGTTTAGAAGGTTTATGGCTTTGAACCTTGATAAGTGGGATTGGCAAGCAGCTAAAGTTCCCAGTCCGTTAACAAAAGAAATGGAGGAATCTCAGAATGCTAAGCAGGTATTTTTAGAACGTTTTCATTTTTAAATGCCTCCAGTTCATTTTTGTTTATATACATAGTCCGAGTTAATAACCACACTTAATAGCAACTGTTAATCCTACCCAGTACCCACACCTTCTTGTTGCCGTATGTATTTTTCTTCAAAATTATGTTGCATTATTTTGTTTTTCACTGCCCTACCCTTGAAATATTCCAGTTTTCTTCACAGTATTTTTTTGATAGCCAAAACTAGGGACGCAAATGAGCCGAGCAGCTCGCAAGCTACTCGATATCGGCTAGAGAAAAAGCGCGAAACGAGCCGAGCCTTATCGAGCCCCAGCCGAGCTTGAGCCTAAAATAAAGCTCTTTTATTTATCGAGCCCAAGCTCGAGCCTGATCGAGCCTTAGTGTAATATTAGCTTTTATTAATATTTAATATCATTTACCCCTTATTTAAAGTTGTCTAGTAAATGAGCCGAGCCGAGCTTATTTAAACTTGTTTACGAGCCAAGCCCGAACCTAAAAATAAGCTTGTTTAGTAAATGAGCCCGGGCCCGAGCTTCACTTATTGAGCCTGCGAGCCTAAACGAGCCTATTATTTATATTAATTTTATTTAATATATTAAATTATTAATGAATAAATAATAAACAAGCCGAGCTCGAGCTCTCATAAGTTAATCGAGCTTGAGCCTGGTCAAGCTCGGGCTCGGCTCGGCTCGTTTACACCCCTAGCCAAAACAATAAAGACATTTTGATTTAATATGATCATGGTCTTATAAGATAAAGATAGATTTCTAGTTATTGTATTTTACCTTGATGAATTTTTCAATGAATTTAACGTAAGCAGGATGAGATTTCTATCAAACATTGAGGGTGTTAATGGGGTATTTGTTTGTGTACGCACACCTATGTATCATTTATGGGGGTTATGTAATAAGTTAAAGGTGGTTGGCTGTTTGTTTAATGCTTATAGTTAAATTAGAACAATATTTGATTGCTTGTTAGGCAGAGAAAGATGCAAAAAGGAAAGCAAGAGCAAAAGAGCTGAAGAAGGCAAGGAAAGCTAGAGAAAAGAAGGCTGGGGTGTGTATTTCTTTCTCTCAATTCTCAAATGCACTGAAGTAGAACTTAATTTAAATTATTTATTACAATAAAAACCTTTTTACATGCTTCAAATGGGAATAAACATATTACATTTCAATTATTACAGTCTTTCTAATTTAATACTTGGATACAAGGTATGGTCGAGTGAGGTGAATTCATAAGTTGCATGAATTTGTACCATTTTTACTGATAAATGCTACACAGTTTTGAAATATTTATTGAATATATGATTTGGAATATGTATTTATCATTTTGTTGCCAAAATGTAGGCAGAGGCGGCTCAGTCACAGAATACTTCATCAACTCAATCACAATCCATCACACCACGGATGACTAAAGAGGTATTCTGCTATTTGTTTTTCTATTACAAAGAGCTTTTTTTCTTTTCGCTCAAAACGCATCTGGGTATAGGCTCAAATATACTCTAAATGAAATATAAAAATGTATAGTTGTTGAAAATTATTGTAGATGTCGTTTGAGAAAAACAAAACATACTCTCTTTTTTTTATGTAATTGCAGGAGGAACTAAAACGAGCACAAGATGAAGAGAGGGAGAAAAGAGCTGCTGCTGCGGAGAGGAGAATAGCAGCTCTTCAATCACAGAAAAACACTGCCACGTCATCATCAGACAGCTTATGTTCATATTGCCAAGTGTCGTTGGCAGGTAAAGTTCCGTTTCATAGGTACAATTATAAATACTGCTCCACATCATGCATGCATGTTCACAGAGAGATCCTCGAGGATGAATAACAATATAGTTCTCCAAAATTTTCACCATCACTGTTTCTCATTCCCATGATTAAACCGTCATATTTTTCTTGCTTATATTATATATGGGACATGCTTCTTTTCTGTTCCAAATGTCTCGTTAGCAGTTTTTTGTATTCGGTAACCTTTAATTGTTTAGGTTTTGAGAGAGTTAGAAAATACCAATCGTTTTGATTCCAACGAATGATGCTTCTACTTGTATTTCAAAAATAAGAATCAGTTGAAAGAAAATGATTACAACTAACCAATCAAACTAAAAATTCATTAGTTTGGTTTATGTGTGATTCCTGTAGTGTGGTTTGGCATTGAAAAATTAAGAGCAAATAAGCGCGGGATTTCCATCTCCAAACAAAACCAGATTGTGGTGGTGTTTTATTTTGCACTATAAATATGTTTATTTATACATAGCTGATCAGTCATTAAATGAAAGCTAATGTATATTGGGTTTAATTATGTTTAAGCTGATGACAAAATGAACGAGTGGTCGAAACAAGTTTGAATAAATGGAGATAAGTATGTAACAATAAATCTCAAAGTTAAAACCTACAATTACTTGGTTTTTGGGATTCCATAAAATGTGGGAATCCTTCCCATTTTCCATTCTCATATCTTCTTATTCTTATATTATAGGGTTAATGTCAATAATGGAGTTTCAAGATTATAATGTGCTTCTTTTAATACTCATGAGGGTACATAAACTTATATGCCAATACAATATCTGTAATTGAGAGGCTAACCGTTTTTTACATGGTACATGTGATGACGCCTGCGTGATTTTTATTGTTGACTTGGTAAAAAACAGAAAAATGAGCATTGAGAATTTCCGGAAAACCATGGTTGCCTGCCTTTATCATCCCTTGCACCATCGTCTTTGCCACCCAATATCCTCTCTACCAGCCATCGTCTTTGTCACTCTTCATCGGATCAACCAGCTAAGCAGAAAAATGAGCATTGAGAGAGTTTCCGGAAAACCACGGTTGCCTGCCTTTATCATCCCTTGCACCATCGTCTTTGCCACCCAATATCCTCTCTACCAGCCATCTCCACCTGTTACAAAGTAGACATGGTAACCCAAATTGAAACGACAAGGGGGTTTAGGGTAGACGCTGCAAGTTACAAGGGTTGCTGAATTTACAATTTTAGGTCTAGGAGAAGACGTGTTTACAACAATGCACTAGCCAGAGAAGGATTTATAATTAGTTTAATAAATACAACATAATAGTTTTTTTTACTGTAAAACCGCTATTGAAATAGAATTTGGAAAGGTATGAAACCGAGTAGAATTTATATGTATATGAAAAATAAAAGGTATGAAATGGAATAGAATTTATATGTATATGAAATATACATAAATGTATGAAATGATATTAACGACAAATTATTTGATTACAACAAATTTAGAAAAGGAGAATTGGAAAAAAAAAATGAATGACAGCTGTGGGATTTAAACCCACGCCCTTTCGGACCAGAGCCTAAATCTGGCGCCTTAGACCACTCGGCCAAACTGTCGGATGTTCAATGTACTTTAAGATTTCCTAGAGATTGATATCTTCAACGTGTGTGACATTTTCAAACATGTTATCACTTGTAAAATACAATTTTTTATCACTTCTGGAAATTATCACTTGTTCATTCAGATGATTTGTTATAAAAATGGTTTGATAAAAACATGTATCTTTTTTAACGATCGAGTCATGAACATGTAATGTAATAAAGAAGCCTATTATTTTTATCGGAACATGAAAATCGAGATGTAAAATCATCACAAAGTTGCAGATGAATTACGTGTCTGCTAATGTGAGGCGCGTGGCGTTTTAAGGCCAATATGTCACGAGATGATTAAATGGATTAACAATGAACATGATACTTCTATAAGAAGACTACACATATTTAAGGAATAATTACTAAATGTATAATTCTTATTAAAAGCATGTCATTTTTATTTATCTTACAATCGTAGGGGACTATATTACTGGTATCCATATTTTAAACATAGTATTAAAAACAAACTTAGTATTTGAGTAGTACGAATGGAATGGTGAATAAACCATAATTAAATCTCTTAATAAACCTACGACAATAACTTCTAGACAAGAGAAATAAAAAAAGTTACAAACCCTAGAATCAACAACCATTTTTATTTATCTTACAATCGTAGGGGACTATATTATTGGTATATGATGACGGGGGTAGTCCAAAGACTAAATAAAATGACTAAATATGTAAACGCTCAAATGGTTAAACGGTTCAATGGTTGAAAAGCTGTGGGATGGGAAAAGCAAACAGTGGCCAGTCACATCCGGAGATCGCTTCACCAACCCACAGCCGCAAAAGCGAAGCAGGTCTGCACAATGCACGCTATTATCCAGGGGTCAAAAGGCTTCAACCCCCGAAAGGGCAAACCCTCCACTGCAAGCAAGGTTACTAGTCTAATACATTCTACTTCTGGAGATGTCTTCTCTTATAAATTGACACTTCATTTACTTCAGAAAACATCTCCTGGCCAGCCCTGATTCTCTAATCTCTGGTCATCCACATTGAGTGCTTGTCTCGTGCAAGTCATTCCCTTTCACATCCAACACACACATTCTATTTGCTCCTTCATCCGAATCTGAACTCACTTCAGAGAAGGATCTCCAGCAAATAACAAAAACTGACTAGTAAACCTCCTTCCACGTTTTGCAAACGTGGGGGGACCCCACGACCTGCGTTAGGCTAAGTTGAACCCTTCAACCTTTCTGCCTAACCAGCCCAGCTACTACCGTTGGTCTTGTATTTGTTGCATCAACAAGTTGGCGCCCACCGTGGGGTCCCCCCATATTTTAAACATAGTATTAAAAACAAACTTAGTATTTGAGTAGCACGAATGGTGAATAAACCATAATTAAATCTCTTAATAAACCTACTTTCGAATACAAGAACTTCTAGACAGGAGAAATAAAAAAAGTTACAAACCCTAGAATCAACAACTTTGCATTTGATAAATGAGTACTAGATGTCTACATTTCATACTTGTATTTATATTATCTGATTAGTTGAAACAAATTTAGGGTGGACATGGTGTGCTGCGAACCCACATCATCACTCAATTATACTATGTTTACCTCATCTCAATCAATTTCATTCCAAACGAACCCACACCACTTACAACGGTGTTCTAGCTCTCATCTTGTGATCCTCGCGTTTCCCAAGAAATTCTGCACCATCTTTCTCCTTCCTTCCACCATCTAACGCTAGATCACAAACCCATGAACTAGCTCACAACCCTATCCTGAGGCAGTTGCAACAGTGCCCCTATCTTGTAAAACACATGTTTCCATCTGGTAAACCAAACAATTACTCGAATGGCATTTTATAACACCACATAGACCAAACAATTACTCAAATGATGTTATAAATTGCATTTTATAACACCACATACATACACTTAACTATCTAAAAATATAGCTCATGGCTTTATAGATTAGTGGCATCTTGGGGTTGGGATAAGACTTTGGGACTAATAGGTCTTGGGTTCGATTCCCACAAGGGGGGAATTCCCATATTTAGATGGATATGATCGGGTGGTTTCGCAGGTGGCACGATGATACTCTAGTGGTCCGTTAGTGATCCAAATTTGTCGTTCAAAAAAAAAAAAAAAAACTATCTAAAAATATAATATTTGTTAAGCCAAATTAAATTAGTTTTTTTTTATTGGTCAGCAATTGAGATAAACTCAACCCAAATCGTCAAACGAGTTGGGTCAACCCGACGCACTTAACCAGCTATCCCGACTTGTGCACAAGAACTAAATTCATACCCTAGATACAGGCGGTTATCATAATCCGACTAACAGCGATGAATACGGCACCGGAGCTTACTTCCGGCCGCCGTGCCACCGCCGCCAGTTCAGAGCAACAGACTCAACCTCCTAAAAGGATATTCCGTTCGATCTTCGAACTTCCGTCGGATTTCTTCGATTCATGCCGCCTCCTTGAATCTTCTTCAACCGCTTTTATTCCTGAACTCGCAAAAACTGCCACTATTAATAAGGAAAATAACCTAGAAGAAGAAGAAGAAGAAGAATCGGCGAAGGATAAAAGTGTCAGTTCTAGTGAGAAATGGACGTGTAATACTTGTAAATCCAGTTTCGAGTCGCTTCTAGATCAACGCTCTCATTTCAAGTCCGATTTTCATCGAATCAATGTGAATTCTCTTAATCTACTGGTTACTTATGTGATTACTACCTGTTATGTTGTTTTTCCGTTGAGTTTACGTGTTATATGAAGTTATAAGGTTTCAATTAGTGCTATTGCTTTTTTTTTTGGCTAATTATTTAACTGTATGGAATAAAATTTGTATACAACATTGTATATACTGTAGCTATGCTAGAATTACGAAATTTAAAGGACAATCAGGTCTCAGTGTTAACAAAATGGACTCCAATTTTGTTTGGTTATGTATATGTATGCTGCTAAAAAGATCATTTAAAATGAATACATGAATCGATGGATTGGAATGCGTATGTACCTTGATTCATAGTAAATAAACATATGTTTAAGTGACGAGTTTTAGAGAAACGTCACTTTTGAAACTTAGTTGGTGAAAATTTTACGGCAGATGATGTTACACTAGTTCCTGGATTGGATTTGTTCACTAGTACAGGAGCTGCATTTGCAAAAGTGTTGATATGTAAACTAGTTACTAGCATTGGGTTTCATCTGCTATGATCTGAGAAATATTATATTATTGAATAGTTAACCACAAAAAGTGTCCTGCTGGTGATAGCATGTGCAGCTTATGTGGTACGACAGTAGAGTGTAGACTAGAGCATAAACTGACTTTCATGCGGTTTAGGTGCTGAATGAAATATGAAATCATGACTTTATTTGGTCACTTCTTTTGCTTAATCATCATCAAAATGATATTGAACATTCGTTGAGTTGTTACCTATCAATTTATACTATCAGGTAAAACTTACGGTTGCTGGAAAGGATACTGTGAAAGAGGATGATTTCGATGAATGGACATCAGATTCGTTGGTTAAAGATTACGATATATCAAGTATATCAGGCTCCGAAGATGAAGATGACAGAGAATCTAGCCTCCGCAATGATACGAATAAGGAATTGTTGGGAAGTAATAAAAGGAAGATTTTTGTACTATTATCAAATGGAGAAATAGTTTCGTTCTGGAAAAGCTTATTTCTAGATGATACTGTGAAAATTATTTTTGAACATAGTAAATCCGGTACCATGTTGGATGATGTCTTGCCATGTGTTACAGAGAGAGAAATGACTGCGAGACTGCGTTATGTGGCTCATGAACCTAGGGATAATACCCATTTTAGAGTGATGTTGCTTGCTAGTGGTGGACATTTTGCTGGTTGTGTCTTTGACGGAAACTCTGTTGTGGCCCATAAAACATTCCACAGGTCAGTATTGACTTAATCTTTCAGTCAAATCCCTTTTGCGTCAAATCCCTTAATAATATTTTAACTTCTCCAATGCTGTAATTATACAGAGTCTAGTAACATATATCAACCTCAATACCTCATTTGTATTTCAATGTATCCATGTTGATGACCATAATATTGACAAAAGTAGTAAATAGTATTTTACCATTGAAAGGATTCACCGAGGTAGGTAAGTCTTATTTCACTTTGACAACTTATTAAGGAAGTTCAATAATTATCTAAAAACTGTGGTGTTATGTGATCTGAATTTAATGGTACAAATTTTAAACCCTAAACCCGTACAACACTTCTGTCACATTTACTTATAGACTATAGTTAAAGTTTTATCATATGTTACTATCGTCTTTCTGCCTATTGAACTATGCATGATCTTGTGTCATGTAGATATGTCATAAGGGCCAAGGCTGGTAAAAAGCAGTCATCAAAAGATGCCAGTGGTAAAATTGCACATTCTGCAGGAGCTTCAATACGCCGACACAACGAGCTTGCTCTAAAGAAGGTATATAACATGATTAAGTTCAGTCAATAATCAATATCTTGGCCCTATATTCATATTACTTTTAGTCCAAAACGCCTAGATTAGAAGCTAAATCTTATTCAGTTAAATTATTATTAGTATTTTGTTCTGTTTTAATCACTCAAGTAATTATATTCAAAATCAGGATATTCGAGAATTACTCGCAGCCTGGAAGCCTTATTTTGAAGCTTCCTCTTGTATCTTCATTCATGCTCCCTCAGACAACCGCCAACTGCTATTTGAAGGTGAAACTCCGTACTTTAGTTGTCAGAAAAGCGCCATTAGACGCATCCCTTTGACCGTTCGTAGACCAACATTCAAGGAAGCTAAGCGACTGTATAACATATTGACACAAGTGTCCCCCGAACCAAATGAAGAAACAGTTCCTATTAGTAAGGAAGATTCCAGAACTACAAATACACACAAGGACTTACCAAATTCTAGCAAAAAAAATGTGCGCAATTATGCGGAAGTTGGTGAAGCTAGTATAGTTAATAGTATGGAAGATTTGGTTATATCGAGTGGTAACGAGAGTAAAGCAGTTCTTGTATCGACACCTTTACATGAAGCAGCGAAGGATGGGAATGTAGAGAAAGTTTTGGAACTGCTTGAACAAGGTTCGGATCCGTGCGTTGTAGATGAAAGGGGGAAGACGCCGTATATGCTTGCTACTGAAAAAGAAGTTAGAAACACGTTTAGAAGGTTTATGGCTTTGAACCTTGATAAGTGGGATTGGCACGCAGCTAAAGTTCCCAGTCCGTTAACAAAAGAAATGGAGGAATCTCAGAATGCTAAGCAGGTATTTTTAGAACGTTTTCATTTTTAAATACCTCCAGTTCATTTTTGTTTATATACATAGTCTGAGTTAATAACCACACTAAATAGCAACTGTTAATCCTATCCAGTACCCACACCTTCTTGTTGCCGTATGTATTATTCTTCAAAATTATGTTGCAGTATTTTGTTTTTCACTTCCCTACCCTTGAAATATTCCAGTTTTCTTCACAGTATTTTTTTGATAGCCAAAACTAGGGACGCAAACGAGCCGAGCAGCTCGCAAGCTACTCGATATCGGCTAGAGAAAAAGCGCGAAATGAGCCGAGCCTTATCGAGCCCCAGCCGAGCTTGAGCCTAAAATAAAGCTCTTTTATTTATCGAGCCCAAGCTCGAGCCTGATCCAGCCTTAGTGTAATATTAGCTTTAATTAATATTTAATATCATTTACCCCTTATTTAAAGTTGTCTAGTAAATGAGCCGAGCCGAGCTTTTTTAAACTTGTTTATCAGCCAAGCCCGAACCTAAAAATAAGCTTGTTTAGTAAATGAGCCAGGGCCCGAGCTTCACTTATTGAGCCCGCGAGCCTAAACGAGCCTATTATTTATATCAATTTTATTTAATATATTATTGAATAAATAATAAACGAGCCGAGCTCGAGCTCTCACAAGTTAATCGAGCTTGAGGTTGAGCCTGGTCAAGCTCGGGCTCGGCTCGGCTCGTTTGCACCCCTAGCCAAAACAATAAAGACATTTTGATTTAATATGATCATGGTCTTATAAGATAAAGATAGATTTCTAGTTATTGTATTTTACCTTGATGAATTTTTCAATGAATTTAACGTAAGCAGGATGAGATTTCTATCAAACATTGAGGGTGTTAATGGGGTATTTGTTTGTGTACGCCACCTATAACCTATGTATCATTTATGGGGTTTATGTAATAAGTTAAAGGTGGTTGGTTGTTTGCTTAATGCTTATAGTTAAATTAGAACGATATTTGATTGCTTGTTAGGCAGAGAAAGATGCAAAAAAGAAAGCAAGAGCAAAAGAGTTGAAGAAGGCAAGGAAAGCTAGAGAAAAGAAGGCTGAGGTGTGTATTTCTTTCTCTCAATTCTCAAATGCACTGAAGTAGAACTTAATTTAAATTATTTATTACAATAAAAACCTTTTTACGTGCTTCAAATGGGAATAAACATATTACATTTCAATTATCACAGTCTTTCTATTTTAATACTTGGATAAAAGGTATGGTCGGGTGAGGTGAATTCTTTAGATGATCATAAGTTGCATGAATTTGTACCATTTTTACTGATAAATGCTACACAGTTTTGAAATATTTATTGAACATATGATTTGGAATTTGTATTTATCATTTTGTTGCCAAAATGTAGGCAGAGGCGGCTCAGTCACAGAATACTTCATCAACTCAATCACAATCCATCACACCACGGATGACTAAAGAGGTATTCTGCTATTTGTTTTTCTATTACAAAGAGCTTTTTTTCTTTTCGCTCAAAACGCATCTTTATAGGCTCAAACATACTCTAAATGAAATATAAATTGTAAATATAAAAATGTATAGTTGTTGAAAATTATTGTAGATGTCGTTTGAGAAAAACAAAACATACTTTTTTTAATGTAATTGCAGGAGGAACTAAAACGAGCACAAGATGAAGAGAGGGAGAAAAGAGCTGCTGCTGCGGAGAGGAGAATAGCAGCTCTTCAATCACAGAAAACCACTGCCACGTCATCATCAGACAGCTTATGTTCATATTGCCAAGTGTCGTTGGCAGGTAAAGTTCCGTTTCATAGGTACAATTATAAATACTGCTCCACATCATGCATGCATGTTCACAGAGAGATCCTCGAGGATGAATAACAATATAGTTCTCCAAATTTTTCACCATCACTGTTTCTCATTCCCATGATTAAACCGTCAAAATATTTTTCTTGCTTATATTATATATGGGACATGCTTCTTTTCTGTTCCAAATGTCTCGTTAGCAGTTTTTTGTATTCGGTAACCTTTAATTGTTTAGGTTTTGAGAGAGTTAGAAAATACCAATCGTTTTGATTCCAACGAATGATGCTTCTACTTGTATTTCAAAAATAAGAATCAGTTGAAAGAAAATGATTACAACTAACCAATCAAACTAAAAATCCATTAGTTTGGTTTATGTTTGATCCCTGTAGTGTGGTTTGGCATTGAAAAATTAAGAGCAAATAAGCGCGGGATTTCCATCTCCAAACAAAACCAGATTGTGGTGGTGTTTTATTTTGCACTATAAATATGTTTATTTATACATAGCTGATCAGTCATTAAATGAAAGCTAATGTATATTGGGTTTAATTATGTTTAAGCTGATGACAAAATGAACGAGTGGTCGAAACAAGTTTGAATAAATGGAGATAAGAATGTAACAATAAATCTCAAAGTTAAAACCTACAATTACTTGGTTTTTGGGATTCCATAAAATGTGGGAATCCTTCCCATTTTCCATTCTCATATCTTCTTATTCTTATATTATAGGGTTAATGTCAATAATGGAGTTTCAAGATTATAATGTGCTTCTTTTAATACTCATGAGGGTACATAAACTTATATGCCAATACAATATCTGTAATTGAGAGGGTAACCGTTTTTTACATGGTACATGTGATGACGCCTGTGTGATTTTTATTGTTGACGTGGTAACAAAATAAAAAAAAATAAAAAACAGAAAAATGAGCATTGAGAGAGTTTCCGGAAAACCATGGTTGCCTGCCTTTATCATCCCTTGCACCATCGTCTTTGCCACCCAATATCCTCTCTACCAGCCATCGTCTTTGTCACTCTTCATCGGATCAACCAGCTAAGCAGAAAAATGAGCATTGAGAGAGTTTCCGGAAAACCACGGTTGCCTGCCTTTATCATCCCTTGCACCATCGTCTTTGCCACCCAATATCCTCTCTACCAGCCATCTCCACCTGTTACAAAGTAGACATGGTAACCCAAATTGAAACGACAAGGGGGTTTAGGGTAGACGCTGCAAGTTACAAGGGTTGTTGAATTTACAATTTTAGAAGGTCTCGGAGAAGACGTGTTTACAACAACGCACTAGCCAGAGAAGGATTTATAATTAGTTTAATAAATACAACATAATTGTTTTTTTTTTTTTTACTGTAAAACCGCTATTGAAATAGAATTTGGAAAGGTATGAAACCGAGTAGAATTTATATGTATATGAAAAATAAAAGGTATGAAATGGAATAGAATTTATATGTATATGAAATAAATATACATAAATGTATGAATGATATTAACGACAAATTGTTTGATTACAACAAATTTAGAAAAGGAGAATTGGCAAATAAAAATGAATGACAGCTGTGGGATTTGAACCCACGCCCTTTCGGACCAGAGCCTAAATCTGGCGCCTTAGACCACTCGGCCAAACTGTCACATGTTTATATAGTTTGAAGAGATTATTAGAATATAAATAAGACCCTGCAAGATAGCAGTTGTGCACCTGTCAATCGACTTGCATTCAAGAGAGACACGAGAATATTTAATAAAAAAAAAAAAAAAAGAGATGACAGCTGTGGGATTTGAACCCACGCCCTTTCGGACCAGAGCCTAAATCTGGCGCCTTAGACCACTCGGCCAAACTGTCGGATAGTTATTAGAATATGAAATGATATTAACCACTACAATGGTTATTTGATAAACCATTTAGAAAGATACATGTGTCACTTTTGGAATAGTTATAAAACTATGAGATGATATTAACGACTACAATTGTTATTTGATAAAAGAAAAGTTTCAGAAAATGTGAAAATGTATACAGATATAGCAAATACTGTTACATGTTTGTAGTGTTTGAAGAAACCATCTATACTATATTATAATATACGAGGGAGGAACATTTTAATATACCCAAAAAATAATAATTTTTTTTCTCTCTTAATCTATAAATGTACCCCTAAATGAGGGTAATTTTGTTATTTAAACAATAATTATATTTTAGCCCCCCATCTTATTACACTTAAATCACTGAGTTTTAACATAATTATGGGTAATTAATTATAAGTTTGCCAACTGAGTTCAACTGGAAACCGAAATAAGTTTTAAGGGTACTCGGGACGTTTATCGGATAGCGTATTCGGATTCGGTTTGTGTGGGTAGTTCGGCAACACCGCCGCAAGGGTTTCGGGTGGTGGAATCGGTTTGCTTGATTAGGTAGTGTATGCCAATTTTGGTATGTGGGAAAATCGATTGAATGTGGGTGTATCGATGAGGTGACTGTTTCTCATTAGTTTGTGTCATTTAGGTACTTCTCTATGAACATCCCTACTAATTCGGGTATTTTTCAATGGGTTTGTGTCATTTAGGTACTTCTCCATGCCAGCCAAGCCCTTACTACGGTTCAGGTGTGTATCCACATTGGAACCGCATGCTTAGAGAACCAAGCTTTATGAAGTTGAGATCCCGTAAAACCATCTTTCTCCCCCTAACTCAAACTTTGCACCTCATAGACGACAAAACTAATTCAATAGTCATTCGTTATCCGGAAGATTTCTACGACGCACGTGCACACAACCATAGAGTTCTTGGAACGTTTAATGGCATAGTCCTTTTTGTCTATTCTTTCAATCTGATCCTTTACAATCCGTTAACATGTATGTCCAAGAAACTTCCCCCCTGCGCCTACTCGTTTTAACAACGAGTGTGCATTTGGATTTGGTCATGGCTATGCTGACGAGTGCGACCTAAAGGTTGTTAAGTTTAGAAGATATTCAAAAAGTTATGATGTCTACAGTTTTAAAGAGGGTTCATGGAGCACTGTAGCATACAACTTTAGCTTCCTTATTAAATTTCAACATGATGCAGGTACATATACAAATGGATTTTTGTATTGGATTGTGTTGGAGATATATGTCCGATGTAATTAAAAGTCAACGTAACCAACTCGGTACGATCCGAAGAGTTACACGTTGGTACACGAATCGTATATGTTCACAAATAGGTGTGTTATTATTTCTGAAATAATAATATTTGAACTCGAGAGACTTAATATTAATTAGATTATTATTGAGAAGGTTATAAGAGTATAATCTCAAGGAGTTTGGTGTAAGTTTGAGTTTTATAAATATAATGTATCAAATATTAGACAATTTGATAAGTGTTATATTATAACTCAAACAAATCATTTTGGCTTCATGTAAAGGCAATTCTATAAGATTGAAAATGCCCGATCATAATTGTCCACTAGAAGATAATTGCCCATTATATGATGATGTTGGCCACTTGTTGGAAATAATTGCCCATTATATGATGATGTTGGCCACTTGTTGGAAAAGAAGAAATTCTTTTATAAACACATGCCAACAATAGAAGAGGATGATGAAGCTAAAATAGATCATACACATCCAGTGCTTTTGCCACCAATAAAAAGAAGGAAACCAAGCTCTTAGTCGGTGCTACCTTTGGGTATCAAGTGCTTGGTTGCGTGAGCTTCCTACTAGCGAAGATTCGTTGTAACCCGCGTGTTACAATCCCGGTGTAGTCGTCAAAGGTTGATTACTAAACTCTCTTTGATTGTTTATTTATTTGTTTATACGTGTGTAATCTTGATCCTGATTGGGAATATTTATTAACCGGGTTAATAAATTTAACTATGGTTTTTATATATAAAATCGGACTTAATGAGTTTTATATATAAACCGCTTCCGCTATTTTGTACCACTGATTCCCAACAGTGGTATTAGAGCCACGGTTAGACGCATATAGATGGTAGAGGATATAAATTTTGATCAATGTTTTATTTCTCAAAAGTTTTTTTTTTTTTTTGACAAAAGATCAAAACTTTTGGTTGTTTTTGGATTGTGATGTGAATCGAGCCCTAGGTTACTGTAACCATTTTGGTTTTCACACATGTTTTTGTTTTGACTTGCATTGTAACAATTACCGTATTTGGAATGAAATTTATTTGATCCTACTTGCTTTGTGCTCATACATGCTTATACCGATACAAACACGTGAAACAATTGCAAATTTGTTGAGTTTTTATGCTATTAAACACGGTTACATAAACTATAAGGGTTTATTGTGACTACTTGTGAAATTACTAGTTGAGGGACCTATTTGACATTCTTTGAAACCTACTTGAAATCTATTACTTTTTAAATTTCAAGGACTGAAACCGTAACTATTTGAAAGTACAAGTCCAGGGACTAAATTGTCATTTTTAAAACTTATTTTATAAAAGAAATAAATATATATAATTTGTTTTAAAAAGTCTAGGGCTCATTTGGTCATTTTATGAAACTTATATTTCAGGGACTAAAACTGACTTTTAGAAACTTATTTTAACTGAATAGTCTAACCAGGTTAACTTTCATATAAAGATTTTCTTCTTTAATCACTAACTCAGTTAGTGGATTTAACTGAACAGTAGAGGGACCATTTATGTCAATTTTCGAAAGTTCAGGGACTATTTTTGTACAAACTGAAACTACAGGGACCAAAGTGTAAATATTCAAAAATCAGATTAAAAAGGGGTCTCCTGTGTTGAGAACCGGCCCTTGCATGATTAGAACCCGTGACCTCGCGTTTAGAACCGTAACGTCTTAACCAGTTTATCCTCCTACTAGGAGCTATTAGGATTTAGAATTTAATTCCTTTTATATACTATTTAGGATTATAATATTTGATTAAATATAATTCAGAAAACAAAAAGGGTTTTAAACCCAATCGAACCGGACAAGGACGGGACTCGAACCCGCGCCTTCCCGCAAACAAAACACGCGCACAAACCAACTGGGCTACCAGTTGAGATGTGTTATATTCTAAGTTGTATTAAATTTATATACACTTTAGAATTAAATATAATAAATCAATTCCGAACACAGATCAGTTGCTAGCTTCGATCCAATTTGGATTGTTTAATACCTTTTATCTGCAACCCATACCCAACCTAATTGAACATTTAATCGACACACATCAGTGCCAATTTGCTGTAAAATTCGAACTTTTTATAAAAAAAAAAAGAAATTAAAGTAGATCAAAACCACTAAGATTTGTTGGATCTGAGATCTAATTGAGGTTGTATATAAGTTCGTTAGATCCATACGAACCTCTTACACCCTTCACAATCCACCAAAACTTCGTATTTTGTCGAAACCGAAACCTGCAACTTCACCGGAATAACACCTCGCCGGAATTAGTCGAACTGTCGTTTCAGTCGATACCGGTTAGTATATTCTTGGTCAATTAATTCGGTTTTGCTTGTATAATGTTTCCATAGCATGAATTTAAACATAAACCTAAGAATGCCCGTTAATTCGATGTTTGACTTTTCTGTTTGACTCGGATTGAACAATTGGGGAAGATGATCAATTTCGATATCTGTATTTATCTTATTTAAACTAAGTTTAAACATAACCACCAGGCCTGGCCCCGTGGTTATGTCTGTTTGTTGCAACCGGTTGACCCGGGTTCGAACCCAGGCACAACCAATTCTTTTTAATCTTTTTATTTTTAACATTTTTAACATTTCAATAATTTTTATAACCTTATTAAACACTGTTACTTTTATTAAAAATATAAAATTAGTCAATTTATTTATAAAACTAATTTTTATGATATTAAAACAGTTTATTTTTAAACAATTCATAATAAATCGATTTTTAGGAAATAAATACTGAAATTTTCAGATTAATTATTTTAAGTGAGAAAATTTACAAAAATAATATTGTTACTGATATTTTATATAATTTTGATATTTATAATAAATCAGTATTTATACTTATAAATATAGTTTAATTTAGTGTAATTAAATTATATAACTATATAATTTTTATCCAAAATTATTTTTATGATAAAATATGCATTATTCTGAGTTCATATAAATTTAGAATCTAAATTTTTATTATAATTAATTATTTAGATAATTAAACTTATATAAACTTATTTATTGTTATTATAATCATTTTAATTCATTTTATTTATTTAAAATGATTCCAAGGCCATAACAATTATTTTAAATCAGTAATATTCAAGTTCCATAATTAAAAAATTTATTTTTAATTATTCAGATTCAATATAATTATTTTGATAACTAATTATATAATTATCATATTAATTCTTTTAAACAAAATAATTATCATTTATCAAATAAAATATATTTTAAACCATCTAAATTAATTTATAATTTTTATAAATTAATTATATCACTTGTAATATATTTTGGTTATAATCAATTATTTAACTATGTTATTTAATTATACTAGTTAATTATATTTGATTTATTATTACAAAATGTTATATTAAATCAATTATATATTTTTGCAAATTATATTATTTATCTTAAATAAATATTTTTCATAAATAATTCCTTTATATCATATTCATTTTCCAAGTCCTCTTGTTATGTTATCCAAACCACATAGTTACCATTTAGACAAAACCCTACCGAATCCTAGAGATTTAGGATTTTCGCTTTTTCGATTAAACATTATTGTTGATACATATTCCATATTGTTGCATGTTCAATGAATTAGAGTGACGTGGAATCTTATTTCCAAGAACTCTCACATTTGCATATGTGTTTGGACTTACCCGAAATCAATGTGAGTTCATAGTTCCCTTTTTACAATTATTTTTGGGATGAAACATATGATACGATGTGATACAAACTTATTTGCTATTTGTGGTTCCCCCGATTGTCCTTGCATTTGCTTAATACTTGTTGTTGTTGCTTTAACGCGTTTACGTTCATTAACTTGCAAAAGCCCAGCGGTTATATTATAGTGCTATAGGTGTGACGCCCCATCTCACTTCCCAAACTATTTGTTGCAATTGTTGTTGTTGGTACTCATGTGAAACTTTTTGGAAGTGTGATGATAGACCTGTGTTACGTCATAACGAAGGTTTGAATGTACCACCAAGTGACTACTTGTGTTACTCTTTTGCTTAAAGACATATCACATGCCACAGTGTTAAACCATTTTCATATCACATTGTTATTTTTGCCTAACAAAACCTATGAATTCACTCAACCGTTTGTTGACCCAATATTTTTCTAACATATGTTTCAGGTGACAATGTTTGATGCTATGATTTGCAAGAATATTTCATATAGGATTGATCAAGACTTATGCCTTAGATTAAATCCGAATCTATTGTATTTGTGAAACAATTTGTTATTTTGTTTATGTACTTTTATTTACTCAGATGTGAATGCAATCTCTTTAATTGAACCTAATCTATATTTCAACTTAATTTAATCATCATGTGCTCAAATGCATTCTGCCATGTTTCGTGGTGCCCTTGACTTTTCCGCCTTCGGTCAGGGTGTCACAGATTGGTATCAGAGCCATGGTTATAGGGATTTAGGTTATTAGTAATACTTTGACCTAGACTATAACTTACCTAGGACACTTTCCATTAGCAAACTCTTCCATTATCTTTGCCTTTGTCTTCATCCCTATCCTTATCTTTTGTAACCAATGCCTCGTCACCGCAGATCTCATCTTTAGATTTTACAAATGCTCATCACCTATCCTTAGGTGATTATTTTCAAAACCTCTTCTGATTTTTTTTAAAATTCTCATCAAAGTCTTGGGCTCTGATAACGAACTCGTGCAATCTGGAAGGGTGGATGCCTGTATTCGGGGTTTTCTGTCTAGGCAAGCACTTCGTATAAATTCCAACTCGAGGAACCAGTTGTGCTTACCTGGGAATTCTTTGGATGAGTGTCCACTTATAGGCTAAAGCATGAATTCACTAAGTTATAAGAACCCAACAACTTTGACTTATCATTGATGTCGTTTATTCGTGGAATAAATGATATCCATCTTGTTACGTGTTTCCTCTTATCCTCATTGATTTTATGAAACTACTTTATCCCATTATGAAATCACCATGATCTTATGTTTTACCTACCTCGTGTAGATGCCTCCTCGACGTGCATCACAATACAATGTCCCGAACGCAGAATTGGCAGCTCTTCTTGTTCAACAGATAGCTGCAGTACTTCCCGACCTTGTAACACAACTTTCTCAAGCCACCAACGGACAAAGTAGCAGCAGAACCAACGGAAACCATCATGATACTCCATGCAACTTCAAACAATTCAACTCTTGCCACCCCACTAAGTTTACGGGGAATGAAGGTGCTACTGGACTCCTTCAATGGACCGAAAGTATGGAGAATACATTCCGTCACAGTCAGTGTACAAATGAACGCAAGGTCGAATTTGCTTCTAGCGTCTTCCAAAAGAGGGTGTTAACTTGGTGGAATGGAATCATGAAGGATCGCACAGCCGAAGTTGTTTGTCACGATAAATTCGTTCGTTTACCATTGCCGTCTGGTAAAGTGCTGAAAGTCTATGGGGAAGGACCCTATAAAAGTCTCAACCTCATATCTTGCGTTCAAGCTCAGAAGTATTTGCGCAAGAACTACGTGGCTTTCCTGGCCCACGTGGTGGAGAAGAAGGAAGAAACCAAGAACATTAAAGATATTCCAATCATTCGAGATTTTCCTGAAGTTTTTCCCGATGATCTACCTGGCTTACCTCCCGTGCGTCAAGTAGAATTTCGCATCGATCTTGTTCTTGGTGCTAATCCTATTGCCAAATCTCCCTATCGTCTTGTACCTTCGGAAATGCAAGAACTTGCTAACCAACTTCAAGAGCTTTCTAACAAAGGTTTCATTCGCCCCAGTTTTTCTCCTTGGGGAGCTCCAGTTTTGTTCGTCAAAAAGAAAGATGGTTCCATGCGTATGTGTATCGATTACCGTGAGCTGAACAAACTCACCATCAAAAACCGTTATCCCCTGCCTCGCATTGATGATCTCTTCGATCAATTATAAGGTGCCACTTGCTTCTCGAAGGTCGACTTACGCTCTGGTTATCACCAACTACGCATTTTTGAATACGACATTCCTAAAACCGCTTTTCGCACACGCTACGGTCACTATGAGTTCACCGTTATGCCATTTGGTTTAACCAATGCCCCTGCGGTCTTCATGGATTTAATGAACCGTGTTTGCAAGCCCTACCTACATAAATTTGTCATTGTTTTCATCGATGACATTCTTATCTATTCCAAAACCAAAGCTGATCATGAGAATCACCTTTGATTGATCTTAGACCTCCTAAAGAAAGAACAGCTTTATGCCAAATTCTCGAAATGCGAATTCTGGCTTAAGGAAGTTCAATTTTTGGGACACATCATAAACAACAAAGGAATTCATGTTGATCCTGCGAAGATTGAAGCCATAAAGAATTGGAGTATTCCTACCACTCCAACTGAAATCCGTTCTTTCCTTGGTTTAGCTGGGTATTAGCGACGTTTCGTTGCCAATTTTTCCAAACTTGCTGTTCCGCTTACGTCTTTAACTCATAAGGGTAAACCTTTTGAGTGGGGACCAAAACAAGATGAAGCTTTCCAAATTCTTAAACAGAAACTTTGTGATGCTCCTATTCTGACTCTCCCCGATGGTAACGACGATTTTGTGGTGTATTGTGATGCTTCCAAACTTGGCTTAGGCTGTGTCCTCATGCAACGAGGCAAAGTCATAGCCTATGCATCTCGACAACTGAAGGACCATGAGAAGAGATACACTACCCATGATCTTGAATTGGGTGCCGTAATCTTTGCTCTCAAAATCTGGAGACACTATCTTTATGGTACAAAATGTGTGATTTTCACTGATCACAAAAGTCTCCAACACATCTTTGATCAGAAGGATTTAAACATGCGCCAACGTAGATGGATTGAACTTCTAAACGACTACGATTGCGAGATTCGCTATCACCTCGGAAAAGCAAATGTTGTTGCCGATGCTTTAAGTCGTAAAGAACACATTCAACTTCATAGCATACAAATCCATTCTGACATCCAAACCCGTATTCTCCAAGCTCAGCAAGATGTTGTGGCCAGCGGTGAATTGCTTACTAAATTACCTCATAAACTTGATCTCCTTCTAGAGACCAAAGAAGATGGCTTACGACATTTCAAAAACCGTCAGTGGGTTCCTAATCGTGACAACCTTCGTACATTCTTGATGGACGAAGCCCACAAGTCCCGATATTCTATTCATCCCGGTGCGGACAAGATGTACATGGATTTTCGAAACCTTTACTGGTGGCCTGGAATGAAAAAGGATGTTGCTCTCTACGTGTCCAAATGCCTCACATGTTTGAAGGTTAAAGCTGAACACCAACGACCTTCTGGATTACTTGAACAACCCGAGATTCCTGTGTGGAAATGGGAGGAAATTGCTATGGATTTTGTAACCAAGTTGCCACGCACTTCTCGAGGTTATGACAGCATTTGGGTGATCGTTGACCGTCTAACCAAATCAGCTCACTTTTTGCCAATCCGAGAAGATTACTCTGTTTCTAAACTTGCTAAACTCTACCTTGACGAGACTGTTACTCGTCATGGTGTACCTTTGAACATTATTTCTGATCGTGATGGCCGTTTTACCTCTCGTTTTTTGGGAAACTATGCAATCTGCTTTGGGAACTCGACTAAATCTCAGCACAGCTTATCACCCTCAAACTGATGGTCAGTCTGAACGAACCATTCAAACCCTTGAGGATATGTTACGAACTTGCGTTATAGATTTCGGTGGTAATTGGGATTCACATCTACCTTTGATTGAATTCTCTTACAACAATAGTTACCACTCCAGTCTTGGAATGGCGCCTTTTGAAGCTCTCTATGGTCGCAAGTGTCGTTCTCCTGTTTGTTGGAACTAGATTACTAAGGCACAAATCACTGGTCCTGAACTAATCCAAGAAACGACTGACAAGATCTTTAAAATTCGTGACAACCTTACAGTGGCTAGAAGTCATCAAAAAAGTTATGCTGATAAACGACGCAAACCCCTTGAATTCCAAGTCGGTGAGATGGTACTTCTCAAGGTCTCTCCTTGGAAAGGTATTGTACGCTTTGGAAAGAAAGGTAAACTAGCTCCACGATATGTTGCTCCTTTTAAGAACATTGAAAGGATTGGTAAAGTAGCCTACACACTTGAGTTACCTCCTGAACTCAGCAACATTCATCCTACCTTTCAAGTCTCAAATCTCAGAATGTGTCTTGTTGATGAAAACCATCATGTACCACTCGACGACATTCACATAGATGACTCCGTGCACTTTGTTGAAAAACCGGTAGAAATCATGGACCGCAAAGTAAAGAAACTAAGACGAAGCCGCATACCTATCGTTAAGGTACGTTGGGAATCCAAACGTGGCCCAGAATTCACTTGGGAACGTGAGGATGATATGAAGACCAAGTATCCGCATATTTTTGCAAAAGAATCCCCTACACCAATTTCGGGACGAAATTCTCAAAAGTAGGGGAGACTGTAACCATTTTGGTTTTCACACATGTTTTTGTTTTGACTTGCATTGTAACAATTACCGTATTTGGAATGAAATTTATTTGATCCTACTTGCTTTGTGCTCATACATGCTTATACCGATACAAACACGTGAAACAATTGCAAATTTGTTGAGTTTTTATGCTATTAAACACGGTTACATAAACTATAAGGGTTTATTGTGACTACTTGTGAAATTACTAGTTGAGGGACCTATTTGACATTCTTTGAAACCTACTTGAAATCTATTACTTTTTAAATTTCAAGGACTGAAACCGTAACTATTTGAAAGTACAAGTCCAGGGACTAAATTGTCATTTTAAAACTTATTTTATAAAAGAAATAAATATATATAATTTGTTTTAAAAAGTCTAGGGTTCATTTGGTCATTTTAAGAAACTTATATTTCAGGGACTAAAACTGACTTTTAGAAACTTATTTTAACTGAATAGTCTAACCAGGTTAACTTTCATATAAAGATTTTCTTCTTGAAACACTAACTCAGTTAGTGGATTTAACTGAACAGTACAGGGACCATTTATGTCCATTTTTGAAAGTTCAGGGACTATTTTTGTACAAACTGAAACTACAGGGACTAAAGTGTAAATATTCAAAAATCAGATTAAAAAGGGGTCTCCTGTGTTGAGAACCGGCCCTTGCATGATTAGAACCCGTGACCTCGCATTTAGAACCGTAACGTCTTAACCAGTTTATCCTCCTACTAGGAGCTATTAGGATATAGAATTTAATTCCTTTTATATACTATTTAGGATTATAATATTTGATTAAATATAATTCAGAAAACAAAAAGGGTTTTAAACCCAATCGAACCGGACAAGGACGGGACTCGAACCCGCGCCTTCCCGCAAACAAAACACGCGCACAAACCAACTGGGCTACCAGTTGGGATGTGTTATATTCTAAGTTATATTAAATTTATATACACTTTAGAATTAAATATAATAAATCAATTCCGAACACAGATCAGTTTCCAGCTTCGATCCAATTTGGATTGTTTAATACCTTTTATCTGCAACCCATACCCAACCTAATTGAACATTTAATCGACACACATCAGTGTCAATTTGCTGTAAAATTCGAACTTTTTATAAAATAAAAAAATTTAAAGTAGATCAAAACCACTAAGATTTGTTGGATATGAGATCTAATTGAGGTTGTATATAAGTTCGTTAGATCCATACGAACCTCTTACACCCTTCACAATCCACCAAAACTTCGTATTTTGTCGAAACCGAAACCTGCAACTTCGCCGGAATAACACCTCGCCGGAATTAGTCGAACCGTCGTTTCAGTCGATACCGGTTAGTATATTCTTGGTCAATTAATTCGGTTTTGCTTGTATAATGTTTCTATAGCATGAATTTAAACATAAACCTAAGAATGCCCGTTAATTCGATGTTTGACTTTTCTGTTTGACTCGGATTGAACAATTGGGGAAGATGACCAATTTCGATATCTGTATTTATCTTATTTAAACTAAGTTTAAACATAACCACCAGGCCTGGCCCAGTGGTTATGTCTGTTTGTTGCAACCGGTTGACCCGGGTTCGAACCCAGGCACAACCAATTCTTTTTAATCTTTTTATTTTTAACATTTTTAACATTTCAATAAATTTATAACCTTATTAAACACTGTTACTTTTATTAAAAATATAAAATTAGTCAATTTATTTATAAAACTAATTTTTATGATATTAAAACAGTTTATTTTTAAACAATTCATAATAAATCGATTTTTAGGAAATAAATACTGAAATTTTCAGATTAATTATTTTAAGTGAGAAACTTTACAAAAATAATATTGTTACTGATATTTTATATAATTTTGATATTTATAATAAATCAGTATTTATACTTATAAATATAGTTTAATTTAGTGTAATTAAATTATATAACAATATAATTTTTATCCAAAATTATTTTTATGATAAAATATGCATTATTCTGAGTTCATATAAATTTAGAATCTAAATTTTTATTATAATTAATTATTTAGATAATTAAACTTATATAAACTTATTTATTGTTATTATAATCATTTTAATTCATTTTATTTATTTAAAATGATTCCAAGGCCATAACAATTATTTTAAATCAGTAATATTCAAGTTCCATAATTAAAAATTTTATTTTTAATTATTCAGATTCTATATAATTATTTTGATAATTAATTATATAATTATCATATTAATTCTTTTAAACAAAATAATTATCATTTATCAAATAAAATATATTTTAAACCATCTAAATTAATTTATAATTTTTATAAATTAATTATATCACTTGTAATATATTTTGGTTATAATCAATTATTTAACTATGTTATTTAATTATACTAGTTAATTATATTTGATTTATTATTACAAAATGTTATATTAAATCAATTATATATTTTTGCAAATTATATTATTTATCTTAAATAAATATTTTTCATAAATAATTCCTTTATATCATATTCATTTTCCAAGTCCTCTTGTTATGTTATCCAAACCACATAGTTACCATTTAGACAAAACCCTACCGAATCCTAGAGATTTAGGATTAACGCTTTTTCGATTAAACATTATTGTTGATACATATTCCATATTGTTGCATGTTCAATGAATTAGAGTGACGTGGAATCTTATTTCCAAGAACTCTCACATTTGCATACGTGTTTGGACTTACCCGAAATCAATGTGAGTTCATAGTTCCCTTTTTACAATTATTTTTGGGATGAAACATATGATACGATGTGATACAAACTTATTTGCTATTTGTGGTTCCCCCGATTGTCCTTGCATTTTCTTAATACTTGTTGTTGTTGCTTTAACGCGTTTACGTTCATTAACTTGCAAAAGCCCAGCGGTTATATTATAGTGCTATAGGTGTGACGCCCCATCTCACTTCCCAAACTATTTGTTGCAATTGTTGTTATTGGTACTCATGTGAAACTTCTTGGAAGTGTGATGATAGACCTGTGTTACGTCATAACGAAGGGTTGAATGTACCACCAAGTGACTACTTGTATTACTCTTTTGCTTAAAGACATATCACATGCCACAGTGTTAAACCATTTTCATATTACATTGTTATTTTTGCCTAACAAAACCTATGAATTCACTCAACCATTTGTTGACCCAATATTTTTCTAACATATGTTTCAGGTGACAATGTTTGATGCTATGATTTGCAAGAATATTTCATATAGGATTGATCAAGACTTATGCCTTAGATTAAATCCGAATCTATTGTATTTTTGAAACAATTTGTTATTTTGTTTATGTACTTTTATTTACTCAGATGTGAATGCAATCTCTTTAATTGAACCTAATCTATATTTCAACTTAATTTAATCATTATGTGCTCAAATGCATTCTGCCATGTTTCGTGGTGCCCTTGACTTTTCCGCCTCCGGTCAGGGTGTCACAGTTACGACCCTTTTCATGGTTGTGTTTGTTTTATTTTATTATTTTATTTTATTTTATTTTGATTTGTATTTTTGGCGGATAATGGATCCGATGTAATAGATAGGATTAGATTAGATTTGTTTTATTGTAATTACAAATCTTATTGTAATCTCAAAAGTACAAGATCAAGATAAAGATAAATATCAAGATAAAGATAAATGGCGAACAGGTACCATGAAAATAGAGATCGCGGGTCAAGTGGGAGATTTCAATTTTTAGATTTTGAAACCCTTTAGACTAGTTCGTTTCGTTTCTGGCTAAAACGAAATGGGCAACCTACTAGGGGCTCGATTCAATTATTTATTATTGTGTGGTTGTGTTTTATTTATCGTAAATAATATAGATAACCCAAAATTAAATAATTTTACAATCAAGACAACAGTTTTATTAAAACAAGTTTTATAAAACTGAAAAGTAAATTTAATAAAAGAGTTTTATTAAAATTTAAAACAAGATTATTCGCGATATAACGACCAACATAGTTTAATAGGGTATTTAAAACTATATCGAGTCGAGTGTGGAAAGGAGTTCCTATTATCACGAATCAAATAAAATTGAATTTTATAAACCATTGTATAACTCGCCTCATGCTACGAGTTATTCGAAATATTTTTGATAAATATTAAAATAAATCCCAAATTTTAAAATTGATGTTTTATGCCACCCTTAACAAATTAACACTTCATTCTAAATCGAACCCAAATGTTAGTGCCATACCCTGCATCTGGGAGTCCATCATGAAAGAAGATAATCATCGCGTTTCCTGTGTAACACAGGCCGGTGTTACAGTTAATAGTAAAGGACAAAACATCACTTGTTTGACAAGTGGGCATAGTTGGGGTTAAACATACTTCGTTTTTAAACGAAAACCCCAAATGGAGAGTTGTGTAGTGGACACAATTAAAAATCGTTGTTTACCTACATAATCATACCAGTGGATAGTGCTTTAGACAGTTCACTGTGTTTTGATGAATCGGGGTCTCGTCTTAATTAAAATTTTGTTTTTGGGTCATAAAATTATATTAAGATGTTTAAAACATAAAATACTAATTAATTAATTTTGAATTTTGAAGATGTCAAACGAAAACAATTCCTCCCAATTCTCTCTCAAGTCCATCTTAGAGAAGGACAAACTTAACCAATTCAACTTCATGGACTGGCACCGCAATTTGAAAATTGTTCTCAAAGCGGAGAACAAACTGTACGTTCTTGATACGCCACTCCCTGATGAACCCATCAATCAGCAAACTGTTGCATACAGAAGCTATGCAAAGCATTATGATGACTCTATGAAAGTCTCATGTCTGATGCTGGCATCCATGATCCCTGAACTTCAAAATTCCATGGAGGATATGATGGCATACGAGATGAATGAGCACCTGGTAGAAATGTTCCAACAGAAGGCTCGTCATGAAAGGTTTGATGTGATGAGATCACTCATAACCACTCGTATGCAAGAGGGTACATCAGTTAGCGCTCATGTGCTAAAAATGAAGGCATATGTTGATTACTTGGCTCGTCTGGAATCCCCCTTGAGTGATGAGTTAGCTGGAGATATTATCCTCAACTCATTGCCCAAGTCGTATGATCAGTTCACTATGAACTACAATATGAATGGGATGGAGAAGACACTTGCAGAGCTGCATCAGATGCTCAAAACTGCTGAGGTGAATATACCCAGCAAGACTGCACCAGTGCTGATGATCAAGGAGGGTCAGATCAAGAAACCTAACACCAAGAAAAAGGGACATCAGGGCAAAGGAAAGGGCAAGGGCAAATCTGTTGCAAACAAGAAGTCTCAGAAGGATGCCAAATGTTTTCATTGTAATGAAATTGGGCACTGGAAGAGAAACTGTCCTAAGTATTTGGCTGAACTGAAGTAAGCCAAGGCTTCAGGAAGAGAGTCCTCAGGTATATTTGTTATTGAAATCTTTTCTTTTCTGGCAAAACATGGGTGTTTGACACAGGATGTGGTTTTCACATTTGTAATGCTTTGCAGGGACTAAGAAAGATTAAGAAGCTGAAACAGGGCGACTTGGAGGTCCATGTTGGCAATGGACAAAGAGTTGCTGTGAAGGCAATTGGAGAATATGTTCTTTTACTTCCTTCTGGTTTAGAACTTGTTTTGAACAATGTTTATTTTATTCCTAGTGTTACTAGAAATATTGTTTCGGTTTCTGTTTTGCATGGACAAGGTTTTAATTATCGTTTTAATGGTGAATTTATTTCTGCTTATTTTAATGATATATTTTACTTTAATGCAAAACCAAACAATGGAATCTATGAGATAGAAATCCAAGACAATAACTTATTATGCAACATCTCTCATAAACGCAATAAGTTAGACTTTAATGATATGTATATGTGGCATTGTAGACTTGGTCACATAAGCGTGGACCGTGTTAAACAACTCAAAACCGCAGGAATATTAGATTCAAAGTGTTCTGAGTCGTTTGGGAAATGCGAATCTTGCTTAAGTGGAAAGTTAACAAACGCACCTTTTTCAAATGTTGGAGAAAGAGCTAATGATCTGTTAGGACTTGTACATGCATATGTATGTGGTCCATTCAGAACAATGTCAAGACATGGAGAAAGATACTTTGTTACATTTACTGATGATTTCAGTAGATATGGTTACGTTTATCTTATGAAGCATAAACATGAAACATTTGAAAAGTTCAAGGAATACCAAAACGAAGTAGAGAATCAGCTAAATAGAACTATTAAGATGCTTCGATCAGATCGAGGCGGTGAATATCTTAGTCAGGAGTTCATCGACCATCTAAAGGATTGTGGAATAGTTTCACAACTCACTCCACCTGGAACACCACAACATAATGGTGTGTCTGAGCGGAGAAATCGAACTCTATTAGATATGATTCGATCTATGATGTGTCGAACAACCCTCCCACGCTCCTTTTGGAGTTACGCTCTAGAAACTGCCGCAAGAATTTTGAATATAGCTCCAACAAAGAAGGTTGACAAAACGCCTTATGAGATATGGAATGGAAAGAAACCAAAAGTATCCTATCTCAAGGTCTGGGGATGTGATGCTTATGTCACTCTAGAATCTTCGGATAAACTAGATCCCAGAGGTGAAAAAGTTGTTTTCGTCGGATACGCCAAAAAGATCGGTTACATATTCTACCACCCCACTGAAAATAAAGTTTTCACTAAACGCAAAGGCACTTTCTTGGAGGAAGAGCTTCTGGCGCGGGGGATTGGAGAAAACCATGTGGATCTTGAAGAAATTCGAGAATCACAAGTAACTGAATCAAATGTTGAGTCAGAACCAAAAGTAACTGGTCTAGTTGTTGAAGTTGAGCCTAGAAGGACTCAAGAAACAACAGTAACACCAAGTGTTCGAAGAAGTATTAGGGATCGTCGTGCACCTGAAAGGTATGATGATATCTTCATGATTGATGAAGCTGAACCTGCTACTTACAAAGCTGCAATTTTGGATTCAGAATCCAAGAAATGGCAAGAAGCCATGAATACAGAGATGCAATCCATGTATGATAACCAGGTATGGGATTTGGTTGATCTTCCTACCGAATGTCGGACTGTCGGAAACAAATGGATCTTCAAAAAAGAAGACCGATATGGATGGAAATGTGCAAACCTACAAAGCAAGGCTTGTAGCAAAAGGGTACACTCAAACTCAAGGAATTGATTATGAGGAAACCTTTTCGCCAGTAGCCATGCTTAAGTCTATTAGAATTCTTCTTGCTATTGCTGCATATTATGACTATGAGATATGGCAAATGGATGTCAAGACCGCGTTCCTTAATGGACACTTACTTGAAGATGTCTATATGGTTCAACCTGAAGGTTTTGTTGATCCAAAGAATCCTAATAAGGTGTGCAAGCTAAATAAATCCATATATGGACTAAAGCAAGCATCCCGCAGCTGGAATCTTCGTTTTGATCAGAAAATCAAAGAGTTTGGTTTCATTAAAAACGAAGATGAACCATGTGTTTACAAGAAATCTAGTGGGAGCTATATCACTTTTCTAATTCTGTATGTAGATGACATACTAATCATTGGAAACAATATCCCTATGCTAAAGGATGTTAAGGCTTGGTTGGGAAAATGTTTCGCAATGAAAGATCTTGGTGAAGCCGCTTATATTCTAGGAATAAAGATTCATAGAGATAGATCAAAGCGGTTATTAGGTTTAAGTCAAAGTACATATATTGATAAGGTCATACGACGCATCTTGTCACACCCCGACTTTCCACGTGTCACCGGTGGGCCCGGTGGGGAGTATCGTGACGTGGTTGGCAACATCATAGTCAAACAACACAATATATAAATGCACAGCGGAAGCAAAAGATAAATATATTACAATCCGAAATAGTGTAACATCAAAGTATTACAACGGAAGTAAAGGATCCACAGGCGGATCTTAAAATATAAATATTGTTCAACAGACTTTTAGGCGCCTAGAACTTGCAAGATTCTTTATTAACGCCCTGAGCAGCTTCCAGCCTATTACGTACTTGTACCTGTCACTTAGACTTTGGAAAATACGTCAGTTTTCACTGGTAAATACACTCAACCGACTCATTTGAAAAGAGTTTGTAAAATGGTTTGAATGCACTTCGGCACAAAATATGTTGACACATTGATTAAAATGCACAGAGGCAAAATTAACCTTTTATACTTGGGACAAACTATATTTCATGTTATCAGTTTTACATAACTTGCTCTACATACGGGGCCCGGATCTATGTCGGTTCATGATTAATCAACACACCACTATTCCCTTATTGGGAATCCCTTATTGGGTATAATTAATTAATAAGCATATAGCATCTGTCAGGTGTATGCCTACACCCCGTGCTTAGGTCGTGGCCATTGCATTTAATGAGTCAAGGATATCAAGGACACGATCGCATTAATCCCCAATGTTTCAGTCAAGCAATACGAATTAAAAACAGGTTATTTGGATTTCCTGACTTATTGGTCTTTGAATCCCATACCTGACCATGCGGTATTTATATTACCGTATCCCAAGCCCGTAATAGGGAAAATAAGTTAAGAGTATTTACCTGAGCTAGCTCCTGTCTTAAATAGCAAGAATTAATAACTCAGCCGTATTCACTTAAGTAAGCGTAGGTACAATTTACCGGAAAGCTCTAGTCTGGAATGATGGTATAAATAACCAATTAGAATGCTAACGGGTCTTTAATTAAGCCTAAGCTTAGACCGGTTAGTCTTACCGAAAGATACGGTTCAAACGCATGATTAAGCGAAGACCGGATAGAATGTGATTTAGACCCGACAAGTACAGAGACTTGTTTAATATGGGTATATTATACACATTCTGGATTTTGAGATAGAACCGATAAGGTTTGACCCGTTTCGGCTAATTTGTGTAAACTAGTTACATAAGCCGAACCGTACGCGTAATAAGCGTGACGGGTATTCATGAGAGTTATATACAGGTTTCCTAAGTTAATTATGCCTCAAATATGTTGTGACATCAGTAAGATGTCTTTCATTATGCCCGAAACGTGTTTAAACACAAACTAGGCCCCGTAGGGGTAGTTTGGTCATTTAAAAGTTTATAAAAGAGTTTAAGTAACAACCTGAGTTACAGGTCTGATGAAATCAGCAAAAATACATAATTTTCTAAGTTATATCAGTAGGTTAAAGCATATATGTGAATTTTATCAATTATAACCAAACTATGCACCGTAGGGGCATTTTGGTAATTTCACATAAGCCGTAAAGCTTAAAACTGAAGTCTGAGTTTATCAACCTTTGCTTACTCTTAAAATATTATAATTTGCCTCATATATCAGTAGGTATCACCCTTGGTATGTTTAAAATAGTTTTAGTACATACTATGCGTTAAAAACGCTTAAAAAGGCGATTAGAAGCCGTTTCCGGGTTCGATACTTAAATCTGATATTTTTATATTTCCAGAAGGCTTAAAATAATTTATTTATCATATGGAATCAGTAGCAAAAGGTTTGGAGTCGTTTAGATATGTAAAACTCATTTTATGGCCCGTAAGGGCAAAACCGACAATTACGGGATTAAGCCTACGACTATAAGTTATGCTCAGCCTAAAATTAATTAAAAATCTTCAAAAACCCCAAAATAATATAATACATCAGTGGGTATTAAGTTTGATATCAAAAAGTATGTTTAATTAGGCTATACGCTAAATACGCCGTTTAAGTGACATAAAACCTTCATTTTACGCTAATGAGCATAACTCTCATTCTACACCTCAAACTGATGTCAAACTTTGCATACAAGTTTATAATTTAGTAATTAAGGTTTCTACTCTTTTACATTTTCAAAAATCACGTTTTAAGGTGATAAGGGCATAATGGTCAACATATGAGCAATTAACGGAATCATGCGTATTAATCGGTTAACTAACGAACCATGGTGTATAATCACAGAGGGTTATACTAGCATGTAACCTGGTCCAAATGGAGCTCTAAGGTATTTCTAAATCATGCCATAACGGGTCAGAACTGAAGTCAAAGCAAAAGTCAAAGCTTTGCGACTTTCGGTTCCGAACCTGGTCTATACATTAAATTGTCGGGTTGAACATGTTTAGACATGTTCTTACACTAATTACCAAGTTATATAAATGATCAAACAGGTTATAAGTGTTCTACATTGCTAATCATGCATAAATCGCATTTTAAACTTTCTGTTGACTTTTTAAGTACAAGTTTGACCCTACATTAGACCTAGTTAGAGTGGGAATCAGGGGGAACCCTCTTGAGGGTTTATTACCCACATAATTACCAACTTATAACTACTTTTGATTTGAATAATCACTGGACCATTAGTGATTAATCTTAAAGTCAACCGTTAATTACGACGGTTTGACTTTTAAGCTAAAACTTAATCAAGAAAGGTTTAGCAAACTTACCAAGGTCCTATGCACGAAATGTGATCACTTGAGAGAAGGCTTGAGCTCCAAAAGTGATCAGGAATGCAAGAATGAAGTGTGAGGAATGCTTGAAACTTAAGGCCTTTATATAGTGGTTTTAATCACCACAATTTGTTGACACACAAGCCTACAACCCACCACAACTCATCAACACATGTCCTAGATGTTCTAGGGGTTGTTTAGGGGCCAAGCTTGAAGAGGCAAGTCGAAATAATGGGGTTACAAGGGCTGTGGCAGACAAGGATCAAAGAAAATCAATTTCTGTCCAGACATGGCAGTGGCGTAGCGCCACTGCATGAGTAGTTAGTGCTCGCGCTACGCGAGCCCCTAGGGTCATCCAACAAAAACTTTTATTAATTGCAGTTTTGGTCCCTGGCCCTTCTAAAGGTCGTTTTCATGTCTTGTTTTGCACATTGAGCCCTTGAAATTTTCATATAAGGGCTTTAAGACATTTACCCACTTTGTTAAGTCCCCGGTTAACTTAATTGTTACCCGAAAAGGCCTAACTTTCAACGTTGACGCTTTAACCCATCGCACACGAATTTGATCATAACTTTCTCATACGATAACGAAACTTTACGAAATTTTTATCGTGCATTCTTGTGAGCATACTTAATTGTTACAAAGCTTCGGGTTTGTCAAAAGGTCACTCATAGGTATATTTTTAAACATGTTGACACATTTAACCCCTGTAGTTTGTAATCTCTCACTTTTAGCTTCGTATGATCCATGATTTATTCGTTTGAAGGTATGAGCATCATGTAGGGTTAATGTATAATATAATTATTCACTGTTGACATTTAGAACTCGTATTTATACATACTTTCCATGATCCTCAACTTTAATCCTTTTATAACATTCTTTCACACGTTCAAACATATGACACGTGTCTACACATTATAGGACGTGAATTTTCGAGGTGTTACATCCTCACCCCCTTAAAAGAAATCTCGACCCGAGATTTACTGAAATAAATAAGGGTATTTTTCTTTCATCGTGGATTCAACCTCCCACGTGAATTCGGGATCTCTACGGGCATCCCATTTGACCTTTACAATAGGTACATGCTTCCTTCGAAGCTTCTTAACCGGTCGATCCTCGATCGACAATGGTTTTTCCACAAATTTCAAGCTCTCATCTATATGCACATTTGTGTGTGGTATGACTAGCGATTCATCGGCTAGGCATTTCTTCAGATTGCAGATGTGGAATACGTTATGTATACTGCTGAGCTCTTCAGGTAAGTTTAACTTATAGGCAACTGACCCGACACGTTCGATAACCTCGAAAGGTCCTATGTATCTCGGGCTTAGCTTGCCTTTCTTACCAAATCGCATCACCCTTTTCCAGTGTGATACTTTAAGTAACACTTTATCACCTACTTCGAAGTGAAAATCTTTGCGCTTTGGATCTGCGTAACTCTTCTGTCTATCACAGGCAGCTTTGAGACGGTCACGAATCTGGACAATCTTGTCCGTCGTTTCGAACACTATCTCTGGTCCTGATAATTGGACATCTCCAACTTCCGCCCAACAACTGGCGTTCTACACTTTCTACCGTATAATGCCTCAAAAGGCGCAGCCTTCATGCTGGTATGGTAGCTATTGTTGGTATAAGAGAATTCAATCAAGGGTAGGTGGTTATCTCAACTACCACCCAAATCGATCACACATGCACGTAGCATGTCTTCCAACGTTTGAATAGTACGCTCACTCTCACCGTCTGTCTGAGGATGGTAAGCTGTACCGAAATTCAAACGCGTGCCCAAAGATTGTTGGAAACTCTTCCAAAAATGTGACGTGTATCTAGTATCTCTGTCAGAGATAATAGACACAGGTATGCCATGTAAGGCTACAATCTTATCCACGTACAACTGGGCTAACATGTCGGAGCTATAAGTCTCCTTAATGGGTAGGAAATGTGCTGACTTAGTCAGTCTATCAACTATACCCCATATTGTATCTTTTCCTTTCCTTGTCTTGGGTAACTTGGTGATAAAATCCATAGTTACCATTTCCCACTTCCACGCAGGAAGTTCAGGTTGTTGTAGCAAACCTGACGGCTTTTGATGCTCGGATTTGACTTGCGCACATGTCAAGCACTTAGCTACATAGGTGGCTACAGAGTTTTTCAAGCCTATCCACCAATAATTTGCCCTTAGATCCTGATAATTGAACTTACCAATCTATTGCCCCTACAATAGATGTTTATCATTCTATCCTTACAAGGTCTCCAAGGGAGCAGCCTTGATGCTTACGTATCAACTATCATAGAAAAGCTTATATTTAGGTGAGTGATGTGCTGAAAACAGGTCAACTAAAACAACTAAAATTACCCTAATTCTAGACTCTCTAAGTTTTAAATTTATAAAACTAAGACTCTCTAAACCCTAAATCACACGACCGGCAAGTGTACCGATCGATGAAGTATAGCCTAAGGAAGTCCGAGTATCGAACCCAAGAGACTCTAATGATTACGCTACGAGTCTATCTAGACTTAGACTGACACGACCTGACTAATTGTTTATTGATGGGGGGGTTTTCTAAAGCTCCTAAGAACTATAATTAAAAATCAACTAAATTAACTAAACGAACTAGACACGAACTCACACGAAGGCTGAACTCAAGGATGATGAAGGAACTACCTAGACAGGAATCCTGATTGCTTTTAGTTATGATTATAATTGGAAGTTGTCTGCTATGGAACCGGGATCTTGAAATTCTCACCTCTCGGGAAATCTAAGGACCCCTAATCCTTCTCAAGAGCACGCTAAGATCCCCTAAAGGTTGTTAAATTACCAGTTATTAGACTCCTTTACAAGACATCTAATGGGTTTATAAAAGTATCCTACAAGGCTCACTCCCTTACGAGACCTAAACCTAGGATAGGTTTGTTTTCTCAGCTAGACTTGCTAGACAGCAGCCAAAAGGTTAACTTCCTAAGAAGGACCCACCTTGCGGTTTAATCACTTAGACCTAGCAATAATCTCGCACCTTACAGCTATTGACGATTAGTAGAACACTTGATTTTATTAAATTACTGATTATTACTTCTAAGGTTACTTACTCGATTTTCACCCTAAAGGATCAAAGATTTATTATGTGATATAGACGCTCACCAAAACCTAAAACCCTAGCCCGACTCTATTATGTGATAAAGACCGTCACCAAGAATCGAACGAAGCAATAATCGATAATTAAACAACATTAAGCACGCAAACACATCTAACTGATAGAACAAACCGTTTACAATTTATAAACTATCCATAGCATTCAAAAATCCAAGAATAATCAAAACATATGCAATCATTCAACCATGTCTAGGTAGTAACAGAAATTTAGCCGCTAAACATAATTAAAAACATGTTCATAATCCAAGTATAATCAGAATTCATCATTAAACAATCAAAACAAACGAAAAACGAAGAAACAAGATTATATAACCCGTAAACTTCAATCCCGTGTGCTTCTGAATGTCCTCCGATGATTCCCAGCAATCCCGAGCCTTCAAAACCTCTGAAAACAGCCTTCCAAGCTCGTCCAGAACTCTAAAATTCGTAATCTCCTTCTTCTTCTCGGCTGATGATGATAATGATCATATATAATCCTTAAACCCTACAATTCCTTGCTGTTCACGATTTGTTTCGCGTATACAGGATCCTCGCGGCCCGCTTGGGGTTTCAGCATAAGTTAACGCGGGCCGCCCGCCAGTTATACTCCGGAAAACCTAGTTTAGTTGATTCGGCCCGCTTAAGAAGTTTGTATTAGCTTTCGCGGCCCGCCTGGGCACTCCAGAACTGCTTTTTCCGACTTACTTTCGCTCACGAACTCCCGGTTCTTGACCCGACAATTTCTCTTGTCATATTTTACTCGTTTCTTTCACGTTTCAGCTCCAAGTACCTGAAAACACAAAACAATCAAAAGTATATACATTCTACCTAAAACCGACACTAAAAACGAATAACCAACTACTAAAACCTGACGCGAATACCGATGTATTTTACAATACATCAAATATCCCCACACTTACTCTTTTTTCGTCCTCGAAAAAGAATTATGCAAACGGAATCATAGTCGAAATAGTCGAACGGGACAAAAGCTTAAATTATTTTATTAAAACCGAAACTCGTGTTAGCCGCGATTGCAAGTATATCGATCCTCTTAAACCCAACCCGGTTCCAAGCCCTTATCATACAATTTTAGTTCAAGTTCGGTCAATCTACCTAGGGTCTCACGCTAAGAATTGCAAGTCCACCTAATCCCCCCTTAAGCTTATAGGACAAAAGGAACAACCACTGGGTTATTTCCTAACCGTCTTATACCAAGATCAAGAGAGTTTAAAATCAAATCTATTTTTTTTCATTTTCAACGAGCTTAGCCTTTGCTTTTTGCTCTTTTTTTTTTCTTTCTTTCGTGAGTCTAGACGATGCTTTCCCTAACCAAGAGGTATTCCGGCTGTAGAGTCGCGATCCCCAACCACAGATTACTTAGGTTTCGGTACTTTTATTCGGCAAATCGATTTCACACACCCTAGCGGTAATCCGACTGTAGAGTCGCTATCCCCAATCACAGACTACATAGGAATGGCTACTTTCATTTAGTTTCTAGCTCACTTTTTATTCTATTTTTTTTTTCTTTTTCTTTTTCAGCGAGATAATGACTAAAAACTCTAACGATCTTAGCTTATAACGGTTCCCCTTATACTATTTTTGGCAGTTTTAATTTCCCCACTCTCCCTAGATGAGAACCCACTAGTAGACCGACAATTAGGTATAATTAAATCAAAGGAACCCAGAACCGAATCGAGCCTACCCGCACATCCCAAACTAGACACAAGCATGATTATTTTATTCTCATATTATCATTATTTGAACCCGAACAAAAATCCAACTTTTCTATCATTTTCCGTTTTTATTTTTCAAACTTCTTATTTCAAAAGACATTTTCTATTTTTTTAAAAAATTTTTTTTTTGAATTTTTCAAATTTTTTTTTTCTTATTTTTCGACTTTTTATGACTCAAGACTCTACTAACTAGACACTAAACGATAGTTTCCCATCCCCACACTTAAACTCTACATTGCCCTCAATGTAGGATGGAAACCGACTCAAAAACTAAAAATAAATAAGAAATAAAAAGACAAAGACAAAGGGCATAAATTGGAAAGGACTTAGCTGGTTTAATTCGCGAGGATGCTCCAAAACTCTCGTCCAATCCAGCTCGATCATATAGCATTTCATTCGCGATCGGCTTGACTCCAACTGGTATACTTGATAAATGCCCGAAATTTTGAATAAACAGCTCCAAATTCACCAGAATGGAGATTGAGTACGGGTGGTACATATTCGAACCTGCATCAACAAAAACAAGCAAAATACCAAAGCAATACCGACTCGAAACATAAAATGACTCAAAAACCACTAATTTAGACGCATGGTACAAAATAAAAGACTCAAAGTACACCACCGAATTACCATCTTACCCCCTACCGGCACTTTGCTCGTCCTCGAACAACCCAAGTGCCAAGCCTGAACGACGACTCGAACCAACCCGAATGATGATGGTGATAAATGGATGAAAGTCGAATATGGATGATGGATCAAAATGGCTGAACCCATTGGGCCTGAACAGTCCGTTGTCTACAGTAGTGGGCTCGCGGCCCGCGTAAAGTGTGATTTTCGTTGAGGCGGGCCTCTTCAACTTAACTAACCGGCAGCCCGTTTTTAAGTCCGCGCGGCCCGCGTGAGATAGACCAAATAGTTTATGCGGGCCGCCTGAACAACAGGTAACAGCAGAATCATGTGCAGAAACAGCAGAATTACGCATAATGTAATTTTCTTTATTCCCAAACTGCCCCTGCACGTATTTTCTTCGTTTTTAACATTCAACAGACCTGGCAATTTACTCGAACGTCGATCTCGGCCACGTGAAGATGATGCAACCTGCAAAACATACTCGACAAAAAACACGAAACGGACACAAATACGCAAACACACGAAAATGACGCAAAAGACACTAAAACACACTAACACTAAGCTAAAGACACGATGCAGACAAAGACTCAATGTACAAACTCTACAAGTGTGTCACAAATGTTCACGAAATTACGGAGGATCGTATATGCGGAGCTCACCTCCACACCAACTCGTACGGGCCTTAGCACTACAATTCATAACATCTCTCGCATCTTTCCTAACTTTCTCATACTCTCTCCACTCATCATCAAACATATCATCTCTAAACGTATCCCCACACTGAGCCTTGCTCAGTTTCTCTATCTTAGCTTCTAAACTCGTCACTCTCTCCTCTAACTCTTCGACTCTTCCATCCGGCGGATCCCCACACTTGGGTTTTAACATCTCCTCTAAAGTCGGCTCACTCAACATCTCTTTCTCGTCTCTCTCACCCTTCTCACTATCCTCTACCGATGCAATCGCCTCAACTCTCGCACTCGCCCCTCTCGCATTATTCACCTCAAACACTACCGACTCGTCACCCGCTCTAAGTGTAATTGTGCCTAAGAAGACATCTATCAACGCTTTAGCCGTGTTCAAGAACGGGCGCCCTAAAATCAGCGGAACTCTTTCATCGGCCTCCATATCTAACACTACAAAATCAGCCGGAAAAACAAACCTATCAACTTTTACCAACAAATTCTCAACTATCCCCCTAGGATACTTAACCGACTTATCTGCTAACGAGAGGGTCATACGAGTCGATTTCAAATCACCAAGGCCTAGTTTTTCGTAAAATGAATATGGCATCAAATTAATACTAGCACCAAGGTCCGCCAAAGCGTGGTTTTTAACATCACCACCAAACAAACAAGGAATCGTGAAAATGCCTGGATCGGTAAGTTTCTCAGGAAGTTTATTTAAGATCACAGCAGAAACCTCTCCACTCAACGGATTACTAGAACTCTCACCTACCTTATCCTTACGCTTGAGAAAATCCTTAAGGAACTTAGCGTACTTAGGCATGGATCTCAAGGCCTCTATGAACGGAAGATTCACCTTCAGCTGGGTGAACATCTCAAGAAACTTCTCGTATTCCCTAGCATATATCTGCTGCCTAGCACGAGCGGGAAACGGAAGACGAGAAATATCAATCACTCGCGGTGGTGGCCGAACCTTCTTCGGCTGCTTCTCCTCTTTCTTCTCTACTGGCAACTCCTCGGCATGTGCGGTACTTGCTGGGTCTAGCCTAATGTGCACCTTGCCTGGAGCCTCCATCTCAATCACCTCATCTACCTCATCATCACTCCCTATCTCAACATTCTCTCTCACGACCTCTCCTAGACTCAACCCACTGCGAGTAGTAATTGCTTTAACAGAATGGTGGACTGGGTGAGTAGTACCTGAATACTGACCAGAAGGGGACTCTTTCAACTGCCTAGCTATATCCCCTACTGTTCTCTGAAGATCTAGAAGAGTGGACTCTTGATTTTTAAGCTGAAGTTCATGATTCTTATTGATCTGCTCTTGAGTCCTAGTGAAATCATTGAGGGATTTCTGCGTCGCCTGATTTTGTGTCATCATCTGAGCTAACATCTCCTCTATCCTACTCATACTACCCTCTGGAGCCTTACCACTACCCTGACTCTCCTGATTCAACCCTCCACTCGCAAACTGACCTCCTGACCCACTATACTGACCACTCTGACCTGAACCACTACTCGTGTAAAGACCCGGCCCCCTATTTTGATACTGACCAGATGGAAAACCAGGGGGATTGCCAGAAGGGCGAAAACTACTACCACTACCCTGCCAGTTGGAGTTATAATTATTATTATTACCAAATAGACCCCTAGACTGACCGGCTATGTACTCTACCTGCTCTAACGTAAGTGTGGGACAATCGAGTGTATCGTGACCTCCCCTACAAACCTCACACCTATCAACTTTCTTCTTAATCTCATCTATCTCTCTCCTCATCTCTTGCCTCAAATCTTGCTTCACACTCTCGACTATAGCAGCTACCGATGTACCCAAGCTAACCTGGTTTACCCCTCGACCGGCCGAGGTGGTAGTAACAGGAATGGAAGTCCTGCCAGTAGTGCTGTAATCCATATCAGAATGTGCAAAGCTCTCAAACAAATCATTGCACTCAACTACCGTCTTCTTTCCCATAAGCTGCCCTCCTGCTGAAGTATCGAAACGCGCTCTAATCTCAGGAGTAAGACCATTGTAGAATTTCTCAACTAACGCCCAATCCGACAAACCATGCTGTGAACAACGAGAAAGAAGCGTCTGAAAACGCTCCCAAGCTAAGTGATACGGCTCATCAGGCTCCATACGAAAGGAGTGAATCTGGTCACGAAGGCGAGATGCCTTGGCTGGCGGGAAGTATTTTGCTATGAAAGCATCTCGAAGACCGGCCCAAGTAGTGAAAGTGCCTGCTGGCTGAGAATCAAACCAGACGGCTGCGCGTCCAGCGAGAGAGAATGGGAACACCTGAAGGTACCTAGCATCAAGATTGACACCCTCAATGGAATAGGTGCCACAGAGACGAGTGATGCGATTTATGTGAGCGGGAGCATCCTCGTCGTCTCGACCATGAAACTGACACGAATTAGTGATGGCGGTCATGATGTAAGAAGGGATCTACCAGGACCTATCATTCGCTATGTCGGGAAGGGTGATGGGTGAAGTGGCACCGGTGAAACCGGTGGTAGCCTGCTGGTAAACGATGCGGTTCGCCATTTGAACTACGGGTGGAGGACTAGGTGTACGAGAACGGGAGGGTGGTGGGGAAACGTGTGGTGAAATGTGTGGTGATGACTTCGGTGTGAAATCGAAAGCGAGGGTGGACTCGATCGTAAACAGTTCAGGCGGAGGTCCCTGCGAACGCGTATGGGGCATCCACTACAAAACCGAATACTAGTACTACGACTCTAACACTGACTCACTAATCTAGAAAAGACACGAAAGCAAATATTTTTGGATTTTTTTTTTATAATTTTTAGACTCCTACGACTCAACGAACACAAATAGCACGTAATATGTCAAATAAGTCCAAACAAAGTAGTCAACGCAATCGCCAAAGAGTCCCCGGCAACGGCGCCAAAAACTTGATGTGCTGAAAACGGGTCAACTAAAACAACTAAAATTACCCTAATTCTAGACTCTATAAGTTTTAAATTTATAAAACTAAGACTCTCTAAACCCTAAATCACATGACCGGCAAGTGTACCGATCGATGAAGTATAGCCTAAGGAAGTCTGAGTATCGAACCCAAGAGACTCTAATGATTACGCTACGACTCTATCTAGACTTAGACTGACACGACCTGACTAATTGTTTATTGATGGGGGGGGGGGGTTTCTAAAGATCCTAAGAACTATAATTAAAAATCAACTAAATTAACTAAACGAACTAGACACGAACTCACACGAAGGCTGAACTCAAGGATGATGAAGGAACTACCTAGACAGGAATCCTGATTGCTTTTAGTTATGATTATAATTGGAAGTTGTCTGCTATGGAACCGGGATCTTGAAATTCTCACCTCTCGGGAAATCTAAGGACCCCTAATCCTTCTCAAGAGCACGCTAAGATCCCCTAAAGGTTGTTAAATTACCAGTTATTAGACTCCTTTACAAGACATCTAATGGGTTTATAAAAGTATCCTACAAGGCTCACTCCCTTACGAGACCTAAACCTAGGATAGGTTTGTTTTCTCAGCTAGACTTGCTAGACAGCAGCCAAAAGGTTAACTTCCTAAGAAGGACCCACCTTGCAGTTTAATCACTTAGACCTAGCAATAATCTCGCACCTTACAGCTATTGACGATTAGTAGAACACTTGATTTTATTAAATTACTGATTATTACTTCTAAGGTTACTTACTCGATTTTCACCCTAAAGGATCAAAGATTTATTATGTGATATAGACGCTCACCAAAACCTAAAACCCTAGCCCGACTCTATTATGTGATAAAGACCGTCACCAAGAATCGAACGAAGCAATAAACGATAATTAAACAACATCAAGCACGCAAACACATCTAACTGATAGAACAAACCGTTTACAATTTATAAACTATCCATAGCATTCAAAAATCCAAGAATAATCAAAACATATGCAATCATTCAACCATGTCTAGGTAGTAACAGAAATTTAGCCGCTAAACATAATTAAAAACATGTTCATAATCCAAGTATAATCAGAATTCATCATTAAACAATCAAAACAAACGAAAAACGAAGAAACAAGATTATATAACCCGTAAACTTCAATCCCGTGTGCTTCTGAATGTCCTCCGATGATTCCTAGCAATCCCGAGCCTTCAAAACCTTCGAAAACAGACTTCCAAGCTCGTCCAGAACTCTAAAATTCGTAATCTCCTTCTTCTTCTCGGCTGATGATGATAATGATCATATATAATCCTTAAACCCTATAATTCCTTGCTGTTCACGATTTGTTTTGCGTATACAGGATCCTCGCGGCCCGCTTGGGGTTTCAGCATAAGTTAACATGGGCCGCCCGCCAGTTATACTCCGGAAAACCTAGTTTAGTTGATTCGGCCCGCTTAAGAAGTTTGTATTAGCTTTCGCGGCCCGCCTGGGCACTCCAGAACTGCTTTTTCCGACTTACTTTCGCTCACGAACTCCCGGTTCTTGACCCGACAATTTCTCTTGTCATATTTTACTCGTTTCTTTCACGTTTCAGCTCCAAGTACCTGAAAACACAAAACAATCAAAAGTATATACATTCTACCTAAAACCGACACTAAAAACGAATAACCAACTACTAAAACCTGACGCGAATACCGATGTATTTTACAATACATCAGTGAGATGGTTATTCCAACCACTACTTAACAAATTTTAAGGATTAGTTGATCCTTGTAGATAGTCGAACAAATCGACGATTCGGGGCAGCTGATGGCAATTCTTAATTGTTGCCTGATTAGGGTTGCGGTAAATAATGCATAAGTAAAATGAACCGTCTTTCTTATTTAACAATATCAAACTTTCAGAATATCGAGTTAAGCTATATGAACCCTCTATTTTAAAACTTAGTAAATCAGGGTTTCGATTCTTCCAATGATGGTACTAGCCGTCTTGGAGATTTCATAATAATACAGCCTTAAATGGGATATAAATCTTAATTCTACCTGCCTCTCAGGGGTAAACAGGGAAATCTTAGGAGAAGATAGTCAAGATACGAGGAGGTTACATGGATTTCCATATCTCAAACTCCAGTTCACCCATCACTGTTTGTGTCAAATAGGTGACACCTTTATGTTACTAGTTCACGAATTCCTTAGTCGGGAACATTTACTTGGAAAATTCCATTCTGGATATCTTCTTTGAATACTACTAGTCGACTTTAGTACAATATGATCATTGGGATATCTTAGGGGTTCCATGTATTAAACCTCCATACTGATCAGGCATGGAAGCAATCTATGGGACACACTAGGATACGCCAATTCTCATATGGTACTCTTATCAAACATAGTTTGGCATTCGCAGGCGATATAAAATAATGAGAAAATAATAAAATAAAATAATATATATATTGTCGTACTCTTTCTGGGGAAGAGTACTCCAGATTTTTATAAAAGGATTATTTCCGAGGATGGGAGAGAGGGTCAATTAAGATTCCATTGGTAAATTATACCTCATTTTTAATATCTGAAGTTTTTATGAATGTAATCAAAAGCTTGTTAAGCTTATGGTTTACTAAAGGTTTATTATCCTTTGCATTAACGTAAAATAATTAGCAGGTACAATCGATGCTAAAAAGTAAGGACGTACCTATTGCTATTATTGATATGCACTGTCTCCGGCATTCAACCGGTAGTTTAGGCGTTTCCTTTCTTATCCATCCCAGACTTAGTTGCTCCTTCCTTGGCAGCCTCAGGGCAATTAGTACTGATGTGGCCCTTTTCGCCACAGCTGAAACAGTTTGCATTCTTTATGTCCCTACATTCGTGGGACTGGTGACCAATTCTTTTGCAGATGCCACATTGCTTTATCTTTTGGTTTGATCGACACTGTCCCCAGTGCCTTCTGTTGCAAGTTTTGCATGTAGGCTTCTTGTTGGAATCCTATTGGTTATTGTTGGGCTCAGATTTGCTCTTCTTAGGATTCTGGGAGTTATCCTCCTCCCTTTTACGCTTCCCTTCTTCAGATGCTTTGGCAGCCTTGTTTCTAACCACATCGAGTGTGAGAGATAGCGACAGATCTGCCGCTGACCTGAATGTAGTAGGTCTCGATGCTTTCACACTTGCCTTTATTTCTGGGGCTAGACCCCCAATAAAGCGAGCTATTCGCTTCGGTTCCGGTGTGATCAAATAAGGAACCAATCGAGACTTGGTATTGAAACTTGTAAGGTATGCTTGGCAATCTAAGTTCTCCATGACTAATGACAAGAATTCAGTCTCGATCTTCTCAACTTCATGTTGAGGACAGTAATTTTCTTTGATAAGAGCAACGAACTGATCCCAAGTCATGTTGTACAAAGGAATCTTCCCGGTGGCTTGAATCAACGATCTCCACCAGGCTAAGGCCTCACCCTTAAATGATTGTGACACAAACTTGACCACATCCTTCTCAGCGCATCCGCTGATATCCACCACTGTATCCATCTCATCTAACCATGTCATACAATCTACAGCTCCTTCCTCCCCAGTGAAATCCCGGGGTTTACACGAAACGAAGTACTTGTAGGAGCAACCCTTATCACGGGGTCCTTGATTCAGTATGATCTGTTGAGACGGATCACTGTGATGATTAGAAGAGTGACGCTCGTCATCTTCCTTCTTGGGATCATCCTTCTTGGAGGGTGGCTTTGGATGCGGTGTTGATAGGGTCCTACTACGAGTCCCACTATACTCTTCATATTGCCTCTCCAAGGCTTTTGTAACAACGTCGTCAACCAACGCTTTTAGTTTAGCACCCGTTAAATGAACTCGGGCGTTATCTATATTCTCCACTGGATGGCTATTAATTTCGTCTGAGTTAGCCATTTTAATTGAACTGTTACAGAAAACAAGGACAATAGTTTATTTGGGAGTTTATTATGGAATTGCCCCTTAGGGTAATTCATTAACCATGGTAAACAGAGACCATATTTGGTTAATTTATTAATCATATTTATTTAGGATTTCTATTATAATTTATCCTAATTATAAAACATTAACAGTTTTATTAGTGGCACCCAATGGCCTGGTCACATGGACATTTATAAATTATAAGCTTATGATTTCAGAGAATCAAAGCACAATAACAGTTTTATTTAATAGCACAAAAGGCCTAGTCAAAAGGACAAATTTTAAATTATAAGCCATGATTTCAGAGAATCAAGGCCTTTAAGCATGTTAGCACAACAGACTTAGTCACAAGGACATATATAAATTATAAGCTATGATTTCAGATAATCAAAGCACGAAGGTATTCTGGCACAATAGGCCTAGTCACAAGGACATTTATAAATTATAAGCTAGGATTTCAGAGAATCAAAGCCTTGAGGTTTGAACCTAGTTCATTACCTTTTTCTGACAGGGAGTCATAGCTACCACTGTATTTTGGCTCATGTAGAAATGAGCAAGGCCCGTAGGCACTATATTACCACGTATGGTTAAAATATGATCATCTTAATTGATGATGTAAACCCAGGATTCAGAGATCATTAAACTGGGTTAGGAATCTTTTGAAGAATCCTTAATAACGTGTGTGATTTCCAACGAATCACATCTGCCAGGAGTGTTAACATGTTTTCAGATGTTAACTGGGATACGAATCTTTTAAACAGGTCTTACCATCTTGGCCAGGTCTTTATACTGACACTCAGGCTAGGTTTCACTCTTAAGATTCTTTTAATATTTATCGTAGAACAATTTCTAAATTGAAATGTTAATAAGGATATGAATCTAAATTGAGGAACTGCCATCTTGGCCGGTCTTAATATGACCCGAAGCTAGGTCTTGTCCTTTTAGATTTTGCCATTTTATTATAATGGTAGATCTTGCAAAAGGAAATGTTATTTTCCATTTATTTAATATTTCATGTTTAGAATGAAAGTTTAAACTTAATCATTCCACTATATAAAGATAAAAGTATAAAGTTGCCCTAAGCGGGACTCGAAAGGAATAATGTTGTCCTCGTAGGGACTGAAAGATAATTATGTCCTTATAAGGACTCATTAAGGAAACGATCTTCAGCAAGAGGAGTTTCTTCTTTATTTTATTTCTGAGTGTCCTCTCCTTGGATGCTCGTTTCATTCTAGCCGCGGTACGAAGCTCAGCATTTCAGGGCTCCGAATGTGGAGAATTCTTATTACAGCTTCTTCGCTTGGCGACGCATCCAATATAAAAATTTGGAATCAAAATTTTTAGATTAGGATTTAGAATAATCCTATGTTAAGTCTAGACTCAGAAGGTCAAGGAATGTGCTACTGTGTCATTGAGATTAAACGCAAAAGGCTAGCGTTTAATTCACTCAATGTTGGCTCTGATACCAACCTGTCACACCCCGACTTTCCACGTGTCACCGGTGGGCCCGGTGGGGAGTATCGTGACGTGGTTGGCAACATCATAGTCAAATAACACAATATATAAATGCACAGCGGAAGCAAAAGATAAATATATTACAATCCGAAATAGTGTAACATCAAAGTATTACAACGGAAGTAAAGGATCCACAGGCGGATCTTAAAATATAAATATTGTTCAACAGACTTTTAGGCGCCTAGAACTTGCAAGATTCTTTATTAACGCCCTGAGCAGCTTCCAGCCTATTACGTACTTGTACCTGTCACTTAGACTTTGGAAAATACGTCAGTTTTCACTGGTAAATACACTCAACCGACTCATTTGAAAAGAGTTTGTAAAATGGTTTGAATGCACTTCGGCACAAAATATGTTGACACATTGATTAAAATGCACAGAGGCAAAATTAACCTTTTATACTTGGGACAAACTATATTTCATGTTATCAGTTTTACATAACTTGCTCTACATACGGGGCCCGGATCTATGCCGGTTCATGATTAATCAACACACCACTATTCCCTTATTGGGAATCCCTTATTGGGTATAATTAATTAATAAGCATATAGCATCTGTCAGGTGTATTCCTACACCCCGTGCTTAGGTCGTGGCCATTGCATTTAATGAGTCAAGGATATCCAGGACACGGTCGCATTAATCCCCAATGTTTCAGTCAAGCAATACGAATTAAAAACAGGTTATTTGGATTTCCCGACTTATTGGTCTTTGAATCCCATACCTGACCATGCGGTATTTATATTACCGTATCCCAAGCCCGTAATAGGTAAAATAAGTTAAGAGTATTTACCTGAGCTAGCTCCTGTCTTAAATAGCAAGAATTAATAACTCAGTCGTATTCACTTAAGTAAGCGTAGGTACAATTTACCGGAAAGCTCTAGTCTGGAATGATGGTATAAATAACCAATTAGAATGCTAACGGGTCTTTAATTAAGCCTAAGCTTAGACCGATTAGTCTTACCGAAAGATACGGTTCAAACGCATGATTAAGCGAAGACCGGATAGAATGTGATTTAGACCCGACAAGTACAGACACTTGTTTAATATGGGTATATTATACACATTCTGGATTTTGAGATAGAACCGATAAGGTTTGACCCGTTTCGGCTAATTTGTGTAAACTAGTTACATAAGCCGAACCGTACGCGTAATAAGCGTGACGGGTATTCATGAGAGTTATATACAGGTTTCCTAAGTTAATTATGCCTCAAATATGTTGTGACATCAGTAAGATGTCTTTCATTATGCCCGAAACGTGTTTAAACACAAACTAGGCCCCGTAGGGGTAGTTTGGTCATTTAAAAGTTTATAAAAGAGTTTAAGTAACAACCTGAGTTACAGGTCTGATGAAATCAGCAAAAATACATAATTTGCTAAGTTATATCAGTAGGTTAAAGCATATATGTTAATTTTATCAATTATAACAAAACTATGCACCGTAGGGGCATTTTGGTAATTTCACATAAGCCGTAAAGCTCAAAACTGAAGTCTGAGTTTATCAACCTTTGCTTACTGTTAAAATATTATAATTTGCCTCATATATCAGTAGGTATCACCCTTGGTATGTTTAAAATAGTTTTAGTACATACTATGCGTTAAAAACGCTTAAAAAGGCGATTAGAAGCCGTTTCCGGGTTCGATACTTAAATCTGATATTTTTATATTTCCAGAAGGCTTAAAATAATTTATTTATCATATGGAATCAGTAGCAAAAGGTTTGGAGTCGTTTAGATATGTAAAACTCATTTTATGGCCCGTAAGGGCAAAACCGACAATTACGGGATTAAGCCTACGACTATAAGTTATGCTCAGCCTAAAATTAATTTAAAATCTTCAAAAACCACAAAATAATATATTACATCAGTGGGTATTAAGTTTGATATCAAAAAGTATGTTTAATTAGGCTATACGCTAAATACGCCGTTTAAGTGACATAAAACCTTCATTTTACGCTAATGAGCATAACTCTCATTCTACACCTCAAACTGATGTCAAACTTTGCATACAAGTTTATAATTTAGTAATTAAGGTTTCTACTCTTTTACATTTTCAAAAATCACGTTTTAAGGTGATAAGGGCATAATGGTCAACATATGAGCAATTAACGGAATCATGCGTATTAATCGGTTAACTAACGAACCATGGTGTATAATCACAGAGGGTTATACTAGCATGTAACCTGGTCCAAATGGAGCTCTAAGGTATTTCTAAATCATGCCATAACGGGTCAGAACTGAAGTCAAAGCAAAAGTCAAAGCTTTGCGACTTTCAGTTCCGAACCGGGTCTATACATTAAATTGTCGGGTTGAACATGTTTAGACATGTTCTTACACTAATTACCAAGTTATATAAATGATCAAACAGGTTATAAGTGTTCTACATTGCTAATCATGCATAAATCGCATTTTAAACTTTCTGTTGACTTTTTAAGTACAAGTTTGACCCGACATTAGACCTAGTTAGAGTGGGAATCAGGGGGAACCCTCTTGAGGGTTTATTACCCACATAATTACCAACTTATAACTACTTTTGATTTGACTAATCACTGGACCATTAGTGATTAATCTTAAAGTCAACCGTTAATTACGACGGTTTGACTTTTAAGCTAAAACTAAGCTAAAACTTAATCAAGAAAGGTTTAGCAAACTTACCAAGGTCCTATGCATGAAATGTGATCACTTGAGAGAAGGCTTGAGCTCCAGAAGTGATCAGGAATGCAAGAATGAAGTGTGAGGAATGCTTGCAACTTAAGGCCTTTATATAGTGGTTTTAATCACCACAATTTGTTGACACACAAGCCTACAACCCACCACAACTCATCAACACATGTCCTAGATGTTCTAGGGGTTGTTTAGGGGCCAAGCTTGAAGAGGCAAGTCGAAATAATGGGGTTACAAGGGCTGTGGCAGACAAGGATCAAAGAAAATCAAGTTCTGTCCAGACATGGCAGTGGCGTAGCACCACTGCATGAGTAGTTAGTGCTCGCGCTACGCGAGCCCCTAGGGTCATCCAACAAAAACTTTTATTAATTGCAGTTTTGGTCCCTGGCCCTTCTAAAGGTCGTTTTCATGTCTTGTTTTGCACATTGAGCCCTTGAAATTTTCATATAAGGGCTTTAAGACATTTACCCACTTTGTTAAGTCCCCGGTTAACTTAATTGTTACCCGAAAAGGCCTAACTTTCAACGTTGACGCTTTAACCCCTCGCACACGAATTTGATCATAACTTTCTCATACGATAACGAAACTTTACGAAATTTTTATCGTGCATTCTTATGAGCATACTTAATCGTTACAAAGCTTCGGGTTTGTCAAAAGGTCACTCAGAGGTATATTTTTAAACATGTTGACACATTTAACCCCTGTAGTTTGTAATCTCTCACTTTTAGCTTCGTATGATCCATGATTTATTCGTTTGAAGGTATGAGCATCATGTAGGGTTAATGTATAATATAATTATTCACTGTTGACATTTAGAACTCGTATTTATACATACTTTCCATGATCGTCAACTTTAATCCTTTTATAACATTCTTTCACACGTTCAAACATATGACACGTGTCTACACATTATAGGACGTGAATTTTCGAGGTGTTACACTTCTCAATGCAAGACTCAAAAAGGGGGCTCTTGCCCATGGCACATGGAACCATTCTTAATGGCGAGCAGTGTGCTAAGACCGAAGAGGAAAAGAAGAAAATAGAAAGAGTTCCATATGCTTCTGCTATCGGTTCCATAATGTACGCCATGTTATGTACCAGACCTGATGTCTCGTATGCTCTTAGCATGACGAGTAGATATCAACAGAATCCGGGAGAGAGCCACTGGGCTGCAGTGAAGAACATTCTTAAGTACTTAAGAAGGACTAAGGACATGTTCTTAATATATGGAGGACTAGATGAGGAGCTATCAGTTAAGTGTTATACTGATGCAAGTTTCTAGACTGATCGTGACGATTCAAGATCACAGACGGGATATGTTTTCATTCTGAACGGTGGGGCTGTTACTTAGAAGAGCTCGAAGCAAAGTGTGGTTGCTCAATCCACCTGTGAATCAGAATACAATGATGCATCGGATGCTGCTAAGGAGGCTGCCTGGATGAAGAAGTTCATTACTGATCTCGACGTTGTGCCTAGCATAAAGAAACCAATCGAGATGTTGTGTGACAACACTGGTGCCATTGCTCTTGCAAAGGAACCAAGGTCGCATCAAACCACAAGGCATATACTCAGAAAATTCCACTATATTAGAGAGATAATAGAGCGTGGAGACATCGTAATAAGTAAAGTTCATACGGATCTAAATCTGGCTGACCCCTTTAGTAAGCCTTTGACTCAAGCTAAACATGAGGAGCATGCTGAAAAGATAGGGCTTAGATTTGCTAGACAATGGGAATGATTTGTAGTTAGTATTGGTGTTTTAATTTGAACTACAACAGTTATATTGAATAGTTATTTGATTTATTGGTTAAATGCATGTTTAATTATTCTATAACTGTGTTCGTTATTTGTATGTTTAAATCCTTGAATAAGCGTATTCTAAAATATCCGTAGTCGATCAAATTACATGGGAATGAATTTGAATGTAAGACTATTGTGAATTGAGATGATTGTATTCATGGGATGAATAACTCAAGGGTTTGAGAATCAGAATTCACAGATATCACTAGGGAATGATATTGGTTGTGACTTGCTTCAAAACGATCTCCATGGATCTAAGTCATGAGATGTTTTGATATTGATATGATCAATCTGTCCTTTTTCCTTAGGCACATATCAAACTACATTGATCAAGGACAATCTTTGAAGTTATCTAACACTATCCTGAAACATGGATAGTAATCCGGGTAGCATTGGGAAAAATCCAAGATTAAGTGGGAGTTGTATGATGCTGATGGAATTATGTACTTCTATGTGATTAGAAGTTTAGGCATTCAGGCGCCCTCGTTTTAACAACGAGTGTGCATTTGGATTTGGTCATGGCTATGCTGACGAGTGCATTTGGATTTGGTCATGGCTATGCTGACGAGTGCGACCTAAAGGTTGTTAAGTTTAGAAGATATTCAAAAATTTATGATGTCTACAGTTTTAAAGAGGGTTCATGGAGCACTGTAGCATACAACTTTAGCTTCCTTATTAAATTTCAACATGATGCAGGTACATATACAAATGGATTTTTGTATTGGATTGTGTTGGAGATATATGTCCGATGTAATTAAAAGTCAAGGTAACCAACTCGGTACGATCCGAAGAGTTACACGTTGGTACACGAATAGTATATGTTCACAAATAGGTGTGTTATTATTTCTGAAATAATAATATTTGAACTCGAGAGACTTAATATTAATTAGATTATTATTGAGAAGGTTATAAGAGTATAATCTCAAGGAGTTTGGTGTAAGTTTGAGTTTTATAAATATAATGTATCAAATATTAGACAATTTGATAAGTGTTATATTATAACTCAAACAAATCATTTTGGCTTCATGTAAAGACAATTCTATAAGATTGAAAATGCCCGATCATAATTGTCCACTAGAAGATAATTGCCCATTATATGATGATGTTGGCCACTTGTTGGAAATAATTGCCCATTATATGATGATGTTGGCCACTTGTTGGAAAAGAAGAAATTCTTTTATAAGCACATGCCAACAATAGAAGAGGATGATGAAGCTAAAATAGATCATACACATCCAGTGCTTTTGCCACCAATAAAAAGAAGGAAACCAAGCTCTTAGTCGGTGCTACCTTTGGGTATCAAGTGCTTGGTTGCGTGAACTTCCTACTAGCGAGGATTCGTTGTAACCCGCGTGTTACAATCCCGGTGTAGTCGTCAAAGGTTGATTACTAAACTCTCTTTGATTGTTTATTTATTTGTTTATACGTGTGTAATCTTGATCCTGATTGGGAATATTTATTAACCGGGTTAATAAATTTAACTATGGTTTTTATATATAAAATCGGACTTAATGAGTTTTATATATAAACCGCTTCCGCTATTTTGTACCACTGATTCCCAACAGATTGCATATCAAAAGAACGTGTTGATCGTCTTAGATGTTAGGGATATGATACTTTCAGTGATGAATCTCCCATTTGAGTGACCGCTTCTTTTGGGTACGGATGAATGGGGGATGCCTTTCTGCACTACACCATGATACCATGTGGGTTATGAAGAAGCATAACCAATGGTCTAAAATATATTATTTTATATCAGGTATACCTGGCTCCTACGATTACAAACCTCTTTGTATTTTGGACAGTGGAAGAATTCTTATCATGACCGAGTCCGAGACAAACCTCATTATCTACGATCCAATCAAAAATGTGTATGACACGCTCAACATGTCACTTGAATACGAGTATTTTACAAAAATGCATGTTTTGGAGTATGTTGAGAGTCTGGTTTCACCTTTAGATATCATGTCACGGAAAAGGAAGATAAAATGAAGAAAGAGTGTTGTCCTTAATTCCAAGTTTGAGATTTTGTTTTGTGATGTTATAGTTACAGCTTTTCAGTTTGTTTGTTGCTATTTTATTTTTTTTAATCTGTAATTTGAGTTAATTATTCATTGCACAATTAATATTTTCAAGCTTCTCAAAATGAATGATACACAAATAAAAGAGAACACGCTAACATGTTAACGTGAATACATACATAACAAAAAATGGATATCGTGTGTCATTGTTACAAAAAATGGATATCGTGAATACATACATAACAAAAAATGGCTATCTTTTCTGATATGCCCAAGTATATATATTCAGAAGAGCATCAACAATAAGCATGTATTTGGATGATGTTTTTAAATGCCATATGGGCACTTGCCCAACCAATAAAACCATTTCTCTCTCATGACCATCTCACAAACTACAAAAACACAATTTCTCTCTCCTCTCTCCTCTCTCTTCACTCTCACTCACATAACCCATTTTTTCTCATTTTTCCTCACATACACCATCACACTCTCTTTCCTCCAACTAATTATCTCTCTCATCCACATCACATTCTCTCTCTTTAAAAATGCCAAAAAATAAGCTTATTGTGGATGCTCTGAGTGGTCTTGTCAAAACCTAAAAAAGTATCACGCTACTAATTTATGTTACGTAAGTTAATCACGTTTTATACTAGAACTTAGAAAAATAAATTAACATATGTCATCAAATATATTGTAATATATTACGTGATAATAGCGCACATAAGACTAGCCAATACATGTACTCATATACCAATGTTATATGTCAAGAACTTATACCGTGTCCAACAGTCGATACTTGACCCGATAACATAAAAAAGACACCAACACTTGCACCCTATTTGGGTATGCTAACTCAACTACATGATATCAATTTTGGTAACCTTTTTGAGCCTTGTGGCCGATGAACCAGAAAAGGGTTCGGGTTCAGGTTCGCCAGTTGGCACCATTGCTCCTTCGGTTCCCCACATATCTATCCAAGGCAGGGCCAGGGCCCACCCATCCCAAGTGTAACGCCCTGCGTTCCCAAACTTTTATCTTTTGACAAGTCTAGTCCATGTAATTGCTTAATGATATTTATATGGTAAACTATGTGAAACTTTTACGCTATGTGATACTTGACTCTTGTGATACTTGACTCTCGTGATACTTTGAATCTTGTGATACTTTGAATCTAGACTCTTTTGATACTTTGGAAACTAGAAACTTGACTCTTAAAACTAGACACTTGATAAACTTTGATACTTTGTTAAACTAGAGACTTGATACTTATGGAACGAGAAACTTTGATTCTTCATTTGAACGAGAAACCTTGATACTCAATTTATACTTGTTGAACGAAAACCGACACTTATTGTAGGATAGACTAGCTTATACATAGACTTGAAACTTGGAAACTTTTGTGTTGATTATATAGTTATACCATGTAATGGTTACTCACAATAATACGCAACGCTTAATCTAGCTCACAAAACAAACCAAATTCAGAAAACTAGCAAACGGGTCTCGGCTGTCCGAATGGACATCCGATCGGATGACCATTCGATCCGATGACCATTCGACCGAATAGCCATCTGATCCATTGCACACTTACACCGCCTTAGCTGTCCCTTTCACCTATAAATACTCCACTTGTGCTCTCATTCTCACCTTTCACTCTCTGTCATCCGACCACACGCACTCCCAAGCACTTTTCTCGAGATTCAAGGCCTTTATCGTAAGTATTCTTCCCAAATATTTGTACAATCTTCATCATTCATCACTTCTACACATGATTCTTCATCAAAATCACACGAACAGTTAAACTTTTTCATGAAAACCAACTGTTTTTGGGCCTCTTGAAGGTGTTTTCCACTTAGTTATTTGTACAACCTGTTGTGGAGCAACATCGGCCTCAGATCTAATAGATTTTCACAGTTTTTAAACAAAATCTAAGGAAATAACACACTTTTATACCAGATCCGACGGGATTTCTTTTGTTTCCGGTTCAGATCTGATGAACTTCATAAGTTTACACTTGGTTTTCGAGCTTTTCTTCAACTTTTATACAAAACATGGGGAAAATCAGACTCGAACAGACTTTCGACTCGTTTCTTAGTCAAAAGCCGGCTTGAGAACTGAACTTCACCGGAAAACTGACAGTTTGACGAGTTCAAACATGAAACACACCGGAAACAGTTCGTTGGTTCGAGAAGGGTGGTTCCCAGCTGACCGACGAGCTGGGTTTGGTACGTTTCCGTTGTTTGACGCGTCATTACACCGACTCCGTTAACTCGAAACTTAGAAATTTCACGAAACTTCACTCACTGATCGTCTGTCCGGATGGCCATCCGATCGGATGACCATCCATCCAGATGATCTGATTATCATGACACTTGTTTGTTTTACAGGACACTATGATCTCAACACTTGAAACTTTATCAGTTTGCAAACACACACTGATCGAATGGCCATTCGATCGGATGGAGTCCATCTGTTCGAATGGTCATCTGATCGGTTGACCGTCCGTCCGGATGACCATCCGCTCAGGTAAACTGTCAGACACTTTATCTCGATTTTCACACCATTCGACACTCTGTTCCCAACCGGGTCAACTCTTAGAGGACTTATGCTCTGTTCCCCACACGCAGGTTGATCCAGCGCTCCCTTCGATCCAATTTAGCAGTGTTTGATTATAAGCACCCGCTGTGAGTATACTCGATCCCTTTTCGTTTTAAACACTTTTGGGATGCAACTTGTATTCTATAAACTTGACACTTGAAACTTGATACTTGAGAATTTTATGCTATGTGAATGTTTAATCCTTGTGTGTAGTTCCGCCTTAACAATGGTAGCGCTATAGGGGTAATGCACCTCCCCGTTAGTCTTTGGGGTATTGTTAGGAGGAGACATTTAACCTCCGGTTAGTCTTTGGGAAAGGCATTTAACGCATTGGAAACTTGGGCTATCACTTGGACTGCGTAAACTAGCATGGTGAAACTTGATATATGTTTATATGACGGATATGAGTTTTTAAACTATTATGCTAGGTATTCAAACTTGCATGCTCGTTAACATTTTTGTTGATAGTACTTTAATACATGTTGCAGGTTGATAGTAGCTGAGGAAATCAAGAAACAAGCTAGGATGATGCTTAGAAATTCATCTTTGTTAATTCAAGAATTTGAACAATATTTTGATGTTGATGTTATTGATACTTTCGTGATTGTGTAATGTGATTGATGTTTAGACAAGTTTTATGAAACTTGATTAATCTATATTGAAACTATTAGCGTTATGGAAACTCTTGAGCAATCTGATTCGCTTAGTGCCGCGCCCCGATGTTTCCTCCATCGGTTGGGATGTGACACCAAGCTCCTTGACCGTCCCATCCTAATTGACCGTATGTCACACCCCGACCGCGTAAAACAACAAATCGCGGCGGAAACATCGGGGCGTGTTGTAACAGAATTAATTGTTTCAAATCCATGGCAATTGAAGTTTCGTTTTATTGATTTCAAGTGTTACAATGTCTTAACAAACAAAGAAATACAACATAATTAACTAGTCTTGCATCTTTTATTGTCACTAAAGCCCAAGACTGCCTATGTGTATCTTGATCATCTTATGCAACAGTTCCTGAAAAACACATGTGAAAATAGGTACGTCAGCATAAAAATGCCTGTGAGATACATAGGTTTTGTGAAAATAGGTTTCATGACTTATGTTTGAGAAAATGTTTAGTCATGAACCTTGTAATTTGCTTTGTTTTGTAAATCATTTGAAAAACAATGAGTTCAGATGATATGTATAAAATAAGTGAATAATGTATGGTTAAATGAATAACCATAGTAAAATGGGTATGTATAAGATAAGTTATTTGTAAAACAATGTCTTGTGAAAAGTATGTTATTTGTATAAAATGTTCTATGTCTCAAACTGAAATGATTCAAATAACGCTACGATATGTAATACCATACAAACACTTATATATAGGAAGTACCAGCGGCGTATCCACCATGCTTGTATCATATTACACACGCATCGTTACTTAATCACTTAATCAAACCAAACCAACCAATGTAAGAAGTCTATGTTTAAATCAATTGTCAAATGTATTGGGTAATATGTCAAAGTGTTCATGTCAAGATGTAAATCATATCAAAATGTCTATGTCAAATATCCATGTCAAATGTCTATGTCAAAATGTCATGTAAAACGATGTACTAAGTAATGCACACAATTGGGCACACCTAGCATGAAATGTCATAAAATCATGTACTATAATGTACTAACGAACATAGCAGGTATATGATGTGAAAACGGGAAAGCATGAATGTAACAAGTAGGCACATGTGTTTCACCCCAAAACAGTTTGGAAAACAGTAAAAGAGGGGTCTATGTACTCACTTGAGATTGCTCAGAAGTCCTTGAGTAACAACCAAACAATGCTAGAGATCGCGGATATCAAACGGCACCTTATATAGATAACTATGTTAATTAACCGGACCTAGATCGGAAGATCGGGTAGCATTAGGGTTTGTAAACCAAACGAGTGTAGAGACTCGTGTCATTTGGTTTAACAAAGCCTACATACTAAATGAAACCTAACATAATTGTTTACGACCCATTACGGCCCGTTTAGGTAGCTTATGCTACTTTAACGCGTCGTTCGCGTGAAACGCGTTTGGACCGCCTAACTAGTCCTATGACAAGTGTTATATGCCTAAACATGTTACATAATCAGTTATGTGACAAAGGTTTAGGTTACATATGCTTAATTACCAATTATACATGAAAAGGGTATTCTGGTAATTTACCTAAGGCATATAAACTTCCTATCATACAACTACTTAAACGATGTGACCATAGGGTATAACCTCGGAAGGTTATGCCCTATACTAGGGTCACCTAATGTATTTGGTCGGATCCTAATGATCGACCAAACTGGGTCGGGTTCGAAGGTATAGGCGATTTATTAGATCGCCTACCCTACGACCCTAGACAACGTGGTAATCAGTGGGCATAGTCCCAAGGGACTATGACCAACGTGATTACACTCACGTTGCGAAGTTCAAACGAACTTCACATTGACCATTACTGGTCAACGCTGAAAGTCAAACAAAGTTTGACTTTCTGACTCGAAAAGCAATAAAATAAGGAAAAGAACGAAAGAATACTTACGAAGGGTCCCCGAATGCTAGTCGTGATCACAATAACTCAGGTATGAAACAATGGTTCCAACTTAGAGTCAAATAGATCAGATTCTTGTAAGTAATGAGGTTGGGGGTGATGGGGTATTTATAGTTTTCGGGTAACCGTTAGGATCGTTTGTCGAATATCGTGCCTTAATCTCATGCGTACACTTGTCGGAACCTTATGGTGGCTCATTTGGTCACTCACCATAAGAGATCAACATGTGGCAAAGTGATTAGGAGTGGGTAACAGCTGTTAACAGCTGGATTAGAAGTTTCTGATGTGCAGACATAAGCTTACGGACCTCAAAGCTGCCAATGTTGAGGTCCGTAAGTTAAAACTTTGCCAGATTTACAGTTTTGGTCCCTGCAGTGCAATCAGCCCATTTTCGACACGTTTATGGCCCGTTAACCCCATTTCAAAGCTCTAAAATGAAGTTAAAGTATAGGGAACTTAAAATGTGCTCAAAAATATCTCGGATGTCGGTTCGTTTAGCCGTACAGTTGCGATGTTCGGTTAATTACGACGGAATGCGCATAAGCGCGAAAAACGATCCAAATGACGAAACGAATGGATTTTTCTTATGGCGAACACTAAAATATAATATAGTCATGCTTTCATAAATTTTTGGATGTCCGTATGTATTCAGAACGTAAGTTATGCGCGAAAATGCAAACTTGTGCACTTTTTGACACTTTTAGTCCCTGAATGACACAAAAGTTTATTTTAGCATACCGAACACCTCAAAGCCTATTTCTAAGCTATGTAAAGGATATTTATGGTATGTTTAACTTATGGTCATGTTCCGGAATGTCTGTTACAGTTTAAATTGGCATACTTTCGCAGTTTGTCAACTTTAGTCCCTGTAAGTGATTTAACTTTGATTTCACCACACCAAACCTTCCAAATCTTATATCTAAGTTATGTAAAGGTTATTTAAGGTATGTTAAACCTATTTCACTATTCCGGAGTGTTTGTTGCATTAAACTGGTTATATTTACGCATTAGTGCGCGTATAACCTTCCAGAAAGCGATTTAGAGCTTGAAATCGAACAAGAGTTGATATGTGCAAAAGCTACACATATTTATACAAGTTCAAAGTATGAAATACAATATTTCATTGGTTTGGTATTTGTTTGATGGTCGCAGAGGCACAGGTGTTACAGTCTCCCCTACTTTAGGAAATTTCGTCCCGAAATTTATTTAGAGGAAACTTGTGAAGACAGATATGACGGTTTCGCTTTTTAGGCAAATCCATTGAACCCTTAAGTAAAACTCTGGGCCATGTTAGGATTCTTAGCGAAAATGTCAATCCCTCAAAGAGAAGTCCTTGTAATAGCAAAACATGGAGTTTCAAACTATAGACAGGAGGATGTTTCCCGTGAAGAATTATCGTAGGAAACTGTGTGTGTGATTGAGATCAGAATTGGGTTGTGTGAGAATAAATGACATTGGTCAAAGTCCAAGACTTCTCCCGTATCATTACTCTTGCCACTGTTGGTCTTAACACATGACAAAACTTCCTGTGGTTCCTATGCACTGAACTCCATAATTATGTAGGCCTCCATAATTACGTAGTTCCTTGCACAGTCCGCACAGTTTATTTCATAATGCGTATGGGGAAAAAATTAAACGAATAATCTCTTGAACTAGACCTCACGAGGGTCTATCTAACTACATAAACACATGATACATTTAACTAGATTGTCGAACCAATCTATTTAACTTAACTACTCAAGAGAATTATTTAACTACTACATCGACGTAGGATGTATTTAACTAGATTGTCGAACCAATCTATTCAACTAAACTACCCAAGAGGAATATTTAACTACTACACCGACGTAGGATGTATTTAACTACTACACCGACGTAGGATGTATTTAACTACTACACCGACGTAGGATGTATTTAACTAGATTGTCGAACCAATCTATTTAACTTAGATCGACGTAGGATCTCTTTAACTACTACACCGACGTAGGATGTATTTAACTACTACACCGACGTAGGATGTATTTAACTAGATTGTCGAACCAATCTATTTAACTTAGATCGACGTAGGATCTCTTTAACTACTACACCGACGTAGGATGTATTTAACTAGATTGTTGAACCAATCTATTTAACTTAGATCGACGTAGGATCTCTTTAACTACTACACCGACGTAGGATGTATTTAACTAGATTGTCGAACCAATCTATTTAACTTAGATCGACGTAGGATCTCTTTAACTACTACACCGACGTAGGATGTATTTAACTAGATTGTCGAACCAATCTATTTAACTTAGATCGACGTAGGATCTCTTTAACTAAATTACCTACGGGGAATATTTAACTACATCGACGTAGGATGTATTTAACTTATCAACACATGTTGCCCTTAAACTTTGGAATAGTACTTTATAATCCAAGGGACTTAACTACAACGTAGAAGTCCATTAAGGATTTAAGATAGTACCTTTTTTAATATCCTACTATGAATCCTTCATATGAAGATAAGAAAGATTCTATGAGGATTCGGATAACGAATATCCAGAGTATACAAAAACACAAATATGCATAAACACAAAGTCACATAACCACAAAATTGTTTATCTAGATCTTTAATTTGTAAGTTTTGTTTTGTTAAATATGTACATGCATTTAAAGCACATTAGGAATCCATTTCATGGATTTCATTCGGTACCTTAAACATTAACAAGAATCTAACTATGAAGATAGAAAGATCCTCTAAAAATTCGATTTCGTTTTCAAGAAAACGCAATATTCGAATTAGGGTGCAATAATTTTTGAATATACGGAAATACCCTTAGGTACCCTATTAAGAATTTATAGTGGTATGTTGGGTATTCGTACAGGGTTGTAACTTGCGCCTTGTACTTCGTTTCCTTGGAAGAAACGAGTACTTTGGATTTCCGTGGAAAACGCAAGAGATAATAAAATGAAAGAAATTACGGGGTAGTCTGTTCTTCAAGGAATACGATTCCTTGATTGTTGGTATTGTAGGGGATACGTTGTTTGTACATGCCATCATATTTGTACATTGCAATATAGAATAAAAAGATTTATTTATAAACATCCACAACAACAACTGTTTCATGGACCTTGACAACAAAAGAAAATAATACATAAGGCTTGATTATTTCCAAACAACATTGTCTTCTAGTTGGTCCGATGCTCATCCTTGCGCTGGATTCGCATTAGCAATCTTTGGGCAATTTCTTCGGAAATGGCCCATCTCGTTACAGTTGAAGCAAGGACCTCGTGGAAGACGAGCTTGTGCAGGATTAACTTGAGGTTGGTTTGGACCAGCTTGGTTAGGGGTAAAACGACAAGCATTTGCCAGGTGACCGAGTCGCCCACATGATGCACACAAACGACACTGTAGGTGAGCTAAGTGGTGTGCATTACATTTGTCGCATATCGGTGCAGTACCGGCATAAGGTTTCCTTGCAGGAGGCTGAGCTGGTTGGTGGCGGATGTTTTGGTTGGGTTGAGCAGCAATCGCAAAATTCTGCGAAGCCTTACGCTTCTTATTCTTGGACACCTCAGCATGTTCTTCCTTTGGTTCCACTTGAGCAGTCTTGTCGGATGGTCTTGGGTCGCCTTTTCGAAAAAGCTTTTTCTTTCTGATGTGGGATTCAGTTAGAGTAGCAGACAATTCAATGGCTTGTCTGACAGTAGTAGGGTTGCTGCCAGTAACAATATCCTGAACTAGGTCAGGAAGACCATCAGTATATTTCTCGATCGCCTTATCCACAGGAGTAACCATAGCAGGACACAACAGGCTCAATTCTTCAAAACGGTCAGTATAGGCTCGATGTTCACCACTGTCTTGCTTCAAATCATCAAACTCTCTCTCCAAAGCTCGCAGTTCATGACGAGGACAGAACTCCCTCATCATAAGAGCTCTAAGCTCGGCCCAAGTCTGTGCTAGTGCAACTTCAGCACCCCGGTCTCTCATAATCCCGTTCCACCACGTAAGAGCCCTCTTCTGAAACACACTCGAAGAAAACTCGACCTTGCGATTTTCAGGACACTGAACGTGACGGAACGTATTCTCAATGCTCTCGAACCATTGAAGAAGCCCAGTTGCTCCCTCAGAACCACTAAACTTGAGCGGTTTAGCCGAGTTGAAACTCTTGAAGTTGCATGGAGCATTGTTGTTGTTGATGGCTTGCATCATTTGAGCATAAAGATTTGGGAAGGCAGCAGCCATTTGCTGCGCGATGATTTCTGCCAGTTCGGCAGTCGCTATCTGGCTTTCGCGTCGAGGAGGCATTCTAAAAGAGGAAACATGAAAGGAAACGAGTGAGAGATTTAGACGAAAAGAATGAGATGAAACAAATCTGATGAAAGCAAGGGTAGTGGTCATTTGTTTGTTACTACGAAGCAACAAACGACCTCGGTGTTTAGTCAAAGTAAATAGGTCAAAAATAATGTATCGCGAAGACATGCTCGCCTATAAGTGAACACTCATCCCAAGAATTCCCAGGTAAGCACAACTGGTCTCGCGTCTGATGAGATGTATACGAAGTGCTTGCCTAGACAGAAATCCCAGAATACAGGCATTCACCCTTCCAGTTTGCACGTGTTCACATTATTTAAAACCCAAAACCTTGACGAGATTTTGAAAACTCATAGCGGTTCAAAACCATATAACAGAGGGTTCAAAACCTTACAATAGAGGGTTCAAAACCTAGTAATCAATCATCCTAGAACAGATGATTAGTTTTCAAAGCAGTTTTGAAATTTATGTTCTTGTTGTGGTAGTCGCCTAAGGATAGGTGACGGTATTGTTTTATGACTAAACGCAAGTAAACTCGCGTTAGGGTCCTAAGAAGGTTATAGACTAGGTCAAAGCATTACTAATAACCTAATTCCCTATAACCATTGGCTCTGATACCATCTTTCTGTCACACCCCGACCGCGTAAAACAACAAATCGCGGCGGAAACATCGGGGCGTGTTGTAACAGAATTAATTGTTTCAAATCCATGGCAATTGAAGTTTCGTTTTATTGATTTCAAGTGTTACAATGTCTTAACAAACAAAGAAATACAACATAATTAACTAGTCTTGCATCTTTTATTGTCACTAAAGCCCAAGACTGCCTATGTGTATCTTGATCATCTTATGCAACAGTTCCTGAAAAACACATGTGAAAATAGGTACGTCAGCATAAAAATGCCTGTGAGATACATAGGTTTTGTGAAAATAGGTTTCATGACTTATGTTTGAGAAAATGTTTAGTCATGAACCTTGTAATTTGCTTTGTTTTGTAAATCATTTGAAAAACAATGAGTTCAGATGATATGTATAAAATAAGTGAATAATGTATGGTTAAATGAATAACCATAGTAAAATGGGTATGTATAAGATAAGTTGTTTGTAAAACAATGTCTTGTGAAAAGTATGTTATTTGTATAAAATGTTCTATGTCTCAAACTGAAATGATTCAAATAACGCTACGATATGTAATACCATACAAACACTTATATATAGGAAGTACCAGCGGCGTATCCACCATGCTTGTATCATATTACACACGCATCGTTACTTAATCACTTAATCAAACCAAACCAACCAATGTAAGAAGTCTATGTTTAAATCAATTGTCAAATGTATTGGGTAATATGTCAAAGTGTTCATGTCAAGATGTAAATCATATCAAAATGTCTATGTCAAATATCCATGTCAAATGTCTATGTCAAAATGTCATGTAAAACGATGTACTAAGTAATGCACACAATTGGGCACACCTAGCATGAAATGTCATAAAATCATGTACTATAATGTACTAACGAACATAGCAGGTATATGATGTGAAAACGGGAAAGCATGAATGTAACAAGTAGGCACATGTGTTTCACCCCAAAACAGTTTGGAAAACAGTAAAAGAGGGGTCTATGTACTCACTTGAGATTGCTCAGAAGTCCTTGAGTAACAACCAAACAATGCTAGAGATTGCGGATATCAAACGGCACCTTATATAGATAACTATGTTAATTAACCGGACCTAGATCGGAAGATCGGGTAGCATTAGGGTTTGTAAACCAAACGAGTGTAGAGACTCGTGTCATTTGGTTTAACAAAGCCTACATACTAAATGAAACCTAACATAATTGTTTACGACCCATTACGGCCCGTTTAGGTAGCTTATGCTACTTTAACGCGTCGTTCGCGTGAAACGCGTTTGGACCGCCTAACTAGTCCTATGACAAGTGTTATATGCCTAAACATGTTACATAATCAGTTATGTGACAAAGGTTTAGGTTACATATGCTTAATTACCAATTATACATGAAAAGGGTATTCTGGTAATTTACCTAAGGCATATAAACTTCCTATCATACAACTACTTAAACGATGTGACCATAGGGTATAACCTCGGAAGGTTATGCCCTATACTAGGGTCACCTAATGTATTTGGTCGGATCCTAATGATCGACCAAACTGGGTCGGGTTCGAAGGTATAGGCGATTTATTAGATCGCCTACCCTACGACCCTAGACAACGTGGTAATCAGTGGGCATAGTCCCAAGGGACTATGACCAACGTGATTACACTCACGTTGCGAAGTTCAAACGAACTTCACATTGACCATTACTGGTCAACGCTGAAAGTCAAACAAAGTTTGACTTTCTGACTCGAAAAGCAATAAAATAAGGAAAAGAACGAAAGAATACTTACGAAGGGTCCCCGAATGCTAGTCGTGATCACAATAACTCAGGTATGAAACAATGGTTCCAACTTAGAGTCAAATAGATCAGATTCTTGTAAGTAATGAGGTTGGGGGTGATGGGGTATTTATAGTTTTCGGGTAACCGTTAGGATCGTTTGTCGAATATCGTGCCTTAATCTCATGCGTACACTTGTCGGAACCTTATGGTGGCTCATTTGGTCACTCACCATAAGAGATCAACATGTGGCAAAGTGATTAGGAGTGGGTAACAGCTGTTAACAGCTGGATTAGAAGTTTCTGATGTGCAGACATAAGCTTACGGACCTCAAAGCTGCCAATGTTGAGGTCCGTAAGGTAAAACTTTGCCAGATTTACAGTTTTGGTCCCTGCAGTGCAATCAGCCCATTTTCGACACGTTTATGGCCCGTTAACCCCATTTCAAAGCTCTAAAATGAAGTTAAAGTATAGGGAACTTAAAATGTGCTCAAAAATATCTCGGATGTCGGTTCGTTTAGCCGTACAGTTGCGATGTTCGGTTAATTACGACGGAATGCGCATAAGCGCGAAAAACGATCCAAATGACGAAACGAATGGATTTTTCTTATGGCGAACACTAAAATATAATATAGTCATGCTTTCATAAATTTTTGGATGTCCGGATGTATTCAGAACGTAAGTTATGCGCGAAAATGCAAACTTGTGCACTTTTTGACACTTTTAGTCCCTGAATGACACAAAAGTTTATTTTAGCATACCGAACACCTCAAAGCCTATTTCTAAGCTATGTAAAGGATATTTATGGTATGTTTAACTTATGGTCATGTTCCGGAATGTCTGTTACAGTTTAAATTGGCATACTTTCGCAGTTTGTCAACTTTAGTCCCTGTAAGTGATTTAACTTTGATTTCACCACACCAAACCTTCCAAATCTTATATCTAAGTTATGTAAAGGTTATTTAAGGTATGTTAAACCTATTTCACTATTCCGGAGTGTTTGTTGCATTAAACTGGTTATATTTACGCATTAGTGCGCGTATAACCTTCCAGAAAGCGATTTAGAGCTTGAAATCGAACAAGAGTTGATATGTGCAAAAGCTACACATATTTATACAAGTTCAAAGTATGAAATACAATATTTCATTGGTTTGGTATTTGTTTGATGGTCGCAGAGGCACAGGTGTTACACCGTAAGCCTCGAGCCCTATAAATACAACACATAGTTATTGTTATAAACTTATAAATCATAATTTATAAACAAATCTTTACAAACTTGATCTTTAATTGTTTATGGTAACTGAATGATTGATTACCTGAGTTCTCAAGAGAACTGAACCCGTCATTCCAACCGGGCATATACTTGTGAATTTGTTGTAGGAATAGGTGTTTTGAAATCAAAAAGAGTGTTTATAGGTGGCAAAGAAAATTGTTTTCAACTCTAGGTGTGTGGCTGTATCAAACAGCGAACATGTGCCCACCTTCTGACATAGTGCAGGAAAAGTTGTAGGAAAGAGAAAATTGCAGGAAGTTCACTGTTTCATTTGTTTATCTTGATTCTAGTTCGCTGTTTCAAGTATATATGTTAATAAGGTCGATGTTTCAACAAAGTAGTCAAGCACGCTGTTTCGTACAGAAAATATGTACTAGTTCCCTGTTTCATGCTTATATCTTATACATGTTCGTTGTTTCATCAATAAATGTTGTAATAATTCGCTGTTTCATCCAGAATACTCATAAGGTCATTGTTTCATCTTTATATCTACCATAAGTTCGCAGTTTCATCTATAAAAAGTCACCTAAGTTTGTTGTTTCAGCCAGAAAACTTGTTAAGTTTGCTATTCCAGCCAGAAAACTGTAATAATGTAGAAATAATGTTGTTGTTTCACGTGATGAGTCTTTCAAAAATTTGGCAGCATTAAAGCGATTCTGCATATTGCAGTTTCACGTGAACCTGTAATAAATAAAGGCCATCACATGCTACCATTTCTTAAAGAATCTGCCTTCTTACCATGCAAAGAAAGGAAACAATTGAAATGACTAAACCAGCAGAACTTGAATTCAGTCTACATTTGAAAACAAAGGTGAGCAGAATAGCTGTAAGAATGATTAAATCAAATAGCAGTGAACAGAATACGTATGAGGAAGAATATAAATCCATACTACCTTCATTTCAAAAATCAAAGAAAGCCACCAAGAACAATTACTTAGCAAATACAACCTTCTATGACACCTTTAATCTGTTTACAATGAATTTCGAATGTAATCCTGGTCCTCTTAGTGACGCCTTGTTGTTTTTGAACAAGGATCACCGTGCACTAGTGGTGTTCAAGGATCACCGTAGAAGAGGGTTGTATCAGCTACCGTCGCCACATGGCTAACGAGCTTTATAGATGGCGTTGTATGTAGGATGAATGTTTTTTAGGTTTATCAATTGTACTTGCGTACTATTTGTAAAATAAAAATAAAAGCATTCTTCCTATTGTTGCATTTGACACTTTTGCCAAAAGGGCCAGCCTGGCCTTTTCTGAGTCTGTTTTTTCACCGGTGCGTCGCCGAGCACCGTCATCGGGTTTCTCCATGTTTTATGCTAGGGTGAATAAGGACGTGGACCAGTGGTGTCGTCTCGACGGAGGTCGTTTCCCCTCGTTTGGAGGGGCCAAAACAAGCCAAAAAGCCATTTTTGGCTTTTTTACAAAAAAGGGCCAGCCTGACCTTTTCTGAGTGTGTTTTCTCACCAGTGCGTGGCCGGTCACCATCACCGGGTTTCTCCGTGTTTTATGCTAGGGTGAATAAGGATGTGGACCAGTGTCGTCGTCTCGCCGGAGGTCGTTTCCCCTCGTTTGGAGGGGCCAAAACAGGCCAAAAAGCCATTATTGCCTTTTTTACAAAAAAGGGCCAGCCTGGCCTTTTCTGAGTCTGTTTTCTCACCGGTGCGTCGCAGGTCACCGTCACCGGGTTTTTCCATGTTTTATGCTAGGGTGAATAAGGACGTGGACCAGTGGCGTCGTCTCGCCGGAGGTCGTTTCCCCTCGTTTGGAGGGGCCAAAACGGGCCAAAAAGCCATTTTTGGCTTTTCTATATAAAAAAGTGTCGGATAACGTTATTTAATAATTTAAACCTAATACAAATATGATAAAGCATTTCATGTTTTATTACACGTTTGGAGGTAAAAAACGAGTTGCATAATACTCATCCGCCATCTCTCGTCTATATTTCGCGCAAGCCTCGTCAAGATCTCCCCCAATCCCAAGCCCCTCGTCATTAACCAGTTTAGTTAACAACATACAAACTAACAACCCTGAATTAGGTCTTGGGTTTTCCTTCTGATGTTGGGAAACTTCAGTATGTGTCACCATTGTCTTTTCCACGTATGGGCGTCCAGAATGTTCCCAGTACGGAATTTGGTCCAAAAATGTTTTGAATAACGATTCAAATTTTATTAGGGTTGGATACACCCTAACTTGAATCAAGCTTGACCCATTAGAACCACTTGAAGCACACGTTCCAGTAAAATACAAGGTAAGGTGAAGTGCCCGCATATCAACACGAACCATGAACCAGTCTTGAAGGTCAACACATATTGGAATATAAACCTGAGACAAAAAGTTATAATTTAAACATATTTGGTTTAAAATAAACAGTGGGGGATTTAAGTGTTACCGTATCGATGTCCCAAAATGGAGGGTAATGTTCCTTTAATCCGATGGCAAAAGGTAACGCACGGTGGTTCGGATTCTCACCCAGAAGGTCCAGGAATTGCGGTGGGAGAATCGTCCATGGAAACAGTTGTTCTGGTTTTCTGGATTTTTTTATTAAAATCCATTTGAACCTCATCATTCTGGTAACCCAACCACACACATGCTACAAGGTGGACAGTTATATAACATAAGAATAAAACATATTTTTTGGAAAACCTATATTTAAACTCCTTACTAGTGCCGACAAGTAACTGTAGTTCTCGTATCCAAGTAGGGCACCCCAAAACTCGGATCCGAGTTGTCTCCTTCCAAGGAATCCGCTATAACAGAAAGAAGAATCGTCGTTATGATAGAATGCCATTACAGTTTTTTACCACGATCTAGACTCTTCTGTTGGGTAATAATACCAGTGTGTCTTTCTGGGGATCTTTTCCGGGGGGGGGGGGTATCGAGAACTTCCTCCAGCTCCAAGAATGAGTGTTCCGGGTCCCCCAGTTTATGTGGTAAAACCTTATTGTGTGTGCTTGGTGCAATTCAAGATGGGGGTATGAGTCAATATTTATAGTGGAGCGGTGAACGCTAAACGCCACCATGTCCAGCTGGAAAGCTACCTACTTATTTGGAGGCATGTTCCTTATATTTTTTTATTCGCCTATTTTTTCTCTATAAATACCCTTAGAAAACAGACGATTTGTTACCACATCCCTCCATTGGTCCTCATCCATCTTCTCTACAATACCAACTTCTCCGTAATGGATAACCGAAATGGTAAGAAACGGTTACCTCCCTTCTCCTACTTCCAAAACAACTGCATGAGTGAAGAAGACATCCAAGCTTGTTTGGAATAGGAACTACCCCCAAAGCTACCTGATTTGGAGGTAGGAAGGAAATCGAAAAAATCAGAAGTTGTAGAGGAAGGAGGTTCGTCTTCCGGTGTTGTTGTGAATCATCAATTGGAGAAACAAAGGGACGTTCTTGGGAAAAAGAAACAAGTTGAAGAAATTCCCGTTATTAAAAAAGGTGATGATGATGACACACAACAGTTTGATTTCAACCGTAACCCGGAGGAGGATTACGACCCGGAAGTCCTGAAGGATGCTTAGAACTATGAAAAAGAAGAAGAAGAAGAAGATTGGTCCTGTGTTTGGCACAACCCATATTCTAGAGAAGAGTCAGACTCAGAACTATCATCTAGAGGTGACTGTCATTGGAAATAGGGTTGTTCACTTTGTTGCAAGATGTTTGCTGTAGTGGTGTTTAGTTGAATGTTTTTTGTTGTTTGTTGTATCAACACTTTATGTCGTAATCATCTTCTGGTTTGTGTTTAGTTGAATGTTATTCTCGTTTATTGTATCAGCAGTTTATGTTTAGTAGTATTCTAATCATTACCCCTACACTTCTCCTTCTCTATAAATACCACCTATCACACCAATATATCTTCACATCTTCACCTTACCTCACAAGTCATTCAGATGGCAGATGGTGATAACGAATTCCACATTCATTTTCATTTGCATATACATGAAGGGGAGCCAAACCCTGCAAATGTTGAACCACAACCCAACCGTAACCATATTGCTCGACAAGCAAACCCTAACAGTGTGTTCCCCTCCTTTGAACAGCTGTGTGCCCGTCCCAGACCTTCACCGCTAGACCAACATTGCAACACCCCGTGTTTCGAAAGTCAAAGTCAAAGTCAAGATTGAAGTCAAAGGAAGAAAAGATTGCTAATTGCGATCTGTCACTCCTTGCTCAACACCTGTTTTGACTACTTTGACTTGTAGATAGTCTATTTACTTTGTAACGTTAGTTGTATTATGTGGACTACTTGTTAATAATCGAGGTTTAATCGATACTTATCGCATGTTTTCTCGCTTTATCGCTTTATCCCAATCACAGTCGCAACTCGAATTATGCGTTCTGGTTATTATTTTACGTGTGTGTGCCTTTTGTGTGTTACTTGCGCATGCTTATTTATGTTTATGTTGTGGTGATCAATCGAAACGCAATCGCAACGCTATCGCAATCGAATCGAAGAAGCTAAACGCAAGTTAATTAGGATGATTGTATGTTAGATATAGTAGTTGGGATTAAAAGTAATATAAAAAGGGAAACTCTATCACATCGCAAAGCTCAACACGCGAATCGAAACAGTAAAACTCGTCGCGCCGAACACTCAAATCGACTGGCCAACCGATCGAGCTGCCACCCGATCGACCAGCCACTTTCCCCACTTTCCTTTCTAGGAAACCCTATAAATACCTCTCATATGTCACATCACTTGATGTGACAGCTCTCACTCGACCCAACTCGCTCCAGCCGCTCTTTCTCTCAATTTCTCGCGATTCTTGTAAGTTTTCAACCTAAATCTTGTACTTTCTTAATCTACACGCACTCCTACACCTTTCTATCTTTTGAATCTTAACTTTTTACCGTGAAATCACTAGATTTGAGGTGTTCTAGGATGATGTCATCATGGGGTTCTTATGAACTTCATATTTTGGCTTCAATCCACCAAGAACAACTTAGATCTGAACGATTTCCATATGAATAAACAAAGATCTTGCATAGATCTGAACATATTCATGGTGAAAAGGATTGAAATATGGTTTTCTAACTTTCTTTCAACTCTTTTACACTCAATGCACTCAAAACCGATAGATTCGGGCTTGTTCTGACCTCCTACTCATTCTTAGTGGTGTGTTAGTTCCAGATCTGAATTCTATCCAAGAGACTACAGATTTCGGGTTAAGCATGAACCACCGGCTCGAACCACGGACTGACCGGACTAGGGTGATTCCTGTCCGATCGAATCACTTGGGGCTTGGCGAGGTTCTGTTGCTTAGCACGTATCACAACGTCTCGATCAAAACTTTAAACTATCAAAAACAAGCAAGTGTCAAGACGGTCAGGCTACCGGAACGGATTGCCATCCGATCGGACAGCCATCTGATCGGCTTGCACCTTGGTCCCACACTTCAAACTTTGTTTCAACTTTAGAAGAACTGAACGTCGAACGAATTACCGTCCGATCGGGTTGCCACCCGATCGAGTGACCATTTGACCATGTGACGTTTGGGACTTCAACACTTAAACAATTTTCAACATGTTCAATACATGCGGATTGCCACCCGATCGGATAGCCATCTGATCGAGTGACCGTCCTGCGGTGAACTTTTTCTCAAACTAAGAAGCCTCGCCAATCGGATCGCCGTCCAATCGAACAGCCGTTCGATCGACCGACCTGAAGGGTTGAGATACTTCTCTGTTTTCTAAATGCTACAAAAACTTCAAAAGACAAACCATCATACACAAACACATCCTCACCAAACGAGGTGACAATCCAATCGAATGGCCATCCGATCGGATGACCATCCGAACGGATTACCACCCGATCGACTGGCCATCCGATCGGATTGCCATCCGATCCTTGGTTCACTTGTATCAATTTACGCGTCGCTTATCGTCTATGCTATCGTTCTGATCAGGCTAAACTCACTCTAGCGCTCCCTTCAATCCATCATCGCTGTGAGTATACTCGAACCCTTTTTGCTTTACGCACTTTTGGGTGTTACATACGTTACTTATTCTAAATCACATCGAACACACGACGCAATACTTTAACGCTAACCGCTACGCATGTATACATGACTTAATGATTGCTTGTTTGTAATGTTTACACATGGATTGCTGTCTACCTGCCTTAGCAACGATAGTACTATAGTTTGGACTCAGCACCTGTTCACTCAGGGGTTGTTAAGGACAATTAATCACATGATTCACAGTGGTGAATATGTATTACGAACTGCCTTGCGCAGTCAACCTACAGTCATTGGTATTGATAGGATCATGTCGATAACTTACGTGCTTCATTTCACACGTTGTACGTGCTGGTTATGCGTAAACGATTTCGAAATCTTTTATATCTATTAAACTTGTATGCTCACCTTTACACTATGTGTATTGACTTTTACTTTAACGTATGTGGCAGGTGCTTAAGATGTTAAAATGCTTGGCTTGCTGTGAAATCGAGGCTAGGAAAGAGTCTAGAAACAAATAAACGAATTGTCTATTTTGAAATTTGAGTTGTCGGATCAGTATTGTTTATGAGATAATTATTTGTAATAACCGTTTTATTTGATATGTTATGGTATGGGACATGACGTTTTAAGTATCTGGTAATTAATAGTTGTTATGGATACTCATGGACAATCTGTTTCGCTCAGTGCCGCGCCCCGATGATTCCGCCATCGGTTGGGGTGTGACAAACATCGTTACCGTCCACATCATCTTAGTCAGGAAAATCAAAATCAAACTTCCTTCATGGAAGGACCACAACACTCCTCTTTTATGCAAAACCCTAACCGCCCGTACATCTCAGTTGTCGAAAGGGGAGCTGCCTTACATGGTATTATCCGACCCATATGCAGGTATGGATGCCACTACTACTGTAGGTGTACTGAGCAATCCGACAGCGATCGCGACTCAAACGCGTTATCAGATGACGCAGTGGTTAGTGATGATCCATGGGAGCAGTATCAGAATTACGATAGCGATTCTGATTCATCCTTTTGATTCCATATTCTATTTTAGCTGTTGTCTTATGTATTTCAATTCAATAATAATTGTGTTGTTGTGTTTAATGTTTCATAGTTAATTTTGGAACAACTGAATTAAATGTTAAATTACACCAACTCATAATTCAAACACAAATACCAAACACCAAACAGAGGATGATACACCTAACAGTTAACAGTAAAAACCACAACAACATACTAACTTAACGTCGGCCACAGGTCTTCCTGTTGTGCCCTGCTTCTCCACATCTGCCGCATCGACGTGCCTTGGGTTCATCGTGGTAGTTGACATCCATCTCATTTTGAATTCTTCTTGAACAAACCCTGCATCGATGTGTTGTAACCCTCGAAGGGTCCCCTTGAATTGTCCAGTGCAGTTCTTCCCACTCTTCTTTGTGTCCTAGGGTGTAAAAATGACCGTTGTACTGTTCCTGATAGGTGATCGTGTGGAATTTGGAATTGGTAACGTTATGTGGTTGGTCACCCTCCAAGCGCAAACAGTGATACCCTGGGAACGAGGGAATCTAAGCATTTGCCATTTCCCGCATGAGCACTGCCTACGTATGTATTCAACGGTGTACTCGTTTCCACCGTCACAGGGCCGACCCTGAGAAATCATGTACCATGTTCGAGCTCAAAAAATGTGCCCTTAGGTCTTAACGAAATTGGGTATTGAGCTCACTAAAGGTCTAAACCTAATGCCAAAGGGGTTAATAACTAATCTAAACCATAAGAATAGTTTTGTAAGGGGGCCTATGTTGATGTTTATATGGGTGTACCCTATTAAAAAAATATTTTACATATACATATCGGGTTTTTTTTTCATAAAAAAGCGTGCCCCTCGAAATGTCGGGCCCTGACCGGTGGTCCTCCCCGCCCACCCCCAAGGCTGGCCATGTAAGGCTACTTATAAGGCTATACGGTGTGGAGGGGCTTGAAAAAAGGGGCGTTATGTGGACGCCACGTCAGCACGCGTCAGAAAAGAGCAACACCTTAACTCCAATAACTTTGTGAATTGAATCCAAACATAAACTGAAATAAGTTTTAAGGGTACTTGGTACGTTTATCGGATAGTGCATTCGGTTTGTGTGGGTAGTTTGGCAATATCGCCGCAAAGGTTTCGGGGTGGAATCGGTTTGCTTGATCAGGTAGTGTATGCCAATTTTGGTATGTGGGGAAATCAATTGAGTGTGGGTGCCGATGAGGTGGTTGTCCCTCGTTAGTTTGTGTCATTTGGGTACTTCTCTATGGACGTCCCTACTAATTCGGGTATTTTTCAATGGGTTTGGTTAAAAATTAATGTTGTTGTTCTTCATTAGTTGGTGTCATTTAGGGTGAAGGGAGTGGTGCGGTGAACAAAGCGGCAAAGGAGTTTGCCGCGCGGCAACACCGCCGCCGGCCTCCTTTGCCGCCCGGCAAACATGTGAAATCGGGGAGCACTTACCGATCGGGAAAAGGGAATGTTGATGATTGATGTGTGTGTTTGTGTGTGCAACAATTTATTTAACATATAATTTATAAAAAAAAAAAAAAAAAAGTTTACCACTTTCAAGTGTTTAACCATTGCCAACATTTTTCACCAAAGTTTAAACTCTTCACACTTGCTGACATGGCACACTCTGATTGGTCCATTTTAAAGTTTGCCACTTTCACCTGTTTAACCACTCCCTTCACCCTTAGGTACTTTATTAATAAAATTTACAGCATTGTTAATAATAAAAGACTCTTACGATTCTGATTTAACGGTTTTATATTAAACTACTTGAATCACTAGCTTTTACACCTGGTAGTAGTTGTACCTTTAACTCTTCGACCAACCAGATTTTTTTTAACAAGAATATCCATTTTGTAGTGGATTTTTGTACCTTTGACTCTCAAGATTCTTAAGTCAAAAAACAACTGAAGTGAAGGAGATCGATGGATATTTTGGTATTCCTCCTAGAAGCGTTACCAGGAACATCACATTTCAGTTTCATGTTTATAAACTTTTTTGAACTCTCAACATGATCATTATTTGATAATAGTTAATGTAACTCACAATATTATTGGAACATGAAAGTTGTGACGGATTGACTTACGCTTGCCTGCCCTCTAAAACGAGTTGAGTTCTTCATTGGCTTAACCCTTTTCTTTAACTTGGTTCCATTTCCGACTAAGCTTTTCATTTGACCCATTTGATATAAAACACAATTAAAACAACCAATGAATAAGTAAATGAGTCAAAATTGCGACCAGTAAATAATCAAGATTTATAAATCAGTACAACCTTAGATTAGTAAAAAAGATGCCAATTGCTCTTTTTACCAAGACTCCCAATTCTCCACTGGGGCAAATCCATAAAATTAAAAACACAAAGCACACATACAACAACAACAACAACCATACCCAGTAAATCCCACAAATAGCAAAGCCACTTATAGGGTCTGGGGAGGGTGGGATGTAGACAGACCTTGCCTCTATCCATAGGGATAGAGAGGCTGCTTCCAGAAGAGACCCTCGGCTCGAAGACGAAGACGAACAACATACCAACACATCAAGTCAAAGAATATAGACAAATAGAATATTGAAAAAAAGAAGTCACCTATACCAAGAAAGTGAATCAGAGTGACATAGTATAATATAAATCATGTATAATAGCATATAACCTCATTCCGGCATAAACACAAGAAATCAATCACTGGTAAAGTCACTTAAAGAATAAGAAAAACCTACGTCCCTAAAATACCCCTAAGACCTTACAGCAATATCCTCTAGGAGTCCTTAACCCTAATCCTACGCCTCCACGAAGTCCTATCTTGGACCATGTCCTCGGAAAGATGCAACTCTAGTAAATCATGCCTAATCTGCTCTTCCCATGTCAGTTTGGGTCTGCCTCTTCCTCTCCTCCCCTCCACAGTAAGAGGAGATACCGCAAATAAAAGACGGAAAATCCATTGAATTTTCATCGTTTTCTGATGAAATGATCATGATAAACTGCAACTAGAGGGAAAATAAGACCCTGCAAGATAGCAGTTGTGCACCTGTCAATTGACTTGCGTTCAAGAGAGACGAGAATATGAAGAAAAATAAAGTTGACAGCTGTGGGATTTGAACCCACGCCCTTTCGGACCAGAGCCTAAATCTGGCGCCTTAGACCACTCGGCCAAACTGTCTTGATGTTTGTAATGTTGGAAGAATGTTTATAAATCTGTATGACATTTTCTTACTTTGTTGAATAAGAGGTGTAATTAGACTCAAATATAAATTTTGCTGTAACATTTTATCACTTGTAAAATACAAAATTTTTATCACTTTTGGAAATTTACTATAGAAAGTAAATGCAGTGGTAGTAATATGTTTTGCCACTTGACTAAATCATTGAGCAAGTTGAGATTACTTGTTCATTCAGAAGACTTGTTAAATAAACGGTTTGATTTCAGTTAAGGAATCCGTAATTCAACTTGACTCTCTTAGTGGTAAAAGAAAAAAAAACGTAACTCTTATTAATGATCGAGTCATGGACCTGTAATAGAATAAAGAAGCCTATTTTTCTATGGAAACATAAACAATCAAGATGTAAAATCAACACAAAGTTGAGAATGCATTACCTGTGGGCTATCCTTTAAAACGTTACTAACGTATGACTTACAACAACCTATATATGACTTGCGCTAACTTCATAAAAAAACTCCCGGAACTAAAACAACCAAACAAAATGAATAAAACTAACATAAAGTTACTTTTTAACTTATTGTCATCACTATAAACGATCTATTTTAGACCTTTGACAAATCGTTTTGGTAGCACGACAGTTGACCTTTTGTAGTCAAACAGTGACTCTTTCTTCGGATTCAGTTTTTAAAAACGGTGAAAGATAAATTCAAACACATAGGCTAAAAGATTTGATGGTTACAAACATAACACTCCCTCACTTCAATGAAAATATTAACACATGTCCAGGATATATAATTGAAAATAAATGTTTGACTATTGACCAAATATGTGACATAAGCTTCAATAATCAACTAGAAGAAGAATAAGTAAATGGAAATCCATTGGATTCTCATATTTTTTGATGAAATGATCATGATAGCAACTAGAAGAATAAGTGCAAAACAGAAATTATGAAAAATAATGACAGCTGTGGGATTTGAACCCACGCCCTTTCGGACCAGAGCCTAAATCTGGCGCCTTAGACCACTCGGCCAAACTGTCTGGATGTTTATCAGGTTTGAAGAAATTGTAAAAATATAAATGAGACAATGACAATAAGTTAGTGAATAATGAGATTAATAAAAAATAGTGACAGCTGTGGGATTTGAACCCACGCCCTTCCGGACCAGAGCCTAAATCTGGCGCCTTAGACCACTCGGCCAAACTGTCTAGATGTTGTATGTGTTTGAAGAATTAATTAGAATAAAAATGTCTTTTGACATTCTCATAGTATCAAAAGATGGCACACACCAGGCGTTGAGTTGCACGGGGAGATATAATGTGAACCTGTTCCAGTGTTCTGTCCCAGTGACTCGCATCGTATGGATAAGGTAAGGACTGTTTGGAACAAGGAGATATAAAATAAGAGGAATGCGATCCAAGGAATGTCTTGTGCGGTGTGAGTTTGAAGTTCATTGAAGCCTATGCGATCGTGTTTCAAGAGATCTCACCCTCAAGAATTATGACCATTCAGGAAAATCAAAATAGTTAGATTTATTGAGTGATTTGTGCAGCAGCTAACTGTCACGGGCCAAGTATTCGAAGGTCGTTATGCTATGGGTTGTGCTTGAACGCTTGGGTTCACTAGCTAGTCCGGGACTTTCTTTATCAGGGACGACCTCAGTGTCAATGAAGAAGTGTACGTGCCTAGTCGTGTCTACGACGAACGCACCACTAGTCGAGAGCGAGCACCGCTCTCCTAATACACCACACATGGATCGAAAGATAACCCCGTGACATAACGCTCCCGATAGAGGAAACTTCGTTCTGCGGTCATATACCTTTGCATTTGCCTTGTATCCTGGAAAGTTTTTGGCGGACCCTAGTACTTGTTCCACTATTTCGGGTCGTCTGGCTGGGTTTGATCTTTGGTTCTTTTTATGGCAGCTTCTCTCGTTTGTTCAAAAAAAAAAGAGAGCTTGCAACAATTTATGATTATCAAAGATAATTTAGATGGAAAATTGTATCACTTTAAAAATACTAAAAGATGAGCAATATTTGTTACAACATATGAGAATTTGTGAGCAAGATACAACAAAACTCTCTATCAAACCTATTCCTTTCTAAAGTAGTGAAGCATGACTAACGATAATACACACAGCGTAAAAACACCATATCAACATAAACGGAATAGAACGGGTCCTACAGAAGAACTAAGCATTTCACTGAGAGCCACTTGAACGTCACTAGACCCGTGTTCACACCGTATCAAGCTTGAAAACAGGGGGAAGTAGCTAGACAGATGCTTCTCAAACAACGAATCATCAAAACTACATATAGCTTGTAGGGTTACGACAATAACCGGAGCACGAGCAGCCAATTCTCTCTTTTTACCAGAGCCCAATGGTACCAACCAACGAGGGTGGGCCCCATGAGACGACTCGTTCATAGTTGCAGGAAGTGCTAATTCGATGTAGCATTTTAGGACTTCTTGGCAAAGGGAAATGAGTGATGATTCCACTACTGATTCCTCGTAAAACGGCGGTTTATCGATTGCGAGATTTTGTATAAAAGTCAGGCAGATTTGGTAGGATTCGTTTTCGAGACGTAATAACGGCGGATCTTGCATTTGTGTCATGGGTTGAAGCTCTTGTAACTTGGATCGCAATGTGGCGTTAATGTTTATTTTGTGAGCATGACTTGCCACTGTGTGCACCGCGTCATATAGAACCATGATGTTTTTTGCTGATAGATGGTGTCTATACATGTTGTAGATCTCCGTTATTGCCTGCCAGATTTAAAGATATTATTATTTTTTTTAATGGACAAAAAACAACAAAAAAAAATCATTCTTGTGAGAATGTTTCCTGTAAACGAACTGAACGTTCATGAACTGTTCGTGAACTTGTTCGGCAGAAAGTTCGTTTATGTTCATTTATTTAACAAACGAACGGACATGAATAAATTAATTTGTTCGTTTATTTAATAAACGAGCATGAACGAACGTCCGTTTTTATTTTAACAAATACATATGGAGTTGTATTTATACAAATATAAACATAAAAGAGGTTTTCTAACTACTTATATACATATAACTAATTGATAATTGGGCTTTCCAGTTCTAAAAATATGTTTTCCAATAGAACTCATCGTAATTAATCAATAATTTATATAAAAAAGCTACTTTATGTATGTCTATGTTTGGTCATTTATGTACATTTGTATTGTTTTACATTTGTTAAATTATGTTCGCTTAAGTTTGTTTGTTTATGTTCGTGAACTGTTCGTTTAGGTTATAAACGAACGCGTAGATGCCCATTTTCTTGATGAACGAACACGAACACAAAATTCTGTTCAATTATATGTTCGTGTTCGGTTAAAGTTAAATGAACGAACACGAACATGCCTTTGTTCGTGTTCATTTGGTTCATTTATAGGCCTAATGTTTAATAAGCATATAGCTTTACATACTTGGATCAACAAAAGCTGAACTGCAGCATGACACTTAGCATCAGAAACGGCAACATATAACCGATTCGTCTGCAGGTTCTCCGAATTGTCATCATGGGCCCCCTTACTTTGCACCGTTGGAGCATCTTCATAGTTCAAGTTCATACTATCTTTGTTAAGAATAAAAGCTAAATACGGAAGTGTTGCATTAGCGGCTTCCTTAAGTGACAAAACCGCTTCAAGCCACTTATCATCAGTAAAGAATTCCCCAGCACTACTCATCAAACGAACAAACGCAGCAATACCAATACCCGCAAGGCTTTGATGAGGACGCTTGATAAAACTTACCAATAATACTAGAACTTTCTCCAGAAGCGGATTAACAGTGTCGTAAAAGTTAACGAAAAGATCCATAACTAATTGGAGTGCAAGAGTGCATGTCTCATACAGCCAAGAGTCTTGATCAAGCTCGTCTGTGTCGGTATTGGTGGAAGAATCAGACGCATGCCGAACATAGTCAAAGATCGGAAAGAGGGCCGAGTCAAACACTTTCCCCCATAATGATAAAGAGAAGAGATGACCATAATTCCTTAATGTATCAAAAAGTACTTGAAGGGCACTTTCCCTAATCTCGGGCCTCGGGTCAAAGCTGAGCTCAGACAAACCTGCGAAACAAGCAAATTTAAAAAAAAATGGTCAAATGGGCCTGTCTGGCTCAAGTTGACCGGGTAACTTCTATTCCTATTTTCAATTTCAAAAAAGTGAAGTACATGGATGGTCCTTGTGGTTTACCAAACTTTTGGATTTGGTCTCTAGTTTTTCAAAAGTACATGAATGGTCCCTGTGGTTTTCACTTTGTAACGCATTTAGTCCCCAGCCAACAAATCTAAAGGTTTCAGCATGTCCAAGTTAGGGACTAAATGCGTTATAAAGTGCAAACCACAGGACCATCCATGTGACTTTTGTTAAAGCTGGGGACTAAATGCGTTACAAAGTGCAAAGCACAGGGACCACTCATGTATATTTTGAAAGCTAGGAACCAAATCTAAAATTTTGGTAAACCACAGGGACCATTTGTGTACTTTACTCATTTCAAAATGTCAATTTAATAAACATAATTATTAAAATAACAATTTGTTAATAGAAAAATGCATTCCATTCTATGAACAAAATTACGCGGTCAATTCTAAAAACGGATGGTATAGGTTTGTCACCTCAACATCAATTGAAGTTAATTATATTTCTCACCAGCCAATAACGGAAACCAGAAGTATAGATGATCTTCCTTATACGCCAACTCATATTTCACATCCTTTCCTTGCTGACGTGGCGAAACGGATATTGAAGAGGATCCTAGATCTCCTTCAGCAAGTTTGGCAGCACAGAAACGCAAGAAATTGATTGCACTGAGACTAATATCTTTGTCTGATCTGTTATTGGTAAAAGCGATCAAACAATTTACACAATCGGTAAAAGTTGTGGTTTCAGTCTCTGTAATGTATGGGAAATACTCTCGAATTATTTTCTCGATTATTTCAAAGGCAAGAAGTACAATGCTTTTGTGGTCATCAGAAGCTGCTGCTGTGAAGACCTGATATATGTTCACAAAATCAGAAATAAAAAAAGGACACAAATTATAAAATATAAAAAATAAATTTAAATTTGATACCATGAACATGCTTTTCCATCCAGACTTGACGTTATTGACACGTGATAAAACCATCTGAGAGGTACATCGGATAATCAATTCTCGAATTTCAACAGCACTGCTTTTGCGCATAACAATCACAAAAGGCTTCATAAAATCATTCTGAAAGTTGTAATTCGATAATTCTTCTCGCTCCAAAAATTTCATAGATAGTTGCCGTAAGGAGTCCATTGCGAATATCGCAATTGACAAATTCTCGGAGCATCCTATTGCTACAAAAAAATCAGATAGTACATTCCAGATGCTCGTCCACACAAGCCTGATCCGGTTCATGTTGTAGTGCCTGATCAGCAAAAAAAACAAATTATTTACGATAAAGATAAAAACGCGTGCTGATAGTGATAGAGATGTACATCAGCCTTTACATGTCAGCAGTTAATTTTGTTTGTCAACTGCTTCTAACAGAAACTAACTGCTGACATGGCAGAGCTGATGTAGAAAGGAATGAGATGCATACGCAATTTCAACTATTTTTGTGAGGCTGAATACTCTGGGATCAGAAGTAGAACGTAGCTCCTCCATAGACACTTTACAAAGTGCTTTCACAAAGTCGATTATAGCCACGCTGTTTAATTTCTGGCTTCTTGTGAAAATACGGTTCATTTCTCCGACTTGTTCCAACAAGCTTAAGTTGTTGACCAAATTGTTGACCTGCTCGGGTGTCATACCAGCAGAAGCATTGCCGCCAATGCCAGCACTATCATACGAACCGCGTCTCATAGCAGCTGCCACCTGGTGGATTCTACTAGCTCCCTTTTTATTAAGTACCGGAAGGATGTTTGACTTTGTCTTTGACTGTGATTTGTTAGATTCGTTCTGAGTAACGGGAAAGAAAGTAGCATCTGGTGGGGCCCCCTCTCCCAATAAATGCAAATGCTCAAATCGAGAAACACATGTTAAAATATGCTCCCAGGCTTCCTGTAGGTAATTCCCGTCTTCATATGCAACTGTAACAATGGCCTGTGAAACAATAAATATGAATATGAAATTTATGTAAAAAAAGGTTTTAGTAAATGTTAAAAACTAGTACCTTGTGGCGCATTGCCACAGCGTCAAAACGTAATTATGTAATAAAGTCACTCGGATTTATATCGTCGAAAACGTATTATATTTGACCCGATTGGTTTCCGAACAAAATTTACGTCAAAACATAGACCAACTGAAAACATACATAAAAATAACACGAAAACGTATTATATTTGACCCAACATATTTCCGAAAAAAATTACATTGAAACGTAAACAAACTTGAATTTATACCAGCATGTGCACAAAAATAAGCACGCAAGAAAATAGTGTTTTTTTTTTACGTTAAAGAATGGTATGGCGCGTTGCGGCGGTGTCGAAACGTAAAGTAACTCGAATTTATACCGTCTAATTAAACGTATTACATTTGACCCGGCTCACTTCCAAACAAAATTTATGTCAAAACATAGACCAACTGAAAACGTACATAAAAATAAGCACGAAAACGTCTTATATTTAACCCGACTCATTTCATGAAAAAATAAAAATTTACGCTAAAACGTAGATCAACTGAAAACGTACATAAAAATAAAAATGATAACGTATTATATTTGACCCGACTCATTTTCGGGAAAAATTTGCGTCGAAACGTAAATCAACTTGAATCTATACCGACACGTACATAAACATAAGCACGTAAAACTCAATTACAAAGTGTTTAGAAAATTAATGGGTATATATTATATTATATATAGATAATAACACAAACCTTGATGGCTTCTATATTCTTTTGTTTAATATCTGCTGGTGAATGAAGACAAGTAAACTTTGCAAGTGATGTCACAAAAGCATCTCGATGAGTCTTCATTGACATTGCTGATGTCACATGTATTGCATACCGGAACCCTTCTATACATTGGGAAATTACTATATCGTCCTCACTTTGGTCAAAAGGAACAGTAAACGCAGCCAGCATAGGAGCCCAACATGCCTCTAGCATGAATCTAAGTATAAAAACATCCGTTGCAGCATAATAAACAGACCTACAAAACGACAATAAACAATATATGTAAAAAGCATAAACGATTTCAGTAATTATTCTTCTTAATGAATAAATCATAAATGTTGCGTCTTACTCAGATTTTTGTGCTTTTTCTTTGAACTGTTCTTGCATGTGTTGCATAAGATCATCACTCGTATTGTTTTCATCGCCTCTCTTTCGCACCACAATATTTAGTATACTGTCTAAACCTAAAATCCTGTTTGAATTTGATGACTGCTTCTGTTTAAGGGCTAGATCATCTTCCTTCATTTTAATTTCGTTTTTCGATATTCGTTCGTATAACGATATCAGGTACTCTGCAGGTAAATCTTTCCCATCATCTATGCCACGATTATTTCTTATAAAATCATCCGCTGACATCTGCATAGTTCATACATATGTTCAGTATTAGCAACAATATATGGTTAAGAGTACCGCCAATTAGGCCTGTAAACAAACTGAACGTTCATGAACTGTTCGTGACCATGTTCGGCGGGAAGTTCGTTTATTAAATAAACGAACAAACATGAACAAAATTATTTGTTCATTTAATCAAACGAACATGAACACACATGTTGTTCGTTCAATTATGTTCGTCAACGCCCGTTTACGTTCGTTCTTTTTTGTTCGTTAATATTTTAATAGATACATATGGGCTTATATAAATATAAAATGTTCGTTAATATTTTAATAGATACATATGGGCTTATATAAATATAAACATAAGAGAGGTTTTTTTCTACTTATATACATTAATTGGGCTTTCCAATAATAAAAATGGGCTTTCCAATATAACTTATTGTCATCAATCAATAATTTGTATAAAAAAAACTACTTTATGTCCATTTACGTTTGGTCATTTATATTCATTTATGTTGTTTTATGTTTGTTTGTTTATGTTCGTTTACGTTCATGAACTGTTCGTTTAGGTTTTAAACGAACATGCCCATTTTCTTAATGAACGAACACGAACACAAAAATGTGTTCGATTATATGTTCGTGTATGGTTAAAGTTAAATGAACGAACACGAACATGCATGTGTTAGTGTTCGTTCGGTTCGTTTACAGGCCAACCGCCAATTAAGCATCAAATTTAATGTATTGATTTTACCTTATTTTTGACCATGGGATTATGAGCATCGGTATTTAGCAGTATAACAGAGTAAGCAAGAACATAAGCTGTATCGGCACTAATGAATGCTTTTGGATTACATTTACAGTAACGCTCAGCAAATTTTTCCATAATTCGATCAATCTTCTGTGCCTCGCCAGGCAATCTAAATCCCCTTAGAAAAGATCTGATTGCCTCATCGAATTCCATACCTTCAAAGTCAAACGAGTCAACGTAGGCATGCATCACTTTCAGTGAAAGATCTTCTCGTTCCCCAAGGTAATCCCCAATCAAAGTTTTGTTTAAACCAGAAGCGTTCTTTAAGAAATCTGCTATTTCTTCAGGTGAATTCCCCACTTTATTCACTTTGATCAAGAACTCGATACCCTTTTTCGGTTTTCTATTAAAAAGAGATATACCTTCCTGCCATTAATGTAATATTAGATTTCTCAAAAAAAATGCCAGATGAAATAGAGTCGAATATAAAAACTAAAAGAGTAAAATGCCATTTTCATCCCTGAGGTTTGGCCAGTTTTGCGACTTTCGTCCAAAGGTTTGTTTTTTCGCATCTGGATCCAAAGGTTTGAAATCTTGCCATTTTCATCTGGCTCGTTAACTCCATCCATTTTTCTTCATAAAGTCAGGGATATTTCCATCTTTTTGTTAAAGGGCAATTCGGTCTTTTTCGGGGGTATTCGGTCTTTTTACATAATGTGAAAAAGATCAAATTGCCCTTTAAGTTGAAAGAAAAGACGAAATACCCCTGACTTAACAGAGAAAATTGGAGAGTTAATGAGCTGGATGAAAATGGCAAGATTATAAACCTTTTGGATCCAGATGCGGAAAAACAAACCTTTGGACGAAGTCCCAAAACTGGCCAAACCTCAGGGACGAAAATGGCATTTTACTCTAAAAACTAAAATAATATTAACCTGAAGTTCAAGCTTGTAAGCCCGCCGTTGCTCAAACGTTGAAGCATCTGAAACTTCACTAGAAGCTTCAGTATTAGAATCTAATCCATCAACAGATTCATTTTCATTTGCATTTGCATTTACATTCCCGTGTTCTATAGGTAAGTCTCCATTTTCAGGATTGTTTTCAATGGCTTCAACTTTTTTTTCCGAGTGAGGATCAGGAATGTGCATTTGTTTGTTCATCCAATCACCCATTGATTTTAAAACAGCGATTAAGCACTTCATCGCTTCATGTTTTAACGCTGCGTCCTGAGCTGGCAAAAGAGTGGTCGTAACGCCAGGTAGGACACCTTGAGCTGTTTTAAGAAGTCCATTTACGGTCCTCTCGAATATGTTAGATGAGTTGACATCACAATCATAGTTGATGAAGATATCTACCAAGATCTGTGAATCATCACACAGCCTTTCGAAAAACCGCAGTACTATCATCTTCTGTTGGAAATTAGGTTGGGCGACATTTTCTAAAACCCTAAGAACAATCATTGGAAAAAATACTCCGATTTCTGCTTTTAACCCGGCTCTGAATCTTGAAACTAAGCTAAAGAAAATGGAACACGAGATCTGAAACACGATCACGAGGGTTGATGCACTGTTCTTCAACAACGACAAGCATAGATACTGCCTAATGGCACCCAAGAATCTGTTCAAACAAGAAAAGAAAATAAAAGTTTAACATGAAAGAAAAATGACGATTTGAAAGGAGGAAAAGAACATGCGTAAGTAAGTACCTTTCACTAGTTCTAAAAACAGCTCCCGCGTTCTCCAACAAAATCTTAAGCAACTCCAATGCAACGATTTTTCCTCGCATCAACTGTGGATCTGCCAACGCCTCCTTTGGGGGAGTCTTCATTGATAGCTTACATAACGCTCTAAACACCAAAAACGCATCCCGTCTCAGCTTATTCCCGATCTGCACATCTAAATCGTCATCCTTCTCTCCGTCTCCATCCGCTAATTCCCCTTTTCGGCCCTCCAAAGCGGTTTTATACATGCTCATTTCCCAATACTTTGCATCCAACATATCTTTATCAGTCGAATCCAACAAATCAGCGGGATTTGTGGTCTCTGTGGTGGAGGTACGTGTCTCAAACGCCCCATCATGTGCAGTTGCACCCCCATTTGATCCCACCGGAGTTCCCTGATTCAAAACCCCGTCTATTTCCTGCATAACCTTGCTAATAAACCCTTGAACGAACGTTGTCATCGGCCCGTCTTCGTCTCCGCTCTTCTCCGGCGGCTCCATCAACTCAGCCACCACAATGGGTTGCACCGGCACTGTCGATGAATCAGCCTCCATCCTCCTAAACACGATCACAAGCATCTGAATCAATGAAGCCTTAGCCGTCGTCTGATTCACCACGTTCTTACTGCTTAAGAATATATCATAACAAGTCCTCACGATCTCCAATAAACTATCACCGTGTATCCTCAACTGCACGGACGTCACAGCTGATAAGATCGTCTTCAACACCAGCAACTCCACTCCTTCATCTCCCAACTCGCAACATTTACAAACCGATTCGATCAGTCTAGACAACAGCTTCGCATCAGGTCCACCCGTAGGATCCGATTCGCCGCGTAAATGTCCGTACGCTATCAGTTTCTGTATACAGACTAACGCTGGCTCCGCGATCTTCAGATCTCCCGAAGAGCAAGCTTTGATGAGTGGACTTAAAATGACTTCTGATTCATCTAAGCTTAGTTCATTGGAACCAGAATCATGCAGGACACCTGGAAGTTGAGAATGTGATATCGTCTCAACATCTGATTGCTTTTCCTTCGGTGAAGGGGAAGTAGGGGATAACGGAGGCGGTTTTTCGGAAGTAACGCGTTCAAGTACGGATTTGCATTCGGTGCCAAGTTTGGAGTGTTTGCGCCACGAACTGTTGTTGATGATCTTCTCTAAGGCGGGGACTAGGACGCTGCGGATAAGGCGGGAATCGGCTTCCGGAGAAGCCATCCCCTTAGTCTCTCCGGTAAGATCTGGCCACAATAAGATGACGGTGGTTTAGTTGGAGCTCCGTGGTGATGGCTCCATGGTGGATGTTGATGGTCTGCAGTGGCGATTTCGTCAGGGTAAAGAGTATGTTTTGAGTTGTCTGATGAGTCGGTAGCTTTTTCCGGTCTTCCAGGTTCTGATGCGAAGTCTGAAAAATGTGTTCAACAGTGGAAGTTACAAAACTTGTACCATTTTTTATCAAGATAAACACAAATAAAGATATACGAAATTCCAATAAAGGAAACATCCAAAGTATGCTCTAAAAACATAAGCATTTAATTTTATTACAACGTAAAATCAAACTTATTTAATATGCATTGAATATTTCTCATTTGTAAGGGATCCTTAGTGTATAGATGCAAAATCCTTTAAGAAAACATTAGTTACAAGCCATGACATTAGATAATAATATTTACACTCTGTCTGATCAGAGCACCCGCAACTAGGCCTGGTAAAACGAGCGGGTTAGAACGAGCGGCAAGCCAAGTTTTAAACGTGATTGCGTCATAACGGTTTCGGATCAGAACTGCTAATTTTAAAAATGATTATTTTGCAAAAATAATAATAATAATAATTTAGAAATCTACTACATGTGTATCAACCAACACCTGCCATGACTAATTAAGATTCATAAACAATCTGATTTATACAAACAAGCCCCAAAACCCTAACATCTATATGCTTTTGCAATTCATGAGCACACGATCATATGTTCCCAATTTGAACATATGCAACACATAGTTCCGTTGAGATCTGAATGATTTTAATACATTTTCTTCAATATTCAAGTAAGCAAATCAAATTGCGAATAACTCAATTGACATCAAAATCTGTACAGTATTAACTCGACTTAGTTACCAAATTGTTGTTCAAAATGTGTAGAATCTAGTCATAAACAGCTCAGGAAAGTAGATCTAGAACAAAAATCAGTGGCAACAAACGAAAAATGGTGATGCAGATCGAGTAAACCCTAACCTGATTCGCTAAGATTTAGATTACTACTGTGAAGAGGAAGAGAAGTAGATGCAAATCGAGTAAAGTGTAACCTGATTGGCGAAGATTTATAGTAAGTTGATGCAGATCGAGTAAACCCTAACCAGATTCGCGATGATTTGCGAATCAATGCAAGATTTGCTGGTGAAGTTTAGTCAGGTGATGAGCGATGCTGAACAATTGACGATCTACTCTTATAACTGCTTCCTCCTTAATCTTATTTTATTTATTTTTATTTTTATTATTTATTATATACATTATCACTCAATTGGCCACTGTTAATAAAATATCGGCTCGTTTTAACCCGTAACAATATTTTAGAAGCCCGTATATACCAAAGTTAGACACACGGGTCCGGCCTACCTGTAATGGTTATTGTAGGGACGTCTTTAGAGTGATGTTGGAGTGAGGTGTATAAAAACCTTTCATGCAATCCCAAAGCAAAAGTTCTTGTTCAACGACCTTTATGGATGAAAATTGTGATTGAAGAGGGAGATAAATGGAGAGGGTCCATGAGGAGGCTAGAGCTTAAAGGACTTAAAATCCACGTTGGATGTTCGTCAACTCCTCCTATGCATTATTGGTCCCCGAGGGTTAAAAAGACAAACTTAAAAAATTTAGGAGATGTAAAATGAAGTGATAGTGTATGAGTTAAAAATATGAATTTTTAAAGTTGTTATAAAAATTATAAATGGAGTAGTAATTTAGGAGTTAAAAGTAAAAGTTTTAAAAAATGGAGAGTGTTGGTGGTAAATACCACCGACATTCTCTTTTAAGATATATAATAATATGTTAAGAAAGGATAAGGTAGAACAGAGAAATTGTGTGCAAAGTGTACGTGAGAATCATAGCTTGACAAGCGTTCTTTTCAATCTAAGGCGGAAAGGGTAATTTAGTACTTTTTTCAAGTGAACTGGTTTCCCTCTTGATTTTCAAACGACTTTAATTTTTTTTCATACATTAATATTTAAAAAAAATACACCGTATCAATGATCATTGCATTCTCTTTAACTCAAGCAACCTATTGATATAATTTTTTCTAAAAAAAATTACAAGATTTTGAATACCCATTACGTGATTATGTGATTTTGAATATCAGTACATGAATACGTGATTTTGAATGCTATGTAGGGGTCTCAAGTGTATGACGACGCTGAAACGACTCTAAGCCTCTACAATCTTTTTTGACACGTGACGCAAGCTGGTTGATCACCCTAATGTTATAACTACAACCCCAAACACCCCCTACTCGTATCCGCGATGTCAACCCATGTCCAAACACCCGGGTTAGCTTCATTCTATCTGATTTCATCCTCTGTTCTTTTTCCATAACCAAACTCTGTACGAATGTTCTCCCAATTCATAAATTCCAGGTTTATTTGCTCAAATCCCCAGTAAATCATGTTATCCTTTTCAAATCCCAACTGTGCCCCAATCTGCAAAACTCAATCATTCCATCGTTTCCGCTCATTTAACCCATCTCCATTCCCTAAACCCACCAATTCAAATCATCTAAAACCTCAAATATTCCGGCTAATATGCGCCGTTGGCGAGTTAGGGCAAATGCAAGAGGTTGAAGATGCAAGACCCAAGTTTAAGTGGGTTGAAATCAAGCTTGACGAAATGAATGAGGCTCAAAGGAATCATATATCTCGATTGCCGAAAAAGTTGACCAATCGGTGCAGGGCTTTGATGAAACAATTGATTTGTTTTACGCCTGAGAAAGTTAGCATGTCTGTGTTGTTATCTGCGTGGGTGAGGAGTATGAAACCTGCTCGAGCTGATTGGCTTGTTGTTCTTAAAGAATTAGACAACATGAATCATCCATTGCGTTTTGAGGTATACATTTTATATTTTTGTGCTTATTGATGCATTTTGGCTGTAAACGAATTCATTAAGGAATGATCCTGTTCATGAACTATTGAACAAACTATTCACGAACGCTTACCGAACGAGATTTCGTGTTCGTGTTCGTTCGTTAAGGAAATGAATGTTTTCATGAACTGTTCACGAACATTACTAAGAACATAAAAGAACACAAACAAATGTTCATGAACATACATGAAAACAACCGAACGTTCATGCACACAAACAAATACAAACGAACATATATAGTATAACTAGGGTTTCAAAATTTTTAAAAAGCTAAAACCAATAAAATAAAAATATAATATTAAAACTTTTAAGTGAATAAACACAAATGAACATGTACGAGCGAACATAAATGAACATATTACCGAACATTCACGAACATAATTGAACACCTTATCGAACGCTCACGCTAAGTAGTTAATGCGGTAAAATATCGGATATCGGTCAAGGACCGATATTTGAGATATCGGTTATCGCGGTGGGATATCGGTAATTTTAATATCATGCTAAATTTATATATATAGCAACTTAACACTAACAATTTAGTATATTCTCCTACCATTAACAAATTAACCTTTTGCAACTTGCAAAACACTAACAACTGTAACAAGAAGTAGGAACTAAGTAAGAAGTAAAACACTAACATTTAACGCTAACAACTAACAATTAAGACTTAAAACACTAATAGCAACAATAACAAGAAAGACAATGATAGAACTAAGAAGAAATGTACTGATATCGGTAAAATCAGTGATATATCGGTCCAATATCGGTCAATATCACCGATATTATCGGTTTCGATATTCTGACTGATATTTTGCACTGATATCTTGGCAGGGGACCGATAACTGATATATGATATTAACTACATAGCGTTCACGAACATAAACGAACGAACACATCCTTTGTTCATGTTCGTTCGTTTAGCTTAACGAACATAATTTCTTGTTCGTGTTCGTTCATTTAATTAAATGAACGAACACAAACGAACTTCCCGCCAAACGGTTCACGAATTGTTCGCTTAACGTTCAGTTCGTTGACAACCCTAATTTTGGGGATAGTTTATATGACTTCTGTTGCAGTTTTAGGTATAAATGCCTGGAATTTTAGGAATTTTACTATTTTAGATGAAATTGTACTTAAAAACTTTGTTGTAGGTGGCTGAATTTGCACTTCTTGAAGAATCCTTTGAACCGAATATTCGTGACTATAGTAAGATAATTCACGGTTATGCCAAACAAAGTCGATTACAAGATGCTGAAAACGCACTACAAGCTATGAAGAACAGAGGATTTGAATGTGATCAAGTGACTTTAACAGCTTTGATTCACATGTACAGTAAAGCTGGTAACTTTAATCTTGCAAAAGATACGTTTGAAGAAATGAAACTTCTCGGGCTTCCTTTAGATAACAGAGCTTACGGGTCAATGGTTATGGCATACATAAGAGCTGGAATGTTAAAAGAAGGGGAAACACTACTTAGAGAAATGGAATCTCAGCAAGTTTATGCGAAAAGTGAAGTTTATAAAGCAATGTTACGAGCGTATTCCATGAGTGGTGATAGTTTAGGAGCTCAGAGAACATTTGACGCAATTCAGATCGCGGGTATTATTCCTGATGTTAAAATATGCGCGGTCCTCATCAATGCATATGTAACCGCAGGTCAAAGTCAAGAAGCGTGTGTTGCGTTTGAGAACATGAGGAAAGCTGGGATTCTTCCTAATGATAAATGTATAGGTTTGATGTTAGATGTTTATCAAAAGGATAATAAGCTTAAAGAAGTGATGGACTTTTTGATGGATTTGGAGCGAGATGGGATAATGATCGGGAAAGAAGCTTCGGAGAAATTGGCTCGTTGGTTTAAAGATTTGGGAGTTGTAGAAGAAGTTGAGCGTGTTTTGAGAGATTATAGTTCAATGGAAGCGTTACAAATTGGCGACTGATTTTGATGTTTGTGATAACTTTGCAAATACTTGGAGGGGGACGAAATCGAGCATCGGTACATGTAATCCCTCACACTCACTTATTAATTATTATCACCTGTCATTTGATAGGAGTTGTATTTACTATTTAGGGGCTAGGTCTTTTTATCTGTTAAACGAGTCGTGTTCGCAGGTTAAGCACGACTTGAACACGGGAATTTTACACCAACCTGAACACGACCCAAACCCGAAATTCGTCACACATGAACCCGAACACGACCTGTTTACCCTGGAGTTTTTTTTTTTTTTTTTGCATATCTATAAACTCTAAATTTACGAATTTTTTCAATTTTCTGAACCGCTTATGTTTAAAATACCCATATAATTTAAGCTATTACATAAACCACATTTTATGAAAAATTAAAACAAATGGTTTAAACAGGTCAACCCGTGAAACAGCCAGGTTGACACGAACACGGCCCGTTTAGCTAAACATGTTCATGGGTCCAACCCAATATTGACACGAACCTGTTTAGGCTAAACCTTGTGTTACATTCCTGTGGTGTTAGAAATTCAACCCCCTGGATACGGGGTGGGGGTGCTTCGAGGTTAAAATCATATATGTTTCAGGTTCTTAGGGTTGAGGGTATGCTTCAAATTACATGTACATTACATATTCATATGTTTTAGGCACTACATTATTTTATGAGTCTCACTAATGTGTTTAAATGAAAATGAAAAACAAATCTTGTGGGATCCATTTTAATGTCTTTTTGCTGAAATTGTTTTCTGCATTTTTTCAATTCAGGATCATGATTTGTAAGACACTCGAGAAACAAGTAGTTGCTATGGCTGACTTGCAGCAGTAGTTCAACAGAAGCTGCACGCCTGCACACGAAGATCATAATTAAGTGCAGCATCTCAAAATCACCAAATGCCAGAGAGGAAGGTGTTGTTTCTTTGATGAACAATTTAGCACAAACATTTTTAGATGAACTACAATTTAACTCAGATTTACTCCCTATTTAAAATACAATTGCTCTGGGACTCTACAACAGCTCTAGCCTTGCTATTATAGTAGGTCAAAATGTTATTCTTGAAAGTTCATCATATAAAGCTCTGTTTGATAGTTTGCATGCAACAGTAAACATTTATATAATTCTTTATTTATAATTGATCTCACTAACATTTCATATGATTCACCTAAGCACTAAATTGTGGTTCCACATGATTCAAGTTAATATGTCAAATTTACGAATGAAAAATAAATAAGTCTTATATCAAATTATAAATAAGTTAGATTATTAAGTTGATGAATAAGAACCCTCAATCTTTTTCTTGTTCATACTAAAAACAAAGATTCGGTTGGTGTTTTTGAAAACCAAAGTTTATGATTTGGTTTTAGTTTTGTGTTTTCTGAAAAACCAAAACTCTAACACAACCCACAATCGTATGAATTACAATATGGATTATGTACGAGTGTCATAAATAATAATAGAATAATTAGAGAATATGATATACCTTATGATGTGTGATCCAAAGCAAGCGTGCTGATAACGTGTTATAACAAGCCTAATAGCAAGAAGATGAGAAGAGATAATTGAGAGAGAAGGAGATGTTTAGTATTAATGGTGCATCTTTTACATTAGAATATATTGAGTATTTATAAGGGGAAAAAGACTTAGGGGCTGTTTGGTAGCCTCTTAATGACCATTCAGATGCTACCTCTTAATGGTTTAAAACCTCTGAATGAATAAGAGATAACCTCAAGTCTGAATGGTTAAGAGGTAACCTCTGAATGGTAAATCATCACATGTCACATTCTTCTACCTTTTTATTGGTAAAATTCTCAATGGTTCCATTAAGAGGTAGCCTCTTAATGACCATTCAGAGGCTACCAAACAACCCCTTAGAACAAGTTGGTCTATATTAGGAATTGATAATCATAATATCATTAATTATTTATAACAAATATATCTTTTATAACGGTCTACTTATGTAGACAAAAGTAATGGGCGGAAATAGTTATTCCATGCTGTTGGTGGAGGTGGGCGGTCACCCAACCAGTTGATGCCATGTGGTATCCACTAGAATTATTTAATATTTTTTGTCGGTTTCAATTTTAATGTTAGTATATATATAATTGGAAGAAAATCCCAATATTAAAAAGGCATGTGGTGGAGTGGCTCTCACGTTGGACTTAAGAATAAGTGAAAACAGTGGACCTGGGTTTGAATCTCATTTTACTCGGTTTTTTCCTTAACTCAGTTTACGCTGCTCCTAGACTTTAATAAAGTTACTTTATTTTTTTTTTCTTTGGCAAACGTTTTTTTATCTACGTCTCGATGTAATTTTATTGAGATCGTGTAATGAGTAGCATATACAAGTAACCAAAACACAAGCGTACGTGTTGTCAAACTGAGAAATATTCGGTTTAGCGCGTCACAACACGGGCGGGGCATAACCTAGTTGTAATAAAACAAAAGAGTAACTGGAATTTTACCCCCTGTGGTTTGTGCCAGATGACATCCTTACCCCCTACTTTCAAAAAAATTGATGTCTTACCCCCCTCGTTTGCCTGATTGCATCGATCTTGGACCCTGCCGTTACTCACCGTTAACTGGTCTTCTCTCTTCGTTCCATCGCCGATGAAGGATTCCGGGCACGATCACAAAGCAGAGGATTTTGGACACGATCACAAACGTTAAGGATGCCGATTAGGACGATCATAGGGAACATTTTAAGACATATTTCAGGTATGTTTCACCTTCGCTCGATTCCAGTTGCCGATCTTGTATAATTTTGATGTTTCAGGGCCTTAGATAACAAATTAGGTTAGGTTTATGTGGTTAACTTTGGTGAATGTGGTTTGAATCGTATTAGGGTGTTCATTATTATTGGGAAACGTCGACCGAAACAGGGGTTTACTTGTCATTATTCTTTGGAAACGTCGACTGAAACAGGGGTGTTCATGATGTTCATCGTATTAGGGTATATAGTTAATATTGTTGTGTTTGAATCAACTAATATTATGGTTTATGGAAAGAGTAAATTACAAGTTTTGTCCTTTATGTTTGTCTCAAATTTCAGGCGTTGTCCTTTATCTTTAAAATTGATGACTTTTGTACTTAATGTTTGAAAATGTTGCATGTTATGTCCTTTATGGCAAACCCAGATATAATTTTCAGTTAAATTAAGTAATGTGCAGTGCACATGATGGTAGAAATGTCATTACACCTCCAACTTGTCTTTTCCCCTTATTTAATACCCTAATCTACCCCAATCCTTTCACATTTGCAAATTAGGGTTCATCATCACCCATCAAATTAGATGACCACCACTTGCTCCCCTGAGACCTCGTCAAGATGACCATTAACATCCTGAGCGATAATACCGTTACACACCAGGACCACAAGATAGTCAACAACCGATCCATTCTCGACATTCTCGTCATCTTCAACAACTTTTACCTCATTAACACTTACTGTCACGGGCCTGTTAACAATGTCATTAGTCACCGACACCAACGGATCAACAATCACCCCCTCCTCCTCAACACCTAACCCTTCCTTCTTAAACTGCTCTACTTCACCATCAACATTAACACCACCTGCATCACTAAACTCACCAGCACTCACCTCGACACTCCCGTTCACAAACACACATGCGGAACCACCATTGCCATTACAATTACAATTACCATTACCATTACCAACGACATTACAATCAACAGTACCACCGCCTACATTCACACCAGAACCACACTTCTCCCCAATCTCCATTTTACAAACAACCTCACTACAAACAATTTCAGCACCAGGCATCATCTCGAAACAATGGCGAATCCTAACAATTCAAATTACACAATCAAACATCACGAAAACCACAATTTCAATCACAGTTAACAACATTAACAAGTTCACAGCTATAATTCAAGCATATAAAACTATAATTCTGCAAAACGAACAAAAACAATGCATAACTCGTAAGGATCCAAATCGTACTCACCTGTAACAGATTCGGATTCGGTATAATCCAGATGCGAAAAATAAAATCAAACATAAACCGAATTAGAATCTACCGGATCAAATCGTTGTAAGACACTATAACAAAACCTAAACTGCTTTTAACGGCTAAATTAGGGTTTATGAGAATGCAAAATTATTCGAAACAGCAGAGAGGTCAATCGAGAGGAGAAAATCGGGGCGGGAGATCTCTCTCACTCTAGATTTTCTTTACCCCTAATTTGATGGGTGATGATGAACCCTAATTTGGAAATGTGAAAGAATTGGGGTATAGCAGGGTATTAAATAAGGGGGAAAGACAAGCGGGAGGTGTAATGACATTTCTACCCTCATGTGTACTGCACATTACTTAATTTAACTGAAAATTGTAATTGAGTTTGCCATAAAGAACATAACGTGCAACATTTTCAAACATTAAGTACAAAATTCATCAATTTTAAAGGTAAATGACAACGCCTGAAATTTGGGACAAACATAAAGGATAAAACTTGTAATTTACTCTTATGGAAATGTTAATTCCCTGATTGAAACAATTCAAATGATTATACACATACTATACTATGTTCAAATGTATATAGACTAACTGTGCGTTTTGTTTTGTTTTTTTTTTTTTTTTTGTTGTAGTAGATGTGAGGATGAACATTTCTGTCACAGCTCTTGTCATCCACGTGGTGGTCACTCTGTATGGTCGCCCATTATTCCACTTCCAATATCCACCTGGAAATCAGAGCATTGAATAGTTTAACTGATAAGTGAAGTGTAGGAGTATTATATGATCTTATGCTTAACTGATTATGGATGTATTTAGTTTAAGTAGTTATGGATGATTGTCTAATTTAACTTATTTTGGATTATGGATATTGTTTTGTTTGACTGATTATGGATGGCGATCTTATGTGCATTTGATGATCTTATGTGCATTATTTGAATTGTAGGGTTAGTAACCATTGTGTGTTCATGTGACTTGTGTGTTCATGTGACTTTCGATAGTCAAACCATTGTTTTATGGATGAGAAACAGAAAGGTCTTTCTTTGTGCATTCTTTGTGGATTTTACCTTGATTATGATTACATGTTCATCATAACAGGAATTGGATCATATACATGGATTCTTTGTGGATTGTGCCTTGGAACTAATCAGGAAATGATTAGGACTAGATGTTGAATCGTTTGATTAGCAAATTATATGATCAGGAAATGATTAGGACTAGGTGTTGAATCATTTGATTTGGAAATTATTAAGGTTTACTGGGCATTATATGTTGATTGGATGTTCTACATTTGCTTTTGAAATGATCAGCCGTGTAACACCCCGTGTTTTCACGAGTGAAAGTCAAAGTCAAGGTCAAAGTCAACGACCGATTTCGCGCGACTTGACTCGTAGAAATGTTTTTGTTTTATTTATATTATGTGGATTAAATGTCGTACATTGCAATAATCGAATCATGTTAACCGTATTTCAACCGACTCGCGACTGTGAACTATAGGAAGTAACAATGCGATAAAGTTAATCGACTAATAACCAAGCTATGTTAATCGAATCGACATCAAATCGTAACTCGAACTATGTATTTTTACTTATCGTTTATACGTGTGTGTGTGTGTGCCTTACGTGTTACCTGTGCATGTTTATTTATGTTTATTGTGGAAATCAAGCGAACTCAATCGAACTCGAAATCTAACTCGAAGGTAATCGAACTCGAACCTGAATTCCGAATCGAACCGTATCATATACGAAGTAGTTGGGACTAAAAGTAATTTGACTAGGAAACCCTATCGAATCGCTCGCAATCGAAACCGAATCGCCATCGCACCCGAACGCACCTCTTCAGTCGACATCCGGACGGATGGTCCATCCGCACGGATTGTCAGTCCGCACGGATTGCCAGTCCGCACGGATGACCAATCCGCACGGATAAGCAATCCGGGTGGCCTGCAATCCGCACGAACCACCCTTTCCCCTTTTAGCATCCTATAAATACCCGGGTCACTCTCCAAACTTTCCACTTTTGGCAAGTGACGTCCGACCTGCACGCATTCTTCACCTTTTCTCCGATTTCTCTCAATCCAGGTAAGATCTTGCTCTAATTCTTGTACATTCTTGAACACTACACAATTCTACACCTTTCCATCTTTCATATCTCAACTTTTAACCACGAAATCATCAAGATTTGAGGTATTCTAGGGTGACGTCATCATGAAGTTCTCATGAACTTCAAATGTGACCTCACTCCACCAGGAATAACTCGGATCTGAACGATTTCCACAAGATTTCACAACAACCTCACCTAAATCTAAACTTTTCTAAAAGGATAAAAGAGTTGAAAGAAATAAACAAGTTTTCTCCTTCTTTTTACCCTCAAAAACGGTAGGAATCGGATCCGTTCTAGTCTCCTACTTAATGATAGTGATGCATTAGTCCTAGATCTGGATTCTACCCGCAAGACACCTGATTTCGGGTTAGACCGGGATGACCGTTCTAAACCGCTGACAGGCCGAGTTAGGGGGATTCCTGGCTGGCTTGGTCATACGGGTAAGGATGCGATTCCAAATGGTTGACACGTAATCGGAACGTCTCGATAGACGACAAAGGCGACCAAGGGTAACCGGAGGGAACAACCAGGACGAGGAAGTTGTCCGCACGAGTAAGTTGTCCGCACGGACAAGCTGTCCGCACGAACATCTTATCCGTACGAACAGACGATCCGGACGGGTTGTCACCCGGACGAGCCACACTTGGGACCCACATTCAAAGCGAGGTTTGAGTATCGACGAATGAACAATCCGGACGGACGACCTCTGAATGGATTACTCTTCGGATCATGAGATACTAAGACCTTGAATAAATTCAAACAATGTTCATCCGCACGGCCAAGTTGTCCGCACGGACAGACTATCCGGACGGATTGTCTTTGTCCGCGCGAACAGACTGTCCGGACGGATTACCATCGTCCGCACGGATTACCATCCGGACGGACTTCACCAAGTGACTCACCTTTAAGGTTGTGTCCGCACGGGCTACCATCCGGATGGATTGTTGTCCGCACGACCGGCTTGAAGGATAGAGATACTTAGATGTTTTCTAAATACTACAACGAAAAATTCAAAGCACAAGCCATCATACACAAACACATCTCACCCATAGGAAGAAACAATCCACTCGAATAGTTATCCGCACGAACATGTTATCCGCACGGGTGACTCGTCCGAACGAAGTGTAATCCGCACGGATTACATATCCGCACGAATAACTTGCCCGCACGGATAACAATCCGCATGAGTGACTAATCCAGACGGATTACCACTCGCACGAATAACTTGTCCGTACGGATAACAATCCGCACGAGTGACTAATCCGGACGGATTACCACTCGCACGGATTACTAATCCGCACGACCAGTCAACCTACCCACACTCATTCTGTACTGTTTTCCATGCCACTTATCTTTACGTTATCGAATCTATTCAGGCTAACTGTACTCGCTAAAAAGCGCTCCCTTCAATCCATAATCGCTGTGAGTATACTCGAACCCTTTTTTTGCTTTTAGCACTTTTGGGTGTTACATACGTTACGAATATTCAAACTACAACTATCACACTACTCAAGCTATTTTAACGCTAAACCATTAATGCATGTTATACGTGGCTTATGAATGCTTGTTTGTTATGTTTACACATGGAATGCTGTCTACCTGCCTTAGCAACGATAGTACTATAGTTTGGACTCAGCACCCATTCACACGGGGGTTGTTAAGGATCTTTTACTTGCATGGATTACGGTGGTAATCATGTATTGCGAACTGCCTCGGGCAGTCAACCCGCAGTCATTGGTATCGATGGATCTATGTCGATAACTAACGTGATCTCTTGTTGGTGTTCCACGGGAGGTTCCGCTGGAAAGTCTTCCCACCCGGTAGGGTTGTTGATTCCGAGTGCCAGGTTCCAATCCTGCTGAGGAAGGACTGGTTCCATTGGGGGTGCTACAAGAATATTTAACCTCTGGTGCAAGAGGTTAATTTCTTGGAAGCTGCTTTCAAGTCCCATCGTAAGATCGTTAATACGGTCGATTAGGACCTCCTCTACTGAAGTCATTTCGTCGAGAGCCTCCCTTAATGCTACCACATAGTGCACAAGTGTAGCTTCAATGGAGGGTCTTCTTCCTCTTCGGCTGTTTGACGAATGCACAGAAGATGTTTCACTGTTTTCACTCGACATTCTACGAAAAATAAACTGAAAGAGTTTATTTAATGAAACAGTTATCGGACACGGCCCCGTGCTCAATGAGCACGGCCCCGTGTTCATCTTTCTGCAGAATTTCGGAACAAGGAAACTTGGATTTTTAAGTTATTTTCTGAACTTGTGGGGTCTTTTTAGTTGCTAATAACTTAAAACAAGGTTACATAACATGTTTTTACCAAGATTCCTTGAACAAAACTCATAAATCCCTACCACAAAGTTGGAAGAATTTCAAACTTTCAATGGTAGTTCTTGGAGAAAGATGGAGAAGAAGGAAATGGCTAAAAGAGGAAGGGACAAGATGGGTTGTTGGAACCTTCATTTAGACTTACCTAGGATAGTTTGAGAGAAGATTCCTGAAAATCTCTGCCCCAAGTTGGTCCAAATGTGCAGAATTCTTGGCTGCATTTATAGAAAACGACAACATCCTGGACACAGCCCCGTGCCCAGTGGACACGGCCCCGTGTGCAGGTGGAGTTCTGACACAGTTTGTCCGCATTCTGACGTACTGATCAGAATGGAATCTTTTGATGGACACGGGGGCGTGTTGGCTGGACACGGCCCCGTGTCGAGGGACTGTTTTATGAAGTTGTCTAGTCTTTAAGGAACTTGTTAATATCGGGTGGTTCCTGACTGGTTGGAACAACCCCAAAGTGCCTAAGATACCTTAATTGTCCCAGACTAAGGCGAGAACGCAAGAGGTTGTCGGTGAGGGTAATTCCTATTTTCATTCTAGGTGGACAAGTCCAACCCTTTCCCGGGCTCTTGTTAAAGAATGTGTATGCCGAATCGCTCAGGTCTATGTATGCATCGAACGAAGTCGATGGAGAGTTCTTCACGGCACAATCGACACAGGGACGACTATCGTCCAAGTCTTTGCTAGGTACTAAGGCATTTTCGGGAGCAACGAGGTTGTTGGAATGCGGTTCCAGCATTTCGTCATGGTTATCGTCTTGGGGTGGATCAATAAAATCCTTCCTAAGCTCTTCTAACCAATTCTGAATTAGCTTTTCTAGTTGAAATAACTCATCAAGGAGCATTTCCCCTAGAATATCTGGCTGGGCGCATTCGAGGGAGAAATAGTGCTTATTTTTACTTTCGCCCCTCTTAAGGTTGTAAGAAGTCGGTGGGTCCATGTAGTGGGGCCTATAATTTAGAAAGTAGCATTTTACTTCTTCATGTTTGCCTCCACATAATTGACACCACATACCATAAGAGTGCCGAAAGTAAAAATAATTACTATCACTCATGTTTATGTCAGAAATTACCAACCGCCGGGATCTAACGGTTCTGTTTTCAGTAACTGAAACTTGGGCACGGGGGCGTGTTGAGTGAGCACGGCCCCGTGTTCAGCTTACTGTCTGACGTAAAACAGGATTGCCAGTTCCAATGATTGAGCACGGGGGCGTGTTCAGCGGGCACGGCCCGTGCTGAGCTCTGCAGAAGCTGAAAAACTAAGAAAATCCTAAAAAATAAAAAGAAAAATAAAAATGATTAGGCCGTTGATTCCTAACTTTCTTAAAATCCTTGTGTCCCCGGCAACGGCGCCAAAAACTTGATGTGCGATAAAGTGTTATATATATTAGGTGTATATTTTAAGCCCTTTTTAACACTTATTTTAGCCAAGTTTTAAATTTATAAAACACGATATTTCACTAACACTAAACACACATATGGGCAAGTGCACCCATCGTTGAGTGTAGTATAGCGTTGGTAAGATACCGAGGTCGTCCAAGGACACAAGAGCTTTTAGTACCGGTTTATCCTCAACGTCTAATCAAAATAAAAGTTTAGAAAAATGTTTAAGCTAAGAAAAATAAAAACTAACTAAAATGCTGAAAATAAAAATAAAAGAAAAACAGATAGACAAGATGAATCACTTGGTTCCGACTCGTATCTAGTATAACCTTTGATTATTTCCGCACTTTTGCACATAATTAAGAGATTATCTTAGTTATTGTAGTAGGCCCCTCTTTTGAAGGTGACGTTACCCTCACCCCAGTAGTTTGAGTCAGCAAGGATACAATCCTAAAAGGGTGGATTATTGGAAGACAATGAATTAAGTTATTAATGCAGTATTGTGGTAGGCCCCGCTTTTGGCGGTGACGTTACCCTCGGCTAAGTAGTCTGAGTCAGCAGGGATACAGTCCTAAGTAGCCGGGTTATAGTATTAATAGTAGTTAACTTATGAGGGGATCAAAGAGTTTGGACCCCCGCCATCCAATACCGTGAAGCATTGAAGGAGGTCCTACTAAATTTAACCCAGGTCCATTGCAGGACCTCTAAACGCTGAACAATGGCAAGACCTTTACCAAACCGTTCCCTTAACCCCCGACCAGGTAGCCAACATACCTCCATATAGACCGTGGAGATATGAATGGTGAAAATCCTTTATTTTATATAGACAGTAAAATAATGCCAAGACACCACGGACAAACGATAAGGAAAGATCACCTTCAACATAAGTAACTAGTTATTAAAGTCATTAATACAAAACCAAATAAAAAGTGCAAAAGATTAGAAATAAAAAGTATTATACTAGATACTTTGTCTTCACCAAGTGATGTAAGAGACTTAGGCAAACATGGCCTTGATTGTCAAGAACTCTTACGATCAATCTTGGATCCCGAGACGACTCACACACTCTACGATGGATAATGGATGATGGTGTTGTGATGGTGGTGGGTGGTGGATGAGGTGTGAGAGAGGTGGTGTGCCAAGGGATGAGATGAAATGAATTCAAGCACTCCTATTTATAGGCTGAACAGAGAGCTGGGCACGGCCCCGTGTCCGCTGGACACGGCCCCGTGCCTGTCTGACACTCTCTCTCCTCATTAATTGTAATTCGCAATTACAATAAATGCGCCTGCTGTACTTTCAACACGCCCCCGTGTCCGCTGAGCACGGCCCGTGGTGGGCAATAGAAGCTTCTATAGATTTGTCTTTTCTGCTGCTTCTTGGGCACGCCCCCGTGCTGGCTGAGCACGGGGCGTGTTCAGTCTTCTGTCTTCTCTAATTTGCTTTGGAAGGTGCCGTTGAGGGGTCGGGCAGTCCACTAATGTTCCTTTCCTTGTATTTATGTTGGATTTAGCTGTCTTTTTGCTTCTTTTGTGTTTTTGAGCTCATTTAATCCTGAAAATACAAAAGGAAGACAAAAACACTCTTTTTCCAATATTAGTACTTAAAAAGGGTTTGTTTTATGCCTTGTTTGATGTAATTTATATGTTGCATTTTGCACACATCAAATACCCCCACACTTGAACTTTTGCTTGTCCTCAAGCAAAACTCTTTAATATGTGGCTTACACTCCCAAATGGAATAGGTAGAAGAGAAGGTTTTGGCTTGTCGTAGAGTGTTGGGATGTCCAAGATCTTTTTGGGTTTTATTTTTATTTATTTACATTCCTATTCGTAATGATTTATTTAGAACTTTTCATAGGAGAAATTACTTATTTGGGCATAACATGCCTTTTTAAAATTCCATTTATATACAAGCTCACATACCTCACGGGAGAAATCACTCACACTCGGCCGAAGGTGTATTTTTAGTGAATCACTCGAGAGCGGCATGGGACTTATTCCTACCATAGGCTTGCCAAGCAATCAATCCTCCTCCTTTTTAACTTTTATACCTTTGTAAATATCAAGAGGACTTTGTGGGTTAAGGGTTAGGCTTGGGTTAAAGGTAGGTGGTTGGGAAAGTGGTTAGTAGAAAAAGGGCGAAAAGGCGTAACAAGTGTCGGTTTTCGTAAGATTTTATATTTTTGCAACTTTTTATTTTGATGAAGCTTTTATTCAAACAAGGTTATTTTTGATAAACTTGTTTGTTTATTTTCTTTTTGCTTCATCATCAACAATTTTTTTTTTTTTATCATACGAAAAACCAAACTTGTTACTAAAACAAAGGGTTAAAAATGAAAAAGGTTTTGGTGGGTAAAAGGGTTTTTGGTTTGGGTGATGAAATGAAAAGGTTTAGGCTCAAAGGGGTTAACTAGGGTGATTTTTTTTTGGGGTAGGTGGTAAAAGAAAAAGAAAAATAATGGTGTAGAAATAAAAAGGGTTAGTCCTAATGCCTCCATCATTTACTTACTCGGGTTTAAGTTGATAAGGACCGGGAATGTATCGTCATGGCAAGTTCTAGAGTCGTAAGAACCAAGCGGCTATTCACACAAGAAATGAAAAATGAGCATTTAGTCTAAAGATGTAAATTTGTATGCTCAATAAAGGCTCAAAACTCACTTTTGTGGGAATGGGTTTTTTTTTTTTTTTTATGTGATCAAGTATATATAATCAAATTTTAACTAAGTTTGCCATGCCTTTTCATAATTTTCTTATGTTGGTTCTTTTTATCACTACGCTATCGGTTGTAAATTCTTAAAAATATAACCTTTTTGAGAACTTGAATTTCCCGAGTTAAACCTAGACAAGTAAAAAAAATGAAATTTTTGAAAAAATTTGGGGTGATTAGCGGTTCCAATAGAGTTTTGTGTAAGGCTTGTATTTAGGACTTGCAAAATTCAAGGTTTTAGCATCCCCCCCACACTTAAATTACACATTGTCCTCAATGTGTCCCAAAAATAAAATTTTAGGTTGATTAGATGTGTAAAATAGTGTTTAAAAAGCAAAAAATTGTGTTACTGGGCACTGAACACGGCCCCGTGTTACCCGGGCACGGCCCCGTGTTACCCGGGCACGGCCCCGTGTTCAAGTGCCAGTAACAAAATTGAAATAGAAGATACAGAAGTCTGGACACGGGGGCGTGTCGGGTGAACACGGCCCGTGTCCAGGTACCTGAACTGGGCGTTTTTCTGCAGGTGGTTCAGCACGGGGCCGTGTTGGTTGTGCACGGCCCGTGTTGAACCTTCTGGACTGGAGAGAATTGTCGGGTTGCTTTGTTCTTGTGCATGAGTTCATTTTTCGCGTTCCCCTTTTCATCCTTTACCACCATGAGTGTGTTTTATTCATTACAAACCATCCAAACCTTAAAACCATCATTTCATTTCATCATAGAGAGAACTTACATAATCCTAAATTAAAATTAGATAAAACAAGGAAATAATAAACCATGGAGTCCTAGCCTTTATTTTAATTAGCAAAATTTCCAAGAAGTAATTAATCTTGGTTAAACAAAGCCTTTTTGAACTCCATCTTCCGTGTGCGGTTCTCCTCAAATGTCGGCGAGCCATTCTTCCACTTCCCTTGGAAGGAGAAAAGAAGGCTCATTGGCATTAGTTTGAGGAGTTTCAACTTCCACCGGGATCTCTTGTTGGTGTTCCACGGGAGGTTCCGCTGGAAAGTCTTCCCACCCGGTAGGGTTGTTGATTCCGAGTGCCAGGTTCCAATCCTGCTGAGGAAGGACTGGTTCCATTGGGGGTGCTACAAGAATATTTAACCTCTGGTGCAAGAGGTTAATTTCTTGGAAGCTGCTTTCAAGTCCCATCGTAAGATCGTTAATACGGTCGATTAGGACCTCCTCTACTGAAGTCATTTCGTCGAGAGCCTCCCTTAATGCTACCACATAGTGCACAAGTGTAGCTTCAATGGAGGGTCTTCTTCCTCTTCGGCTGTTTGACGAATGCACAGAAGATGTTTCGCTGTTTTCACTCGACATTATACGAAAAATAAACTGAAAGAGTTTATTTAATGAAACAGTTATCGGACACGGCCCCGTGCTCAATGAGCACGGCCCCGTGTTCATCTTTCTGCAGAATTTCGGAACAAGGAAACTTGGATTTTTAAGTTATTTTCTGAACTTGTGGGGTCTTTTTAGTTGCTAATAACTTAAAACAAGGTTACATAACATGTTTTTACCAAGATTCCTTGAACAAAACTCATAAATCCCTACCACAAAGTTGGAAGAATTTCAAACTTTCAATGGTAGTTCTTGGAGAAAGATGGAGAAGAAGGAAATGGCTAAAAGAGGAAGGGACAAGATGGGTTGTTGGAACCTTCTTTTAGACTTACCTAGGATAGTTTGAGAGAAGATTCCTGCAAATCTCTGCCCCAAGTTGGTCCAAATGTGCAGAATTCTTGGCTGCATTTATAGAAAACGACAACATCCTGGACACGGCCCCGTGCCCAGTGGACACGGCCCCGTGTGCAGGTGGAGTTCTGACACAGTTTGTCCGCATTCTGACGTACTGATCAGAATGGAATCTTTTGATGGACACGGGGGCGTGTTGGCTGGACACGGCCCCGTGTCGAGGGACTGTTTTATGAAGTTGTCTAGTCTTTAAGGAACTTGTTAATATCGGGTGGTTCCTGACTGGTTGGAACAACCCCAAAGTGCCTAAGATACCTTAATTGTCCCAGACTAAGGCGAGAACGCAAGAGGTTGTCGGTGAGGGTAATTCCTATTTTCATTCTAGGTGGACAAGTCCAACCCTTTCCCGGGCTCTTGTTAAAGAAGGTGTATGCCGAATCGCTCAGGTCTATGTATGCACCGAACGAAGTCGATGGAGAGTCCTTCACGGCACAATCGACACAGGGACGACTATCGTCCAAGTCTTTGCTAGGTACTAAGGCATTTTCGGGAGCAACGAGGTTGTTGGAATGCGGTTCCAGCATTTCGTCATGGTTATCGTCTTGGGGTGGATCAATAAAATCCTTCCTAAGCTCTTCTAACCAATTCTGAATTAGCTTTTCTAGTTGAAATAACTCATCAAGGAGCATTTCCCCTAGAATATCTGGCTGGGCGCATTCGAGGGAGAAATAGTGCTTATTTTTACTTTCGCCCCTCTTAAGGTTGTAAGAAGTCGGTGGGTCCATGTAGTGGGGCCTATAATTTAGAAAGTAGCATTTTACTTCTTCATGTTTGCCTCCACATAATTGACACCACATACCATAAGAGTGCCGAAAGTAAAAATAATTACTATCACTCATGTTTATGTCAGAAATTACCAACCGCCGGGATCTAACGGTTCTGTTTTCAGTAACTGAAACTTGGGCACGGGGGCGTGTTGAGTGAGCACGGCCCCGTGTTCAGCTTACTGTCTGACGTAAAACAGGATTGCCAGTTCCAATGATTGAGCACGGGGGCGTGTTCAGCGGGCACGGCCCGTGCTGAGCTCTGCAGAAGCTGAAAAACTAAGAAAATCCTAAAAAATAAAAAGAAAAATAAAAATGATTAGGCCGTTGATTCCTAACTTTCTTAAAATCCTTGTGTCCCCGGCAACGGCGCCAAAAACTTGATGTGCGATAAAGTGTTATATATATTAGGTGTATATTTTAAGCCATTTTTAACACTTATTTTAGCCAAGTTTTAAATTTATAAAACACGATATTTCACTAACACTAAACACACATATGGGCAAGTGCACCCATCGTTGAGTGTAGTATAGCGTTGGTAAGATACCGAGGTCGTCCAAGGACACAAGAGCTTTTAGTACCGGTTTATCCTCAACGTCTAATCAAAATAAAAGTTTAGAAAAATGTTTAAGCTAAGAAAAATAAAAACTAACTAAAATGCTGAAAATAAAAATAAAAGAAAAACAGATAGACAAGATGAATCACTTGGTTCCGACTCGTATCTAGTATAACCTTTGATTATTTCCGCACTTTTGCACATAATTAAGAGATTATCTTAGTTATTGTAGTAGGCCCCTCTTTTGAAAGTGACGTTACCCTCACCCCAGTAGTTTGAGTCAGCAAGGATACAATCCTAAAAGGGTGGATTATTGGAAGACAATGAATTAAGTTATTAATGCAGTATTGTGGTAGGCCCCGCTTTTGGCGGTGACGTTACCCTCGACTAAGTAGTCTGAGTCAGCAGGGATACAGTCCTAAGTAGCCGGGTTATAGTATTAATAGTAGTTAACTTATGAGGGGATCAAAGAGTTTGGACCCCCGCCATCCAATACCGTGAAGCATTGAAGGAGGTCCTACTAAATTTGACCCAGGTCCATTGCAGGACCTCTAAACGCTGAACAATGGCAAGACCTTTACCAAACCGTTCCCTTAACCCCCGACCAGGTAGCCAACATACCTCCATATAGACCGTGGAGATATGAATGGTGAAAATCCTTTATTTTATATAGACAGTAAAATAATGCCAAGACACCACGGACAAACGATAAGGAAAGATCACCTTCAACATAAGTAACTAGTTATTAAAGTCATTAATACAAAACCAAATAAAAAGTGCAAAAGATTAGAAATAAAAAGTATTATACTAGACACTTTGTCTTCACCAAGTGATGTAAGAGACTTAGGCAAACATGGCCTTGATTGTCAAGAACTCTTACGATCAATCTTGGATCCCGAGACGACTCACACACTCTACGATGGACAATGGATGATGGTGTTGTGATGGTGGTGGGTGGTGGATGAGGTGTGAGAGAGGTGGTGTGCCAAGGGATGAGATGAAATGAATCCAAGCACTCCTATTTATAGGCTGAACAGAGAGCTGGGCACGGCCCCGTGTCCGCTGGACACGGCCCCGTGCCTGTCTGACACTCTCTCTCCTCATTAATTGTAATTCGCAATTACAATAAATGCGCCTGCTGTACTTTCGACACGCCCCCGTGTCCGCTGAGCACGGCCCGTGGTGGGCAATAGAAGCTTCTATAGATTTGTCTTTTCTGCTGCTTCTTGGGCACGCCCCCGTGCTGGCTGAGCACGGGGCGTGTTCAGTCTTCTGTCTTCTCTAATTTGCTTTGGAAGGTGCCGTTGAGGGGTCGGGCAGTCCACTAATGTTCCTTTCCTTGTATTTATGTTGGATTTAGCTGTCTTTTTGCTTCTTTTGTGTTTTTGAGCTCATTTAATCCTGAAAATACAAAAGGAAGACAAAAACACTCTTTTTCCAATATTAGTACTTAAAAAGGGTTAGTTTTATGCCTTGTTTGATGTAATTTATATGTTGCATTTTGCACACATCACCAATGTATACGGCCACTTTACTGCCAACTGCCGTATCATCACCCGACAGCTATCCAATGCCGCTTCTGCGCTCACTGCAATGTATACGGCCACTTTACTGCCAACTGCCGTATTCGTCAAGCTCCCGCCAATCAAGCCCTACTCACTGCCCCACAGGGTCAACAAGCTCCTCCGGCACCCGCAGTCAAAGCCAGAGCCTGCTTCACGTGTGGCGATCCAAATCATTTCACCAACATGTGCCCGAACAGGGTGGTGAAACAAGAACCACAGCAGCAGCAGCCACAGCAGCAACAACAACAACAGCAGCAACAACACGCCGCACGCGCCAGAACTTTCAATCTCAACATGCATCAAGCCCAGGCCGACAACAACGTGGTCAATGGTACGTTCCTTGTGAATGGTATTTATGCTTCATGTTTGTTTGATACTGGAGCCGATAATTGCTTTGTGTCGCTCGAATTCGAGAAACTCCTTAGTCGTAAATGTTCCCGACTCTCCTCTGCATTCGATGTTGAAGTCGCTACCGAAAGAACCGTCGCTGTAAATTCTGTTATCCGTGATTGCACTCTCGAGCTCAACAATCACATTTTCTCAATCGACCTTATTCCGATGCAACTCGGAAGCTTCGACGTCATAGTAGGCATGGACTTCCTTCGAGAAAACCATGCCGAAGTTGTGTGCTTCGATAAGATGATTCATTTTTCGCTCGCAAACGGTGATTCATTGCGCGTTTATGGCGATACTACTTCGAAGGGTCTCAAACTTATGTCATGCCTCCAAGCTAGCAAGTATCTCCGCAAGGAATACAGGGATTTCTTGGCTAACGTTGTAGCGCGGAGAAGGTAAAGAAAGAGAAGAAGGAAGTGAAAGACGTACCCGTGGTTCGAGAATTTCCTAATGTTTTTCCAGAGGGTCTTCCCGGACTACCGCCAAGTCGTGATATCGATTTTCGTATTGACCTCATTCCAGGAGCTAATCCTATCGCCAAAGCTCCTTACCGACTCACGCCGTCCGAAATGCGCGAACTCTCAACCCAACTCCAGGAATTGCTTGAAAAAGGCTTTATTCGCCCGAGCACCTCTCCTTGGGGCGCGCCAGTCCTTTTCGTCAAAAAGAAGGATGGGTCGTTCCGGATGTGCATCGACTACCGGGAATTGAATAAGTTGACTATCAAGAACCGCTATCCTCTGCCCCGTATCGACGATTTGTTTGATCAGCTACAAGGCGCTACGTGCTTCTCGAAGATCGATCTACGTTCGGGATATCATCAGCTGCGCATACAAGAAGAGGATATACCCAAAACCGCGTTTCGTACTCGTTACGGCCATTACGAATTCGTTGTCATGCCTTTTGGCCTAACCAACGCACCAGCGATTTTCATGGATCTGATGAATCGCGTGTGTAAACCATACCTCGACCGCTTCGTCATCGTGTTCATCGACGACGTCTTGATCTATTCCAAATCGAGAGCCGAACACGCGCAACATCTTCGTTTGGTCCTCGAGTTACTCCAGGGGAACCAACTCTACGCCAAATTCTCCAAGTGCGAATTTTGGTTGGGGGAGGTTCAGTTTCTGGGTCACATTGTAAATAGTCAGGGTATCCACGTTGATCCTGCGAAAATTGAAGTTGTCAAAAGTTGGGTTACGCCTAAGAACCCGTCTGAAGTCCGCTCCTTTCTCGGGCTAGCGGGCTATTATCGACGATTTATCGAAGGATTCTCGAAGATTGCTGTACCACTTACCGCTCTCACGCATAAGGACCAGCCTTTTGTCTGGGGAACCAAACAAGAGTCTGCCTTTCGAACCCTCAAATACATGCTTTGCAATGCTCCTGTTCTCACACTACCCGACGGAAACAATGATTTCATTGTCTACTGTGATGCTTCCAACCTTGGTCTCGGGTGTGTTCTTATGCAACGAGACAAGGTTATAGCTTACGCATCTCGACAGCTCAAAATCCACGAGAAGAACTATACAACCCACGATCTCGAGCTAGGCGCAGTTGTTTTTGCATTAAAGATTTGGCGACACTACCTGTATGGTACAAAGTGTACGATCTTCACCGATCATAAGAGCCTACAACACATCTTTAATCAGAGGGAACTAAATATGCGTCAACGCCGATGGGTAGAACTTCTCAACGATTACGACTGTGAGATTCGTTATCACCCAGGCAAGGCAAATGTTGTCGCCGACGCACTTAGCAGACGGAGCTATCTGCTTAGCACTCGCAATGTTCAAGCCCAGCACAACCTCGAAGCTCTCATCCGCGACGCCCAGCATGCATGTTTCAACGAACGCACCTTGAAGAAAGAAAGAATCTACCACGATGGAGCCCAGCTTGTGAACAAATCAAATGGGATATTCCACTTCTTAGACCGAATTTGGATTCCCAAGCGAGCCAATTTGCGACAGATTATCATGGATGAAGCCCACAAATCCCGATACTCTATCCATCCCGGTGCTGACAAAATGTACCATGATCTTCGCTATAGGTATTGGTGGCCGGGTATGAAACGAGATATCGCTCTCTACGTCGGAAAATGCCTAACCTGTGCTAGAATCAAGGCTGAACATCAAAGACCCTCTGGCTTGCTCGAACAACCACCAATTCCCATGTGGAAGTGGGATAGTATAGCTATGGATTTCGTAACCAAGCTTCCAACCACGTCATCAGGTCACGACAGCATTTGGGTTGTTATTGACCGTTTGACTAAATCAGCACACTTTCTGCCAATACGAGAGGACTACAAGGTGGAACGATTAGCCCGAATCTACACCAACGAGATCATTTGTCGACATGGGACGCCTCGTGACATCATCTCTGATCGTGATGCTCGGTTTACTTCACGATTGTGGGAAACATTCCAAACGGCACTCGGTACAACGCTTAATCTAAGTACTGTGTTCCACCCACAAACCGACGGTCAGACTGAAAGAACGATTCGTACTCTTGAAGACATGCTCCGGTCGTGTGTTCTAGACTTCGGTGGTAATTGGGATAGACACCTTCCTTTAGTCGAATTCTCGTATAACAACAGCTACCAGGCTAGCATCCAGATGGCACCTTTCGAGGCCTTATACGGAAGAAGATATCGATCGCCTATTGTGTGGCACGAGATCGGTCACTCGCAGCTAACCGGTCCGGAGCTGCTACAAGAAACGACAGACAAAATTTTCCAAATTCGAGACAACCTAGCGAAAGCTCGGGATCGACAGAAAGTTTACGCCGATAAAAAGCGCAAGCCCCGTGAATATGGCGTTGGTGACTACGAACTCCTAAAGGTATCACCTTGGAAGGGTGTAGTCCGATTCGGCAAGAAAGGGAAACTTGCGCCTCCATTTGTTGGACCTTTTAAGATTCTGGAAAGGATCGGAAAAGTCGCCTACAGACTCGAATTACCGGAGGAACTTAGCAATGTCCATCCGACTTTCCACGTGTCAAACCTCCGAAAGTGCATCGCCGACCACGATCTACATGTTTCTCTAGACGATCTACAAGTGAACGAAACACTACACTTCGTGGAAAAGCCTGTCGAAATCATGGATCGCCAAACCAAGGAGCTCAAGCGCTCACGCATTCCTATTGTGAAGGTCCGATGGGAAGGCAAGCGAGGCGCGGAGTTTACTTGGGAACTCGAAAGCGACATGAAGGCAAAGTACCCACAGTTGTTTAATTAAGAAACTTTGTAGACTTTTAGATCTTGTAATTTCGCACAACATATCCAAATTTTAGCCGAATTTAACCATAAAATCTTGTCTAAGTTGACAAATCTGAGTGAAGTCGACTCTGAATCTGATCGATTCCTGTACGAATCTAGTTGATTGATCAGTGCAATCGAGAACCTGCTCAGATACCACTTGTAGGTTCTGGGTTCAACTCGGTTGTTACGGCTTTCAGCTCAATTTCGGGATGAAATTCCCTAAACAAGGGGAGGCTGTAACACCCCGTGTTTTCACGAGTGAAAGTCAAAGTCAAGGTCAAAGTCAACGACCGATTTCGCGTGACTTGACTCGTAGAAATGTTTTTGTTTTATTTATATTATGTGGAGTAAATGTCGTACATTGCAATAATCGAATCATGTTAACCGTATTTCAACCGACTCGCGACTGTGAACTATAGGAAGTAACAATGCGATAAAGTTAATCGACTAATAACCAAGCTATGTTAATCGAATCAACATCAAATCGTAACTCGAACTATGTATTTTTACTTATCGTTTATACGTGTGTGTGTGCCTTACGTGTTACCTGTGCATGTTTATTTATGTTTATTGTGGAAATCAAGTGAACTCAATCGAACTCGAAATCTAACTCGAAGGTAATCGAACTCGAACCCGAATTCCGAATCGAACCGTATCATATACGAAGTAGTTGGGACTAAAAGTAATTTGACTAGGAAACCCTATCAAATCGCTCGCAATCGAAACCGAATCGCCATCGCACCCGAACGCACCTTTTCAGTCGACATCCGGACGGATGGTCCATCCGCACGGATTGTCAGTCCGCACGGATTGCCAGTCCGCACGGATTGCCAGTCCGCACGGATGACCAATCCGCACGGATTGCCAGTCCGCACAGATGACCAATCCGCACGGATAAACAATCCGGGTGGCCTGCAATCCGCACGAACCACCCTTTCCCCTTTTAGCATCCTATAAATACCCGGGTCTAGGGCTGCAAATGAACCAAACGTTTGCCAAACAGTTCGTGAACCGTTCGGCGGGAAGTTCGTTTGTGTTTGTTTGTTTAATAAATGAACAAACACGAACAAGAAATTTCGTTCGTTTAGTTAAACAAACAAACATGAACAAATGCCGCGTTTGTTCATTTATGTTCGTGAACGTTCGGTAACGTGTTTGTTCGTTTATGTTCGTTTATGTTTGTTTATGTTTGTTTGGGTTCGTTTATTTGTTAGTTTATTAAGGATATTAAGAATTAATTTTTACTTAACACATCAAAATTAGCACTGATATATTATTTAATAAATAAACTATTTAATATAAATGATAATGTATAAGTCAATTATATCAAACGTGAAACCCTATTAAAATAATTGCCGTTCTCCCGCTCTCATTCCAAGCTTCGAGAGAAAGACTCTTCCACTCCTCGCTCTCATTCCAGTCCCATTAAGGTTTTTACGTCATCATTCTTTGTTGGATTAAATGAAGACTTCGAGTTTATTTTGGGTGGATTAAATGAAGACTTCAAGTTTAATATGATATATTTTTGAAACATTATTTTATGGTAATTTTGTGTATCAATCTTATGTCAATTATGTTTGGATAAATGGTTAGTATATCTTGGGCAGATCTATGTCATGTTTATGATGAAAGGTTTGTGTTAGTTTTTGTTAACAAATGCTTGTTTGTATTCGTTTACGTTCATTAGTGTTCATGAACGTTTGTTTGTGTTCGATTGCGTTCATGAACGTTCGTTTGTGTTCGTTTGCATTCGCATTTGTCTAACACCTAAAATTCACAAACAAACACAAACAAACACGAACATGTTCATTTCCTTAACAAACAAACACAAACAAAAAAGCTCGTTCGGTAAGTGTTCGTGAACAGTTCATGAACACCTATTTTCCTTAACAAACAAACACGAACAAGGCCTTGTTCGTGTTTGTTTGGTTCGTTTGCAGCCCTACCCGGGTCACTCTCCAAACTTTCCACTTTTGGCAAGTGACGTCCGACCTGCACGCATTCTTCACCTTTTCTCCGATTTCTCTCAATCCAGGTAAGATCTTGCTCTAATCATTCTTGAACACTACACAATTCTACACCTTTCCATCTTTCATATCTCAACTTTTAACCACGAAATCATCAAGATTTGAGGTATTCTAGGGTGACGTCATCATGAAGTTCTCATGAACTTCAAATGTGACCTCACTCCACCAGGAATAACTCGGATCTGAACGATTTCCACAAGATTTCACAACAACCTCACCTAAATCTAAACTTTTCTAAAAGGATAAAAGAGTTGAAAGAAATAAACAAGTTTTCTCCTTCTTTTTACCCTAAAAACGGTAGGAATCGGATCCGTTCTAGTCTCCTACTTAATGATAGTGATGCATTAGTCCTAGATCTGGATTCTACCCGCAAGACACCTGATTTCGGGTTAGACCGGGATGACCGTTCTAAACCGCTGACAGGCCGAGTTAGGGGGATTCCTGGCTGGCTTGGTCATACGGGTAAGGATGCGATTCCAAATGGTTGACACGTAATCGGAACGTCTCGATAGACGACAAAGGCGACCAAGGGTAACCGGACGGAACAACCAGGACGAGGAAGTTGTCCGCACGAGTAAGTTGTCCGCACGGACAAGCTGTCCGCACGAACATCTTATCCGTACGAACAGACGATCCGGACGGGTTGTCACCCGGACGAGCCACACTTGGGACCCACATTCAAAGCGAGGTTTGAGTATCGACGAATGAACAATCCGGACGGACGACCTCTGAATGGATTACTCTTCGGATCATGAGATACTAAGACCTTGAATAAATTCAAACAATGTTCATCCGCACGGCCAAGTTGTCCGCACGGCCAAGTTGTCCGCACGGATTACCATCCGGACGGACTTCACCAAGTGACTCACCTTTAAGGTTGTGTCCGCACGGGCTACCATCCGGACGGATTGTTGTCCGCACGACCGGCTTGAAGGATAGAGATACTTAGATGTTTTCTAAATGCTACAACGAAAACTTCAAAGCACAAGCCATCATACACAAACACATCTCACCCATAGGAAGAAACAATCCACTCGAATAGTTATCCTCACGAACATGTTATCCGCACGGGTGACTCGTCCGGACGAAGTGTAATCCGCACGGATTACATATCCGCACGAATAACTTGCCTGCACGGATAACAATCCGCATGAGTGACTAATCCGGACGGATTACTACTCGCACAAATAACTTGTCCGTACGGATAACAATCCGCACGAGTGACTAATCCGGACGGATTACCACTCGCACGGATTACTAATCCGCACGACCAGTCAACCTACCCACACTCATTCTGTACTGTTTTCCATGCCACTTATCTTTACGCTATTGAATCTATTCAGGCTAACTGTACTCGCTAAAAAGCGCTCCCTTCAATCCATAATCGTTGTGAGTATACTCGAACCCTTTTTTTGCTTTTAGCACTTTTGGGTGTTACATACGTTACGAATATTCAAACTACAACTATCACACTACTCAAGCTATTTTAACGCTAAACCATTAATGCATGTTATACGTGGCTTATGAATGCTTGTTTGTTATGTTTACACATGGAATGCTGTCTACCTGCCTTAGCAACGATAGTACTATAGTTTGGACTCAGCACCCGTTCACACGGGGGTTGTTAAGGATCTTTTACTTGCATGGATTACGGTGGTAATCATGTATTGCGAACTGCCTCGGGCAGTCAACCCGCAGTCATTGGTATCGATGGATCTATGTCGATAACTAACGTGCTTCATTTCACTATGTGTACGTGCTGGTTATGCGTAAACGAATTCGAACCCTATATGCTATTATCAAACTTGTATGCTCACCTTTACATTTTATGTATTGACTTTATTTTAACGTATGTGACAGGTGCTTAGGATGCATGTGTGGTAGGAAATGGAAGCTAGAATAAAGCTCTAGAGCCCAACAAATAGTTGTCTGTAGATAACGAGTTAGGGGTCTCTAGAAGCACATAAACAACTACTATTTATGTTTAAATCTGAGTTGTCGGAACAGAACACTTGTCTTGATGTTTGTCTGTAATAATTGTTTAACTATTTGAGATACGGTATGGGACGTATTAGTTAATCGAATGGTAATGATAGTTGTTATGGAAACCTCTGGACAATCTGTTTCGCTCAGTGCCATGCCCCGATGATTCCGCCATCGGTTGGGGTGTGACAAGCCGTAACTGGGTTTACAATTTTAGGCTTTAACTTTGCCAGGATCAAACAATTTAGGCAGGAATGATTAGGAATTATGCAGGGTGTAAACCGTTTTCTTGTTACAAAGAACATGCGGTAAAAAAAAGCTTAAAATTGTCATTTCACATTACAACTAATAGAACTGTTATGACATTTAACATCATGGTCCAAGATTGACGCAATCAAGCAAACGAGAGGGGTAAGACATCAATTTTTTTGAAAATAAGGGGTAATGGTGTCAGCAAGCACAAACTACATGGGGTAAAATTGCACTATACTCAAAACAAAAACAAAAACAAATTAGAAAAAGACAAAAAAAAATTTCGATTTCACATATGGAAATGACAAGAGTTAATAGCCAAAATGGTCCCTGAGGTTTGCTCACTTTTGCCACTTTAGTCCAAAACCCAAATTTTTTACATCTGGGTCCCCGAGGTTTGCATTTTGTAGCCATTTTAGTCCAAAAATGAAATCTGGTCAGATTTCTCAAAAAAAACCTCAAGTTTTGTCCTTTTGCACAGGGGTAAAATGGTCATTTTCATTTTATTATAACTAATTATTAATTAAAAATAATAAACCTACCACCACCTCTCTCTCTCTCTCCCTCTACTCCTCTCTGCCGCCACCACCGCCACCTCCTCACGCCGGCGACACTAACATTCCTCCGTATCCCTCTCTCTTTCTCTCTCTCTCTCTAAAACACAAAACCAGAAACCGTTTTGTAAAAAAGAAATCATCAAATGTTGGGAACAAGGAGAAATCATCAAACGAGGCTCCAACAACAAATCAAAACAAAAATCGATTTGTAAAAAGAAACGAGGCTCAGATCTGTTTTACATTGGGAACAAGGAGGAATAACCGCCATGGCTGCAAACAGAGGTTGCAAACGCACTTGCCCTCCTCCGATTCTGCCACGCCAAGCTGCGGAAAATCTCAAATGTTGACCCAATTTTGATCATCCTGTTTGTTACAAGGATTAGGTGAAATCATCACAGCCTCGTTGATCAGACCTGCACCCAATTTCATCACCACCACCATTAATCCACCACCACCACCATCTCTCTGTCTCCCTCCTTCACCCACCACCTCCAACAACACACCACCACAACCACCTTCAAACCTGCAACAACCCTAATCACCAACCACCTGCAAACCGTCTTCGACTAACCCCAAACCTGCAACAACACGATTCAGCCACCGGAACCCTAACCCCAAACCTGCAACAACACGATTCAGCAACCAACACCGGAACCCTAACCCAAATCAACAACCAACACGATTCAACCCACCACCCCTACTGAAAACCCTAATCCCAATGTCGGTTCTCATCACGGTGGTGGTGGTGTTCGACAGAGAGGAGAGAGAGAGATGGGTGTTTGGAGAGAGAAAGAGAGAGATGGGTGTCGTTTTCCGATGTCGGTTCTCATCACGGTGGTGGTGGTGTTGGCGGCAGTGGGATGGTGGTGGTGGGGATGATGCGGTGGTGAGGGTGTGGAGGGATTTCAGAGAAGAGAGAGAGAGAGAGTGCTGAAGAATATGATGAAGATGAACTGCATCTTCTGATGTGTGTATATTAATATATATTATATATATATATATATTAATTTTGAATTAAGAAAATATTAAATGAAAAGCAAAATGACCAAAATGCCCCTGTGCAAAAGGACAAAACTTGAGGGTTTTTTTGAGAAATCTGACCAGATTTCATTTTTGGACCAAAATGGCAACAAAATGCAAACCTCAGGGATCCAGATGTAAAAAATTTGGGTTTTGGACTAAAGTGGCAAAAGTGAGCAACCCTCGGGGACCATTTTGGCTATTAACTCAAATGACAATATTCAAAAACTTGATGGACCTAGATATCAAAAAGGGTTTCATTCTCTCATTCAATTTATTTTGCCGTCAGTCAGGGTTTTCCGTTTTCACTCACAGAGATTGTGCAGCAGCAGCAGCATGGAAGACGAAAATCAACCCGAACCCGACTTCTGCACCACAATTCTCTCACGGTTCACTACCTCCACCGACCCCCAACACCACCACCTCTGTTCCATCATCAGCAACATTTCTCAAACCCTTCAACACCTCAACCACCCTCTTACACCTCTCGCATATGGCATATTTGCTCGCAACATGCACCTCTCTCGATAAACTCTTATCTTCCCACCCCAACCCACCACCCCACCACATACATCCTCTCATTACCATCGTCTGCATGGTTCTACCCACCATCTCTCCTGCTGTTATCCGCAACCAAAACGACTGCGTTTCCGGTCTACTTACTCGGGTGGTTATGATGATGTCACATGATGATGGTGTTGTAGTTTCTGGGTTGAAGTGCGTTTCGCATTTGTTGGTTGTTGGTCACCGGACTAGCTGGTCTCATGTTTCGAATTGTTTGTTTGGAGTTCTTTTAAGGTTTATTGCTGATTCTCGTCTCAAGGTAGTTTTATTTTATACGAGGACTAATTACTCAAGATTCAATGGTAGCTGATGTATAAATTATAATAATGCACTTACTGCCACTAGACCATTAGCTTTAACTAACCCACCCTTTAAGACTGTGTGTAACCAGATCATGCCCCTGCCACGGTGGCGGTGATCTGGCATTACACACCATTCCAGCCGTACGTTAAAGGGCGTTAAAGCTTCTGGGCGTTAACCCCTTAATCCTGCAGCAACCATGGTTAAAGGGGGTAGTGGGTGGGCCCCATGACCTGATGACCAATCACATGTTTTGTTTTTTAATGTATTAGATATATATATATATATATATATATATATTATTTTATTGGGATAGTTGGTAGTGATAACTTGTGAAACAATTACAAAAGGTGAAAGAAAGTGATTGAGAGCTCATAGATACGTGGTAGTGATGTGGCATGCACTTTATGACACGACGGTTAAAAAAAGTGGGCCCATTACACATAGTCTAACTATCACATTGTGGCTTAACTGAAAATTGAAAAAGAAAAAAAGAACAAAACAAGGTGATTGGTTGGAATGGGGTGGATTTGCACCCTTCTTCCTTTAACGCCTGTTATGGGCTTGGCGAGGAGGCGGTTCATGGTTGGCGTCCCATGATGGCGCCTCTGGCGAGGTGTTCATGGGGCTACCCTGCCGATGTGGCAAGGGGCACTAATGCACAATGGGTGTCCTTATTGCAGCAAGATTATTGTAAACTGGGCCCTACTTGAGGGTTCTTGCTTACCTTGATGACAGTTTAATAATACCCATGCTAAGACCAAGTCTTGTCAACTTTGAAGATTGGAAGTGATAAACCTCATCAGTCATGTGTAGCTTTGTCAAAGGCATAAGGCGAAAAAAGTGAGGGGTGTAGTCTAAAAATATCATTATTAGGGATTCTAGACATGTTTTAGGCTTGTTTAGGCTGTTTTAGGTTGATTCCAGGCTTGTTTAGGGGTTTTAGTCTTTTAGACATGTTCAACTTCAAACTGGTGTAGATTTTTTTGGCCGGAAAACAGCTTGAAACTGCTTCTGTCCAGGCGATGCACTTTTCCTGCGTTGCGCTTTTGCGTCTAGGACTCTAGGGAGTAGGGGCCCGCCTAGTGCGCTTTTGACAACATAAAGGTTTAGTTGATGAATCAGTTTGTTATTCACTATGCAACATAAGAACAATATTCTGTTTAGCTGCTTCCACTTTTGCCAAACTTATTTTTAAACTGAATTATGAATAAAAGTTAAATATTTTTGCACTAAATATCTGTACGCAAGTTAATTGGAAGCAACCGGCATATACACTAAATCTCTGTACACCAGTTAATTGGAAGCAACCAAAAGCAACATGCTTTACTGTTTTGTCTTTTGCCCATTATATGTGACATACCTTCATTTTTACCAATCAATGTAACCTGTTATTATGTTACATCAGCCACCAGGTGCTAAAAAGGTGGAAGTTTGTCACTTTGTTGCATTTTGGTGCAAATATTGAACATATAGTTGTATCATAATGTAGGTATACACATAGTACATAACATTAAGTGGTAAAAGTGAAACTGCATTATATAGAATGGAAAACATGACGCCTTCTGGTGCAATCGACCCTAACTAAAATGACATAGTGATCTGTTACAGTTGAATTATTTTATTGTAAAACTAAAAATAACTTGTCCTAACTTTGATGCTGACCAATTATTGCATGAGATGATGTGATATAGGTAAGAAGACAAGCACATCTTTGTCTCTGTGATGTCATGCAAGGCTTCCAAGAAACGTCGGTGCTTTCACCTGCCAGTGAAGCCATTGCAACCACCTTTGAGAAGTTTCTTCAGCTTGCTGGTGGGTTAAATACAAACCCAAACCCTCAAGAAGGTTCTAGATCTCAGGAGGTCTTATACGTGTTGGATTCACTGAAAGATACTCTCCCACTTATGTCTCTCAAGTTCTCAACAAAGATTCTTTATTACTTCAAATATCTTTTAGCACTGCACCAACCTGTAGCCACCCGGCGGATTACGGATGCTTTGCATTTACTTTGTCTCCAACCAACTGTGGATGTCTCTCCTGAAGCGTTGGTAGATTTGTTATGCTCGTTAGCTACATCGGTTTCTTCAAATGAGATGTCTGGTGACAACTTGAGTTTCGTTGCTAGACTCTTAGATGCTGGGATGAAGAAAGTTTTTTCTCTTAACCGTCACGCATGTGTGGTCAAGCTTCCGGTTGTTTTCAGTGCATTCAAAGGTTTGTTTGTCAAATTTTGTGATGCAATTTTCCTTAACCACCAAGCCGGATCAAACACAAATAATTAAGAAACGAAAACTGGAATCGATATTATAACTTCAATAATCAAAAACTGAGAATTAAGCAACCCTTGACCTTAACTTATACTAAACATATAAGAGATAAACATGGAAACAAGATAAACATAAAAAATAATAAAAGATAAAACAAACGTAAAGTTTTGAAATTTGAATTTAGAGATAATTCTGTATCATTTTGTGTCATAGAACCCTTCTTTTTAGGATTTATGTAATTGTGTTTCTGACTATGGGGTGACAGATATCTTAGCTTCTGAACACGAGGAGCCTTTATCGGTTGCAACGGAGGCGTTAAAGAGCTTAATACATACATGTGTTGATGGGAGCTTGATCAAACAGGGTGTAGATCAGATTATGGCAAGTAGGAGTGTGAGAAAATCTGCGCCAACAATTATTGAGAAACTTTGTGCAACTGTTGAAAGTTTACTCGATTATCGCTTTGCTGCCGTTTGGGACATGTCATTTCAAGTTGTGGCAGCAATGTTTGATAAACTCGGTAACTAATCCCAGCCTTGTTCTCGATTTTCATGTAAAATAAACAGTAAATTGTATTTTATGTCCGTTAAGTTTGAGCCAAATTGCAGGCGCTGTCCTTTAAATAACGAAATTACACTGGAAGTCCTTTATGTTAGTGTTTCTCATCAGGCGGTGTCCTTTTGCCCTGCAATTTGGTTAGTTAAAGGACATGCAGTGTAATGTAATTTCGTTAGTTAACGGACAGCGCCTGCAATTTGGCTCAAAGTTGAAGGACGTAAGATGCAATTTACTCTACAATAAAAAAGTTCATGCAAGTAATCTTAAGCCTTGACCTTACTTTTTCAGGCGAGTTCAGCTCATGCTTCTTAAAAGGTACCCTTAAGAGTTTGGAAGGCATACAAAAGCTGCCGGATGACGATTTCCTCTACAGGAAACAGGTGAGTTCTGTATGTGAAGAATGTTTTTTTTTATTTGTTCATATGTTGTTATTATCACTCATTAAGGTACCACGTGTTTCTTTATAGTTGCATGATTGCATGGGTGTAGCTGTAGTTGCGTTAGGGCCTGAAACATTCTTAAAGCTACTACCTTTGAATGTAGAAGCTAAAGATCTCTCTGATGTCAATGTTTGGCTTTTCCCCATCTTAAAGCAGAATATAGTCGGTGCTCGTTTAAGCTTTTTTAATGAATCTTTATTGGACAATATTAAATTCTTGAAGCTGAAATCTACCAGGAATCTTGATGGGCTTGTATATTCTTTATGGTCGTTATTGCCTTCATTTTGCAACTATCCTGTGGATACTGCTGAGAGTTTTAAGGATTTAGAACAAGAATTATGTCATTCTCTTCGCGAAGAATCTGATTTTCGTGGAGTAATATGCTCGAGTCTGCAGATTCTTGTTCAACAAAATAAAAGAATAATGGGAGCGGAAAACGAACCCTCTGGTAAAGTCAGCATTAGTCAACAGCGAGAAGTTTCTCTCTACACACCAGAAGTTGCTGCTCGTAATTTGGTTGTGTTAAGATCCTCTGCACGTGAGATTTTGTCCACACTATCACGAGTTTTCATGAAATCTACCAAAGATGATGGTGGATCTTTGCAGGTAGCAACTTTGAGTTGCATATATTGTGTGTTTTTTGATGTCTTATGTTTATATAAATTCGTCACAAGTGTTCATTAAATTTCCATCTTGTAGAGAACAATTGGTGAGTTTGCATCTATTGCTGACAAAAATGTAGTCTCAAAGTTATATAAGAGCACAATTCAGAAATTAGTAAAGGTGACACAGGAAGCTGGCAAAATTGATAACTCGTCAAATGAAACTTCACCGTTACTAACGCGGTAAGCTTCTTTATATGAGTTGCAGTTTTAATAAGTCAACTTGATTTGAATGTTTTTAGCATACTCTTATTTTTCATTTACAGCGCAAAGCTATATGACTTGGCAGTCGCGCTTTTACCAGGCTTCGGTACAACGGAGGTTGATCATTTATTTGATGCAGTTGAACCTGCATTGAAGGATACCGAAAGTTTGATTCAAAAGAAGGCTTACAAAATTCTCTCAACAATCCTGGAGGTATTATATTTTGCATTTTAATGGTCTTTTTTCTGTCGGTTTCATTTAAATTGGCGTTGTACTTTTGATAGGCAGTAATAAATTTTGTTTTTATTAAGGCTAGTACTACTTAAACCACTGGAATATTTTTTTAGTTTTTATTTAAACCTGACGTATTTATTGGACAGCACGATGACAGTTTCATAGCAAGAAAGTTTGAAGAGTTGCTTAAACTGATGTTTGAGGTGATGCATTCATGTCATTTTTCAGCCAAGCGGCACAGGCTTGACTGTTTATATTTTTTGATTGCGCATGTCTCAAAGGTAACAAGAAAACATAAACTTCATTTAGTCAAGGGTTCACACATGTATGCATAAACTAGAGACAAGATGCAATAAAAGACTTGTTTTGCAGGATGAATCAGAACATATGAAACGTGAAATTGTTGCTTCTTTCTTGACTGAAATTGTACTCGGACTTAAAGAGGTACTATACAAGACAATTCACGTTGGAAATTTTCGTAAAATTAACTATTTAAGAAGCTAATTAGAGTTTTACATCTTGTTCTTTTGTTCATTACATCTGAATCTATATGATTTGCAGTCTAACAAGAAAACAAGAAATAGAGCATATGAGATTATTGTCGAAATTGGCCATGCGTGCATGGATGAAGACAAAGGTGGAAACAAGGAGAACTTGTATAACTTTTTCAACATGGTATAGAAGCTTCCTGAAAAAGAAAATAAAAACATTTCGGTTTGCTTTAATTATTGAAAGGAATATTCATTTTGCTTTTTATATTTTCGTGTAGGTGGCTGGTGATCTTGCAGGCGAGTCACCTCACATGATCAGTGCAGCGGTGAAGGGCATGGCTCGTTTGACATACGAGTTTAACGATCTTCTACCAAATGCATTCGATGTTCTCCCATCCACATTTCTCCTTCTCCAGAGAAGGAACAGAGAAATAAATAAAGTAAGAATATTTTAATCTATAACCAAGATTAAGGCTACAAAGGAACCGAACGAACACGAAAAAGGCCTTGTTCGTGTTCATTTGTTAAGGATATACATGTGTTCACGAACGCTTACTGAACGAGAGTTTATGCTCGTGTTCGTTTGTTAATTTTAGGTCCGAACACAAACGAACCTTCATGAACGCACACGAACACAACTGGGCGTTCATGAACACACACGAACACAAACAAACACAAACAAGTGTTCATGAACATAAACATAAACGAACACAAACGAATGTTAATGAACATAGACAAACACAAACGAACACATATTAAATTTCGAATATCATCGGCATTTTTTTATTGACTTGGGTAATAAAATATAAAACAAATAAATATATATTATTAGTTATTAATACATATAAAATTAATGTAAAAACCCCAAACATAAATGGGTCCAAACGATCACGAACGGGTACAAATGAACACAAACAAACGAACACGTTACCCAATGTTCACAAACATAAATGAACGAACGCGGCCTCTGTTCATGTTCATTTCTTTAACTAAACGAACAAATTTTCGTGTTCGTTCATTTGTTAAACGAACGAACACAAACGAACTTCCCGCGGAACGGTTCATGAACTGTTCACTGCAAGTTCAGTTCGTTTGCAGCCCTAACCAAGATAAATATTTTTAGTACATTTTAATTTATCTTCAAGAGTCTAATTCCTTATGCTGCAGGCCAGTTTAGGTTTTCTGAAGGTATTGGTTGCCAAGTCACAAGCTGAAGGGTTGCAAATCCATATGCGGGACATGGTGGAGGCGTTGCTGAGCTGGCAAAGTAGCAACAAGAATCATTTCAAAGCAAAGGTTTGTTTTCCACATTTACCTTGTATTACAGTATGTATTTTCATCGAGTGAAAACTAATTTTTGTTGTTGAAATAACCTACAGGTGAAGCAGCTCTTGGAAATGCTTGTCAAGAAATGCGGGCTTGATGCTGTTAAGGAAGCAATGCCTGAAGAACATACGAAGCTGCTCACAAATATAAAAAAGGTTTGTTGTGGATGAAATGAACAATATATATTTAAAGTTAGTTTGAAGTTTGAACTAAACAATATCAGTTACTGGTTACTGTTGGAATGCAGATAAACGAACGAAAAGAGCGAAAACATTCTGCTAACACCGAGGAAACAAAATCTCGTTTATCATCAAAAGCAACTACCTCAAGGTTTTGTCTGCTATAATGTATCATACATATATTTTGCTCTCGTATTATCACCGTCGGTTAATTAAATTATACTTTTGGCTCTTTAACAGGTTGAGCAGATGGAATCATACAAAAATATATTCTGATTTCGGTGATGATGAAGAAACTGAAGATATGCTCAACTCCAAAAAGTCTTCATTCAAGTTTGTGCTTTGATACAGTATATATTTTATTCTATAGTAGATATAGATACACATGTTAAATTAAATGAATAATTTGCAGGTCCAAGAGAGCTAGGAAGAGGTTGGCAGAAGACAGTTATGAACAGCTCGATGACGAACCGCTTGACCTGCTTGACCGTGAAAAGACGAAATTGTCCCTTAGATCTTTCGACAGTCTGAAAAGGAAGCTACGGTCTGATGATGAGCCAGAGATAGATGCTGATGGAAGGCTGGTCATTTCCGAGGAGGAAAAAGGTATTAAAAGAGAGGTTACGACGGGCATGGGGTCAGACTCTGATGTGAGGAGTGTAGCGGTTCGAAAAACAAAAAAACGCAGGAAAACGGTCCAGTCTGGTTGGGCGTATACGGGGTCAGAATACTCCAGTAAGAAGGCAGGTGGAGATTTGAAGAGGAAGGGGAAGTTTGAGCCGTATGCTTATTGGCCACTGGACCGCAAGATGGTTAGCCGAAGACTGGAGCATCGGGTGGCTGCAAGGAAGGGCATGTCCAGTGTGGTTAACATATAAAGATATGTTTGACATTTTGATGCATTCAGTAGTAAAACATTTATATAATTGCTTAACTATGTAAAAAAATACAAAAATATAATCACTTTTATATTTTATTTCTTTAAATATATAGACAATTGATAAATTAGAAAGAAATCTAAAAAGTCAGTAACCATTAATCAAGACAACTTGAGATTTAAAATACAGAAAGTAAATGGATGATAGGAATTTCAAGGTCAAACTCCTGTATCATTAGTAGTCAACTAACAAAGTCAAGATAGATGGTCAAATCCATTATCTCATCTAGTATCATGTGGTGGTAAAGATAAAGAAGAAACTTCTATAGACCCAGTGTTCTGCCTTTGTAAAAGTTCCCTAGCTAGCTCATGAAGATCACTAGAGCCACCACTACCACCACTGTGTGGGGGTGGAGTTCCAGTGTTGCTTCCACTGAATTGCATTGGAACCGCTTGTCGTGCTGGTGGTTGCATGGTATGTGCAGAAGCTTGTATCACTGGATCAAAAAGTACAGATAAATCATAGTTAGCTGGAAAACTCAGGAGGTTCGCGGGTGGAGTTGGTGGTTGCGGCGGTAGAGGTGGTGGAGGCGGCGTTGGAACCTCTAGGCTTGCTAGATGGGCTTGGAGATAAGAGAGCTCAGCTTGTAAATTCGCCACCTATTCAAAGTAATTCGTTAATATCAAAACACGAGTATATAATCAAACTTACGATTGAAGTTTTTAGAGTTGTTCCCAACGAGTTTTCATATGAAAATAATCTAATAGATCTTTATTTAGCGTAACTTCATCAAAAGCTGTGAGTGTATAATTGAGCCAAATCAAGTCGACACGTTGTTAACTCAAGCTCCACTTTATTATAAAGTTGGAAACTCGATTCAAACTTAATCGAGCCTTATTTTCAAGCTTAAGCTCGAGATTGATTAAGACCAATAATACTAATTTTGAAACATCTATGTAACACGACTAGAGAAAGCATCACCCTGGCCTACCCTTTCGTTAAGTTTTTAGTTTGACATTGTTGTAGTTTATCCTGAAAAATATTCCATCTGTATCTCACAATTGATATGTATCTAAGGTACCATACCTTTTTAATACATGTTACTTTTATATACCTAAGGTTGTAACCAAACTAAGTCAAGCTAGACTTGATTCAAGATAAAATTTATTTTCAAGTTGGGTTTGATTAATATGACTTGGGATGGAAGGAGGAGTAGAGGCAGGTCGAAAATGACTTGGGATGGTTAGGCAAGATTTGCTAGATTTGCACCTCTTTGAGGACATGGTCGAGGGCAAAACTTCGTGGAGACGTAGAATTAAGGTTAAGGACTTTTAGGAGTTTGGTCTGGTTTTTGGTTTAGGTTCTTGTATTATGAGTTTAATTTTTCAGTTTTTATGAGGTGTGATATAGCTTTTTATAAGTTTACACCTATTCCCGGTGCCGTAGGTTTACTAACAAATACTTATTTCTTTATGTGTTTATTTTTATGATTTTTTTTTCCACCTTTTTTTTAATAGTTGCGTGCTTATATATGTTTTTACAGAAGCTTATGTCTTGGTTATGGTTTTTGGAGCCGGGGGTCTCACTGAAAGCAGTTTCTCTATCCCCTGGGATAAAGATAAGGTTTGTCTACATCCTACCCTCCCCAGACCTTATCAATAGCTTCGTTATAGGTGAGATTATACTAGGTATGGTTGTTGTTTGCAGTGGCGGATCTAGAAAATCCGCATTGGGGTAACGTTTCAATAAAAAGGGGTAACAAAATCGAAAAAACGACAATTTTTTTCAAAATTTACACTATCGTCGGAGCGTCACCGAAGCGTTAAGGGGCAACGGAGGTTACCTCTTCTATCACTCTAGGTCCGCCCCTGGTTGTTTGTTGTTTATTTATTATGGGATAAGGATCATGTGAGAAGTAGTAGGCTATTTGAGAAACTTGAGAAGCATTCTGGACCACACATTTTCCCTAAGCAAAAAAATGCAAAAAAAATGTAAAAAAAATGCAATTTTTTTTTTTTTTTTTTTTGGAAAAATCGCAGCTTTTTCTTTAAGGATTTAATTTTTTATTTTTTTATTTTTTTTATTTTTTGGGATTTATACATATGTGTATATTGTTAATCTTCTAACTATACATATATGTATATTGTCAATTATACATATATGTATATACATGTTTAAAGTTGAAAAATAAGTGTTATTTAGGGTTTAGCATTAGTATTTAGGGTTTAGCATTAGGGTTTAGGGTTTAGCTTTATGGTTTAGGGTTTAGCATTAGCGTTTAGTAATAGTATTTAGGGTTTAGCTTTTGGGTTTAGCATTAGGGTTTAGCTTTAACTTTTGGGTTTAGCTTTATCTTTAGGGTTTGCATTAGGGTTTAGCATTAAGGGTTTAGCTTTAGGGTTTAGTTTTAGCTTTAGGGTTTAGCATTAGGGTTTAGCTTTAGGGTTTAGCATTAGGGTTTAGAATTAGTGTTTAGCTTTAAGGTTTAAGGTTTAGGGTTTAGCATTAAGGTTTAGCTTTAGTGTTTATGGTATAAGGTTTAGGATTTATAACACATATTTTTTCAATTTTAAACATGTATATACATATATGTATAATTGACAATATACATATATGTATAGTTAAAAGATTAACAATATACACATATGTATAAATCCCAAAAAAAAAATTAAAAAAAAAAATTAATCCTTAAAGAAAAAGCTGCGATTTTTCCAAAAAATTTTTTTTTTTTGCATTTTTTGCTTAGGGAAAATGTGTGGTCCAGATTGCTTCTCAAGTTTCTCAAATAGGGTGGACTTCTCTTAGGATCCCTACCCATTTATTATGTATCTAATGTACCATACTTGTTTATACATGTCATGTCGTTACTTTTTTATCCATATGGTTGTAACCAAACTAAGTCAAATTAACATAGTCTTAATCTCAAACTTCCACATGGTTATAAAATGCAAAACTCTATCGATTCAAGATAAAGTTTATTTTCAAGCGGGTTTAAGATTAAACTAAAAATATTTAAAACACGAGAGTTGATGAAAAGAATACCGATTAATCGTATGACGAATCAACAATAATTTAAGTAGAGTTTTTGAATATGTATCTTGTGACCTTGTTTTCCTATTTAAAATACCGATTAATCGTATGACGAATCAAACAATAATTTAAGTAGAGTTTTTGAATATGTATCTTGTGACCTTGTTTTCCTATTTAATAAATATATTTTTTAAACATAAAATAATATACTAAAATATGTTCTAATTTAATAATTTTCGAAAGGGGGAAGTTGTTCCTTGGAAGCAATAGAAAACTAGACTGCAACATTCTAAATTCTCATTGTACCTTTCACTCAATCACATTCCATTCAATTTCTCATCAAATTTTCTCAAAATATTTATGTACGGGAGGTGATTTGTATAATAATTTATTTTACTTCTACATGACACCTATATGTTTCTAGACAATTTTATCTTCATACTATACAAATTGTAGAAGAAAGGGAAGTTTTATTTGAGAAAAAATTTAACGTGAGAAAAAAAAGAAGAAAGGGCATAATGGTAAAACATTAAATAGTTTATAACTCCTCCTATTAATTATGTTACATCTCATTAATAAAACAAAAAACATTTTATCTTACACATTTCAAAATTTATCCTACATATATCTTACACTTACCAAAATTTACCCTACGAATATCTAAATTTTCATACACATTTAAGAATTTATCATACACATACTAAAATTTATCCTACACATGTCAAAAATTATTCTTCACCCTAAATTATTTTATCTTGAAATAGTATATTTAAAAGTGAGTTACAAGTTTTTAATTAGTTAGCTAATTAATTACAATTAGAAATTTACCTATATACCCTTATTAATAACATTAAATACACATATTAAATGAAGTAAAATGTATAATTTCTATTGGTTTAAACCTTATTCTTTTTATTCTTACAAAATTTTTCTTTTCATTTGAACCGTCCACTATATATATATATATAGAGGCCGGTTATCATACAAATGCCCTTATCGTACATTACGTACGCTACAATCTCAGCCGTCAGATCATCTTCCGCATTTTAAAATCGCATGTTGTTTTTTTTATAACAATTTCGCATGTGATAATTTTTTATGAATTCGCATGTTTTTTTGTACCAATTTCGCATGTGATAATTTTGATGAAATAGCATGTTGTTTTTTTATAACAATTTCGCATGTGATAATTTTTTATGAATTCGCTTGTTGTTTTTTGTACCAATTTCGCATGTGTTAATTTTGATGAAATAGCATGTTTTTTTTTAACAATTTTGCATGTGGTACAAAAAACAACATGCGAATTCAATGCAAGAAGATGATCGGGCGGCTGAGATTGTAGCGTACGTAATGTACGATAAGGAGATTTGTACAGTACTCTTTACCTATATATATATATATATATACACACACACAATTAACTAGAGAGTAATTAATATGGTCCAAACACATGACAATCTCGAGCTCAATCTAATAGCTCGATGATTCAAGATCAACTTAAACAAGTTAATATTCATATAAAAAGTATTTTTGATAGCCAAATATATTGAAAATATACATAAGTAGCTTTTTCCATATAAGTCCAGAAATAATAATACTTAGCAATAACCAGGGGCGCAGCTTAGGCTACGTCCGAGGGGGCGCCCGACCCCTCGAACTTTTCGATGCGTAGTGTTATGAATAGTACTTTCGTATAGAAAATTTTTAGGTATATACGTTTCCACCCCCAGTTTCGGAAAAATGGGGGGGGGGGGGGGGGCGAAGCTTCGCCACTGGCAATAACATCAACTAAAATATAATTCATGAATATATTTATATACACGTTAGCTTACTTATTACAAAAGGATTCATCTTGACTGATTATATATGTCAATTAACTTGTTTCTTATGATATGTTGTACAATAAATAATCAACTGCATATGCATGTGTACATAAAGCAAATAATGGCAATAATAAATTATTAAAAAGGAAATGGAATATATGAAATAATATTTAAACGATTGGTAACCTTAAAAGACATGCAAGGTTAGCAAAAAGACCGACCATTTCCTGAAAACATAAAAACAAAACAGGCTTCAATGTAACAAAGGAAACATTGTATCCCGCAATAGTTGTAATATATAGCAGAATAAAAAAAAAATCAATTATTTAATAAAAAAACTAATCTCCTTTTAAGATATTACACACGATTTACAAGCATTTTTAACACTAAAATAATCAACCTTTTCATGAATTTTAGCAACATCACCCTTTACACTCGTTCATGTTTGCTCCCAATGCACCCCTCAATTTCTTGCAATTTTTGTTGATAGAAATTGTTTTTATACCACTAAAATGCTTCACTTGTCATTCAATCATAACTAAGTGCTTTATGTTGACGACCTCATGAATAATTTCTTTACAATTTACATCACATTTTGCAACTATTTTTTTTATTTGTACCCGAACAACTATGCACCCAATTTTTGTATTTTTTAATGGCCAACTAAATCACTGGATAAGCATCCTGGATATGCCCTTAATCGAGCAAATACATCCCCTCCTCCATAACGGTCAAAGTTTAATGCATACCCGAGCCACCAAGCCACCAGTTCCAGGGAAAACCCGACCGCCAGAGGGCCTACTGTGGTAAAACTCAGTTCGGCTCGGTTTCAAACTGGCGGCCTCTAAAGAGGCATAGTTCTAAACTTCATTGCCACCCCCAATGTCCTTCAAAGTGATGCTAATTGGAGTTGAAATTGAGAACTTGAGGAGAGAAACCAAGTGACTAACTACTAGACCAACTTGTCAGGACACCCAATTTTTGTATTACAAGACTAAATTGTAAAACTAAGCCGAAGTCAAACAGTTAGTAACAACTTGATTTGGTTGAGGTTTAATTTTCATGAGTTTAGTTCGCTTAATGATACTCAAACACCATTTGTAAGTAATTAACCTAAAAATATGAAAACCGAATTATGGAAAGTACATATATATTATTGGCTAACTAGTTCAATGAATCGGCTACCCCTTCTCTAACTTGTGGAGGAAAAGCAATGTTTGACGTACGACAATGTAACTTGTTTAAGAAAAGAAAGTTTAGAATATGTATTTTACTAATGCATAACAATCTTATAAATTTACGAAATTCCATTATAACTACTTTAAAACCTTTTGTAGTGATGCATGTAAAGGGAAAGGGTATTATTGTTGTGGTTACATAATTTCCCAATATATATAAGTATAGCTATGTACGAATTTCTGAAACAATATATATTTTGATGTGAGACATTTTCTTATTTATAGAAGATAATATAATTGGTTGTTGCAAGCTCATTTGGATGGAATAGAACTCTATATATATATATAAGCATGGATATATAATCAATCACAACCACAGTCCGGACAACTAGATAGATATTAGCTCAACTGGCAAAGAATCGATACAACAGGTGGTTTGATCACCGATCCGGTTTCTAAACATTAGATAGTGATTTCGTGTCTAACTTTCTTTCGTTCTAGTACCACTAATAAAAGTTGTAAACTATAGCAGTCGCATATAATATAGCAAATAGACAAACAAAACACGGACTTACCCTTACAAGAGTACCTATATAAACCTTTAAACAAGTCTATTCTCCTTAAAAATACTAAAGCTAAGGCTAAGCAGGCTAAGGCAAACAATATAATGTATTAAAGAATGAAATTAATTTCTCTTAAAATCGGTAAAAAAAAATTCTGTAAGGCTGTAATTTTAGAATTGTAAAATAACAAAGAGGTATGCAAAACTTGGTTCGATTCAGATATGGATTATTAGGATATTAGTATAATTTAAATTATATACATTTTTCTTTATATATAGTACTAACTGGACAAATAATTTCTATTTAATCTTCAGTCTTCACCACGCATAATTAAATTAAACTATTTAGTTTGTTCATGCTAATATCATTTAGAATGCATATGTATGTATAGCCAATAAAATAATTAAACTTATTAACATTTTTACCAAAAAGTAGTATTTACTTCATTTTCAAAGTATCATATGAAAAACTAACATAGATTATTAGAGCCATTGATTTTTTTTAATAGAACTCTACATTATTCATGTATTAATTGCCAATAAAACAATAATCTTATCTCAACCATAAAATCTCAATTATTAGAGATTTTTATAAATCATTTTATTTGGATATGCTATTAATTTCCTGATTAACTGAGACGTAAAAATCATATAAGCATCAAATAAAATACCACTAGAGTAACATATTTGTATATATAAAACGAAGGGTTAAGTTATTCTACAACGTCTCCTGAAAATAAGAAGTGTAAGAACACATTTATAGAGTAACAAGTGTTCAAGAACCTAAAACCTAAAACCTAAACCTACCACACCACCACCCAAAACCTAAACACCCACCCCACCCCACCTCAGTGTGAGAATAGATTGTCAATACGTGTCGTGTGTACGAACCTGTTGTTGCAAGGAAAAGAGATGAGCAACGCAGCCATAGACAGGGTCTCGAAGCCTAGCCTGAGCTTCATAACATATAGTTACCACTGCATCAACCCGCTTGTGCACCGGTATATTCAAAAGGAGTTTGGACACATTACTTGCTCCAAACACCTTGTGCACCGTAGCGAAATGGCTAGCACCTTGTTCGGAATCGAAATATGGGGCGAATATGCAGTCAGCCACACACTTTCTTCTCAAGAACTTGCATGCTCCACATGGGCCACCACCTCCTGTGCTACTTCCAGCACCACCAGGAGGATTTGTACTCATTATGTGGGTTTGTTTTCAAATTTGAATATTGTCAGTTTGTCACGTAGTTATTAGGGTTTGTTTGGAGAGAGAGAGTTTAGGGTTTGATGGGCGAGTTTTATGAGAAAGTTGAAGACTTTAAAGGCACGGATTGAAGAAGCAAAGACCCAAAATAAGATTGTTTGCGTGAAGCAAACATCCGATATATATTGCCAGTTGCTTCTTTCTTTATAATCTCCTTAACTTAATTAGTTAGTTAAACGAAACTCTCTCACCCTCATACACAAACATATATACTCTTTATATGTATATGTATAAATTACATGCATGTATTTATTTCTTTCTCCAACTCTATGTGACTATGTTCAACTTTATCACATATGTGTATCTAAGCATGCATGTATCTATATGTGTAATTTCTTTGTCGTGAGAAAGTAAAAGTAAAAAAAACAATGTTTAATGTTTAATTTATCTATCTCCTTACTATTTTTAGATTTTATCTTTTTATATTAAGAATCTTTTACAAAATTATAAAGATACGTAAATATATATGTGTACGCAGTGGCGAAACTTGAGATTTTCGATGTGGGGTCGAAAACATATATACCAAAAAAATTTCTATAAAACCGGGGGGTCGAAAACGTATATATATATATATATACCTAAAATTTTCTATACGAAAACTACATACTCTTTACTACTGAGTGAAAGTTCGGGGGGTCGGTCGCCCCCTCTCGCCCCCACTATGTTGCACCCCTGTGTGTACGCATGCGCATATGGTGTATATGCATATTTTTTGAACTACAAAGACACCCACCCCTAGCGTCCCATAAAATTTACTCCTAAAATCTACCTTTTGTTCCCTTTAATTTGCGGGACTTGAACCCGAACCACGAATAATATCTTGTGTAACTAGGCAAAGAGGCTATCGGCCATATAGTGTATATGCATATATACAATTAGACAAAAAAAAACTAACTTAATCTTAACTATCAATTTGCAGCCTTTTATTATAACAACCAATTAATTGCAAAACTGCCACTAATTTAATCTTAACTATTAAACTAATTTGATCAATAGTCCATAAAATATATTTTGTTTTCTATGCATTTTAGACAAAATACATTTTGTATTTAATCCCCATGTATATGTATATGCATCATGTTAGATATGTACGTGGATCTTAGAGAATAATTTACATCTAAATAGAATAAAGATGCAGGTGAAAGTTTCACTTAATTTATGTCACTATGCTTTCAACATGCTTTTGGCATACTTTGGTATTCTATCATGTGTGCTAAAAGTTTTGGGACTATATATTTACCTAATCTAGAAAAATATGAAATTGCAATTCAAATGCAATCAAACTATAGCTTCAATCGGTTTAACATGGACCTATAGTATTGGCGACAAAGGTCTTGTAGTGTCATGGAATCGAAGGAATTTATCATTGCTCAAATCACTCGTTATACCATTTCCCATAGATTGATCAATATGGTAAGCTTACACCTAAAAGCTTCGGGTTGTGTAGGAAACGTTCACTACCACTTAGCCAACATAGCTAGATTGCTAAAACGATCATTTTTTGTGAGTAGAAACTAGAAAGATCCTTCTTTGATCCCGAATTTAATTCCCACCTTCTAGCATCAAGTAAGTTCATAACTTTAAAAATGGGATTTGAAGTTAGAAAATAAGTATGTATACGTCACGAGCTGTCAAGCCCCAACTTAGATCACAAACTCCAGTTTGGCTAGTCCTAGAAAATTTACTTTGAGGTTAGAGGCCATAAAACATACAAGAATCTAAAATATTTTTGGCGTTCTTGGAGGACGACTCTTTCATAAGTAGAACATCATAAAAAAATAGTTCACCGCAAATGAATTGATTTTTACCATTGTATATATAACTAGCTCAATCTAATGGGTTTTATGAAAACGAATGACCATTTAACAGATACCACAAAATGACGTTAGAGGTCAACAATATCAAACTTTTGCTAATATATATAGAATTAACAACAATATGAAATTTACAAATAATTAAAAATTTAGTAGTTATGTGATGTATACACGAACCAAATAAATCTTTGTACACAGAATAAAACAAAGATCCTAGTTATGAGTTGGATGTTCAGTACTCTACCCAACAACTAAATAAAAGTTTAGTTCTTTCTGAAAAAAGAAAAAAAAAAAAGATGTCAAATTAAAGAGTATGTTGGGCGACAAAGTGCAGGGGAGCTTTAAATAAAAAATTATAGTACCTGAAAAAAATAAAGTAAACCAAAATAATCAATTTAATTCATACAAGTTAAATTCGAAATCATGGAATTCAAAGTGGTTAAAGTGTTTTTAAGAACAACTAATCATGAAACTTGGGATGACTTTATGGTTTAAAAAAGTAAGTTCGGTCAACCTATCTTTTTTTTTAACAACAAATTTTTTTACACTAATTGACCTCAAAAGGACTAACACCTTAACTCAAATGGCTTTGTCATTTGGACCCAACCCCAACCCGTTCCGTCAACTTATCAAAACCTTGTCTATAATTATAATGTATATGGGTCCGTGGCGTATATATGATTACATGAATTTTGTTATGAGAGTTGGAAATTTTTGGGTTTGTTTGTCTATCGTTAAATTTAAGATTTTTTTTATTCGGATCGTGTCTAGGTGGGTCACATTTTAAAATGGAAAAAAATACAGATTAAATATCAAATACATAATAAATATACATCAATTGTCAATAGAAACGCAAATGTTTTTAATTTTTGAAATCTAGCCATTAATATGTTTGGAAGGCAGCCCCGACATCAACCCTTCGTTCTTCATACTTTAATTGTCGCTCAAAATAAGAATATTAAACTTTAATTGTTTATTAGATTAACTATTTAAATGTTTAAACTATGAATTCAGTATAATAATGGTTATTAAGCTAATGAAGTTACGGGCTCAATTTTAAAAGTAGTTGTTAGGTTTATAAGTTGATAATTAGTTTACATTTGTATATTTACAAAATCTTAAATTATTCTTAGTGTAAACAAACCAGCCGAACATTATATCCGAAGAGGGTTTACTAGAGGTGTAAAAAGCCGGTTTGGGTCTAATTAACTAGTTTTCAACCTGACCCATACAAAACAAAACAAAAAAAAAAAAAAAAATCTGGTTTGACATATGTTCTGGACTTTTGTGTTGAGAACCGGTTTCAGCCCGAATCGATTTAGACCCGATCCAAAAAAACGGTTTAAATGGTCCAAACCGGTTTGAACCCGATCCAAATCGGGTTGATGGGTTGGATTTTTCAACAAATCTGTTTATAACCTGAACTAATTTGAACCATTTAAAAAACGGTTCGGTTTAGGCCAAACCGGTTTTTAATCTTTTATACATCTCTAGTTTAGACAAATGACGGGCCCAACAATTATTTAAGCAGGTAACAAACCATGTTAAAGCCCAACATCTTTCGCAGCCCATTTTCAATTAACTCTATAACTTTCAAAAATTGTTATCATCTACATTACGTTACCTAAATCCCTGATCAACTTCGTTCTGTTTACTGTTTTATATCGACGATCAACCACAAGCCTCCATCGACTGTTACGGTAAATCTGATTTCTCACTCGCTATTGTTCATCGATTGATTGTTAGTATTACTGTGATATTTCTTAGGGTTTTCAATTGTTAGTTATTTTATATTTAAATAGTCCGATTTTCAAAATCATCATCGAAATCATCAACTCTGAATCATTTAAATCGAATTATCTACTATATCTTTTTATTTATTTATATATATTACTAGTATTAAGAAACCGTGCTTGTGGCGGAACTGTTAAACCGAACAAAAACTAAACGTAAGAACGTTGAGTCACACACGCACGTTGAGACGTGTTAACTTGCAAAAATTAGTTAGTAAAATATAAAAAAGACTAACTAAGTCGGTTTAGAACCCGCGAGTTGCGACCAAAACGTTAAACCACAAAAAAATTAGACGTAAAAACGTTAAACCACACACTCGTGTTGTAGTTTGTTAACTCTCAAAGTTTAGACGGAAACATAAAACGATAAGTTTGTAAAAGATGAAAGTATAGAGGATCAAAGTTGAAAATGAAAAAATTGTTGCGGTTAAAAATGAAAATGTTTATAACAAATTTGTAAAAGGATGAAAGCAATGTTTTAAAAACCGGTTTTTAAATCATACCGGGTTGGATTTTAAAATTGTTCAACCGGTTGAAATGGGTTGTGAACGGTTCAACCGGATTACTAGTTAACCCATAGTTCTGTAAAATAAAAGTTCCTTTCAAAAAGTAATCTAATCTCAATTAGGATTTATGTAACTAATCATGTTTTTATCAAAAAACCAACTATTTTCTTGTAAAATATTAAGAATTTTAAAAGCATTTTTTTTATATTGGACGAGGTAGGTAACCGTTTGAACAGTGATAAAATATTGGATTGGAAGAAGCTATGTTAATTAAGCTATAGAGTGTGGTCATGACCCTCATGGTCACCATGACCATCCACATGAGCGTTATGTCACTCACTTTTAATCCATCATTCAAAACCACTACCTAAGGGTGTGGTTATGATCCAAATCACTATTTTTTTATTTTAATTTATTTTTGTGAAAGGGAAATGGAAAGAGTTAAATGCCATTTTATTCCCTGTGATTTAGGTCATTTTGTTAGTTTAGTCCAAAGGTTTCATTTTTAAGCCTGTGGGTCCGAAAAGTTTTCACCATTGCTATTTCAGTCCATTGTGTTAACTTCATCCATTATTTCTGTTAACGAGAAGGGCAATTCGGTTATTTTATATGGCCGAATTGCCCTTCTAATTAACAGAATTACATATAAAATGACCGAATTACCCTTCTCGTTAACAGAAAAAATGGGTGAATTTAACCTAGTGGACTAAAATAGTAACGGTGAAACCTTTTTGAACCCAGAGACGAAAAATGAAACCTTTGGACTAAACTGATAAAATGACCCAAACCACAGGGACTAAAATAACATTTAACTGAAAAAGAAATATTGAAAAAGAAAAGTAGACTCATGGTTGTCATGGTATAATCCATGTCAACCATAATGGATAAGCAAGGGGGTGGTGTAGCAATTTAGTAATAATCCTACGTGATGATTGATGACCCAATCCATGCACCCTACACCCTTTAGCCTTACTAGAAATATGGAAGATCAATATTACTTTAATATAGTATTTTTTTAAATTAAAAAAATCAAATTTTAAGATAATGCAAATCGGTTTAACGGTGTGAACCGCTAGAACCAGATTTACTTTCGGAACATAAGACATACCTTATTTAGGTTTTACCAGCCTTTATCATACCAGGCCCGTTGTGGGTATCTGGTTTAACCGACCATACTGATATTTAAAACCTTGGATGAAACTATGAAAGTTAAAAGGTTAGAAGTAAAAAAAAAAAAAAGAATATTGATTATGTTTTTTTTTTTTTTTTTGAACGGTGAATATTGATTATGTGATCTTGAGAAAAGAATTTGATAAATAACGGATAAGATAATATAATATTAGATCGGAATTCTTTGAGTCGGTTATACAATTTTTTTATCTTTTTTTTTTGTTTTTTTTGATAGGCAAGTCGGTTACACAGTTTCAGTATTAAACTTCAATATCTTTCATAACTGATATCACTTCATCAAGATTTCATACAGATTCCAACAATGAACTACAGAAATTTAAACCTTACAATCATCTCCGCAAATGGCCTCAAAAAACCCACTTTCATGGGCAAAATGGACGTATACGCCGTCGTTTCAGTCTCCGGCGCCGTCGGCAACCCTCAAAAGCTCAAAACCAACATATCCAAACACGGTAATTCCGACCCCACATGGAACTTTCCCATGAAGTTCATCATCAACGAAGCCGCAGGATTCCAAAACCGCATCACACTCGTCGTTAAAATTAAGGCGGCGGGTATTTTCGGCGGCAGGAACCTCGGAGAAGTTCATGTTCCGGTGAAGGAGCTTCTAGAAGGTGTAAAAGATGAAGGGAAGACGATGCAGTTTGTTAGTTATCAGGTGAGAAGACCGTCGGGGAAAGTTAAAGGGGTTTTGAGTTTTTCGTATGAGTTTGGAGAGAAGTTTACCGGTAAACCGGAAGAACCAGTGACGGCGTATCCACCAGGTTACGGTTACCAGCAGCAACAACAACCGGGTTACGGTTATTATCCTCCACCGCCTCAGGCGTCGTCGGGGTACGGTGGTTATCCGCCGCCGCCGGTGGTGGTTCCGCCGCGTGGAGGTAGGATGGGGAACTCTGGTATGGGGTTTGGAACCGGGTTGTTGGGTGGTGCACTTGGTGGGATGTTGATTGGTGATATGATGTCTGGTGGTGGTGGGTGTGGTGGTGGGGGATGTGGTGGTGGAGGGTGTGGCGGTGGTGGGTGTGGAGGTGGTGGTTGTGGTGGTTTTTGAGTGGATATGTTTTGTTTGGTTTTATGGTTTTAGTATGTTACGTGTTATGTACATATGGACTGGTATACGTTTTGATTGTAATGAATAAAGAAATTAGAAAGGAAAAGTAATGGTATGAACGAGTTTAGCTGTTTGTGAGCTACTTTGGTTTGATTTTTGGTTTGATTTTACGTTCTATTGCAAGTGTTGCGTGTTGGACCATACGGAGTGGAGGCTTTGAAAACCATGTCAAAACGCCACCCAGATGTGGCGTTGTGGCTGGCGTGAGAGAAGGGGAGGGAGAAATTCCATAGCCGTTGTGTCTTTTACGATGATGGTGTGGGTGATGGTGATTGGGTGTGGTTAGAGATTTTTTTATTTTTTATTATTTAATAGATAGATTTGTTTTATAAAATTAATACAAAAAGTGTATGAGTCACACCACGTCACCCTTTCACGCCTCATCTCACTCCGCGTGTTTTGGCATCACGTCACTTTTTTGACATCATGTTGACATGATGTCCCCGTGTCGTCAGTGGCGGATCTAGGATTCCGATCAAGCGGTAACGTTTTATAAATAAGCGGTAACGAAATCGAAAAAACGTCAAATTTTTCCAAAATTTACACTAAAAACATCAAAAAAAGTAACTTTCAAAAACTAAAATCATCTACCTTATACATACATTAAAAAAAAAAAAACACAATCCATGATTGTGGTTCATTTATTGAAGTGTTTTACATCCATGATTGGTTGAATAGCTTTCAAGTTTTCTCGCATATGTAGACGATTGGGTCACTAGTCTCGCAGTCTTCGTTGATTTTTACGGTAAATATGATTTCTCACTTGCTAGCGTTCATCGACTATTGGTATTATTGTGACTTCTCCACTACTCGGTCAACGACATAATTGAGTTGTTTCTCTAGTTTTGCATTCGTCGATTGTAAGATCATGTGTTATCGTCTCTCTTTACTCTTATTTCTTACTGTTTGGGTTGGGCTTATCAATTGTAAGCGCGTTATGATTTCTCTAATTGAGTTGTTTCTCTAGTTTTGCATTCGTCGATTGTAAGATCATGTGTCTCTCTTTACTCTTATTTCTTACAACTTGGGTTGGGCTTATCAATTGTAAGTGCTTTCCAAATATAAAGCAAAGTTAATTTTTTTATTAATTTTGTTATAAGGGCCTTCAAATACAAGTTGGGGGTTGTTTTGGGTTAACCCTTATTCATAGGGGATTAGCAACGGGTCCTCGTAACCCCTTCGAAACAATATAGACAAAACTTGAAACATGAAAAACCGATCGTCTCTATCATACAACTCCCTCATGTTGCCGTAGCCTCTTGTCTCTACCGTCGGCTACACCGTCTCTACGGTAGACTAAAAAGTTACTCGGGTATGTGTATTTAGGTTGGTTGGGGCTTTACTACTCATCCAGCAGACCATCATATCTTAAATTGGACTACTAAACTAACCTTTTGGAGTCTTGGTTTGGATTACATTACAATAGTTGGGTTTCATCTAATAAGAAACATAACCTTGACTCGATATTTATGCCCATTCGTTTAACTGTTATTATTTCTTTTGAATAATTGCTAGTTATCAACAATCAATCAATCAATCAATCAATCATACCCAGTAAAATCCCACAAATAGCAGAGCTATTGGTAGGGTCTGGGGAGGGTGGGATGTAGGCACACCTTACCCCTATCCCTAGGGATAGAGAGGCTGCTTCCAGTGAGACCCTCGGCTCCAAAATAACCAGGAAAGAAAGAGAAAAAATATAGAACCATGAGGTGTGTATGTGTGTGAGTATGGAGCTATCAAAATAACATGGGTGGTAAAAGAGTGCATGGTAAACAAGACAAATATAACAACACAGAAAGCGTATACAAATAGATACATATCTACGGCTATACACTACCCCTAAAAACACAATTGAACCCTCTCCTAGAAATCTTTAACCTTAATCCTCCGTCTCCACGAGCTCCTATCATGGACCATCTAATTGCTAGTTATCAACAAATTAGATGATTTAGTTACTTATCAAACTACTATCCTTGTACTTGAATATGATTTCGTAGTATATGAGATGCAACAAAATTTGATAATATGTCATATGTAACATCTTGGGCATTATTAAAGTGCATATCGTGACTAAATCTTGATTAATAGAAATCGGAATTGAGTACTTTAAAAGAATTTGTTATATATTATAAATACATATATAAATGATCCATGAAATATATCATTTTATAATACAGAAAATATAAATGATTATAAAATCATATAAAATAACAATTACCAAAGGGCTTGTGGTTTGTGGTCTGGTAGCATCAAACTGTATAGTAAAGGTGTTCATTTTCAAGTGATTGAGGATTTTAGTCTTACATTCGATATTGATGTAGATTCAAGAGTAGGTTTAAAGGGTGTGTGATTTAAGTCTCGTGTGTGATGTAAAGGGTATTGGACATAACACGGAGCTTGCACTTATCATAATTAGATGGTTAGGCTTTGAGAATTAACTATGGTAAATACTTTTAGGTAATCTTAGTATGAGTTGTATCAACAAGCTCTATCACATAAGTTGCATAATATTTTTAAAACTAAGATGCATATTGTAGTTTATTATACATATATCAATGCTATAATTTATATAAAAAGTTTGTATAATCTTATTTTGCGAAACATCTATGGAAAAGTCTAGAATGCTAAATGTAACATGCAATTTTGAAGACCTAGCTGGTAATTAAACCGGCGGTCTTTCCAGCTAAAAAAACACCAACCGGAGTTGGAAAGTTATAGTTTAACTTAGATGTTCATTGGAATTGGGCTAGGAACCTATTAACAGAAGGATTCTGAACTGTAAAGTTATAGTTAATTTATAAGGCAAAGCCGTTTTAAAAGCTCCTGATGGGTTTGGTTGGGAGATTCATCGGGTTGCTTCTCCATAAGTTTGATCAGATGGTTAATAGAAATATTGTTATGCGCAAACTAACAAGTTATTTGAATGATAAAAATGGGAACCAAAAAAATTCAAGTTTTTTTTTTTGTTGGATAGAATACAACCAAAGTGCCATTAGCAAAAAGGAATGTGTTTGTTTCAAAACATAAGTATAGGTTTGCTCTAGTTCCGACAGTTCATAATGCCCTGCCACATCGAAGGCGTCCTCTCCAGAAACCAATTTAGGCGGGTTTTTTTCCCGGCAATTCCTTCATTTGGGAGAGAATAGTTGTTCTAGTTGCATCCTGAATAGGTACACAATAGAGAATTTGTGGTATCAGTGTAGGCCTGTAAGAATGTCTACTTACACTCATGCTCCGCCAACACTTTAACATTCTAACTCATATCCAATCAATGACACTTACCACAATTTCCCCAAAACGAACAAATCAAGTCTTGTATATATACACACACACACATAATTTTATTGTCATCTAGATAGTATAAATAACTAACAAATTATGTAATCGAATCTATAACTGAAACAATGGAGTGTTCAAAATAAAACATGAAACTGCTAAATCCAAGGACTAATCGCATCTGATTAACATGGAAAAATTAATCGGTACATGTTCATTGTAGAAGTCTCCATACATGAGAGCGGATTTTCACGCCATGAAGACTGAGATATTGTTCAATGTGTTATTGAAAATAGGTCGGTCTATAAAGGGCTTTTATAGGATCATCATGTGTTTTAGAGAGAGAGAGAGAGCCATTTCGATTAGCGTTTGGAAAGCTTTTCTTTCGACTTGCTTGGACTTGTTGGAAGAAGTTGGAAGTGATAGGTACTACGATGGCAACGATTTATGAGGATGTAAACAGGTCAGCCAAGCCCACCAGTGACTCCAGCATCTCTTTACTGATTATTATTTATAATTTTAGGATAATAACATCAGACAATAATTCAACATGCTAAACAATTTTATAGGCGTCACATAACTCAAAATCAGGATCAAATCCAAATCTACACAAATCCATGTTCTGATATCAATAAATAGTATGCAGATTAAAAAGTCGCATTGTAGGATGAGATGCAACTTCAATACTAATTTTCATCAAGTGAGTAAAAATATGAGGGTATTCTACAATAACCATAATCGCCACTGACTATTTAACCAAATGGGTGTAAGAATAAATAAATAATATATTTATTTATATATGGCCATTATAATCATCTATACTTATATAATAAAAGAAACCAATAAAAGGACACTTGTCATTATTCTAGACCATCTACTATTACTTAATTGTAGATAATTATTATTTAATTTAAATTATTAAATTTAATATATCTTTCAAACATTTAAGAAATTACGTATAAAGTCCCATAAATATATAGGAAGTTTGGTCATGAATATAAGACCATCTCGATATCATATATCAAAAGGACTAAAGTTTTAATTTTTTATAAAACAATACGTCAAAAGAACTTCTATTAGTTCCCAACTTCTTATTATTAGTAAAATCACTATGTAATATGATAAACATATTTCTTTTCACGATTTGATACATACATGATTTTTTAAACTAGGTTATAACCCCGTAAAATCGTTAATAACGAATATTTAAAAAATTACGAATATTTAAAAAAAAAATTACGGATAAAGTTCCATAAATTATCTTATTATTTATTTATATTAATTACTAGGTTAGAAATTATATCTTAATAATTGAAACAAATATCGAGCATTTTCATAACGAGGGTGGAGGGAACGATTTTCTTATTTATATTAATTACTAAGTTAGAAATTATATCTTAATCATTGAAACAAATATCGAGCATTTTCATAACGAGGATGGAGGGAACGATTTTTTGCTTAACAAATAATTTATTTATTTAATATATTTAAAATACAAGAAGAATAATAACTACATTTATCATACTAATATATTTATCAAAAAACAACCATCCTTTCAAGATGCAACTCAAGTCCATATATTTAAATTTTAAAGTTATATAACTTAATAATTATCGATAATTTATACTTATCTAATTAATTTAAATATTATTTTGTAGCTATAAGTTTATCTAATTGGCTAATTGCTATATGCCTAATCTAAACATTTCAACAATAATTTTAGAACTAATAAATTAAGATCAGTGTTATTTAAATAAAACTTGGGTTTACGTCGTGAGAAAGTCGATGATACAGTTTGTCTTCTAATTGATGGTTCAAATGCTTTCATATTTATAAACTTGACAAACATCACAAGTTTTGATCATACATAAAAAAAATTTGTTCGGATATCAGAAAAGTGTCTTAAAATATCGTTTTGTAATTGTTAAATCTTCGTTATTAACTATTTGATATTTTTATTTACTTAACCCGTGTAATACACGGGGTTATAATCTAGTTTATATAATAATAGATCAAAATATATAACAACCTATTGAATAATTAGTTGGTAATTGTTGATGGGCCTAATTACCCTTATTAACTAATTAGGGTTTCCTCTTGGGTGCATATATAAGGAGACTTATGTAGAGGTTCTAAGGTTAGACACATAACCTAATTACTCTCATAACATCAATCGACCTCCTCTCCTAACCGATTCTCCTTTATCGGTTTCTTCATCACCATCATTAGATTGCACCCTAAGGAGGAACCAGATCAAGCTGACAATCATGTCAAAAACTGTTGCTGCGTCTCCATCTGGATTCTCTGCTGGCCTGTACTGATGCAATCAAAGGTATGTTTTCATGTTTTCCATTATGTCTAAACAGAACTGATCAACATGTGGTATCAGAGCATATGTTGATTAGTCAGTTCTGTTTTCGTATCCATCAATTCTGGGATAGAAATCTGGAAAACGGAATTTTGAAAGCGTAATATAATTCACAGCCGGTTTCGAGTTGCATATAGCCACTCGAGATCAATGATTTCGGAAAAAGCTTAATATTACGTTCACTTGAAATCAAATGGGTTATGTTTTATGACCGAAATCTGTTTAAAAGCCTTAAAAATTCAGGTTTCGGGTTCCAGAATTATTATTTTTATTTTTAGGGTTCATCATATGTTCTTAGGAAAATTCGAAATTCCTTTATGTTTTCGAATATGATTTGGATTATTGAGTGTTTTTCCATGTTTTGATCTGTTTTAGCTATTAAAAATTTTCGAAAAATTGTTATTAGATCAACAGATAAAATTTTCGAAATATTTTGATAAAATTATATCAACACTAAAATAGGAAATTACATCTCAAAATCCCTAAGAATTCGAATTTTCAGTTATTTTCACAATAACAGCTGTTAACAGGAGTTTTGAGATCACACTTTTAACGACCCGAGACCAAGATCTCGACTCGAGACCAAATCATAAGGGTTCTCAAATCTTTATAACTCGAGACAACGGTTTCTACACGAGACCATAAGGTTTCGACGGTTTCAACTCGAGACCATAAGGTTTCGACTAAGGGCTTCAATCTTCACAACTCGAGACTATGGTTGCGACTCGAGACCTCATTATGGATCGAGATCTCATAAAACACAGTAGTCGAGACCATGATTACGACTCGAGACACTGAGGTTGCGACTCGAGACCTTAATGAGTCGAGACCTCATAATGTTACAAGATGAGTCGAGACTGGACTCGAGATCTCACTCGAGACCTCATACCTAAGTCGAGATCTCATAACTGAGTTGAGACCTCACTAGAGACCTAAGACTAACTCGAAATCTCAACCTCATTACTTTAGGCTGTTTAATGTGATAATTAAATGATTGGTTTTGTAAATACTTAGTTAATTAATTAGGATCAAATAATGTTTTACAAAACCAAAATAGCTTAACTTGAATGAGTTTCTGATGTATCACTTCTGGCCAAAGCTGATTTGATGCATCTATTTATTGTTCAAGTATTACGAAAGCTATGTTAAGTATGCATTACAAACGTGAATGTCTTAATTTCTGGCCAAAGCTGATTTAATTCATTCATGTCCAGCATACTTAACAAGTGCATAACTAAAGTGATTGTCTCATTTCTGGCCAAAACTGATTTGTCACGATTACTTTGCACACATGCTTAAATGATTACACTTCTGGCCAAAGCTGATTTGTCTTCGTTTAAGTAGAACTTTAAATAAGTCTATTATTTTGATGTTAGTAACAGACATATCACAACCTCTTCACATAATGATCCTTATATCGATGATCCTTCATTAATTTTATGATCATTTCGTCTGCCTTATTTTTTAGTACCCATAATTTTACTCACTGTAATTTTCTTCTATAAATCAATATCTCATCCACTCTAATTCTTAAACCTAAAATGTTTTACTTTATTTAAAGTTTCTATAAGAATTAGCTATTGAATTAAATCATTGATTATCTCTTAAGACACGATAATCCTATTGCTCTCTTCTGATAAAGCACTACAGAAGAAAAGCAGAGCATGATGATTAGGATAAATCGAACATGATGTCTCTTATGATAATCAAGAACTCTCTAACATAAGTGATGTCACTAAAGTTATTACAGATTAAGTCTTTCCTAAGACTAATCTATTATATATGGAATAATCACAAGAATTCCTAATATGCATGCCTTCATTTAAAATTCTAAACTATAAGCTAAGTGGTATATGTGAATACATAATAATGTACAATATCATGACCCGTAAAGTTAAGGGCTTACGCATGGAAATAAGTACATTTTTCCAGTACATTACATACTAAGATTTTCACTTGTACAATTTGATGCCTTATAAATCAACTATAATACTCAAAAGTACCAAAGTATAATGAGTGTGTTAATAAGCAACATATGTACAAAGAAATAAATGTTTGAAGCTAGAAAATAAGTTGTTACTCACCTTAGAACCATTTAAAACTTTAAAAGAGGATTGTTCTAAGGTTCATAGACAAATTACAAGTAAAAATTCCAACTTTAAGGTTCTTCAAGAGAAAATCTCAGTGCATAATTATGCCATTAGACTAGACATAAGCAACGAGACTATCCATTATTCTAAAGAACAGTTGGATAAATTAATTAGATAGTCACTTACTAAAGATATTTAAGTCTACTAATTTTAATATTCCAATTAACACATGATTAGTTGACTCTAGTCCCATACGTTTCCTTACCAGAACTAAACAAATAACTAACATGAGAGTTAGTGACAAAATTAAAAGTTAAGGCTATAAGAACCATAATAAGCAGTCTTCTAACAAAGCTTTTCGATACCTTACAAATTCTGAAGATTAATCAGAATACAATATCATTACTTAGGCTATGTTATGAAGGTTGTGAGGTTCGCATAGTCAGCATAAAGTCACACTTACCTTAAACTCTCATCTTATTTGTTCTCAATATCTGGATAGAAACATTATTAAGATGGAACTAGATGATACCTTACACTATCACAACTTTTGTAATCATGCAAATGAGAATTTGACAAATGGAAAATGAGACCTATAAATTTCATCCATTATAACCGAAATTCATGATAAATCATGACATGGTTAATGAGGATGATTTTTATCTAATCTCATTCTAAGTGATTTTAAATCATGACATTAAAGCCCTAAAATATGACTTGGCTTAAGGAATAAGTATGTGTTGATCATAAGTCATTCATTGACATTCGTGGAACTTATTCCAAATGGAATATTCAGACATAATTCATTTATCATTTAAAGACTATCAACTTGTATCTAAATTTTGTCGCATATGGCCCACGGTCTTAGAAGAAATCTATTCATATATACACTTAATAAGATTTCTATTAAATATGTCCCTAAAGTTTCTTATGATATCTGGACATTAAAGAAATCAAATAAAGTCTAACATATATATGATAGGTTCCCACGTCACGTACCTCATTGAACCTTCTCTTGTAGCATTCTAGAGATATTAAAGATCAGTGGGAGCATTAAGTGTTTTAATAATAACTTACAATAGTTGCAAGAGGCGGGGGAGTGAAAACTTTATATTACTTCAATTTACATCTCTTGTACAAGACACTGCTCCATTATGACACTATTCTATCATAACTTGTCTCCTTAAAATATAAAGCTACACTTACAAAAGTTTCATTGTTGCTTAATTGTGGGCACACTTAGATTTCTTACCTAAACTAACATACTCCTCAACAAGGGAAACTACAACGACTAATGTCATTAACCTGTTTCTCTATTAGAATTTGTTGGTCGTTGGTCATTACATATTGACCCTAAGCATGCTGAGTTCCTAAAGTTTTCTAAGGTCAGTGGGAACAGTCAAAGTCCTTATCATGACTTGCAAGGAATACAAGAGGCGGGGGGAAGAGTGTCATTAAATTTCACTCCGAATTTAACTCCGATTACACCTCTTGTACACCATACTGCACCAACTCTTACAAACTTGGAATCTTGAAAATGATAGCAACCTAACCAAGAGCTAATCCATAAAACTGAAACTTTTAAAACCCAATAATCAACTCAGGAGGTCATCTAGGTTTAAAAGCCTACTAACTTTGATGATTACATAACCTCCCTAATGAAGTTAAAATGGATTTTGGAAATGTTTAATGATCCTATCTCTTCAAATTAAGCCATTAGTGTCAATCAATCCTCTGAATGAAATAAAACTACTTTCTAGTAAAACTGATTTTATGTGTTCGTATAACGTTTGGGATTTGATTACCTAAGAGTGTTCATAACTAAACCAAATCCTGGTATAAGCGTTAAGACACGAAGAGGCATGATTGATTGTCAAAGGTTATACTTAGAAAGAGATAAATTATCAAAGATTTCTTTAATAGTCATCACTGTTCTAGTAGCTTATAATAGTTTAAAGCTACATTAGATGAACATTAAAAACAATTTTCCCTAACAAATGGCTGACATATTTCCATGTTCATAAAACAACCTGAAAGTTCCAAACTGAAGGTTAAAGAACACTTTATTTGTAAGCCAATAAAATCCATGTATGGGTTAATGCAAAGATCATAATGTGATGAAATCTTAACGTAATTATTTTCATCAAGAATCAAGTGGATTAATGTACCTACCTCAAAATGAGTGGGAGCAACTAAGATAAACTTGTATATATAGATGATATTCTTTTGACAAGTATATGTTACATAAGTCAAAGCATTGTTAACACAAACTTTGATATAATAGATCTCAGAGATATCTCTTACGTGATAGATATCATAACATGCCGAGATAGACCCAATGGGACATTAGTTCCTGTCACACCCCGATTTCCACGTGTCACCGGTGGGCCCGGTGGGGGAGTATCGTGACGTGGTTGGCAACATAATAGTCAAACAACACAATATTTAATATGCACAGTGGAAGCAATTTAAAAGATATTATACAACCGAATTTAATATTGTAATATCAAATGTCACAATATTCAGAAGTTTATCCACAGACGGATCGGAAACAAAATGGAAACAATAGTTCAACAGACTTTAGGCATCTTAAGCTTGCGAGACTTCTATTGATGCTAAGGAGAAATCCCAGCCAATTTCGCTTAGTACCTGCATTTAATCTTTTTGGGAAAATACGTCAGTTTACACTGGTAAATACAATCAACCGACTCATTTTGGAGAATGATTGAAAATTGATTTGGATGCACGTGGCATAAACATTTTATTTAACTTGGGAGAATTATTTAATATTATAATCTTGTGAACGAATTACATGTTCCTTGTGCGTTCAGTAGCCCGGATCTTGTCCGGGTTAAAGATCAATAGACACACCACATTATTCTTTTATGCACTGACGGGTGTACGCCTACACCCCGCGCTTAAGTCGTGGCCATTTCGTAAAATGATGCCAAGGATATCCGGGACATGGTCATTAACCCCCCAAAGTTTTCTACTCTTTTACATTTTCACAAAACACATTTTAAAGTGAAAAGGGCATAATGGTCAACATACAAGCAATTAACGGAATCATGCGTATTAATTGGTTAACTAATGAACCATGGTGTATAATCACAGAGGGTTATACTAGCATGTAACCTGGTCCAAATGAAGCTCTTATGTATTTCTAAATCATACCAATACGGGTCAGAACTGAAGTCAAAGCAAAAGTCAAAGCTTTGCGACTTTCGGTTCCGAACCGGGTCTAAACAGTAAATTGTCGGGTTGAACATGTTTAGACATGTTCTTACACTAATTACCAAGTTATATTAATGATCAAACAGGTTGTATATGTTCTACATTGCTAATTATGCATAAATTAGAATTTAAGTATCCTGTTGACTTTTTATTAGCAAGTTTGACCCGGCATTTGACCTAGTTAGAGTGGGAATCAGAGGGAACCCTTTTGAGGGTTTATTACCCACATAATTACCAACTTATAACTACTTTCACTTCGACTAATCACTGGACTAACAATGATTAATCGTTAAGTCAACCGTTAATTACGACGGTTTGACTTTTAAGCGTAAACTAAGCTAAAACTTAATTAAGAAAGGATTAGCAAACTTACTGAAGTCCTAAGCTTGATTAGTGATCACTTGGAAGAAGACTTGAGCTCCAGAAATGATCAGAAAGCTTGAAGGAAGGTGTGAAGAATGTTTGCAACTTCATGGCCCTTTTATAGTGAATTTTTCACCATAGATTATTGACACATGGTTCTACCACTGACCATAAATCATCAACACATGTCCCTAAGTGTTTAGGGGGTGCCTAGGGGCCAAGGAAGATGAGGAATTTCAGTTAAAGGTCGAGCATAAAGGCTATGGCAGGCAAAAACCCAAGAAAATCGCATCAGACCTACCCTCGCGTGACGCGAAGGACCCCCCCCCCCCTTGGGCTTCGCGTGGCGCGAGGCCCTCCTGCAGCAAATCAGAACTTTTAGATTTTTGCGTTTTGATCCTTGGCTCTTCAAACTTTGTTTAGACATTTGTTTCTTGCATTATGAACCCTCCATATTGATGTTTAAGGGCTTCAAGATATTTACCCACTTTGTTAAGTCCTCGGTTAACGTTATTGTCACCCGAAAAGTCCTAACTTTCAACGTTGACGCTTTAACCCTTCGCACACGAATTTGATCATAACTTTCTCATACGATAACGAAACTTTACGAAATTTATAACGTGCATTCTAGTGAGCATAATTAACCGTTTCAAAGCTTCGGGTTTGTCAAAAGGTCACTCAGAGGTATAACTTAAACATGTTGACACATTTAGCCCCTGTGGTTTGTAATCTCTCACTTTTAGCTTCGTATGATCCATGATTTATTCGTTTGAAGGTATGAGCATCATGTAGGGTTAATGTACATTATATTTATTCACTGTTGACATTTAGAATACGTATATTCACATACTTTCCATGATTGTCAACTTTAGTCCTTTCAGAACATTCTTTCACACGTTCAAACATATGACACGTGTCAACACATTATAGGACGTGAATTTTCGAGGTGTTACATCCTCACCCCCTTAAAATAAATCTCGACCCGAGATTTACTGAAATAAATAAGGGTACTTTTCTTTCATCGTGGACTCAACCTCCCACGTGTATTCGGGACCTCTACGGGCATCCCATTTGACCTTTACAATAGGTACATGCTTCCTTCGAAGCTTCTTAACCTGTCGATCTTCAATCGACAATGGCTGTTCCACAAATTTTAAGCTCTCATCTATATGCACATCTGTATGGGGTATAACCAGTGATTCATCAGCGAAGCACTTCTTCAGATTGCAGATGTGAAACACATTGTGAATTCCACTGAGCTCTTCTGGTAAGTTTAACTTATAGGCAACTGACCCGACACGTTCGATAACCTCGAAAGGTCCTATGTATCTCGGGCTTAGCTTGCCTTTCTTACCAAATCGCATCACCCCCTTCCAGGGTGATACCTTGAGTAATACTTTGTCACCTACTTCGAAGTGAAAAGCTTTATGCTTTGGATCTGCGTAACTCTTCTGCCTATCTCGGGCAGCTTTGAGACGGTCACGAATCTGGACAATCTTGTCCGTCTTTTCGAACACTATCTCTGGTCCTGATAGTTGGACGTCTCCAACTTCCGCCCAACAAACTGGCGTTCTACACTTTCTACCGTATAATGCCTCAAAAGGCGCAGCCTTAATGCTGGTATGGTAGCTATTGTTGTAGGAGAATTCAATCAAGGGTAGGTGGTTATCCCAACTACCACCTAAATCAATTACACATGCACGTAGCATGTCTTCCAACGTTTGAATAGTACGCTCACTCTGACCGTCTGTCTGAGGATGGTAAGCCGTACTAAAATTCAAACGCGTGCCCAAAGATTGCTGGAAACTTTTCCAAAAATGTGACGTGTATCTAGTATCCCTGTCAGAGATAATAGACACAGGTATGCCATGTAAGGCTACAATCTTATCCACGTATAACTGGGCTAACATGTCGGAGCTATAAGTCTCCTTGATGGGTAAGAAATGTGCTGACTTAGTCAGTCTGTCAACTATAACCCATATTGTATCATTTCCTTTCCTTGTCTTAGGTAACTTGGTGATAAAATCCATAGTTACCATTTCCCACTTCCACGTAGGAAGTTCGGGTTGTTGTAGCAAGCCTGTCGGTTTCTGACGTTCGGCTTTGACTTGCGCACATGTCAAGCATTTAGCTACATAGGTAGCCACAGACTTTTTCAAGCCTATCCACCAATAATTTGCCCTTAGATCCTGGTACATCTTATCAGCTCCAGGATGAACGGAGTATTTGGATCTATGGGCTTCCTGGAGGATGACATCACGAAGTCCTCCATAAATTGGAACCCATATTCGTCCATTTAATCTTAGAATTCCGTCCTTGCTAAGAGTTAACTGCTCCTCAGTTACCCCTAGCCTTTCATTAGGATAGTTAGCTTCCAACACAGCTTCCTTCTGTGCAGCTAACAACCTTTCAGTCAAACTGTTCTTTATCTCCATGCGCTTGGCATTGATTCGGATGGGTTTCACCCTCTCCTTTCGACTCAAGGCATCGGCGACTACATTCGCCTTGCCGGGATGGTATCTGATTTCACAATCATAATCATTTAAAGTTTCCATCCAACGGCGTTGCCTCATGTTTAATTCCTTCTGATTAAACAGATGTTGAAGGCTCTTGTGATCAGAATAGATCACACACTGCAGATAAACCTTGGACTAAGTTTCAATACATGTACAATAAAGACCCTACAAATTGGAAGACATGCACTTATCACCTAAAGTGCATTAACAAACTCCCCCTTGATCAATGCATGGTCTTCGTGTGGTCTTGAATACTTCATTATGTTGACTTTAACTTGGACTTCTGCTTTGGTTGACACATAACTGATAAGCGACAGTTACCCGGCAGGAACTGCACTTACAGTCTCCCCCTTAACTGTTGCATCAGTTCTGTGTGGCATCGATAATCTTCAATCACCGGATACTGCACTTACATAATGCCTCCACAGTTTTAGTGCGAATACAATGGCACCCAATTCCAAGTCGTGGGTGGTGTAATTCTTTTCATGCACCTTTAACTGTCTTGAAGCATAGGCAATAACCTTGCCTTTCTGCATAAGCACACACCCCATGCCAGTGTGCGATGCATCGCAGTAAACCACAAAATCTTCTATTCCATCTGGCAATGTCAAAACAGGAGCGTTGCTCAACTTCTGCTTTAGGATATCAAAGGATTCTTGTTGCTTAGGGCCCCAGACGAACTTTATTTTCTTCTTGGTCAAGGAAGTTAGGGGTGCAGCAATCCTTGAAAAATTTTCGATGAAACGCCTGTAATATCCTGCCAATCCCAGGAAGCTACGAATCTCTGTATGCGTCTTTGGCTCTTGCCAGTTCATTACTGCTTCAACCTTAGCGGGATCCACCTAGATACCATGCTCACTTACCACATGTCCAAGGAATTGGACTTCTCGAAGCCAAAATTCACACTTGGAAAATTTGGCGTAAAGTTTCTCATGATGCAGGAGTTTGAGAATACATCGAAGGTGTTTCTCATGGTCAGCTTGATTCTTCGAATAGATAAGAATGTCGTCGATGAAAACGATGACGAATTTATCTAAGTATGGCTTGCAAATGCGATTCATGAGATCCATGAACGCGGCCGGTGCATTAGTGAGCCCAAAAGGCATCACTAGGAGCTCGTAATGACCATAACGAGTCCTAAATGCAGTTTTATGTACGTCTTCATCTCTAACCTTCAGTTGATGGTAGCCTGACCTCAAGTCAATCTTTGAGAAATAACTTGCTCCTTGCAATTGATCGAACAAATCGTCGATCCTTGGTAATGGGTACCTATTCTTGATCGTGACCTTATTAAGCTCACGATAATCGATGCACAGACGCATCGATCCATCCTTCTTCTTGACAAACAAGACTGGTGCTCCCCATGGAGACGAACTAGGTTTAATGAAACCTTTGGTCAGCAATTCATCCAGTTGCGTCCTTAATTCCTTCATTTCTGTGGGCGCTAACCTGTAAGGTGCTCTAGCAACTGGAGCTGCTCCAGGGATGATATCAATCCTGAATTCCACTTGCCTATCTGGTGGCAAACCAGGTAGTTCTTTCGGAAAAACTTCTGGGTATTCAGAAATGACAGGGATGTCTTCTATCTTTGGTTTCGGCTCATCAATAATCACTTGTGCCATGTAGATGACACAACCCTTCTTTAAACACTTGGAAGCCTTGAGCATAGTCACTTGCTCAGGCAGTCCATATTGGGTATCTCCCCGAATGGTAAGTGATTCACCAGACGGAGTCTTTATCACCACTTGCTTTTTGTTACAGACAATTTGGGCCTGGTTATGAGACAACCAGTCCATACCCAAAACTATGTCAAAACCGGCCAACTTAAAGGGAAGTAGAGATAGAGGAAAAGAGTGGTTCTTAATGGATATAACACATCCATCTAACACAGTTGAGACGGTTTCTATGGTGCCATCTGCTAACTCTACCTCATAATTTATACTCAAGGTTTTGACAGGTAATTTCAGCAATTCACAAAACTTATGATCTACAAACGACTTATCAGCGCCTGAATCAAAAAGTACTCTTGCATAGACATCATTTACAAGGAAAGTACCTGTAATAACGTTGTCGTCTAGAACCGCTTCCTTTGCGTCCATTCTGAAGACCCTAGCATTGGTCTTCTTGGCCTCTTCAGGCTTCTTGGCGTATTTAGGGCAGTTGGTTTTAATGTGCCCCTTCTCATTGCAATGGTAGCACGTTGCGTCCTTCAGCTGCTTGCAATCCAAGGTCTTGTGATCCTTGGACTTGCATATCCAGCAAGCAAAAGTTCTTTGCGAGTTCGAATCGAGTCTGCACTTTCCAAAGTGTTGTTTCTTGCAAATCTTGCACTTGGGCTTCTCACCAGAGTGATGCCCATCTTTCCTTGACTCAGATCCTTTCTTGTTGTCACCGTTCCCACGGTGCTTCTTGTTCGATCTCCTTGAACTATCATCTTCACGTTTTCTCTTCTCAACATCTTTGTTCCTCAGCGATCTTTGCCTGACCGCATCCGGAGTGAGGGACAGAGATATGTCAGCTACAGACCTGAAAGTAGCTGGCCGAGAAGCCTTCACGCTTGCCTTGATTTCGGGGGCTAAACCACCGATAAAACGAGCTATTCTTTTTGGTTCCGGGGTCACCAGATATGGAACCAACCGGGACATTGTGTTGAAGCTCGTGAGCTAAGCTTGACAGTCAAGGTTTGTTATAACCAATGATAGAAAATCAGACTATATCTTCTCCACCTCATGCTGGGGACATTAATTTTCCCTGATGAGGGCAACAAATTGATCCCATGACATGTTGTACAATGGGATTTTCCCGGTGGCTTGAATCAGAGATCTCCACCATGCTAAAGCTTCACCCTTAAATGATTGCGACACAAACTTGACCACATCCCTCTCAGCGCATCCGCTGATATCCACAACCGTATCCATCTCATCTAGCCACGTCATACAATCAATGGCTCCTTTCTCCCCAGTGAAATTCCGGGGTTTGCATGAAACGAAGTATTTATAGGAACAACCCTTGTCCTGGGTCCCCTGTTGCGGTACGATCTGCAGAGATGGAGCACTGTTGTGGTTTGAGGAGAGTCTATCATCATCCTTTTTGGGTTCATCCTTCTTGGAAGGTGGCTTTGAATGCGGAGTAGATAGGGTCCTACTCCGAGTCCCACTATACTCTTCGTACTGCCGCTCCAATGCCTTAGTAACAGCGTCGTCAACCAACGCTTTTAATTCAGCACCCGTTAGATTAATCCGGGCGTTATCAATATTCTCCACTGGATGGCTATTAATTTCGTCTGAGTTAGCCATTTTAATTGAACTGTTACAGAAAACAAGGACAATAGTTTATTTGGGAGTTTATTATGGAATTGCCCCTTAGGGTAAATTCATTAACCATGGTAAACAGAGACCATATTTGGTTAATTTACTAGTCATATTTATTTAGGATTTCTATCATAATTTATCCTAATTATAAAACAATAACAGTTTTATTTGTGGCACAAAAGGCCTGGTCACATGGACATTTTAATTTATAAGCTATGATTTCAGAGAATCAAAGCATGAAGGTATACTGGCACAATAGGCCTAGTCGCAAGGACATTTATAAATTATAAGCTATGATTTCAGAGAATCAAAACATGAAGGTGCGATCTCTATCGTCTGTTGTAGAAATATCGCCGTTCAAAAAAAAAACTAATGCAGAGAATAAACATAAAATAGTAATAAAACGAACTTGCAAATTGATACCTATTAATAGGGCTGTAAACGAACCGAACGTTCAGCGAACAATTCGTGAACTGTTCGGCGGGAAGTTCGTTTATGTTCGTTCGATAAGCTTAACGAACGAACACGAACAAAAAATTTCGTTCGATAAGCTTAACGAACGAACACGAACGTTCGTTCGAATGCGTTCGTGAACGTTCGGTAATATGTTCGTTCGTGTTCGTTCGTTTATGTCCGTTCGTCTTCAGTTTTTATGTTTATTTCTCTAAAAGTTTTTAATGTTTTATTAATTTTTTACTTTCCCCATATGTATTATTTCCCTCTTTTGATATCATGCTCCTTCATTCAGCTTATCTCCAATCTATTGAACCCAATATTATAAATCCCTTCAATCTTTAAATGGTTATATTTAACTACTTTCGTTGTGTACAATGTTTAAGATTAATGGTGCCTTTTTTTATTTTCAAAATTAAAGTTCATTTGTGTTCGTTTGCGTTCGTGGTTAGTGTTCACGAACTGTTCGCGAACAACCAAAATTCCTTAACGAACGAACACGAACACAAACTTTTGTTCGTCATGTGTTCGTGAACAGTTCACGAACATCCAAATTTCCTTAACGAACGAACACAAACATAGCCTTGTTCGTGTTCGTTCGGTTCGTTTACAGCCCTACCTATTAAACATCAATTTTATACGTATAACAGTATAACGATAAATTGTTAACAAAGTTACCAGATTAAATTTCTAGGGATGGATCATGAAAAAACTAATTTAAATAAGAAAACCAAAAAACTAACTAAAAAAGCCTAAAAAACATACCAAATTTTTTTTTTAATTTTTATAAAAAAATCGCAGGTTTTTATGCATGGAAAAAAATTTTCAAAAAAAAAAAAAAAATTGTTCTATTGCACATGTGCACTATTACGGATATATTGCACATGTGTAGTACACATATAATGCACATGTGCAGTACAACAATTTTTTTTTTTTGAAAATTTTTTTATATATAAAAACTAGCGATTTTTTTTATAAAAAATTGTAAAAAAAAATTGGTATGTTTTTTAGATTTTTTAGTTACTTTTCTAGTTTTCTCATATGTAGTTTTCTCATAATCCTCTCGGTAAATTTCTACACATAATTAAATGTAACATTTATGTACAATTTTTTTTAAGTAACCATCAATCTGTCTATTACAGAAAAAACCTTTGAACCAATACTTTTTTTCGAACGGTGAGCCATTAATGATTTAATTCTCGGAATTAACACGAAAAATAGCAAAATTATAAACTCATCTTTTTTTTTAACGGCCAACAAACTCAATCCCGAGTACTCTCGGGGCACCCACTGGACAACGGAGTACTCCGAAAATAACCCGAGTCCACCACCAATTCCGGGGAAAACCCGGTAACCCACCCGCCCGTAGGCACGACGGTGAAATTACCGGTAAAACCCGTTTGGCTCAAGGATCCAACTCAGGTTTCCCTGGGTCTCCTATCATTGCCCACCAGTACCTCACTCTGCACCAAATGGGAGACGAACCTGTATCTCTCAATAGAAATGCAAGCTCTCTACCACTTGATCTAGATATCATTGGCAATTATAAATTCATCTTAGAGTAAATTACAAGTTTTGTCCTTTATGTATGTCCCAAATTGCAGGCGCTGTCATTTGTCTTTAAAATTGATGAGTTTTGTCCTTAATGTTTGCAAATCTTGCAAGTTATGTCCTTTAGACCAAACCCAGTTAGATTTTTTGGTTAAATCTGGTCATGTGCAATGCACATGAGGGTATTCTTGTCATTTCAACTATACAGGGGTTATTTTGTAAAGAACTTCTATTCAGGGGCTATTTTGTACAAACTTAAAAGTAAAATACTATATATACAAACTCTCTCTCCTCTCTCTGATAAACTCTCTCTCTCTTCTCTCTCTCTCTCTCTCTCTAACATCTGATAAACTCTCTCTCTCTCTCAACTTTCTGTCTCTCTCTCTCTTCTCTCTCTAACAACAGATTGAAGTGGTGTGTGGCGGTGGTTAGGGGCGGCGGCGGGTTAGGTACGGCGGTGGTGGTGTTGGTGCTTCGGTGGTGGTGGGTTAAGTGCGGTGGTGGAGGTGGTGTTAGTGTGTCGGTGGTGGTAACAGATTGAAGGTGGTGTGTGGCGGTGGTGAGTTAGGGGCGGCGGCGGGTTAGGTACGGAGACGGTGGTGGTGGTGGGTTAAGTGCGGTGGTTGAGGTGGTGTTAGTGCGTCGGTGGTGGTGGGTGAAGGTGCGGCGGTGGGTGTGGGTTAAGTGCGTCGGTGGTCTCTGTCTCCGGCCATGATAGCCGTCCAATTCACCATCAAAGCTACCCAATCGACCGGCAAGGGTTTAATTTCGTTATCAGAATCTACGTTTTCTTTTTTGCTTTCTCATATTTGTTTATCTCTTTGATTTCTCTGTCTAGAAAGTGTTGGGGTTTTAGATGATAATGATGGTGGTGGGGGTTTGGTGATGACGATCATAGGGAAACATGGTGGGGATTTTTTTGGTTGCCGGATTTGGTGGTCAGCGGTGGTCTTTTGGTGGCGGAGGTGGTGGTGGTGGGTGGTGGGGGTTGAATGAATCTACTGAAATGGTGTTTGGATATATTGTATATAAACTATAAATATATATTAAGTTTTTTTTATTTTATTTTGTTTTGTTTTATTTAATAAATATTTTTAAATAATTTTATAAAAAGACTAAAATACTCTTATGTAATCTGATTTAACCAAAAAATCTAACTGGGTTTGGTCTAAAGGACATAACTTGCAAGATTTGCAAACATTAAGGACAAAACTCATCAATTTTAAAGACAAAGGACATCGCCTGAAATTTGAGACATACATAAAGGACAAAACTTGTAATTTACTCTTCATCTTAATAGTTAGTTTCCTTGTAATCAATTACTGTAGTTGTAATTTGACTATTTTCAATATTTTTTGTATATTTTTTAAGTTTTACATTCTTTAAGATTTTATTATAACGATCTATTTCTGTAGCCTTGTCGTCTGTGTTACTTGAATTCAAAATCTTCGAATATAGGTTTTAGTAAATGCTTTGTCTTTACTAATAGACTACTAACCCATTGGTTTTATGTTCTTTTAAGTCGATCTTTGTATTTATAAAACAAAATATTAATATACAACAAAATGCTATACATAACAAATTGAAAAAAAAAAAGAGTTAATTGCCCGGATGGTCCCTGTAGTTTCACGTTTGGTCCCCACCTTTTGAAAATAGCACGTATGCTTCCTATGGTTTGTTATTTTGTTACTCGGATAGTCCCCTGAGTAGATGTCAATTAATTTGGAAATATCAGGTATGCTCCCTATGGTTTGTCATTTTGTTACTCGGATAGTCCCCTGAGTAAATGTCAGAGGACTATCCGAGTAACAAAATGACAAACCACAGGGAGCATACCTGTTATTTACGAAAGGTGGGGACTAAACGTGAAAAAACGTAAAACCACAGGGACCATCCGAGCAATTAACTAAAAAAACAGAATAACTTATATACAATTACCAGTTTTATATGTGACGTGTAAGACTAAAGGGTATGGGGGCCGGCTTAGGCCCGGCCTGGCCCGACGCCGGTCCCCCACACCACCCCCCTCAGCCCGGCTCGTCCTAACCGGCTCCTACATGACGATCTCGCTGTGCCTCCTTCTCTCACATATACCTATACATACATACATACATATATATACATAAAGGGGCTCATCCCCCACCCCCTTGGTCCATGATCCCCTTTAGGCCCATCCTCACTTCCGATGACATGACGGGTGACGTGGCGGTCCTCCGTCACCATACCTTCCAGTCTAAGACGTGCTAAATGCTATGCGTGTGTGCATATTGTAACTTTTTATTTAAATTTGGTTCTATATTAAATATACACCATAAAAGTTAACTATTGTCCATAAGTTTTTATATTCATATCAAAAATGTTTTAGAGTTAATTGCCATTTTAGTCCCTGTGGTTTTGGCCATTTTGCTAGTTTAGTCCAAATGTTTCATTTTTAACATCTGGATCCAAAAAGATTTCTTCGTTGCCATTTTGGTCCAACCGACTTAACCCCATCCATGCTCCTCAGTTAGTCAAGGGGCATTTTTGTCATTTCCCCTATTATTTTAATTAAGGTTTTTGTTAAAGTGCCATTTTAGGGTTTTGTTGTTTATTAGCTCTGTTCTATCATCATCATCATCATCATATAACACCACATCCAACCCCACCATCAACACATCTCAGCCGGCCACCACCTTAACCCCACCAGCATCCCGTAACCCCCAAATCTGATAAGAACCCCGCAGCCGAAACTCCAGCGATAAAAACCCTACAACTCTACAACGAAACACCCAACTTTACAGCAAAACTCAAGCGACAAAAACCCCAAAACCGAATCGAAACCCCTAAATCTGATAGCGTTGAACTCTGTTTCGAAACCCCCAATTGAATAATCAGCAAAAGCGACAAGAACCCCAAAACCGAATCGAAACCCCTAAATATGATGGCGTTGAACTCTGTTTCGAAACCCCCAATTGAATAATCAGCAAAACAACAAACCTTTTCTGCTCTTTTTAGAGCTTCATATGCTTTGGCATGATCTCCAGAATTAAAAGCTTTTTAATCGAAAATTTCCGGTCCAATCATCGTTGACCATAGTCTAAGGTTGATCGTCGTTTTGGTCTTATATCCAGGTATCGGAACATCATAGGCAACAACCGAGATATTTTCTCCACTGACCCATTGCTTACATCCATCTGGACCTGTAACAACTTCACCGTAAAACTTTATCGGATAAGCAACATCCTTTCTTGGTATCTCCCATGGATTACCCATCTGCAAAGTGTAGTAACTGAAATGAAGGTGAAAAAGACTATTTTTTATCTAGTAACTGAAATGAAGATGAATGTGTACATAAACCCCTAAAGTGTCTGGTGGTTGGTAACGGTGGTGTCAATGGTCTGGTGGGGGTGGTGTTTGGGTTTTTAAAACACATGGTGTTTTGTTGAAGAAAAGATGGTGGCCGGAGAAGACGATTGGATGGTGGTCGGAAGATCTGACCGTAAGGACCAGATCGGAAGTTGTCCATGGTACCAGGCTCAAGATCCATGAGCACGACCCTTGGAACGTATCTCCCGCAACTAGCTTCGTTGTAATAAACATTAATCCTCTCCAATTGCAGATCGGTATCACCTTGGTAGCGGCCAGTGGAATCTATGCCGTGTTCGGCACAGACAACCTCCCAGAACTTGGCACTGATCTGGTTGCCACACTGGCCTCCTTGAATGTGAAGAATCTCACGCATATTTGTTGTTGAAGAAGAAAGAAAATGAAGAAGATGGTGAATGGAATTAGGGAACGATGATTGAACAGAGAAAACCCTAAAATGGCACTTTAACAAAAACCTTAATTAAAATAATAGAGGAAATGACAAAAATGCCCCTTGACTAACTGAGGAGCATGGATGGGGTTAAGTCAGTTGGACCAAAATGGCAACGATGAAACCTTTTTGGATCCAGATGTTAAAAATGAAACCTTTGGACTAAACTGGCAAAATGGCCCAAACCACAGGGACTAAAATGACAATTAACTCAATGTTTTATTTAATAGTTTATTATATGTATGTAGCCTCAAGTAAAAAGATATAAACATTTCTTTTCACCCCGGACTTGAAAATTTTCAATTAATCATAATTTACTTTTATTGCATCTGCAATCAACAATTTTATTTTTTGAGAATTATTATTACCTTTTGAGCCCTTTAATCAACATCAATATTTATTTATCTCTATATTCTTTTTTTTATTATTACATTTACACACAGAATCGATGCCCCTGTGAAAATTTTCACAGTAGTTTCTTTTCTGGGTTTCAGTGTGTTCTTTTTGCTCCGACAGCCCCTGAAATTCCCTCATTTTCATCGAAAACAGTAATGTGTTGTTCAAAATTTGGTTTCTTAGATGTTTTTTGTTGTTTTATTTCAGTTTCTAGGGTTTTAATTATTATTTTGTTGTTTTCTTTCTGCATTTTAGCTTGCCTGATTTGAAGAGATTCTGGCAAAAACTACTGTGTAAGTATTAAAGTTTTGATTTTTATATCTTGGAATTAATGATAATGTAGAATGATTCTCTTGCTAGTTTTAGTTCATCTGAGTTTTTAGTTATTTTGGTATTATGTGATATTATTATTATATTATCAAAAACAGAAAAATGAAGTCTTTTTTAAGAATATGGAGTCTTGAGTCTGCTTTTGTTGATTTAACATATTAATGTATGATTTTTTGTATTAATATCTGGCAAAATCAAAGTTGAAAGTTGGGTTTCTAAGATCGGTAATTATAGGATTATTTACATATAAAGGAACTGATTTTTTTAATAATTTTTTTGATTATTTAGAGAAGAAAGAATTCAAAGTTTTATATATTTTTTAAAAAAATATCTAGAGAAGAAGGAATACAACTTTTATAATTTTCTTGAATATTTAGAGAAGAAGGAACTCAAATTTTTATATATATATTTTTGAATATTTAGAGAAGAAGGAATGAAAGTTTTATTATTTTCTTGAATATTTAGAGAAGAAGGAATGAAAGTTTTATTATTTTCTTGAATATTTAGAGAAGGAACTCCAATTTTTATATATGTATATTTTTGAATATTTAGAGAAGAAGGAATGAAAGTTTTATTATTTTCTTGAATATTTAGAGAAGAAGGAATTCAATTTTAATTTTTTTTTTTTTTTTTTTTTGAATATTTAGCATGGATTCAGCTGAAAATATGAGGCCAGCAGTAGAAACAGTAGCACCGGATGCTCCATCAGGTTACCAATTGGCTCCAAGGACCGATAACTCTACTCTGCTGATCGGGCCACCGGGTTTTTCACCGCCTATGGGCGGTGGAAGCCTGGTGAAGAAGAAGAGGGGTAGGCCAAGGAAATATGGCCCAGATGGGGTGGTTGCCGGTAGTGGTGGCGAGACTGGCCGCACATTGTCACCGATTCCCATATCTGCTGCGGGCCCGCCAATATCCGGTGGTTACTCGGAGATAAAGTTTGGTGATTCGGAAGGAAGTGGTGGCAGTTTGTTTGGTGAGAAGAAGAAAGTGAAAATGAGTTCTGTAGAGACCAAGTCAAAGCATGGTTATGGGAGTATGGATTTAGGTAATGGTTTTTATATCATCATGTTCATATTAATAACTTTAGGTGATATTTATTTAAGTTTACTAATTTATAACCAAAAGTTTCATTTTGATACATTTTAGTATGTTACATATTATGGTTTAATCTGGCATTATAGTACTTATGATTGTTTTGAGTTAAAAGCTATACTACAGTTTAAAATCATGACTCTGTTGACTAATAGTCAACCACTTTCATTGGTACCATTGACATAATTTGTCTAATGTCTACATTTCATTTTGTATGATTTGTATCAACTTATCTAACAAAATTAATATTTAAAATTGTAGGTGACAGGATTGCATCTGGTGGAAGTTTTACGCCTCACATGGTTACTGTTAATCCGGGCGAGGTATGTTGACTTGAAATAAAAATGCATACCATAGTCGTTGCGCTTTTGAATAATCGTTAGTTATATTTGCAGGATGTTACCTCTAAAATCATTTCGTTTACTAAAGACGGGCCTCGGTCAGTATGCATTCTCTCAGCCATCGGTGTTATTTCACATGTGACCCTGCGTCATGCCAGTTCTTCTGTAGGAACCGTAACATATGAGGTGAGGAACTTAATTTGAATAATTCTATGAAATTATTTCATTTAACGGAAATATATGGTTTGTTGCAGGGAAGATTTGAAATTCTTTCATTATCTGGATCTTTCACACCAGGCGAGTTTGGAGGATTATCATCTTGTGAAACTAAGATGAGCATAACGTTATCGAGCCCTGATGGACGTGTGGTTGGGGGCCAGCTTGGAGGAGTTCTCACCGCTGCTGGTCCCGTTCAGGTACACCATTTATTTTCCTTTTTTGGATAGTTCATGATCACACATTGGTACAGTTTTACTTTCGTGTTTTCACTTCTCACTGCTGCGGATTGAGTAACGGGTCAAGTCAAGGCAGGTCAAGTTGGGTTGACCAACAGACACGTTTTTTTTTGTATAAATTCCATACATAGTAAGTTGTTAATACTTAATATATTATATAGGAAAATGGTCAAATGATTCTTTCATACATATTTTCAAACGCTTACAGCTTCCCGAAACCTTTTATATAAGAAAAACTATGTTATTACCAAAATGATATATAAGATTCAAAAGTTGGCCAAAAATATGTTGGCGGGTCAACCCTAACAGATTTGACCCACACATAAAAGCTACCTGCTTTGACCCATTACCCAATTCTAGGGGTGCAAATGAGCCGAGCCAAGGTTGAGCCTAAAATAAAGCTCGTTCATTTATCAAGGAACCTAAAAATAAGCTTGTTTAGTAAACGAGCCCGAGCCTAAGCTTCATTTATCGAGCTCGCGAGCCTAAACGAGTGTATCATTTATATTATTTTTATTTAATATTTATATTAATAGATAATAAACGAGCCGAACTCGAGCTTGAGAAACTACCAACGAGCCTAAGCTTTTAAAAACAAAGCTCAAGCTCTCATAACAAAGCTCGGGCTCGGCTCCGCTCGGCCCGTTTGCACCTTTACTCAATTGAGTCAATTCACCTCTAAAAACTGACTTTTTTTTCGTCTAATTTCCTGTGTATTGTTTTTGTTAGGTTGTTGTTGCCAGTTTTCTACCACACATAGGCAGTCCAATTGAGCCAAAACCGAAAAAAACAGAAGCCAATCATTAAATCCCTGACCCCCACCACCCTACCCCTCACTGAATCTCGTGCTGATGTGGACCATCAGAACCTAAACGAGCATGCGCGAGAAAGTCCCAAGGCAGAATATCCCAACTCTACCCCTACCCGTAACTTCCAACTAGAGAACCGCACAACTGTAAATGTGCATAATTGGAGAAGAGCTGTTACGGATATGAATGTGTCATTGAATGAAGATTAGTTATGTCATATCTAGTGCTCTTCTATAACTTTGTTCATTGATTAACTGATTTTAGTTGCATAGTGGCAGATGCTAGGATATTTGAGATTAACAAGGGTTTTAATCTTATTGTGGCTTATTTTTAGAAGTCAAAGGGTAGGAGTTATTGATATTGTATGGTGATTGTTGTTGCTGCTTGTTTTTTGAACCCTTTTAGGAATCAATGGGAATGTGAGTTATTGTTGCTTGTTGTATTGTTGTTGCTGCTGCTAGAAAGAAATACCTGAAAGGAGAACATGCATGTCAAGAATCTCATACATGTAAAAGAGAGACTAAATTATATATGCAACTTGTGACGCTTTACATGCAGGTTGAAGAGAGTAAATATTTTTCATGATCATTTGAAAGATATGTACTTGAACTCTCAGAAGCTAGATTTTAAATCTGGGGGGGGGGGGGGGGGGGGGGGGGGGGTATGGTTCACAAAACATAACATCTTTTTAGTGAATTGGAATATATCAAATTCTTTTGAATGACTAGAGAACATGTGAAAGAAATTGAAATTTGATTGAAATCGACGTTCATAGTCAATAGACAGTAAGATATGACGTCTATAAGGATCAATTATTATACACATAATTTGCAATTCTCAACATTTGATGGCAGACATTAGAGGAATCTTTGGAGATATATTTAGTTGTCGTTTATAATTATGTAACTTTTGAATTTTATATTTTTGTTTTCTTTTTTAGAATAATGTTGTATCCATTGTTAGACGTTTGTTAGTAGTCATAGTGTTGTACGCTAGAATTTTTGCCTATATATAGAAGGCATTTCGTTCAGTATAGAGATATCCAAGAAAATAATAAGACTTTCCATTTATTCCACTTTCATGACTTTCTAAACTTCTCATCCACTCTCTAATTCATCCATAAGTTTTATTTCTTTTCCCTATACTTCATGTTATATCCCTTACAAAATATACACACAAAAAACATAACTTCTTTTTATTGATTTGGAATGTCAAATTCTTTTAAATGACTAAGGAATACATAAAAGGAATTGAAATTTGAATGAATTGATCTCTATAGGAATTAATATACAGTAAGTAATGACGTCTATAAGGATCAATTATTATAAATGCAATTTGCAATTCTCAACATTTGATGGCAAACACTAGAGGTATCTTTGAAAGATACATTTAGTTGTTTGTAATTATGAAACTTTTGATTTTGTTATTTATTATTATTATTATTATTATTATTTTTGCAATAATGTTAGATCCATTGTTAGACATTTTGCAATTACTCATGGGTTAACTCAAATTACGCATGGGTATGTTATATCACATAATTCCGCACGTTAAAACCCATCTGTGTTTAAAACTCACTATATGGCAAACTATCAATAGAAGAAATAGGTTGATAATCAACACAATCAATTAAAACAAGCGAGTAATAAAATTTTGAAAAGTCAACTTAACCTTCTTTTGATTTAAACCTGTTTTCCCCCCTATAAAGCATTTCAAAACAATAATTGTTAAAGAGACCGTGTATTGTTCGGTATTAAACACCAAACATGCACTGTTTACGTTCTTGATGAGTTTCAAGAAGCATCAATCACACAATGCAGGAGGTCAAAGACGCCTACACACTATCCTGTCCAACAAATGCTTCACCGACCACAACGCACTCTCACCCTCTCTTACCATTTTGTCGTATGTGTTGCTATAAACCATCGATCGCATATGGTCTTAAGTCAAGGGAGTCTATTTCATTTTAGTTTTACAACAAATTAAAAGAAAACAAAAACAAATTAAGTTCAAAATGTATAGCAACAACCAAAAGTTAGAACCTGTAAAAAAGAGCCGGTGTTTTTCGTTATTTAAAAACAAACTCGCATACCTACTAAACTACACTGATGTTCAAGATGGGAGTTTGAACCCCCGACCACTTCACACAACTCATGGTTGAAACACATGTGGTTTCTAGTGTAGGATCCTTGTGAGATCTGTAATCTTCCAAAACCCGAAAGAACTTTATAAAAGAGCTTTCATGCCGGTTGGTTGGTTGGTATAAGATTGTACCGTTGCAAAGTGCTTCCGGGGTCATCAAAGCGTGGGGCTCGCCCACAACTTCACTTTCTTGTCGACACTTGATGAGGCTAATATAGTGACGCGTTTGTCTCCTGTTGAGATATATAAGACTTCGTTAGAGGAAACACATTTCAAACCAAACTTATTTTGACATTTTCCCAACCGGACCAGCTAGCCATACAGGACTCGTAAAAATCTTAGTGGTATGGTGGGATCAGAGAGCGAAGTAATACTAACCTACAGGAATAGGTTTAGGTGCCCATGCGATGTCAGTGATGTCACCTGTATACATAACAGTAACATTAAAACAAAAATATATCAATACTGAAAGAAGTTACCAATAAAGTAATATGAAAATGTTCTTGTATCAGGGGACAGGTCAAAGTCAGTCTAGATGAATACAACACCCCACCACCACTGTCTTATTGGGTTTAGAGTCTATCTAAGCGGCAATGGATGAGGAACACTTTGATAACACAAAAAGAATAGCTACTTATATAATTTCATGTGAAGTACATTATAAGTTTTGAAGCTGTAAAACTACAAATAGCAGTGTCAACTTGATATTTTGTGAAGTATACCAACACAGTTGTTTGGTTTTCAGCTGAAACTTTGATAATTACATTTAGCCATGTAACAATGTATATAAATGCCAATTTTAACTTTGAATCGGAATAAATTCAAGTACGAAAAAATACACTTAAAATTTAGACTGAATAACCCGTATTTTCTAAAAAACTGGATTTATTTATTATTAAAAAAGCAAAGTACAGCTACAGCTACAAATTAAGAAAGGAACAAGCATACATGTTATAGACACTTCAGCGAAGGGAAAATGTTAGGTAATTGGTATCAACTTACTTTTGTAAATTAGTAGTAACCATTGTGAAATATTACCCAATACCCACCAAGGTAACCGTGGCAAATTGGGCGAGTCACGAGGATAGCTTGTGGAAATGAAAACATTTAGTGTGTCCAAATGGCTAGGGTCGTGTCTGGCCGACCCACAAAACATTTTAATTAACCTTTTTTTTTTTACTTTTTAGCTGAAAAGAAAATGTCTCAAATAGGTCAACTAGGTCGAAATCACCCGAAATGTTCTCAAGTGCTTTAGATCTCATAATTAGCTTCGTTAAAAGACAATGAGAATATTAATTAAAAGACAAAGTTGTTAATTTTTAGTTGATACATTAATTATCTATATAACCTAAACCAATGGTGGACCGGCCAACCTCTTTTTGACCCAAACCTGTTCCAATCTGTTACCAACCCACCATATTTCAACCTCCATTTTTTTCCTTTAAATATAGTAGATAAAACGTCCATTTCTTCTATAAGAAAAAAAAAGGAAAGTTCGACAGAAGAAAGCATGCTAGACGATTAGAAGGGAATTGGAAATACCGTCATGTGCTTTATCAGCGGTTTCTAATACTTCCCCAGTTTCAACGGATAACCATTGTAGTAATGAGCCATGAGTTACAGTCAAAATCTTTCCATCGGGGGATATACTGAGACGATCGTAATGCAATGCAGTACCATTTGAGTCATGAAGTGGAATAGGAAACACTTTCAAAGTCTTTGGGTCCTCATCAAGATGATATCGAACTTCAAAAATAACAATTCTGACATGTTAGAAGAGAAGTTTGTACAATAATAGCAGTCATCAAAAACTAGTTATTTACAATTATACATACCATTAATGTTCCACACTCTTATTGAGCCATCCTTTGATGCAGTAATGATCCTTTCTGAGTCGGGTGTAAACGACAGCCATGTAACAGCACTCTGAACATTTCCCAAATCAAAAGTTAAAAAAAACATCGTCAATGTGTGTGTGTGTGTGTGAGAGAGAGAGAGAGAGAGAGGAAGCTAGATGACCTTATGGCCTTTCAGTTGCATAACTTTTGTAACCTCTTTAACTGAACTATCCTTCGAATACACTATCTCCCAAACCTGTCAAAATAAGGCATCAATAAAATATTAGACACATATTACTTAACGACAATGCACACACCAAGTAAAATATCCAAGGATCTGCCGCTTAGTGTTTCAAGTCTTCTGCTAATCGTTCAGTCTTGTATTAAATTACAGACCAATTAAACACCATCAGAAAGATGCAAAAAAAAAAAAACTAGAAAGAAGTACCTTGATGGATAAAAGCAGATAAAAAACGTAACGATTTATGCGCATGGCAAAGGAACGTAAATGTTTTGTAATGATTTGAAGATGTACATAAACTCACACTAGCATCAATAACCATAACCTTAAGCCTAAATATAAAGCATTTCCAAGAGAAAACTATATGCATAGTTCTACAAGCAAATTGTCTAAGAATTATCTATATATTATTATCTATATATTAAAAGAGCAACTTAATGAATAGTAGCTGTACCATTCAATACTTGCCATGTGGCAATCATTTTTTTTTTCATTTATCCACCTTCTATTAGAATACCGGTGTGGTCCTGTTCGGTATCGGTACATGAAAATAAAAATCGGCACCAGCCTATGTCACACCCCAACCGATGGCGGAATCATCGGGGCATGGCACTGAGCGAAACAGATTGTCCAGAAGTTTCCATAACAATTATCATTACTATTCAATTTAAAATAACATGTCCCATAATTTAATTTACACATAATCTGAAAAAAAAAATATACAAGTCATTCGAACATGTCACCTTAACATCAGCCGTGAAAGCGGCGGCAGCAATAAATCGGCCATTTGGAGATACAGTGGCCATATTGTTTTTAAGCTGATTTGTGTCAACAAATCCCAACATCTTTCCGGACTTTCCATGCCATAGTTTAATATCAGTTCCTATGAAAAAAAATCAATTGAAGATTTCAATAACAAATGTTACTTGTTTACTTCTTGAGATAAAAGAACATGACAACGATGCCCCATTGCCCCCTCAACTTTAAGTTCGTTTAAATAGCTATCAATGAAAAGAAGGATAGAATATACCCTCTGAACTTGATGCAACTATTGTACGTCCATCAGCAGTACCATGGGTAGCTTTAGTTCCACATAAAGTGAGAATATACTTTTTCTCATGAACATTATGTTGCTCCCACTTAAGTTCAGGCTTAAAGTGCTGCCGATTTTCACCGCCTTTTGGGTTGTCTTCTCCATACATGTATAGAGAAGCTCCGGTGAGACTTTGAGAAGCCACAACAACCGAAGAAGCATCATCAACAAATGCAACTGCAGTTGGATGACCTCCAGCTGGCAGGTTGATTCTCATAAACCTACATTGGAACAACCAAGTGATATATATTTAGATAATACGTAAAAACATTTGATACGTGTTGAAGGTAATAAGATTATGAACTCTTACTTGAAGCTTTTGCTTGAAGCGTCATCCAGCTTGAATACCCTGACTACACCATCATCACAAGCTGCGAGCACACACAACAAGCAGCTGATTTTAAGATATATTATATGGTTTCTTCTATAAACATATTAAACGTGTGACGAGAGTTACCAGTAGCCAAACTATGTCCGTCCGATGAGAAGCATAGGCCATTGACGGAATCCCCGTGACCTTTTAAAGTATTTAAGTCTAATGGGTGATGGCGCTTGTTCAAATCCTACATCCACAACCATTAGTGATATGAGCTTACAAGTATGAGTAAACAAATTATCTTGGCACAAATATACAGAGAACAACAATTAACAGCATCTGTGCATCCCGGATGTGCTTGCTAGCCAAAAGATAAATAAAGACATTACACCTTATACTAATATATCAAATTTATTACAAAACTATATGTACTTGTAAATTTTTCTCAAATCTATATTCATACAAGTCTTTTAAAAAAACGGATAATCTACGACTCTGGCATTACACCTTACCAAAACAAAGTTCTCGACTATCACAGTTTATAAAAGAACTGTACCGAATAAATGGTTACAAGTTTGGAGACCAATAGAAAATTAACCAATCTTGTTTCAAATTTGCATAAGTATTTCAAATAATTTATATAAGCCCAAAAATGGATGTGCATTGATTGCATCTTATTAGCACGTGTGTGGATATTTAACCATAAAGCATACAGTTTTATAGTTGATCAAATATTCAATTAATATGATATGAATAGCTGGCAGTGGTTTAAAAAGATGGAAACGGGTATCGAGGCGTTTTCCCTTGGCCTCACAAGGCGTAAGCCTCGAAACATTTTAAAAAATATATAAATATCTCATAAAAATCACAAATTGACATAAAACAAACATCATAAATAGAAAATAGTTCAACAAACAAGGTTTAACATAAAACAAACATCATAAAATAGTTCGAACAACTTAAATTAGTTATGTTATGACATCTAAATATCATAGAACTCGTTTTCCTCTGCATCATCATCCTCAAAGTTTTCATCTGGCGTATTTAGATTGTCATCTTCATCAACCAAATTGATAACTCTTTTCCTTTTCCTTCTAGATGATGAACTCTCACCTTCTTCCTCATTTGACCCGCCAACTCCCCCCACTCGGGTTGGTCATCCACTCATCATCGGTCATCCGACAAAACATCATCGCCAACTAGCGGGTCTTCATCATCTTTTAGATTTGTCTTCTTTATAAACTTTTGCTTCAATCTCCTATTGTACATAATGTACACCAACTTGTACATCCTATCCGTGCCCAACCGATTTCTTCTTTTAGATTAGGTTTTTTTTAACCTAATAGATGTTTTTTAAGTGAACTATTGGATTGGCCCACCAATTAAGCCTAATAAACACTAAATGGGTCTGAAATAAAGTCTAGAAAACCTAAAAATTTTCAATTTTCACAAGGTCTGGTGAGGCTTAAGCCTGACAGCCTCGCCTCACCGCCTCAGCGCCTCGGAAAGCCTCGGAATCTCGGATGACTGAGGCCTAGGTTTCAGTTGACCCCTATGAGGCTAAGCCTTTAAGGCGTTTTTCCATAGCCTCAGCCGAGGCGTAAGCCTCGAGGCGGGCCTCGGAAAGCCTTTTTAAACCTCACAGTTTAACAATACAAAGTATCAACAATCAACTAGGTCAGTAGTTTAATATTTCAGTCATATACATGCAAAACCGGGTTTGATTTAACTAATAATTCTTTCCATAATCCAGACCAAATATAATCATTTAACAACCATATATCCTTCTCAAATAAAAAAAAACATTATGCTCTCTCACAATATGTGTACAACTTACAAAACCTTAGCTTGTGAACAGAAACTAGTTGTACACTTTCGACAATGAGATCCGATTCATATCTCTTAACTTCAGTATGATATCAACTAGCATCATGAACAACCCAACCTCAACTTTTTTTAACAGTTAAACTGTCTAGCACATTAAATTAAAATTAGATCTAGCTATACTGAGAGGACAATAATAATGAAAGTAATTTAATTCTCTTAAATCACTTTAAATCTCTCTTGTATCTCAAATTACACAACTGTGTATGTCTGTATAAATGAACAAAAAAGCATCCGTAACAGCAAACAGTGTATAAACCCTAGAAATCAAAATTAAATCGGTTTTATTATTTATATGCATTCCTTACACGAAACTCAGCATAAACATTCATCAATGATCTCATATTATTTCAATTTATGTTAAATATGATACATAATCTCAAATTCAACTTTAAACAACACGATTCATCTCGAATTCATATAACCTAAGAAACACATATCTAAAGGTTGATTAGATTCGTTTACCTTATCAGCATGAGATTGATGAGGTTTAGCGTGAGATTTTTTTGTTTGATGCGGCTTTGAATTCTTCAGATTCAAGGGGGCCGTATCGGCGGGATTAGCGATGGAAACGATTTCAGATTTGCGGTTGCGAAAGTAGGTGCCGAAGGCGATAAAAGCGATCAGAGCTCCGAGAATGAGAGAGGTGACTACGGCGATTGATACGATCGGTTCCATTTTCAGTTATGATCGACGACGGCTAGAAGATTCAGGAAACAGTACGCATAAGAACGTGTGCTCACACCTTCAACAGAAATGAACTCCTCATTTGGGCTTCTAATTTCTATAAACCCTTCAAAAAGTATAAAAATGTAAATATCAAATAATATATAGGAAAAAAGTATTAATGTTCGGCGAACAGAACAGTTTCTGAATCGTTTGGTGGGAAGTTCGTTTATGTTTGTTCGTTTATTAAACAAGCAAACACGAACAATAAGTTTCGTTCGTTTAGTAGTTAAATGAACGGACATGAACAGATGACGCGTTCGTTCTTTTATGTTTGTGAACATTCGGTAATGTGTAGATTTATGTTCAACAGTTCATTAGTGTTTTTAGTTTTTATATTATTTTTAGATACTTCAGAATTTCAAAAATTAAAATATTTAATAAGTGTCGATTTGTGTTCATGAACATTAGTTTGTGTTCATGAACATTAGTTTGTGTTCATCAACGTTTGTTTGCGTTCGTTTGTTTCCATTTGTGTTCGTGAACATTAGTTTGTGTTTATCAATGTTCGTTTTCATTCGTTGCCTAAAATTAACAAATGAACACAAACGAATACGAACACGTTCATTTCCTTAACAAACGAACACAAATATTAAATCTTGTTCGGTAAGTGTTCATGAACAGTTCGTGGACACGTATATTTTTTAACAAACGAACATGAATAATGTCTTGTTCGTGTTCGTTCGATTCATTTGCAGCTCTAATCTAAACTATAATTTATTGTCGGATAATATTTATATCGACAATCTAATCAACAATGTTTTAAAAACCGCTTTTTAAATCAAACCGGATTAGCCTAAAAAACGGTTCAACCGGTTGAACCAGGTCGTATCGAACGGTTCAACCGGTTGAACCAGGTCGTATCGAACGGTTCAACCGGGTTAAGCAGTTAACTCTATAATTTCATAAATTACAACATCAACTCAAAAGTTAATCCAAAATTGCATGATTATATATTAAAAGATAACCCAAAAGTTAAATCATAATAACAAATAATCCACAAGATAATCGAAAATCATTCAATTTTCCAACAAGCTCTTTCAAATGAAAGTGTACGATATGTTGAAGCCATTTGAGTGTTAAATACATCAAGTTCACGATCGCATAAAAGATGAAATTTACTATTATAGCCATTCTCATCAACTAGAGGATAACTATTTTCATTTCATACAATATTAAATAAGCAGTTTTAGTTACGAATTATCACAATATATAAAATTACGTAAGATAAGTAACATATATAATAAAAATAAGTAACAACCCAACTAAAATAATCCTGGGTCGTTTTAGTTACAAATTATCACAATATATAAAATTACGTAAGATAAGTAACATATATAATAAAAATAAGTAACAACCCAAACTAAAATAATCCTGGGTCAATAGCGGTATTACGTTTTAAACCGGTATACCGGATTTTACCGTCGGTACAAACCTTATGCCGTTTCACTTATTTACCAGAGTGTTTCGTACCGGATTTACATTTGGAAGCGGTAATACCAGTATAACCGGTCGGTATTTACCGGTTTTTTAAACAATGCTAATCAATAATACTTTTAACATTTACTTTTGTTTTGTTGATAACAATATCACTCACATAATTATCATGGATTTGCATTTGAGTTCTCATTGATTTCTCTCATAATGATGATTGTAAGCAAAATGAGGAAACGGTCTTTATGTGACTGTGAGCTAAATCGAATGGAACATAAGTGTAAATCGGTTGTAGTTTTATGATCATTATGTGATTGCCATTGACAACAAAAGTGAAACATAAAAGTGTCGTTGATCATATTACTGGTATAAATTATCGACACATGGGTAATGGTTTAGATTATTTTAATCCAGATTGTCAATAATATAAAACAAAGATTATTGACTATAAACAATACGATGAAAGATACATGTTTCGATTATAGTAAATTGAATTTTAATGATAGAAATATACTCCTGATATATATTCATAGGTTCTAAAAGTGGGCTTGCTTTTTCACACTTGACATTTTGATTTTCTTCGTAGAATACAATATATACACATAGTAACATAAATGTTTTTTTTAACATATTGTAAGGCAATAAATGTTTTAAGATGTTGCTTACTTTTTCCACCTAAAAGGCTTTAGAGTTTAGATATATAAATTTTAAGATATGATGTAAAAAATTCATGTTTTCGTCCAAAAAGAACACACATTGTCCTTCATTAAAATTCATATTTTTCTAAAAAAAAAGAGTTCATTTTTGTTCGGCCAGCAAACTTTGGAGGGTTAACTTATGTTTTCCTAATACACAACTTTTTAACATAATAGCAAAATTATGGAGATTTTCAACTTTTGAAAAGAGAATATATAACAATTAACATGAAACTCTTGAACTCGTTACTCAAGTACTCAACTGGTCATGAAGTATGGTTTATTGGGCTCAAACGCCTAAACTTGGGCTATTTAAAAGACTGGCCTGTTTGGAATCAGTTTTTGTCTGTATACACATTTAAAAAGTTGATTGCATTGAAATTAAACCTTGATATAGAATCATATGATAACATGTACCATTAGAAATTTATTTTACATATATTTTTACTGTGTTCTAACATCTTCATCTATTTTTGTATTTATGTTTAGAAGACACCAATAAAGAAAATATGCCATTAAAAATAGTTAAGAAGGGAAGACATTGGATTGGTTTTTATCATCAAAGTTCAAACACTACAATTACCCAATAAGTTCTATTTGCTTGGTTTAGCACATCAAACCAGCAAGCTTTATTTTGAAGTCTCGGATCTCCCATCGAGCTATAGTATGTTGTTTCGCTTACAACACTCGATTGCATCATCAAACATCTCTTCAATCCCATATTTGAACTCAAATCCAGTGCCCAAGAGCTTTTTCGATGAGACGCTAGGGAACATCAGTTTATCATAATCATCATCCGACTTCACAAAGCTATTGAAAATACGGTTAGGAGCTAGAGTTATTATTTGTTCTAACAAAAATATGCTAAAAGATGATTTACAAGATATAACGATGTTAAACTTACTCAATACTTGGTATTTTATACTCTGGATATTTGGTTGATAATAGTTTGTACACTTCCTCGATAGGAACTTCAGTTTTCGAACAAATATATCTCCCCTTCGCATCAGGGTGCTCAAAAAGATGAATATGTGCGCTTGCTACATCATCAACATGAACACAAGGCGCTCTTCGTAGCATTGCATAAAGACGAGTGTCCCCTGTAATTTAAATTTAGTTACTCTATTCAAGATTATTTAACTTAGCAATAGTAAGAATATTTACTAATTATAACCCACCAAAGAGCATAGCCATCACGTCGCGCACAGATTGTGGGCAGCGAGGGCCAAGAAATGGACCATGAATAAACGAAGGATGGACCGTCGCGACATCTAGTCCTTCTTTCTCACCAAACTCGAGGATTGCTTTCTCGGTTAGTGTCTTTGAAATATGATACCATTCTCCGAATTTAACATGAGTGCGAATATAATCAACATCACTCCAAAATTCCTCGTCTACAACGCCATTGTGTTTTTTCCCGTTAAACATTACTGCTGACACGCTAGATGTGTACACAACCTTCTTTACTGTCTTTGAATCAACGCATGCTTGTAAAATACCTAAACTGGCCTTCATTGATTTTTCGGTTACAGCTTCTATAGCATCGTTGCTCCCATCCATCGGGTGGGCAACATGAAAGACACCAATGCAGCCTTTGATTGGTGCCTCGAAGGTCTCCGGTTTGCTTAAATCCGCATCGAAAATTTTAAGCTTCTCTGATGCACAGGGTAGGTTTGTAAGGTAGCTCACATCTTTCTTTGACCCTAGCAATCATAAGGTTTTCAGTCTGAGTTTTAAAGTAATGTCGACTGCATTTGGAAAAATAATACATATGTGATGTGATCTCCCCTATAAGTTTGAGCTTAAATTTAAGTTTTTAAAATAATAAAATTTAGACGTCGATATAATTTTGGTTTTGAATAAGAAAAGAATGAGCTAGTTAGCTTTCAAAACATTTAGAAGTTTTTAATAAAGCAAATTTAATTTTATCATTTTGGCTTCTGTATAATATATAATTTTACGGGTTAAGTTATTCTACAAAGCTCCTACTTTGGAGGAGTGTAAGAAGTATTTATAGAGTGACAAGTGTTCAATAACCTAAAACCACTACATCACCACTCAAAACCTAAACACCCACCAATCCACCACCCAAAAACCTAACCCCCCCCCCCCCCCCCCCTAATTGTAAGAAGCATTTTTATTTTTATTTTTTGGTGGGGGTGGGTGAGGGTGTGGCCTTAGGTTTTTGGATGGTGGTGGGTGTTTAGGTTTTTTTTTTTTTTTTTGTAGTGGGTTTTTTTAAAAACCTTTATACGCTTCTTACAATTAGAAGCATTTGTATTTGATCATAATCCATAATTTTACATCTTGATTCTTGAAAAACTATTTATTCATTTTTAATCAAATTTTATAAAGTTATTTACCAAGAAATATTCACACTCGTTACATGTGTCATCCAAAATCAGATATAATCATATAACGAGAAATAAGATATACAGCTAATTAAGGATAATAATGAGACTCATGACTCATGCGATTAATTATATATATAGTTTTCGAAGGATGATCAATAGTAATTTCCATTTTAAAATAATATATAGCTTTTTAATATTTTATTATATTAATATATTTTTTAATATTTATTTTTAACTTTTAATATATTTTAATTTTTTTCTATTTACTTTTAGCTTTTAACGGATTTTTATTTTTCCTTTTCTAAAATCATATTTCCTTTATCATTTATTTTGTTTTTCATAATATTTTCTTCTTTTTTTAAATTTACTTTTACTTTATGAATTAATTTTATATTTATTTAATAAATTATGTTCGTTAATTTTTTTCTAAAAACTTAAGTACGTAGTTGAGCTTACTATTTATCCTCGATTAATATAAGTTTTATTAAAAAAACGAACTTTGATATTAAAAAATAAAGTATTTATTTGCTATCGTAAAATGATACGATGATAAACTGAACCGATTCTAACGGTTTGGCTTTCTAAACAGTATTTTACGTTTTCAAATAACGTTTGTTTTACATTATCGTTTGCTCTGTTTCGCCGCAACGCGCGACTGAAAGAAAAAACTAGTTTATAATTAAAATCTAAAGCAAATAAAATCGAAAAAAAATAGTAAAACTCTTAAAGTCAAAATCCGGATGAACGTATCAGTGTAAAAGAGTCTAGATCGGTGAGATGTCTACCATTCGACCAGCTGACATTCTAGTCTTTGGATGGGTAGGAGGAAAAACGCCTGTGTGGATCTAACAGGGGTTTCCCCGCTTGTGGGCTTAGGGAGTAGTGCTTTCACAGTGGGCCAGACTGCTTTAAAGGCTGCTTCGGGTAAAGTGATCAAGCATGAGAAAGCGTGTCTTGACAAACAGCACGTGTTTATTCCATTTGCTTTTGATACTTTTGATTTTCTGGCGCCAGAGGCTGTGGACCTACTTAATCGAGTTCAAAGGGTCATGCATAGTAATGCTATGACCCCGAGATCTATGGACGTAGTTTTTAAAATGCTTAGTTTTGTTATTCAAAAAGGGGTGGCGGTGCAGCTTGTAGCCCGTTTACCAACTATCTCGATGTAAATTATTATTTATAAATATAGTGCATGAAGAGATGTGAAAAAAAATTGAAAGTCAAAAAAAAAAAAAAAGTGATCAAATTTAATGTTGGTTTCGAGTTGTGTTATTTTCTAACTCTTTTGCATCGAGACTCCGCTAACTCTTGGATCAACTTTTTATCTTGCATCGAGACTCCGCTAACTCTTGGATCAACTTTTTATCAAGATTTTTCTATGTTTCTTAAGACCAAAACAATGAACTTAACTTAGGTTCCATTTTTTATATACCGGTTACTTCGAGTCGATCAGTTTATGTGTGTTAAGGTGTACTAGAAGATTGAATCATATTCGTATCCAAGGCAAAACAGAAAATAACTAAAACTTAATAACGATAATGATAATTAATAGCATATTATATACCTGCTGCATGAGATCTGATGGTGGTATTAACAGAATACCCATCCTGAAGCAGTCTCTTGATGATCCATGATGCTAAAAACCCTGTTCCTCCGGTCACACAAATGCATCCTTTCTCCATTTTGATCTTCAATTCTTATTTGTAACAATGAATTGAAGTGGTTGTTGTTTCTATATGCTTCCACTTGTCACATGTGACATGGATGGATTTATACCAATCATAGCCAACCAATCCATGTTTGACTCATTAATTATACAAAGACCATTCTAGTTTTTGTTTACACCTACACAATTATTATTATTATTATTATTATTATTATTATTATTAAATTATAGTTTTCTTTCTCTTTTATGCTTTTATAACTTGTAATAATAAGTGATCTAATTGTCTTTTTTTATAACCTTTTTCACTGTTTTAAAATTAAATTATAGTTTTCTTTCTCTTTTAAAATTGTAATAAGTAATACTTTAAAAAAAGTCGTACAAGATTAGTTTTATCTACGATGCAATAAAAATTATCACAAAAAAGAGTCGTATTTATTAACTTTTATCAAAATAAAGGAATAATTAACAAGTCACAAAAAAGAGTCGTATTAAATAACTTATATTAAAATTAAGAAATGATTAACACGTCACAAGAGTTTATGAAAAAATATTTTAAATATTACACAGGTTGAATAAAATAAATATAGTTAATAATGAAGATTAAAATATGATAAAATGGTTTTTGTGATAAGATGTTATTGATTTTTTTTTATTAAATTTTTAAAATTGAAAAATAGAATCTGAAAGAGAGTGAAATAAAAGAAAAAATAAATCTTGGCTCACTAAACAACAACAACAATAATAAAAGTATTTTATGCAGTTTTGTAGATAATTAGTAGAAACCCATTTATCAGACGTCAGGATAGCGCTAGGCTATAAGCCGGTCATCTTTTATGTAGTTTCATTTGTGTAACAACAACAACAATAAAATCATGAATGAAGTAAATTTTTCTTTAGTTGGAATATATAATAGAAACATAACCTTAATGATTTTAATAACTTTATGAAATTGATAGAGTAATCAAATAAATTCAGTTAGAAAATATATAAATAATATTTGAACCTAAAGAATACGTAAAATAAAAAAAAACTTATTTATAATTATGGTTTATCACCTATCATTTAGAAAATATATAAATAATACTTAAACATAAAGAATACGTAAAATAAAAAATAAACTCACCTATGGGTTTGAATCTGCGTTAAAGAATGAAAATGAAATTTGGTAAATTAGTATTAGGTATGGATACAGGATAAATTAGATTCATGTATTACATACCGAATTTTTGATAAATTTAATAATTACAAAACCTATAACCAATGGGATGGTGATCTATTGGTATTGGCATGTCATCCATTGATTTCCTTTATTATATAGTATAGATACTAGTCTAAGTACCCGTGTGTTACACGGGTGGCTAATAAGAAAAATAACTACTTTAACGTTGTTGACGTAAATATTTTAATTATATGTACGTTGAGTTGAAATATTAACGGAAATGATAGAGAGTACACTAAATAATTGAAATACATGAATACAAACAAAATAAATATTAATATCACAAACATATTAATACTGAATTCATACGGATTTGTTGATGCATCGTTTAACACCTAGCATTACAAATGGAAAAATGGAAACACTCAAGAGCACCGAACCGGCGTAGCCTCTTAAAAAAGACCTGCATTGCATCCAAATGCCTCCTTATACTTGTGAGCTTCATCGACTATCACATACCTGGTTCATAAGTGATAAGTTTAGTATTAGGCCATATTTAGAAAAAGGGAAAAAGACAAAGAAAGTTCTAGCCAATCTGTATAAAGACATTATTTGTAAAATTGTATAACACCAGCATGCATGCATTAGAATAACCACATACCCTTTGTCCACATCATGATAGCCATGTCTATAACAACTTTAAGTTACGCACCAGAACGCATTAAAAGTAATTCCACAACCGATTGGAGAAGTTCTTTTCCGAATTTACACTCGCGTTGATGCCTTAATTAGGCTACTAATTTCCATCATAGCACAAAAAGCAGCACAAGTTGGAAGATTTTATGGCACTTACAATGAGCAAAAAAAGTGACAATAATATTATAGTAAATAAACTTAACAGAGTAATAAAATAAAACAAAAATATAGCATATACAAAGTTATTTGGTTTAAAGAGCTCAAAGTAGACTTCTCTCACTTCAATGGTAAGCAACTTACGTATATGCTCACATAGCCTTAGCAACTGCATTCCTATGGATAAATAAATAGAAAGCTAGAATTTACCGGAGACATCATAGACAACCGGTCATACGCCAAACATCTTGAGATCAATCGGCAATCGGATCTGTTGGACTTCAAATCTGAAGCGCCAGAATCGCAGCTCAAAGAACACCACAAAAAGCCTCAAATATTTTTAATTGTATAAAAAGCCTCAAGTGATGCGTTGTATTAACAGTTTTTCATTTATTTTCATTGATGCGTCACAAATGTGATAATTTTATTCAAGAACCAAATTATCTATACTATTATAAAAAGGAGAAGTGATGGACCAAAATGTAATTTTACCCCTTATACAAATTGTTAAACAGAATGTACAAAGGAGTTTAAGCCATACAATGGAAACTCAATAGCCATTTTAAGACGCCTGTAGGGTTATTCCTGGAATTTCACAAGGAATTCTAAAAGAAGCCGGCCAAGGAAAGGAAGGGTCTCATCTTCTAAAAAACCCTAATATAATAGCAGGTAAATGAATCATTTGTCGTCCAACCAACTGGTGGCGATTCGTGACCAGGAAATCGGTATTAGACGGATCGATTCCGGTTTCTCCAAAACCCTAAATTACTACACCACAGGTACTTGGAGTCATCTCGTACTTCTACATCTCCGGCGAGCAATTAACGCCGCATAAATGATATTTGGAGATCGTGTCCGATGTTCAGTTATTATGCGAAGGAATTAATTGCCGCTGGTTAGGTATGGATTAATGTGTGTTTCGAGCTCTGCTACTGCTTCATTTGTTTCTGGTGGTGGTGGGATTTATCAGAGGTGTGTATGGTTGTGGTGGTGACGAGGGAGAGGTTAAGGTTAATTGAATTGTTGTTGTTGGAGCTGATGCTTTTTGGTCTAATGTGATTGTTCTAGATGTTGGAGTAAGTATTTTTCTTCTCTTCACTTTTGTCTGCTTATAGTTGATCTTTATAAAGGATAATTGATTATGATAATTATCTTTGCCACATCTAGGGCTTGGACGAGTTTTTTTGGTCGAATATGCCGAATATCAGAGCTCCGGCGACTAAGAAAGCTACGACTCTCACTGTAAGTATTTTGATCAATTGAATTGGTTTTTGAGATTCAAATTTAAGTGTAGTTTATTCAGAGTTTTGTTAACAGGTTGTTGTGAAATGTAAGGTGACTCTTCTTTGAGAATTTTACAAGTTTTTCTTTTGGATTTGTTATGTATGAAAGAGTAAATGTGTGTGTATTCATAGGAACATGGCATTTAGCCAGTATCTCTCGAAGAAAATGAAATTAATTTGGTGCTGAAATAGTAGATGTGTGTCTATCCACAGAAATTTTCACATGTATGTTTGCATAGAGTACTTTGACGAGTCAATTTTTGTTAACTAGAGACGAAAACTCGATGAAAGACTTACATAAAAGTTAAAGAGCAGGAAGTCAGAGTTTGATGTTGTGTGTTTTCGCTGATGAAATTTTGCTAATGATTTAACTATATAATGTTAGATCCATAAAGCGGACAGAGGTACCGCTTTGAACTTGGTTGCTCTCAATGGACACACATGTTGCATTCGGATTCCACTGGGTGATTATATCCCTATCATATCTACATTTTCTAAACTTGTCAAGAAAAAATCAAGAATTCAAGAATTTATTCCGACTCCAATGACGGGTATGCTTTAAGTAAATATTTGATTTAGCATGTATTAAGATTTTTGATTTTTTCTTGAGTTCTTTTGTTTATGATAAAATTTAGAACTTTATTTACAGAACCTCACTCCATGATAAAATCAACAGACCTGCTAATGGAGGTGTGCGTGCTCTTCGTATGGCTGCACTAGATGGGCATGTTGATAGTTTGTGTTTCCTACTTGAATTGGGGGCATCTGCGATTAAAGAGGTAAAGTCCTTATCCATTTTGGTATGTAGTACTAAATTAGAGGTGTCAATTTCAATCTTGTGTTTTATCTCGATGGGTCAAAACAGAGGAATGGGTCCAGTGGGTCATGTGTTTTATCTCGATAGCGGTTTTGGGTTTCTCCTAAGAAACAGAGGAATGGGTCGCGACCACTCACACGATCCACCCTGAACCCCAATCACCGTCGGACACCTCGTCTGCCGCACACAGTCTTATCACCGGCAGGTCGCCGCCCTGAACCACCACCCTTCTATGTCGCCGTCATCAGGTATGTCTCCGTCTCTTCTTTCCCTTTCTACCGAATATAGAAATACGTTTTATCTACAAAAATGCCATTATGGTTGTTGTTGTAATAAACATTAATCTTGTTGATACAGATACCCATTTTGCAAAGATTATGGAAGTTGATAGAGCAGACGGGTGGACCGCGAATCGACGAAGACCGGTGGTTTGTACTCGAGGCGTACTCCATCGGGCTCATGGCTCTGCTAGCTGGGCTCAAGGTACTTGGTTTATTTTGGTTTCATTTTGATAAGTAGTAAAAAAAGTATGCAGTATATCTTGATAGGGGTGATAAACTTTAAAATGTTACAAGTTTATAATCGATAGCGGTTTTGGGTTTCTCCTAAGCAAGATTTAATCTACATTGGTTTTTAGAGTAATGTTACGGATAGAATGTAGTTGGTGCTATGTTTGTAACAGAATTCTAAGTTTTTATGCATTTCAAGAACATTAGGGTTGGATTCAGAATTTAAGTTTGGCTGAAAGGGGTTGTATATGTATCTGTTTTGACCTGTTACTTATGTACGGGTTAGTGCGTAGGGGTGTAAAAAAACCGAGGCCGAACCTTGCCTAAGCTCGAGCTCTGCTCGTTTATTACCAACTTATTTATAATTATAATTTTTAATTATTTATATATAATAAAATGGGTGAAAACAAAATAAACCAAAATTATTAAAAATTATAAATATAACACCATAATAAACAAAATTATTAAAATGGGTGATAAACAAAATAAACCAAAATAAACAAAATAATTAAAAATTATAATTATAAATAAGTTAGTAATAAACGAGCAGAGATCGAGCTTAGGCAAGGTTCGGCCTCGGTTTTTTTACACCCCTACGCACTAACCCGTACATAAGTAATGGAGACGGGTCAAATGGTAAAACAGATTAACATTTTCCTCTGTAAGTATATTCATGCATGCGGGTATTAATGAATCTGTTAAAAAATCTGTATAAATATAGAATAACTCGAATTGGAAACAATGGGTTGAATTCAAAATCAGACGTCGTGTTTTTATGGTATTAGGCGAGACTAAGGTGATTGCCGCTGTTTATGGACCAAAAGCTGGAACCAACAAAAACGAGAATCCTGAAAAAGCTTGCATCGAAGTCATTTGGAAGCCAAAAACAGGACAGAGTGGTGCGTGTTTTTTTTTGTTTTAAGATTATATGCAACGCTTGTTGATGTTTCTTGTTACCGTTTATTTCACGGTGCTAATTTTGTTTAACGAAGTACTTAATTGGGATCGGTTTGATTGATTAGGGAAACAAGAGAGAGAAACGAAATGGTACTAAAGAATACCTTGCAAAGCATCTGCCTTTCCATGTCTCGAGCTGCATTAGTAGTATCTTATTTTTTTTCTCTTGTTATATAGTCATTGTATTTCTTTGTACTTTGTCATCATCAAGTACTATTTGATGGACAAGGGAGGAGACAGGTATTTGCTGAGATGAGAAGATGTTATACTGTGTGCGCCATCTTTTAGTATCTATGCTTTTTACATCTTCTGAACGAGTGAGGTAGCATTAGGTACCCTTTGTAAATCTAGAGATGCAATTTTGATTATCAAAAACCTGAGGTGTGAGCTGAGTACTTCACGTACTAAAGACGTTTGTTTTCACTATTCAGAAATAATAATAATAGCTGAACCAAGTTTCACAACTTTTGAACCTAAGGTAAACTAGGTTCAGAGGCTGTAGGTGTGTAATAGGCATGATCTTTCAATATGAATAGGTATAGACAGAATCACTAACTTGAAAACATGTGTAGAGAAGATATGTCCTTCATTTGTATTATTAAGATAGAATGTGAGGTTTGATTCGTTTAAACCAAAGGCTTTGACTTGACAACTGTGCATAAGAAGGTTTGACTTTATTATCTTCTTCTTTTAGTTAAAAAGCATTCATCTGTAACTAAATTGATTTTTTTATTTGTTTTGTTGAATTTTACATTACAATAACATAAACAAGGGGCTTTTTGCATCAAGATTATAGTAAGTTACGTGTGAGTTTTTTAGTGTTATATTTTTTATTTTTTATTTTATTTTTACTTTTAATTGTTAGTTGTTACTATCGTTTATGAGACATGTGTGTTTTAGGTTGGATTTGCTGGTTGGACTCTTGGAGTGAACTCTGTTCTCAAGTTAGCGCAGCCGCCTCTGGTAGCCACAGTTTGAGAAACATGTCATTTTGGAATGACTGGGTATGGATGGCCTGCTAACTCTTTCTTTGTCTTTTTTTTTTCATAACTAAGAATGCATTATTTATGATTACAGAAACCAATATTATAACAATGATAATCTGACTCTTTCAATAAACTATTTTGGACCTGCAACTTTAAACCCATTTGATCCCTTCTCCTTTTAGCTGCATTTTAATTTTTTATTTGATCCCTTTGAGACAATGCACAACTCAATTCATAAGTAAACAGGTTGAAATTGCCACGTAACAAGTCAGATGGGTTGTGTTTAAATAATTAGCTACACGGGAAACGGGTCAAACGGTTAAAAGTACCCACAATGTCTAATTTTTAATGCATATCAAGTTGTTTTTAGCCAAAGATTTAGTTTATTATTATAATATATATTTTTATAAATTATAAGGGGTATTGGGAATTGTTTATTATACTGTTTTGTGATTTTGAGATTGTTTATCCAAAGTAATAATTTAATTATTTGTGATTCAAATAAGTTGGTTTAAATAAGCAGTGTGAAGAACTCAGCTTGAAACATGAATACAAAGTCCTATTTGAATATGTGTTGGTTGCTGGCGACAGCTACAGGTTTGACCCCTTTAACTTTGCTCTCTCCTTATCATCTTGGTTCATCTCAATAAGCTTCTCGAAATATGATTTTTATATCTTCATAATGCATAAAACCTCCTTGATCAATTTATATTAAAAGAGTTTTGGTCAACCTGATTCGACCCATTACCCAACTCGACCATCTTGCCACCTCTAATATTGGGGTTATGTGTGTAATTTGGTACATTTTGGGTTGCATTAATACTTGTTTTTGGTCTTATATTTTACAGCAATGATGATACAAAGAGGACAATTGATCTTGTTAAAGGCATTCCTTGCAAAATCAACCACAGCACATTCAACCCGCATAGTGGGTCCCGCTTCCAACCCTCAACAAATAATGATCGAGTTTAGAAACACGCTGACTGAAAGTGGTTGTCCTGTGTTCAGGAGACTGAGTAGAATTGATGGTCAAATGGCTGCCTATTGTCAACTCGGTAACCCAGGTGATTAATAAGCACCTTTCCTCAAAGTCCTACCAAGTTTTTTCAAGCTTTGCTATATCACTTGGTGTAAACGTATTAACTTGTACATCATGTTTTAAGTGTGGTGTGTTTGTTTGAATGACAAATCTATTGTTTTTTGTAAGTTTTTTTTAGAAATATACCAATATGGTAATCTACCTTATGGGTATAGTAGATGTGAAGTGTTGCGGGTAAGTTTGTGATATGTTCACGCCACGTATTATTTACTCCGCCGCAACGCGCGGGTCTCCCACTAGTAAAGTTTAAAAGGAAATGGGTCATATGGATTGGAAGTTCCTTATTTTATCATTTATTCAAAATATTAGATTACTATCTAATAGTGTCGATATTGTATTAATCATTTATTCAAAATATTAGATTACTATCTAATAGTGTCGATATTGTATTAATCAATCGTCCATTTTTCTTTTAAATGGGAAAAGGTGTTTGGGGTTATCCCAACCTACACTAAAAGCAATTGCTCTGACCCGTTACTTGACTCCCTTGACCCCAACCATTTTTCATGACTACTATTTTTCAGGTTTCAACTAAAGCAAACCTTATATTCAAAACTTTTGAAGAACCACATACCTAAAACGCAAGCTGCTCAACAATGGTTGCCACGCAAGAGAAAGGTCATGAGACCATTACAGATAATTTGTAGTAAAAAATAATGAAACATAGACGGACAAATAATGAGCATATACGAACAACTCACTACCAATATTTATATTTAATATCATCAGTTCTAAAATAGCTTTACATGGACTTAGTAAAGATGAAACAGGCTAAAATCATTGTACAAATTTCATCATATTAGAAAGTCTAGAATGTCAGCCTAGTCTTTTTTTACGCTTTTTTTGTCTCGTCGAGGGCCCAAAATAATTTTAACATCCATGGAGACGGGGTTGGGGCTGGTGTTTGACCAAGTTAAACAACTTTTTCAAAACATGAAACCAAGTTATGCGTAGCATAAAAGTCGAGCAAGCAAAATTTGGAACCAAAAAACTAAGTTAAGTGGTAAACCCAACAGCAACAATTCTGCACCAAACAAAAATTTTCAACTCTCTAATTCATTATTCACAACTAAAGAAAGCCTAATATTGGAAGCCCAAAATCAAAATGAAAAGTAAAAGGCGTAATAGTATTGCCATGTGGTAAGTCCTTATTTAAGAGCGCCTCGCACTTTTCATAACACCTTGCGCTTTTGAAACTGATATTTAAAAACTGAATAGAGTTTACCTTGGTATATTTTGTCATAGTATTCCAGGTGGTAGGTACTTATTTAAGAGCTCTTTGGCAATCTTTGTTGGAAGATCAGAAACCGCTCCGTGAACCTGATAAAACAAATAAATGTAATAAAATATTCCAAAAGTTAAAAAAAATTACATAGCTCACAAGTATGAATAGTGAATACACACCCTTTCATCTGCAATAATATGTATTTTCCCAGTTCAAAAGCCGCAGATGCATAAACATCAGCTAAGAATCCCATAACGGTTCTAGCTGACATGAATCCTCTTCATAGAGCAGGATCCCTAATCAATTGTAATGTGGTCCATTCCTGTGATGCAATTATGAGGAGATAAGATCAACATATAGATAAAATATGATACTTTCTCATTTCGAAGTGATAAAAAAGTCGATATCTTATAATAGCATTATTTAATGAATAAAATAAGCAAAAAATCATGCACTGAGAGTTGAGACGATTCACACTAATATCGTTGTTTCCTATGTATGCATTTAGTTAGCCGTTATTATGGTATTATTGTATTTACTATACCAAAGTCAAATACAAAATCAATCCATTTACGTTAAACTGAAGATTGTGACATGTAATCAATCCATTTTATTTTCCAAACTTGAATATGAAACCAATCCATTAATATATATTATTATACACCAGGTGCCAGTAGTACTGTACTGATACCATTGCAACGTGTAGGGTAAAATATCAAAGTTATCAACAACAATTTAAACTGAATTTCTTACCAGTCTAACTACAACTTATTCTCACAGTTAAATCTGTTATTCCACAAATTCATGCTACATCTCATCCGCCAGCAACCTTTGCAAACACCTCATCTAGAAACATTAATATGACTTCCGTAGAAACAAAACTATTCAAATTTAAAGAGAGTTGGATCAAAAACTAAAACCAGATGGAACAGTGGATCAAAGTCATAATTAGATTTAAAATTGGAAGTCAAAATTCAGGTTGTCGACTTATTACTCATTCCATAAGATGAAGTACAATACATAGCATGATTAAACCAAACTTATGAAGACTTTTAGCAGCCCATTTAACAACCCAAATAAACAGACCAATTCGTTATACCCGAACGCCGATTGAACAGAGCTTATTTGGGTCGGTGTTCGATTACATTTTCGAAACCCCAAAACCCAACTAACTCGACCCGATTAAGACCCCTAGCATCAACCCAGTAAACATTTAATGTGTAAGTATTATAAACGAATGAAACACACCTATTAATAACTTCCACTATAGTTTCAACTTGATACAAAGGTTACTGGGCCAATCTGCCACTTTAGGCTTAGGGAGTTACCTTCAACAATGCATTGACTTCATAAATGCCTTTTATAAGTCCTATTTAAGTAAGATGACACCACGACGTTGCACAATATTCTGCCAAGACTCGTAACAACTTCTTCAAGTAGAATATCCTAAAAAAGACAAAAAATAAAAAAAAAATTCAACAAAATATGCAGTAGAATATTTCTTATGAGAGGAAAGAATGTGCACCATGTTGGTAAGCGACAACGGTATGCATTCCAGTGCACTGAGGGCCTTCTGACCCATGAGCCGAAAATAATAATACTGAAAGGAAGAAGAATGATTTGCATATAAGTTTAAAACATGTAACCTATGTGTGCGATAATCAACTTAAGTTTATTTCGCTTACAAATGTCTAATACTTTGTCAGAATTCAAAAGTAGTTATAATGCATTATTATCCGAAACTGAACAATAGAGGTTGCAAAATAGGGAGGTTGAGTAACGACTCAACACCGAAAACTTTATATTTTTCTGGCACAGGTTGAAACAGACCAGACCATGTTTGGTTAACCCAAAAAGCTTAACCATTTTTATAAGCAATCAATAATAATATAACTTATCAAATAACTTGGTTTAGAAAAAGGTTTGTCTAAATATTTTTTATTTTATACGTTTGACCCCTTAGAGATACCAGTTGAAATTGCCACCTCTCCAGTAAAATCTTGAAAGTAGAAATCTGACTGCGAATTCAAAGAAAACACTAACTTCTTATATCTTGATTAAAAAGCTTCATGCATAGTCCAAAAGCGACAAAACCAGGTCAACTTACATACTACGGATACCTGTATTGACCTTGACCAGCAAAATACTCCATCCTATGGTGTCGGCCCACCAACACCACTTTCCTTCCCTTACCCAAATCACCACCATTGACAACCACACCGTGACCACCATGTAACCACCACTTGTCATCCGGCTTCCAGCAGTTCTGTCGACGGAAACAACACCTGTCAAACATCACCACTCCAACCATCGTGTAAACCTCTTTTGGTCTCCATCATCCAAGCTAGTCAACCCATCAACAACCACCACCCCATTAACCATCGCAGTTCATTCCAACATCCATCACCACTGTTTTCCAACAACCATCACCACTGTGCACTACCGCAGGTCCACCACCTTTTTTTGGACCACCACTGTACTGATGTAGCTCTAATAAATCTCTGAAGCCGAAGTCGTGGATGGATGAGACCTTGCACCATTGAGTTATTAACTGCCATACTGATTGCGCAAACGAACATGAGACAAAAAGATGTTCACATGTTTCATCCGCTTCACCACACAAAGAACAAAGGACGGATGGCACCTGGATGATCCTGCGGGCCAGCCCAACCCGAGTCGGAAGACGGTCTTATATGCCCTCCTCGCAAGCAAGCAAACTTTTCCAAGTAAGCATGTAATTCCGAGAGCTTTGGGGAGCTGGCTGGATGGATCTGTTGAGGCTGCACACCGAAAAACTACCAGAATCATGTGCACCCAGGTCCATTGGTCTGAGCCAGAGGTCAAAACAAAGCCACGAATCAGCTGAATAAGATTCGCCAGCTCCATGACTTCAGTAGGGGACTCCAGCAGACGCTTCCAAAACCAAACCAAACCCAACCTGACCCATTTGATCCCAACTGAAACCTGACATGTGTCAGCCACTGTGCATAGTTTCTGGGATTCAACCAAGAATAAAGCTGGAAATATCGATGCCAGAGGAGCTGACCCACACCAGAAATCAAATAAAAGTATAAAAAGAGCTGGATCGATGATGTCAGGACAGTTAGTTGCATCGATAATGAAAACCGTCTTTTTAGCTGACATCCCGTCCATTTCAGTCAAAAGTTGATTCAACACCCTATCAGCTGCACCTCTCGCATCTCCTCAACTACTTCCTCTCTGTAAGCAAAACAATAAAGTCAACAAAATGTAAAATTTTGTGAAAACTAAATTATTTTGAATAGATTCACTATATTATTATGAATAATATTATGATACAGACCTGGGTAGCAATGGAGTCGAGCTCATCGAAAAACAGAACATAAGGGGCGGACCCACGGGCATTATCGAAGATCTCACGAACATTAGCTTCACTTTCACCGAACCACATGGTTAGCAATTCTGGACCCTGGATGCTAATGAAGTTAGCTTGGCACTCATTGGCTATAGCCTTGGCTAGAAGCGTTTTACTACACCCGGGTGGCCCGTAAAACAGACCTCCTTTAGATGGTGACATACCGAATTTCTCGAATTTTTCAGGGTGTTCAACCGGATATTGCACAGTCTGCATGACAGATTAATATATTTTAGATCACCGATCATTTATAAAAATAAAAATTTATCAAACAAATAATTAAGAATACTACCTCTTGGAGCTCTCGTTTAACGTTTTCGAGCCCACCGATATCTTCCAAGCTAACGTTAGGAACTTCGACAACCGTTTCGCGAAGAGCAGACGGGTTACTCGTACCAAGGGCGGTTTAAAAATGAACATCATTCGTAACCGCCAACGAATTAAAAATCTCAGCATCAATCGACTCATCTTCTAAATCGATCACATCCATATTCTCACGAATACACTGAAGTGCCGACTCAGTACACAAAGCCGCCAGGTCAGCACCGACATATCCATGTCTCTCTTTCGAAATCTTCTCCAAGTCCACATCTTCAGCCAGCTTCATGTTCTTGGTATGAATGCGGAGCACCTCGAGCCGACCGACTTCATCGGGAACTCCGATATCGATTTCATGGTCAAACCTGCCGAATCGTCTCATAGCCGGGTCAATGCTGTTGGGACGGTTGGTTGCACCCATAACAATAACATGAGCACGGGATTTCAACCCGTCCATCAGAGTCAAAAGCGGTGAGACGATTCTTCGTTCAACTTCTCTGTAACACATTCCTTTCAGAATAACCTTTCGGAAGTCACCATCTTCACCCCTACTAAAATTTAAAACCAAAATAACAGATGCAGAAAATGTTTAGAAAATTTTAAAACCAAAATCAATACAATTATTTAACATTTATGTTAACAGATGAAAAAATGTTAAAAAGAACGTCTCCTGAATTTGAGGAAGATGGATGCTTTACGGTTCTCCCTCTTCGTACCAGATCTGCAAAGCAAAAGAAGATCTTGCCTAAATGCCAAATTATATAATGCATACAACAGGGAAAAAACCCAAAATCAAATGACAAAGGGATAGATCTGGTTACCGGAATCCAGCCAAACCCCCAGCCGTGACCGGTTTCCACCACTTCTGCCGCCAGCTTCACCCCAACCACCAGCACGGTTGTAAACCACAACCAGTAATCCCTTTACTTTTCCTTATGTTGACGTCGCACCGTTGCTTCCTTAAATGGACTCATGATAATAGCCGCGACAAAATTCTGAATTCTGAAACAACCGGAAAAGTCATGTTACGTCGCCGGGAATCCACAAATCGAACCGCATCAACCAACGACGCCAATATTGACATCGTCGGTGACGCAAACAACCACCGTCGTTGCCGTAAGATGAAGAGGTTAAAAAGCATCTAAATATCATTCACTACAATAGAAGGATGCTAATATCAGTCATTTTACATGACCCCAAATGAACTGGCCCGAATCACAAAGATACCAATGCCATTTGCGAATGATTACTGTGTATAATTACTCAATACATAATTATACTTACTATATCTAATTACCCAATGACCACATGTTGATAAACAGGACCGAATCATAAAAACATACTTATGATCAATCCTGTGCGAGGAACTTATAGGTAAAAAGATTAATAATTTGAAAAATTCGAATAGAGTTAGCTTAGTTAAAAAGGTTACTTGAAGTATGCCCGTACGAACGATCTTGTGCGGACATGGCCAACGAATCTAACTGGAACCAAAGACTTATAGAGAACAACATATTCAAAGAAACGGTATCATACATACATTGAGGTGTGGCAAGGTAAGATTGATCGGCTTCAACCCACGACCTTTGGGCGCCATCTCTCGATTTCATCTTCTACCAGTGGACCAGTGGCATTGTATTGATGAATGAGTCCAAATGAGAACACGATCTGAAAAAAAAAAAGTATATTAGTGAAGCATTTTACAATTCCCCTTTGCTTGCTACTTCTGAAATACGTGTCACTGTGTACTAATATCATGCTAGATATAATAAATTAGGAAAAAAAATAAAAGTCAAAAAACAGAACTGAACGATCAAGCTAAAATATGGTGAATCAGACACTGGCATATCTACTAACACCCAGTTAGTATATCAGGTGTTAAACTCTCGAACACCCTGAAAAACAATAATTTCAACACTTGTTTACCCATTAGCAGCAGCTGTAGAGAAATTCTCAGGCTTCAAAGTTGGTAGAGCTGTGTTTCTTGGAATGATCTTTGTCATCACACCACTGAAGGTTTCTAGACCAATTGATAATGGTGTCACGTCTAGAAGAACAATGTCACTCACATCTCCAGCTAAAACACCAGCCTAAACAAAAAAAATAATTAAATCCGACGCCACCAGATTACTTATGTTGTAACATAAAAACGTATTGCTAATGATTGTTTTACCTGAACTGCAGCTCCCAAAGCAATAACTTCATATGGATTGACTGTAGAGTTTGTCTCTTTTCAGGTTAAGCTATTGACAACTTCAACGATGAAAGATAACTTTGCATCCCTCAGAGAATTCTCAACGGAGCGTTTAATCCTGAATGAAGAATTAAAACACAATGATTCCAACATCTTTACTTTTTATAAGGTTTTAAGCATTTGATAGCATCATTTTCCAGTTTTTTTACTCATAAAGTCCGTTATCAATTGATGGAACCCAAATTGACCCGTTTTACATGTCTACACAAATGAAAATGAACATACTGTATCATCACTTCGTCCACTGGGAAGAACCACATTGTTGCACCATACTCAAGCGACATGTTGGCAATAGTAGCCCTGTCAGCAAGTGGTATTTTACCCACACCATCACCTAAACAAAAAAAACAAAAGGACACATCAGTAACTAAATGTTTTTTACCTTGCACTTGCAAATAACTACAAAGTTTACCTACCATGGAATTCAACAAATTTACCTACAACACCATGTTTTCTTAACATTTGGGTAACAATCAAAACCAAATCAGTAGTTGTTACACCATCACGTAGTATTCCTGATAACTTGAACCCAGCAACACCAGGCAACACCAGGCTCATTGGCTGTCATTGTCAAAATATACTTTTAGAAAATCTTCCAAAAAAGACAGGTGAGTAAAGTCTCAAAACGTCAAAATTTAGAATATAACATAAAATTTGTTTTATCACATTACCATAGAACAACTTTCTATCAACCAATTTAGTATTGCAACTTTTAAAAACTTTAATACACTAACTTTTTCATAAAAATACAAAAAAAAAAAATCGTTGGTGGTTAAACCTAACCTGGACTAAAAATGTTTGACCGTGAACGTGCGAAGTCTTCGAATCCATCCCAAACATCAGGTGCAGCATCTTTGGTGAGTTGCCTTTTGTGCTTGCTTATCTAAATAATGGAAGTTACAACATCAAACTATAAACCGTAATTATAATCCAGCAACAGATTTTCCCAAAACAAAGAAAAAACACAAAACTTAAAAAGGTTATAAACAATGGTTTCTATTTTTTTTAACTAATTTCTAATCAACCAAAACAAAAAATCTTCATTAAAGAAATGCCTACAACTTTAAAAGAAAACCAACATAGGAAAAACAAACCGGTGATATACGATCGAGAAGCCGAGTAGTAATCAATAGTCTCTGATTTCAAAACACACGCCCCAATATCACTCCATTGTGTTAATTTCATATAAACCATAGCCAGATCATGCCATGTCTCCATCTCTATTTCGATCAACAATTGAGGGATCTGTGAAAACTTGCTCTGAAGCTGGGTAGAAACATAACAAAAATAACATTGTTTAATTAGTAGTTAGTACAAATCGAAATCAAAGATCAAACTATAAAAATGGATACTTATATCACTACTGAAGTTGTTTGGACAGTATTGGTTTGGTTCATCATGCTAAAGAACAATAAAAAGTTTAAAAATTAAAAAAATGAATAAAAAGTTCTTAACTTACTCTACAACTGTTGTTTTTTTATATATACATGTTGATAGACCAAGGCCCATTAAGCCAAAAGAGTTTATGATTCTGGTTTCATTGTAAACTAAGTTGACAAAGAAAAAATTAAAATAAAAAATCAAAACAACGCATCAACACCAAAATATCACACGTGAACATGTATTGACAAAATAATCAAACCAAATGATGAAAGCATCTTCCATTTTGAGTAAATGTCCAACTGTTAAAGGTTTTATCTATTTTTTATTTTGCTTTGATGATATAAGGATCATCATCCCAATCTTAATCAAATATTTAATAGGTAGAAATAAATAAAAAAACTTATATAAAACCGAAATGTAAAATGCATACCTTTTTGGCAGCTGGGTCATGGATCAAATTTGGGATGTCATCAAAACCCTAGAATAAAAAAGAAAAAAAACAATCAATTTTAGATTCCCATTTGGATCCAATCCAACCATGGTAGATTTAGCTAAATAATAATGATTATCAAAACAATAACTAAAATAGATTTACCAACAAAATAATAACATCAAAGTTTTTCAGATCTAAGAAAAGATCAAATTCCATTACGAAAAGACATAAAAGCACCAAATTTACCTCTTTTTTTTGCGCTCACGCTTCCTCTTCACTAAACACTATTTGAGAAATTACATCCACGTCTACGCAATAGATGTGCTCTTTCTTCTCAGGCAAGCTTGGTCTGTTTGTCCGTCTGATGCAATACGATAGGAACAACAATAGCCTTATATACTTGTATACAAACTGCATCAATGAACAAAAAAAAAAAAAAAAAAAAAAAAACAAAGCAACAGGAGATCTAAAAATCATTAATTAGTAATAGGGGAACCATAATATGCTTTCTCTAAAAAGTTTTGCATCATTGGTAAGTAGTAATGTTAAAAATCTGAATAACCAATCGTAATCTGAAAAAATAAGAACCAAAACAAACCCTAATCTAAATTGATAATTGAATTACATGTTGTCACTTACATCAAGATGAAACCTTATTCTAATTTTAACAATTTTGAACCAAAACAAACCCTAATCTGAACAAAATGATAAAACTGTAATACTAACATCAAATCATTGTGTGAGAAAGGAAGTTTAATGAATTAAAATTTTAACTTTAACGAAGCTGATACTCGGCTCCATTCACGGCTCGTTGAACGTCATTGCTTGATTTGACTGGAATCAGGAATCCTCTCGTGTAGCCACTATTGAAGGGATTGTTGAGAGCACAACGGCGTGGAATCAAAATAATGGTTTTGAGAAGCCATGTGAAGAATCTGGACTTCATCATCCATGGGGAAGGCAAGAAGAAAAACAGAGCGTGGTAGAGGCAGTGAAGAAAGTGAAATTAGGGTTTTAAGGATTGATTGAAGAGACGACGTGTTGGAGAAGATTTCAACTAATTGAGAATTGAAGAGGGTTTCCATATAGAAGATCATATTTAGGCGGTTTCACAAATGGTGGAGGAATAAGGAAAAAGGATTTGCCGCTCAATCACTGAATTCTCTGGCCAAAGACATATGCCACGTCAAGGTCAAATGGTCAACACTTATTTTGCTTTAATATAATAGATAGATAGTTAAAAATTACAAAAATTAAATTGTACTTTTTATCCAAAAAATTAGAAAGGAAAAATAAAATATGTAGCAAATAAAGTCGAAAGGTGATCTTAAATAGAGTAATGCAATCAAATCAAATAATGTATATTATGTTTTTACCTTTTTTTCTTTATTTATTTTATTATTATTAGTAGTATTATCATATTTATTTCACATAGTATTTAGTTTTATTAGGTTTTTATACCATTTTTTCTTTTTTTAAAATAATCTCATTTATGTTTTTTAAATATCCTTTTTTCTCCGGTTATTAACAATAAAAGTTTCTTTAAAAATATATATTTACAAAAGTAAGTAAGTTTATATTTGTTATTTTATATATGTAAGTAATGACCAAAACTCAGTTAAAAAATATAATGATCATAACTTTTGATATAATGTAAAAAAAACTCATTTTTATTGTTTCATACATTGTGTTATAGGTTCCAATAATAAAAACACAATAAAAATAATAACATTGTGTTATATGTTATGACAATAACACAATGTATACAAACCATAATAAAAAAAACATAATGATAAAACGCAGTTGAAAAATACAATGACCAGAACTTTTAACACGATTCATAGAAACCCAATAAAAATGTATTCTTTTATTTTATTAGTATATAGCAATATCATACTTATATTACAGATAAAAAAACACTCATTATTGTGGTGATTTTTTTTTTTGTAAACATTAATATCGTATGAAAAAAGTTATGGACATGTGTTTTGCGTGTAGAAAGAGAAAGTAAAAAAATAAAAGATATTCCCTTTATGCCATTTCTCTAATTTTTTCTTCTAAAATAATCTTAACCCTCCTTATCTAAGAGTAATGAACTAAAATCTTTCTCAATGTTATGCACTTTCTATTTAATCTTAATCCTCTTTTTGTTTATATAATTTATAATTTTTAATGTTTTCACTTTTCCTTTTGTTCTAGATAATAGGCCTAAATTATCAAACCGGACTTCAAGTGTTCTATTGTCGTTATTATCTTGCATCGATTAGCTATCTAAATGGTTACACAAACTTGACTTGTTTTTTTTTAACCGCAAATTTCTTTTATTTCTTTCTTTCGCGGGACTTGAATTGAAGACCTCCTTCTTTCAAGTTGTTTAAATGTTTTATCTTTGCTAATAGAGTTTTAGTGATTTCTACATCATAACTATTTTTCAATTTAAATATTTTAAATTATGGCATTTGCATAAAATAACACAGTATAATTTTATAAACATTAATTTATATAAGTTTTTAGATGACCATATATAGACGGACATACAATTACAATCATATTTTCCTTTAGTCGACACCCTAACGAAATAAATGAAATATCAATCGAACTCCTGCCGCGTAGCGCGTTGGAATGTCGTTCTTGATTTTCTGGTAAGTGTTCAAAACGCCAAAATACAAGTCGTCAAAGTTGCTTATGTCCCAAACACGGGCCCTATATTATTATTGCGTATTGATTTGTGACATAAAATGGTGACCCAAAGTTGACTTGTTGTTTGTGAAGTAATTACACTGATCAGTCTCCATCTTTTATCTTTTGTTACTTACTTTATTTCTTATATCATACGACAGGATATGTGGTATGGACATTTATCAAATTTCTCTGAACGTATATTTTAAAAATATCATAATAATAATTTTGTTATATATATATTAATTTCGATATTAGTTCAAGCAAGTTTTTTCTACCTCTGAAATCATAAAATACTTAAAAAATATTAAGCATATATACTTTATGTTTACTTGTCACTGAAATGCATTGTAATGCACTAATCTGACCAACAAATTATTATTATTTTTCATTTATATGAAAAGTGTTTCTCAAGAATCTACTATTTTTCGGGTATCAACTTTAGTTATCTACAATATTATTTCATTTGTTTTCTTAAGGAGAGGGTCAATTATGTACATATATTTATTACATTTATATCGTAAGTGAAAAGATATGGTTCTGGACCTCGAACGATTCCGGTCATCTCACACATCTTGGCTACAAGTCACCCGCGGAGCCAACTGCCCATAGAGTACACCCGGTGACCACAATGCCAAACTAAGAATGTTGTGCATGGGAAGACATCCCCATTATAGAGTGGGCCCAACCAGGTTAGACCCACCATTAACGGTTGTCACATGAGAGACCGCAAGGATATTCTGATAGCGACATTCCAACAATAAAAAAAGTTATTAGACATATAGTTTTGTAAGTATAACATGTCAATAGTTATTGCAACTCATCATAATGTATAATATAATGTGAAACTTTATTGATAAGATGTGTAACAAAATTAAAAACATGTATCACCTTAACCATATTAAATTGAAACACAAGTTTCTATAATCTAGATTATATTGTTTCGTTTACAACAATCAATTGCATCATCAAACATTTCTTCAATCCCATACTTGAATTGGAATCCAGTGTCTAAGAGTTTTTGTGATGACACTCTAGGGAACATCATTTTCTCAGCGTCCTCTGGCTTCAAAACGCTATAAAAAACATAGTTAGCAACGCTTTTCATTTGTTCCAAGACTGCTTATAAGAAATTACGATATTAGAACTTACTCAATATTCGGTATTTCATATTCTGGATATTTGGTTGATAATAGCTTGTACAATTCCTCAATTGGTACTTCAGTTTTCGAACAAATATATCTGCCTGTCGCATTAGGATGCTCAAAAAGATGAATGTGTGCGCTAGCTACATCATCAACATGCACAAAAGGCGCTCTCGCTAGCATAGCATACAAGTGAGTATCACCTGAAATTTATTTTGAATCTTATTACACTGTAACTGAACATATATTAACTTATGAGTTGTTACCAATATATAAGCATGGCACACCTTCTACGACAATAAAAATGAAATTGGATATCTTCTAAATAGTTTATAACAAAAATATAGTATATTAACTTAGAGTTATTACAAATCCGGATAGTCATTTTTTTTTGGTAAGAAAAAGTTATAACTTTTATAATTGTTCAAATAAGATGAGCTTGTATGAGTAAGAATTATGGGTGTAAACGAGCTAAATCAAGGCAAGCTCGAGCTCGGCCCGTTTCAAGTAATATATCTAAAACTTGAGTTCGGCTTGTAAGCACATTTTAATCTTAAGCTCGACTCGTTTTAATTTATTAACTACTATATATATGTAGACTCACACACGTGGCATAATTATATATAATAATAATAATAATATTTATTGCGTAACATATATTTATTATATTTAATGAACTTATTACATTTGTGAAAATAATAATTTGGTTTAGTTTCAAGAGTCTTACCAAGTTTGGTAAATAAATTTCAACATTGGGGTCGGTTATTAAACAAGCTTCAATATAGGCTTGAACTTGTTTAAGTTTGGCTCGATTCGAGCTTTTAGCAAACCAATATGGGGTAACTCTCGAGCAGCTCAACTCGCTTCCCAAATCTCATAGAAATCTAATCATATGCAAAAACTTTAAAGAATTTTAATATAACGTAACAATAGTAGTACAAACTCACCAAAGATCATAGCCATTACGTTGCGCACAGAATTTGGGCATTCAAGGCCAAGAAACGGACCGTGAACAAACGTGGGGTGGACCGTCACAACATCTAATCCTTCTTTCTCGCCAAACTCAAGAATTGCTTTTTCGGTCATTGTCTTGGAAATATGATACCAAGCTATAAATTCTATATGAGAATTTATATAATCAATGTCGCTCCAAGATTCCTCACCTATAACTTCAGTATGTTTTTTCCCGTTAAACATAACTGCAGATATACTAGACGTGTACACAACTTTCTTCACCGTCTTTGAATCAACACATGCTTGTAAAATACCAAAAGCACCCTTAACTGTTTTTTCGGTCAACACTTCCACGCTATCATTACTAAATGTTGGATGCGCGACATGAAAGACACCTATGCAACCTCTGATTGCTGCCTCAAAGGTCTCGGGCTTGTTTATATCGGCGTCAAAAATTTTTAGATTCTCTGTGGCCTTAGGTAAGTTTGTGAGGTAGCTTACATTTTTCTTTGAGTCTAACAATAATAAGGTTCACATTTTCAAATGCACTATTTAGAATATGAAAAACAACACACACCTTAAGAACACGTTTAGCTAAATACGTCATAGAACCAATATTAAGTAGAAAAGATTGAATAAACACATATACCTGAACGAGATCTAACGGTAGTATTTACATAATATCCGTCTTCAAGCAACCTCTTGATCAACCATGATGCTACAAACCCATTGCCTCCGGTTACACAAACAATTCCTTTCTCCATCTTATTTTTCTTGATTTTGTGTGTAAAGATGAAAATATATTTGTTATATATTCCATTTCTGAGATAGAAAAGTAGGAAACAAACACAAGTTTGACAAGTTACTCAAAGTAGATCCAAGACAAAGTGCTGAAAAGTCAGATTAAGTTTCTTTATATTTTGTATTCAGTAATGGGCGGTAATATTTTATTTAACAATACCAAACGGTGATCAATGTTACTATTTTTCCTTTGAAAATGGTGTCTTCTGTATGACTTTTTCTTTAAATGAAGTTTAAACATATAGATAATTACAGTAAGTAAATGGATGTTGATATTCCTTGATTTGATTGGAATCTATTAAGTTATACACAATGGCAATGAATTTCACAAAATATGGGTTGTGTTTAACCAATTCATGTTAGTTTGACTTGAGATCAAACGAACACTTTTAGTTATACATGTCAATCCCGAATCAACCTGACAGGTTTACAGTTCACTATTATACTGTTACATGGTACTTTATATAGAAACCTTAACTTGTTGGATATTATTGTTACTGAGTCGGTTAAGAGGTTGTTGAGTTTGGTACATCGAGTCTTTTATTAGTTTAGATTCCTCCCCTCACCTCATGTATATATAGAGAGCATAGATGGCTTGTACTAGTTATCACATTGTGTTCTAGTGATGAGCTTCATACCTGATTACCTGTTATCATAAGTTTCTTCGTATACCTATAGAAAAAAAATGTCAGAGAACGTTTATCTATAGAAATTTGTGGTATAAATCTATAAATTTAGAGTAGTGATGTATTATCTATAGAAATTTGTGGTATAAATCTATAAATTTAGGGCAGTGATGTATTAAAAAATTAAAATAATACTTCTTTTGGAGTTAAACATGGATTGTTTGTGTCAACCTGTGACACGAGATGTACACGAGACATGGAGCGGCCGGTCTTACATGAACAGGGTTCAATCGTTTCCAATTTTAAAGGTTATTATTAACTTACTATAGTGGGTTAATGTTTGTCTAGTGGTTTAATATTTAGGGGGGGGGGGGGGGGGGGGGGGGTGATTTGTAAATGTGTTCATAAAAGTGAATGGATTTTCCAACGCCAATATTGTGATTATATGATAGATATTTAATATAATGATAGGGGAGTAATTTGTAAATGTGTTCATAAAAGTGAATGGATTTTCCAACGATACAAGCCAAATGATTGTGATTATATGATAAATATTTAATATAAACATATATTATATGATGTTAATTTGAAATGAAATGTATTTTTTTTTTTTTTTTTTTTTGTAAAGAGTAGTTTTAATAAAAGTATAACAGGTTGTTAAAAAAAGATAAATATGATTAGTTAATTGAAAAAAACAAACAAACAAACAAAAAGGAATAAAGATAAGTATGATATGCTGGTGAAATAACTAGTTTGATAAATATTAAAACCATACTCATTTGGTAAATAATTTTTGCAATCACATCCATAAGCTTAAAACATGGTATATTTGTATATGAATGTTTATTAGAAAAACAATACCATATCTTATCCAAAGTTTTTTTCTTACACAATTAATATATAGGTATTATACAACATCTGTATATGCTACAATATGTTGTGTTGTTTACAACAACTAATTGCATCATCGAACATTTCTTCAAGCCCATACTTGAATTGGAAGCCGGTGCTCAATAGTTTTCTTGAAGATACTCCAGGAAACTTCATTTTCTCTGCATCCTTAAATGAGCTTAAAAAACAACACAATCAACAGATATTGTCAGCAATAATGAATCAAACACGATTTGCGCAAAATGACAATATTGAAGCTTACTCGATACTTGGCATTTTATACTCCGGATATCTGGATGACAATAGTTCATATAATTCAGTGAACGTGACTCCTACTTTTGAACATATGTACCTTCCTTTCGCATGTGGGTACTCAAGAAGATGAATGTGTGCCCTCACTACATCATCAACATGAACGAAATCTGTTTTCGTAAGCATGTCATACTTCGTAGTGTCACCTAACAATTATTTTGAGTGTGTTATATTATAAGTGTAAGTCATAAGCCTTATAGAACATAACTAGTTCTATACCCGTCCGGTGGACGGACATTATTAATGACATTAGTATTTTTTTTGTTTGTATTCTAAACAAACATGTTAAGAAATGTCACCTCTAATTTATAAAATTGTACTAAGAGTAAATTACAAAAATCGCCCTTTATGTTGACACCAAATTGCAGACTATATTCTTTGTCTTCAAAAAATACAAAAAGCATACTCGATGTATACAAAACCTTGCACATTATGTCCTTTAGTTCTAACCTAGTTAATTTTTAAGGTTAAATTAGGGTAGATTGGTAATTTTACTCTTTTATTTATAATATATTTTAATAAATATAACAAAAAATAATAAATAATATAAAGAACCCCTCTACCTGAACTCTCTTTCTCTCTCTCCCCCTATCTCTCTAACACCACCCCCACCATCGCATAGCACCACCACCACCATAAACCACCCCCTATTTTCTTACCCCTTTCTCTAATCTATTTGTTGTCTACAACCAACCAACCGACCACCATCATCTGTCTCTCTCTCTCTCTCTCTCTATGCATTTCCCACCAATCTAAAATTCAAATAACAACAAAATCACATCTCAAATTCCACCAGATTTGAAGCAATCCCACCTCCACCCAAACGGACCCTTCCGTTCGAACTTCCAGCGAGACAAAAACTCAACCAGAAACGCTACTACGAAGATGAGAGCCAGAGCGTACGTACCCCAGTTCGTTCCGGACCAACTCGAGAACAATGTTACACCGTCTTTGTTCCAGAAGAAGCTCGTGTTTATCCCGCCGCATTCCACCAGATCTGAAACAATTCCAACCCCAAATCTCTGGCCAGTCATTGCACCGTCGCTGGCATCCGACGTCTCCGGCCAGTCATCAACAGAAAATGACGGTGGGGGTTAGGTTATTCCAGATTTGGGGGGAGAAAATGATGGTGGGGTTTGGTTTTTCTAGATTTCATTTTTGATTCAAGGGAGAAAATGACGGAGAGAGAAATATTATGGTGGTGGTGATAGTGGTGGTGGTGTGTAGCTGATGGTGGTGATAGTGGTGGGTAAGTGATTCAGAATGTTTGAAAGAAAGAGAGATGATAAACTTTTATATGTTTTTTTATAATATTGTTTTATATAAATAAATGTTAAAAAGTCTAATTTGCCCTCAAATGAGGTTCACTTGATCAGATTTAACCATGAAAATAAACCGAGTTAGGGCTAAAGGACATAACGTGCAAGGGTTTGCAAACATAGAGTACGTTTTTTGTACTTTTTGAAGACAAAGGACATAGTTTGCAATCTGGTGTCAACATAAAGGACGAGTTTTGTAATTTACTCTTGTACTAAAAATAACCTTACGTATAAGCATGAAAAATACGAATGATATATTATAAAATTGCATTAAAAAAACCTTACGTATAAGCATGAAAAGATATGAATGATATATTATTATAACCAACTAGTAGAATCCCATCGCGCGTTGCGCGGGAATTCGATTGGTATTGGTTCAGTTTATTATAGTATCGAAACGGTACTGACACTTGGTATAGCAACTAAAAGATAAAATCCAAAAAAACATGATGTGCCAAAATGGATATGGATATGGACACGTGTTTACATCTATGGAAAACCATAAAAATGAATATTTTGTTCCGTTGGAATCAATGTGGTACCGATACTGTCGGGGAGATATCAGTTCGGTTCGTCACAATACTGGTACAGTACGGACACTCGCTATAGCTTACGAAATAAAAAGTACTCTCTATCGCTACGGAAGTTCTTCGCACGGTGTCGATATTGTTTGTCACGATAAAAAAGACTCTATTACATTTGACCCGTTAAATTTTGAATACAAATTTTATCTGTACGTAAATAAAAATAAGCGGTATAACTAAAATAGAAAATCATAAATCATAAGAACATGTTTAGCAATCAAATGTATTTCATGTAAATCGCTATGTTGAATTAATGGGATGATCCATCGACGAAGGTAAAACCTTGGTTAGGGCCAAATGACGTAGGGTATAATGGGTTTTACAAATAAAGGATTATAACTGTAATTATTGAAGTTAAATGATATCTATTGCAATTCGATACAAACATAAAGACAAAAAATGTAATTTACCCTTTAATATATATTAGTGTTACTATTCATAATAATGGTTTTTTAATATATAGATAATAGTTTGAAAACCTTGGCCTCATGGGACATGAACTTATATGGAATGAGATGAACACAATGTTTATACAAGAGAGAAAAATATTCAAGTCCCAAATATGTTAGCATTTTTTTAAAATGTAAAATATTATTAAATATTTCTAATATATTTATTTTAGACTTTAATAGAATTAAAATGTGTAATTATTACCTTTAATAATATTTCTAATATATTTATTTTAGACTTTAATAGAATTAAAATGTGTAATTATTACCTTTAATAAAAAGCACAGTATCAATTTTTATATGGTGAAATGTATCGTGGATTTATATAAGGAATAATCAATCACCATTGGGCTCAGAATTCGTATGCAAACAAATAAGTAGGGCCGGTATAGTGGCCTTTTGCCTTCGGGCTGCTATATATTCAGAAACCCTAAGACGCCCCTTTTCCCATCAGACGTCCCCTCTTTTCCCTTTGAATCTCATCTAATTTTTGCCCTAATTCAAGATGCAAACAACTTCAATATACCAACATCCTCCATCGACCTTTGTTCTATATAGTTTCGTAGATCTGCCATCGTTCTGGTCGATAACCTTACTGGAGTTGCTCCAACGCATCTCATCCACCCCCTCTTTCGCTCGTAGCATTATACCCAAAAGAGTGGTCATTTGCCTATTTTGTGTCTGATATGCCTCAATCCGCTTTAAATCCATATAATTTTGTTGATATGCCTTCGTCAACGTTGCGGCTTTTGAACTCGGTTGAGGGGTGGCGACAAGGTAAGAAAAACGATCTTTTCGAACATGATGAGCTTCTTAAAGAGTTCTAATAAGAAGGTAATTTATCATCTATATTCTTTTGGTTTTTATGTTATAACATCAATGTTTTTGCTTATATATTTAAACATTTCTTTTTCTTTCGAGACTTGTGTTTAATCCAGAAGTTGCAAGGATGATCCAACACGGTTATGATGCGCTCTAATGGCTGTAAGTTCTTTTTTTTTAATCAGAGGAAGGATTTATCCAAAGTTTATGTAAGTATTTATTTGTCCTTTTTGTTGGCTAAGCTTTTTGAAATAACTTATTGAGACTTATTGGTTTTTTGTAAAAGTCAGTAGTATGGAGTGACTTATTGGCTTTTCCCCTCACTTACACCCTCATTGCCAAAATCATTTTGAAGCTTATTACCTTTTAAAAAGCCAATAAGTCAATAAGTTGTTTCAAAAAGCTTAGCCAAACATGTCCTAAGTGTCTAGTTACCCACTTTCTTTTTAACTGTTAAAAAGTGTTTAGCTTTTGGTGAGCATTTTCATGAGAAAAGTTTTTTTAACAAAAAAAATAAACTTTTTTAACATACAAATGCTATAAATGGAACATTAAGTTTTAAGACATACATTTGTAATTATTTGTCAAAATTTTGAACGTGATTTAGGTATAGTGAGATAAGGTAAGCGTTTTAAATGTTTAGACATTTTGTACAATGTAAAAAGTTTATATGAAGATAATTAGCATAATGGGATAAGGTAAGCGTTAAGACATTTTGTTTTCTTGATTATGCTTTTGTGTGTTATAGAATAGTTTAAAAGAGTAGGCTTTTTTTAACATTATGTTTTGTATCAGAATCAGATAACTTTTGAGTTTTTAACATGTCTATTATAAAGAGTTTATGTAAGCACTTATAAATAAGCATTAAGATTATAGAAACATAAAAGAACCTAAGCAAGAAATAAAACACTTATGTTTTTAAAAAGCATAATCAATAAAATAGAGAGCCTTTAGATATCTATGTATCTAAAACACATAAATAAACAATGAAAAAGAGAAGATTTACCTGTGTTTAAAGACTATGTATCTAAAACACATAAATAAACAATGAAAAAGAGAAGATTTAACTGTGTTTAAAGATAATGTAGGAATCTTTATATACGTGTAATCCTGAATTAAAGTCAGCATTAAAATGTCAATGTATCTAAAACACATAAACAATAAAAAATGAGTAAATTGCCATTTTAGTCCCTGAGTTTTGTCCAAATTTGCCATTTTGATCCAAATAGTTTTATTTTCCCCCCTGGGTCCCTGACTTTTACATTTGTTGCCATTTTGATCACTTTGCCTAACTCCATCCAAAAACCCAGTTACTCTTTTCAATTTAAACCTTTTCAGTTGCCATTTTGATCCAATTCCAAAAAATCAAAAAAATTCCAAAAAATTCTAAAAATTCTAAAAAATTCTAAAAAATCTAAAAAATTCAAAAAAAATCTAAAAAATCTAAAAAATTCTAAAAAATCATAAAAATTCTAAAAAATCATAAAAAATCTATAAAATTCAAAAAAATATAAAAATAAAAAAATTCTAAAAAACCATAAAAATTCTAAAAAATCCAAATAATTCTAAACGGTTCGCGTCGAAACGGTTCGGTTCGATACGGTACGGGTCGAAACGGTTCGGTTCGATACGGTACGGGTCGAAACGGTTCGGTTCGAAACGGTTCGCGTCGAAACGGTTCGGTTCGAAAGGGTTCGCGTCGAAACGGTACGGTTCGAAACGGTTCGGCTCGAAACGGTTCGGGTTCGAAACGGTACGGTTCGAAACGGTTCGGGTTCGAAACGGTTCGCGTCGAAACGGTTCGGTTCGATACGGTGCGGGTCGAAACGGTTCGCGTCGAAACGGTACGGTTCGAAACGGTTCGGCTCGAAACGGTTCGGGTTCGAAACGGTTCGGCTAGAAACGGTTCGGGTTCGAAACGGTACGGGTCGAAACGGTTCGGGTTCGAAACGGTACGGTTCGAAACGGTTCGGGTTCGAAACGGTTCGCGTCGAAACGGTTCGGTTCGATACAGTACGGGTCGAAACGGTTCGGTTCGAAACGGTTCGCGTCGAAACGGTACGGTTCGAAACGGTTCGGCTCGAAACGGTTCGGGTTCGAAACGGTACGGTTCGAAACGGTTCGGGTTCGAAACGGTTCGCGTCGAAACGGTTCGGTTCGAAACGGTTCGCGTCGAAACGGTACGGTTCGAAACGGTACGGGTCGAAACGCTTCGCGTCGAAACGGTTCGGCTCGAAACGGTTCGTGTTGAAACGGTTCGGGTTCGAAACGGTTCGCGTCGAAACGGTTCGGTTCGATACGGTACGGGTCGAAACGGTTCGGTTCGAAACGGTACGGGTCGAAACGGTACGGGTCGAAACGGTTCGGCTCGAAACGGTTCGGGTTCGAAACGGTACGGGTCGAAACGGTTCGGCTCGAAACGGTTCGCGTCGAAACGGTTCGGTTCGATACGGTACGGGTCGAAACGGTACGGTTCGAAACGGTTCGCGTCGAAACGGTACGGTTCGATACGGTACGGGTTCGAAACGGTTCGCGTCGAAACGGTTCGGTTCGATACAGTACGGGTCGAAACGGTTCGGTTCGAAACGGTACGGGTCGAAACGGTTCGTGCCGAAACATTTAATGATTTTTGGATTTTTTAGAATTTTTTTGATTTTTTAGAATTTTTATGATTTTTAGAATTTTTTATATTTTTTAGAATTTTTATGATCTTTTAGAATTTTTTAGATTTTTTTGAATTTTTTTTGATTTTTTGGAATTTTTTTGATTTTTTTGGAATTTTTTTGATATTTTGGAATTGGATCAAAATGGCAACTGAAAACATTTTTTAAGGAAATCCCCAAAATACCCCTGTTACAAACTGGGTTTTTGGATGGAGTTAGGCAAAGTGATCAAAATGGCAACAAAATGTAAAAGTCAGGGACCTAAGGGGGAAAATAAAACTATTTGGATCAAAATGGCAAATTTGGACAAAACTCAGGGACTAAAATGGCAATTTACTCATAAAAAATAGAAGCTTTACTAACCGTGTATGTATGATTAGAGATGTGCATGAATGTAAATGTGAAATATGGCATAGAAGCTATATTTAAAGCTTTCAGAGCATTGATTTCTACTTACAAGAGCGGTTAACTCTACCCATTATCACCATATCCTAATTAGTAGTTATATTTGTTGTTAAAGTAAGTTTTATTTTTTTTTATACTAAAATCGAACCTGGGTAGACCACAAATAATGTCTAGTTTGAGAAAAACTTATGTAGATGTATTTTTTTTAAATTGTTTAAATAAGTTTTTTTTATATATTAGCTGTATATTTTTCTAAAAGGTTTATTCTTACTCGACTTAGACATATCTATAATAAATTTATAATCATAACAACAGAAACGATTATACTGTGTGTATATATATACAGTAATATAATATGATAATTAGGTAATTACTATTATCAATAATTATTAACATATTCATTTGTAGGATTCTATGTTATATAGATTAGACAGTTATATAGGTTAGACACTAATATCAATTATACTAAGGCAACTTATGAATCCGAGATTTAAAATTTAAGTCATCTGGATAAATTTAATATCAATAAAATATATGACACCGACGTAATTCAGATTAACCTACTCTCTGATTTCACGGAGAATTTATGAAGCGGTTGGACTTGAATCTCCATCACATTTTTTTTATCTCAACACTTTTTACAGCTTTCTACAAAAAAATACATAATCAATGTGCATCATTAGGTATCACTTTTACAGGTTTCAACAAAATAAACATAGATTTTAAAAATGTTTACATACAGGTGATTCAAGGTGTTGCTGCTCTTTCTCTTCCTTGGTTTTGGGATCCTACTTTTCAACTCGGTAAGCCGTCAATACGAAAGATAAAAAAAACATTATAAAGTATTAATGGTAGCTAAATGTGTAGAACTGAAAAAAGTTACTTTTGAATATGTTTACTTACTGGTAATTCAAGGTGTTGCTGCTCTTTCTCTTCTTCGGTTTTGGGATCATATTTTTCAACTTGGAAAGTTGGCACCATCTTAAAATACAAAAGGTAAAAATAGTTATATAGTATAAATGGTAGCTAAATGTGCAGAAATGAAGAAACTTATGTTTGGCTGCATTTCTTTTCTGATAATAAGCATTCAGGAGCAATTTTGTTGAAAGAAGGTATGGTTTATTTTTTAAGTTATTTGCATGTTTATATAGATGCTTTTAGGGACAGGTGGTGGCAGTAAAATGTTGCCACATGTGTAACACCCCGTGTTTTCGGAAGTCAAAGTCAAAGTCAAGGTCAAAGTCAACGACCGATTGTACGAATTTGACTTATAGTAATTCCTTTATTTTAATTGTATTATGTGGAGTAAGTGTTGTTAAATGCTAAAATCGATGTGTGTTAATCGCTATCTAACCGACTCGCGACTGTGAATTATAGGAAGTAACAATGCGATAAAGTAAACTAATCGATAATCAAGTTATGCTACTCGACATCGAATCGTGATACGAACCGCAACTCGATTTAATTTGGTTATTATACGTGTGTGTGTGCCTTATGTGTTACTTGTGCGTGTTATATATATATATGAATGTTGTGGAAATCAATCGAACTCAATCGAAACTCGAAACGCCATCGAACTCGAATTCGAATCGAAATCAAACTAAGGTAATTAGTAGTTGGGACTAAAAGTAATTTGACTAGGAAACCCTATCGTGACGAACCGCTCGCAATCGAAAGCGAAACATCAAAAATCATCGCGTCAAACAATCGAACCAAGTGCCATCCGGCCGGATAGCCATCCGACCAGATAGCCACCACGTCACAGGTCAGGCGTCATCCGACCAAGATGTCATCCAACCGGATCGTCATCCGAGCGGTACGCCATCCGATCGGATAATCCTTTCCTTTTTTGGAATCCTATAAATACCCCTGTCATTGTCATTCTTTCCATTTCTGGAAACTCTCTGTCCGAACCACTCGTGCTCCTCACCTTTTCTTCGATTTCTCTCAATCCAGGTAAGATCTCGCCCTAAATCTTATACTTTTCTTAATCTACACGCACTCCTACACCTTTCTATCTTTTAAATCTTAACTTTTAACCGTGAAATCACTAGGTTTTAGGTGTTCTAGGGTGACGTGTAACACCTCGAAAATTCACGTCCTATAATGTATTGACACGTGTCATAAGCTTGAACGTGTGAAATTTTATTTAGAGGGACTAAAGTTGACAAACATGGAAAGTATGTGAAAATAAGGGTTCAAAATGTCAACAAGGGATAAATATACTTTACAGTGACCCTACATGATGTTCATAACCTCAACCGAATAAATCATGGATCGTACGAAGCCAATTGTGAAAGAAAGTGAGGAATTACAAACTACAGGGGTTAAATGTGTCAACATGTTTTAAAGGTATACCTCTGAGTGACCTTTTAGCGAACCCGAAGCTTTGTAATGCTTAATTATACTCACAAGAATGTGTGATAAAAATTTCACAAGGTTTCGTTAAGGTATGAGAAAGTTATGGCAATATTCGTATACGAGGGGTTAAAAACGTCAACGATTTAATTTCTCGCGATTTTTACGCAACCGACGAACGAACACGCAAACATCAACTACCGATCCTAATTTGCGTATTTTAGTATTAATATTATGCTCTACGATGCTTCCATGATGTTCGGGTGCGAAGACGGGCTTGTGGGCCTTGGGCCCAAGCCCACAAAACCTCCACTATATATATGAAAATAAAATAAAATTAAAAAAAAATCATTTTCACCATCTCTTTCTCTCTCTAAAACTCTCTCTCTCTCTCTAGAAACTTTTCTGGCGACCGGCGATTTTTCCGGCGGCCGTTTTCCGGCCAAGAGTACACTTTTTCGACTATATCCGACGTTCCGGATCGCGTGGTGTGGTTAGTTTTAGCTAATTCTTAGCGGTTTGAGCTCTATGGCAACTCCGGCGACATTCCGGTCAAATTCCGGCGAGTCCGTTTTGAACTTTTGACTTTGCAGATGCTTCGATCGGGACTTTAGGAGCATTCCTGCACAGTTTCAAGAAATTCTATTCTCCGGCGAAATCTCGACTTCTGACATGATTCTGGCGAGTTCCAGCCATTAGTTTTCGATGAAAAATATATTTTTGGACTCCTAGTGACCTGTAGAGTCCATCGAACCACTTTCGACTCGGGTGAAAAATTTAAGTTCGGGACGCTCTCGGGCTCGACTTCTGACATGGTTCTGGCAATTTCCAGCCATCAGTTTTCGAAGAAAAATATATTTTTGGACTCCTAGTGACCTGTAGAGTCCATCGAACCACTTTCGACTCGGGTGAAAAATTTAAGTTCGGGACGCTCTCGGGCTCGGTTCAACTTGGTCAACAGGTCAAACGTGGTCAAAACTGGTCAAGGGGAAGTTTTGAGTCATGTTAGTGCCTCGGTTCAGTTTTGGGTTCGGTCAAACCTGGTCAACATCGGTCAAACGTGGTCAACTGCTGGTCAACGCAGTCAACACGAGGCTCGATTTAGGAGCCCAGTAAAATCTATCTGTACTTGCTGATTTGATACGGCTGGGATTGAATTTATATTTAGCTCAGGTAAATACTTTTAACTTATTTTCCCTATACGGGCTTGGGGTACGGTATATAAAATACCGCTTGGTCGGGGCGTTGAATCTTTGATTGAATGAATGATAATGAAAGTATTGAGATGCCTCGTTTAATATTGTTTTGTTTGCTTAAAGCCTTTGGGGGGTTAATGACCATGTCCCGGATATCCTTGACATCATTGTATTATAAAATGGCCACGGCTTATGCACGGGGTGTAGGCATACACCTGACAGTTGCTTAAGGGAAACGGTATCTCACTTCCATGTGGGCCTATACTTGTGGTGTGTCTATTGATCTTTAACCCGGCTCGATCCGGGCTACTGAACGCATAAGGAACATGTAAATCCCTACAAGTATTATATTTAAATAATTATCCCAAGTTATAAAAGGTTAATTTTGCCTCTGTGCATTTTAATCAAATTATAAAACATTTATGCCATGTGCATCCAAACAAATTTTAAATCATTTTCAAAATGAGTCGGTTGATTGTATTTACCAGTGTAAACTGACGTATTTTTCAAAAAGGCTAAGTGCAGGTACTAATCGGAATCGGCTGGCTACTCCTAGCATCATTAAAGAGTCTCGCAAGATTAGATGCCTAAAGTCTGTTGAACTATTGTTTCAATTTTATTTTTGATCCGTCTGTGGATAGACAATCGACAGTTGTGATATATGATATTACAATATTATATTCGGTTGAATTATATCTTTTAAATTGCTTCCGCTGTGCATATTAAATATTGTGTTGTTTGACTATTATGTTGCCAACCACGTCACGATACTCCCCACCGGGCCCACCGGTGACACGTGGAAATTCGGGGTGTGACATGACGTCATCATGTGTTCTTCAAGAACTTCATGCTTTGACTTCAATCCACCAAGAACAACCGAGATCTAACCGATTTCCACGCAAACATACGAAGATCTTGTAAAGATCTCGACACAAGAATGGTGAAAAAGGATTGAAAGATGGTTTTAACTTTCTTTCAACTCTTTTACACTCAAAACACCCAAAACCGGTAGAATCAGGTTCTGATCTAGTCTCCTACTCACACTTAGTGTTGTACTGGTTCAGATCTGAATTCCGCCCACGAGATCACAGATTTCGGGTTAACCGAAACAACCGACTAGAGCCGGTAGCTGACCGAGCTAGGGTGATTCCTAGTCGGATTAGTAACCTGGGTCGAAACGGAGTTCTGTTGGCTAACACGCTGTCAAAGTGTCTCGACATAACGACAAACCTTCAAAACGACCAAGTGTAGGACGAACGGAACAATCGGAACGGATTGCTGTCCGACCGGATTACTGTCCGATCGGATAGGTCATCCGAACGGATTGTCATCCGAACGGATCACACTTGGGTCCCACCTTTAAAAACAATCTTAACTGAAGTTTGAGTATCGAACGAATTGCAATCCGATCGGAGGACCATCTGACTGGATTACTCTTCGGATCATGAGATACTAAGACTTTAAAGACTTAAACAATTTTCAACATGTTCAATAACAAGGTTGCCATCCGATCGGATTACCATCCGATCGAATGACGCTTCTGTTGTGAACTTGCCTTCAGTAAGTAACCTCATCACCAAGTCGCCGTCCGACCGGATGACCATCCGAACGGATTGTCATCCGCACGACCCACCATCCGATCGAACGACTTGATGAATAGAGATACTTCAATGTTTTCAAAATACTACAACGAAAACTTCAAAAGTCAAGCTATCATACACAAACACATTCCTCTCATAGGAAGAAACAATCCACTCGAATCGTCATCCGATCGAACCACCATCCGACCCTTTCGCACTTTGTGACGTTTTACACATCACTTATCGTTATGCAATCTAATCTACTCAGGCTAATCTTACTCGCTAAGCGCTCCCTTCAATCCATTAATCGCTGTGTAACACCCCGAAAATTTACGTCCTATAATGTATTGACACGTGTCATAAGTTTTGAACGCGTGCAAGAATGTTCTTGAAGGACTAAAGTTGACAAACATAGAAACTATGTGAATTTGAGGGTTCAAAGTGTCAACAATGAATAAATATACTTTACAATAACCCTACATGATGTTTATAACCTTAAACGAATGGATCATGGATCATACGAAGCAAATTGTGAAAGAAAGTGAGAGATTACAAACTACAGGGGTTATATGTGTCAACATGTTAAAGATATACCTCTGAGTGACCTTATAGCAAACCCGAAGCCTTGTAACGATTAATTATGCTCACTAGAATGCACCATAAAAATTTCACCAAGTTTCGTTACCGTATGAGAAAGTTATGATAAAATTCGTGTGTGAGGGTTAGAATCGTCAACATTGAAATTTAGGGTTTTTCGGGTGATCACAAAGTTACCCGAGGACTTGACAAAGTGGGTATAAGTATTAAAGCCCCCATATGTCAAATATAAAGCCTTATAATGCAAGAAACAAGGTGAAAGCGACGTTTAGGAGGACCGGGGGCCAAAATGCAATTAAAGAAAAATAGGAAACCTGAACATAAGGCTCAGGCGGCCCGCGTGAGATTTAACAAAATGTGAGGCGGCCCGCGTCAGACCTGCAGATGCAGAAAAAACAGGCAGGTGCCTGTTTGCATGTTCTAACCGACTTTAAACATGGTTTTTCGATTCTATGGGCTTCCTAAAGTGGTTTACAGCTTATAGAGGCCATATACATGCATCTTGGATCATCTTACACTCATTTGGAATCAATCTTTGAGGATCAAAGTTCTTATAAAAAGTCTTAGGTTTCAACATTCAACACATATCAACTTCTGGACATTTGGAGGAGCTCTGGAACTGATACAAGGCTCACAAATCATCCATTAGACGTATGTAAGTGCCCTTGATCCTTCTCGTTGGAGTTATGCTTAGTTTAGAGCCTAGAAGTCAAACCGTCGTAATTACGGTTTGACTTAGCGATAAATCATGAACGGTCCAGAGTTTTGTCGAAACGAAAGTTGTTACAAGTTGGTAATTATGTGGGTAATAAACCCCTAAAAGGGCACTCACTGATTCCAATCCTAACTAGGTCGTTCGTCGAGTCAAACTTCTTCCGAAAAGTCAACGGAACCATTAATCGCATAATTAACGATACAGAAGGCGTGTAATCTGTTTTATCAGGCAAATAACTTGAAAATAAGTATAATAACTTGTCTAAGCTTGTTTGATTCGACAACTTTCTGTTTTGAACCGATTCGGAGCCGAAAGTCGCATAGTTTGACTTTCTGCTTTGACTTTGATTCTGACCCGATTTATATAGGTTTAGACATGCCTTAAAGTTCCATTAGGACCTAGTTACATGTTGGTATAACCCTTTGCGTTTATACCACTTGAAACCTCGATTGTCCGACGGTTCCGTTAATTGCCTAAATAATGACCATAATACCCTTATAGCCATAAAACGAGATTTTTGGAAATGTGAAAGTGCCATAATCTTAGTTACTGATTATTAAACTTGTACCTAAAATTTCACATCAGTTGGAGGTCTAGATTAGGAGTTATGCTTAATGACGTAATTTGAATGCTTTTAAGTAATTAAACGGCGTCATTAGCGTAAAGCCTATCTAAACCCAAATTTTGACACCAAACCTTTTACCCAATGATGTGATATAATATTTTGGGATTTTTAAAGATTTTTAATTATTTTTAAACTGATCATAAGCTAGGTTTATCGCCTTGATTCGGTTAATACCAAAAATACCCTTTTCGGCCATAAAATGAGTTTCACAAATCCTTTTAACGCCAATCCAATTGCTATTGATTTTAAATAATAAATGGAGTATTTTGAGCCTGTTTATTTGATCAGAAAACTCAGAATCGTATTTTAACCCGTACATCGCTTAAAACGACTTTATACGCGTATTTAACGCATAGTTTAGGTTTAAAACTATTTTGACATATAAGACTTATAACCAAATGTTATAACCTGTTAAAATAAACTAATTTACTGATGTATTCAGACCCGGTTCACAGAAATGTAATTAATCCCTTTTATAATCTTTAAAATGACCAAAATACCCCTACGGGGCTTAGTAAGCGATTAAACTCGTTTTGGGCATAACGGAAGGTATCCTACTGATATCATGACATATTTAAGGCATGTTAACTTAGGAAACCTATTTAGGATTCTTATGGTTACCCGTTACGCTTCATACGCGTTCGGTTCGGTTTATGTAACTAGTTTACATAAATTAGCCGAAACGGGTCAAACCTTATCGGTTTTATCTCAAAATCCAGAATGTGTATAATATACCCATATTATACAAGTCTCTGTACTTGTCAGGTCTAAATCACATTCTATTCCGGTCTTCGCCTTATCATGCGTTTGAACCGTATCTTCCTTTTGAAAACTAATCGGTCTAAGTCAAGGCTTAATTCAAAGACCCGTTAGGATTCTAATAGGTTATTAAAAACCTTCGTTCCAGATTTAGGAGCCCAGTAAAAGATATCTGTACTTGCTGATTTGATACGGCTGGGATTGAATTTATATTTAGCTCAGGTAAATACTTTTAACTTATTTTCCCTATACGGGCTTGGGGTACGGTATATAGAATACCGCTTGGTCCAGCATTGAATCTTTAATCGAATAGAGGTTAAATCATTGATATGCTCTGTTTTGAAATGTTTTGTTTGCTTAAAGCCTTTGGGGGGTTAATGACCATGTCCCGGATATCCCTGGCATCATCTTACGAGATGGCCACGACCTGAGCACGGGGTGTAGGCGTACACCTTTCAGTGCATAACTCAATATTGTGGTGTGTCTATTGATCTTTAACCCGGTCTACGGATCGGGCTACTGAACGCATAAGAAACATGTAATTCGTTTACAAGTATTATACTCAAATAATTATCCCAAGTTATAAAAGGTTAATTTTGCCTCTGTGCATTTTAATCAAATTATAAAATATTATTTGTGCCATGTGCATTCAAATCAATCATTTTCTTAAACCCTTTTCAAAATGAGTCGGTTGATTGTATTTACCGGTGTAAACTGACGTATTTTCCCAAAAAGGCTAAGTGCAGGTACTAATTGGAATTGGCTGGCTACTCCTAGCATCAATAAAGAGTCTCGCAAGCTTAGATGCCTAAAGTCTGTTGAACCATGTTATTTTATTTGCGATCCGTCTGTGGATCCTTTACTTCCGTTGTAATACTTTGATGTTACACTATTACGGATTGTAATATATTTATCCTTTTGCTTCCGCTGTGCATTTATATATTGTGTTGTTTGACTATGATGTTGCCAACCACGTCACGTTACTCCCCTACCGGGCCCACCGGTAACACGTGGAAATTTGGGGTGTGACACGCTGTGAGTATACTCGATCCCTTTTTGCTTTAAGCACTTTTGGGTGTTACATACGTTACGAATATTCAAACTGCAACAATCACACTACTCAATACTATTTGAACGCTAATCGTTAATGCATGTTATACGTGGCTTATGAATGCTTGTTTGTTATGTTTACACATGGAATGCTGTCTACCTGCCTTAGCAACGATAGTACTATAGTTTGGACTCAGCACCCGTTCACACGGGGGTTGTTAAGGATCTTTTACTTGCATGGTTTACGGTGGTAATCATGTATTGCGAACTGCATCGGGCAGTCAACCCGCAGTCATTGGTATCGATGGATCTATGTCGATAACTAACGTGCTTCATTTCACTATGTGTACGTGCTGGTTATGCGTAAACGAATTCGAACTCTATATTCTATTATCAAACTTGTATGCCCACCTTTACATTATATGTATTGACTTTATTTTAACGTATGTGACAGGTGCTTAGGACGCACACTTGGTAGGAATTTGAGGCTATAATAAAGCTTTAGAGCCCAACAAATAGTTGTCTGTAGATAACGAATCAAGGGTCTCTAGAAGCAGATAAACAATTGCTCTATTTTGAAATCTGAGTTGTCGGAACAGAATATTTGCCTAGACTTTGTCTGTAATAATTGTTTTACTGTTTGAGATACGGTATGGGACGTATTATTTAAATTGAATGGTATTGATAATTGTTATGGAAACTTCTGGACAATCTGTTTCGCTCAGTGCCATGCCCCGATGATTCCGCCATCGGTTGGGGTGTGACAGATTGGTATCAGAGCCATAACTATAGGGAATTAGGCAAGACTCTACCTAGTCCGGGTCAATGTCTTAGAAACCTAGTCTATAGTTAGGAACCAACAGACGACTTGTGCAAACCCTTAAGGTTTGGTACGAGCTTACTTGTTATATCTCGCTATCCTCGTTTATGCTACACTATCACTACACTCGAAGTTACAGCTATAAATAGGCGATAAAGTCGAGATTAGGGGTGAAAACCACAAACTCTTGACTAAATTGCTTAAATTGATGTTGTTTTGTCAACTTTTCAATGGTTTCTTCTTTCTTTTCCAATAACGAACGCTTGTTCAACGGGGGAATTATACCAAATCAGGAGTGAAATCCATATTTTGATGAATAATCTCCTCTATTTTGTCAAAAACAGGGACAAAGTTGTTGAGCCAGGGGTGAAACCCTAACCTTGACGACTTGTTCCGCTCATTTTACAAAACTCCCACCAAAGTCTCAACGGACTCCAACGACCTGAAGTCACGACATGACTAACGGGATGTGTGCCAAACACCCAGGAATCGAGGCATGGACACAGCTCTGAAAGTGAAACGTAGACAACAAGTCCTTGCGAATAGTTGAATCGCTTTGGTTAGTCGAAGTCTACTAGCCGCAGACAGTCTATCTCTCGATTTTTACGTGTTTCAAATTCTGAGCCGCAACTGCTGACTCTGATAATTCGTCGATTTTATGTGCTTATATATGTGTTTGCCTGTTTATGTGTTTGAATTCTCGGAGATTTACACAATTTTTGCTTTCACTTCGATCGACACGTACGACTCACGCTGCATTTCTATCTCAAATCGCTAACAAATCGCTGAATTTTGGACAACCTTATGCTACGATGTACACTTATACTACGCTATTCGATATACTACAACGCGATCGCTATTCTCGAATAATCGCAGACTTTGAATGATAGGTTTCTGTATTCTGAGGCAATCAGAATGCCCTACATGTCTCTATATTCTCCTATGTGCCTCTTGTGTTGAAAATGTTTCTGTGATTCCGTGCTTATGTGATAATGTGATTTTGTGCTCTACGTGCTTAGGTGTGTATGTGATTTTGTGTTCTACGTGGTTATGTATCTATGTTTTATGATAATATTGCGTGTACCTGAGCTTTAGTAGTAGTAGACGTGTGAGGTGAGATTCGAATACAATGTGTTGAGTTCTGTGGCGATGTCTATTGCAGACAATGTCGTCTGGATCCCTTCACGCACTTTCTCGTCAAGAAAAGAGAGACAAACGCCTTGCTTCCATCATCGCTAAAAGTGTAGCAAAGGCCGTGAGTGATGTTTATGAGAATGCCAGCAAATCGTCTGAGGAATCGAGAACCGAAGCTCCAAAAGCTACCGCGAAGACCTTCAGTTTCAAGCAATTCAAGTCGTGTGGGCCAAAAGAATTCACTGGCGAGGGAGGTCCCACTGCACTATTTCACTGGTTTGATTCCATTGAGGTTACTTTGCGACAGAATGGTTGCCCTGATGACCTCCGTACTCTGAATGCTACCGGCGTTTTCCAGTCCCGTGCACTAGACTGGTGGACGGCCGAGAGGAACAAGTGAGGGAACGATGCAGCCTACGGTCTGTCTTGGGACGAGCTCAAGGAAGTTATGCTAGAGGAATTCTGCCCTCCTCACGAACGTCAAAAGCTAGAAGATGAATTTTGGCACATACAGCAGAAGGATGGTGACATTGCTGGTCTCACCGCTTGTTTCAAACAGCTCAGCATTATCTGTCCCGATCAAGTCAAGACTCCCAACATGACAATCAAGAAGTACATCCGAGCCTTGCCCGACTGCGTTGCTGATTTCGTGCAAGCGGCTAAGACTACGACGATCGAGGAAACCTATCTACTGGCCGCTGAAATCAACGACAAACGGGTTAAGGCTGGTGTCTGGGATAAGACTTCGAAGCATCTGCATCAAGCTACTGCTGCCCCACCAACTGCTGAACCCACCTCATCCAGCAACAAGAGGAAGAACAAGAGAAAGAACAGCTCCACCAACAAGAATTGTGCGATCACTGCTACACCGATTCAAGCTGTACCTGCCCAACAGCGTCAAGTAGCGGCGCCTGTGGCCAATGCACCGCCTGCCAAACGTGCATACACTGGACCACACCCGCTCTGCCCTACTTGCACCTACCACCACCCGACTGCTATTCAATGCCGCTTCTGTGCTCATTGCAATGTATACGACCACTTTACTGTCAACTACCGTATTCGTCAAGCTCCTGCCAATCAAGCTCTACTCACTGCCCCACAGGGTCAACAAGCTCCTCCGGCACCCGCAGTCAAAGCCAAAGCCTGCTTCGCGTGTGGCGACCCGAACCATTTCGCCAACGTGTGCCCAAACAGGGTCGTGAAACAAGAGCCTCAGCAACAGCAGCCACAGCAGCAACAACAACAACAGTAGCAACAACAGGCCGCACGTGCCAGAACTTTCAACCTCAACGTACGACAAGCCCAGGCCGACAACAACGTGGTCAATGGTACGTTCCTTGTGAATGGTATTTATGCTTCCTGTTTGTTTGATACCGGAGCCGATAATTGCTTTGTGTCGTTCGAATTTGAGAAACTCCTTAGTCGTAAACGTTCCAAACTATCCTCGACATTCGATGTTGAAGTCGCTACCGGAAGAACCGTCACTGTCAATTCTATTCTTCGTGATTGTACTCTTGAGCTCAACAATCACATCTTTTCGATCGACCTTATTCCGATGCAACTCGGAAGCTTTGACGTCATAATAGGCGTGGACTTTCTTCGAGAAAACCATGCTGAAGTTGTATGCTTCGACAAGATGATTCGATTTTCGCTCGCGAATGGTGACTTATTGTGTGTTTATGGCGATACTACTTCAAAGGGGCTCAAGCTTATGTCATGTATCCAAGCCAGCAAGTATCTCCGTAAGGAATATAGGGCTTTCTTGGCTAACATTGTAGTAGCGGAGAAGGGAAAGAAAGAGAAGAAGGAAGTAAAAGACGTTCCAGTGGTTCGAGAATTTCCTAATGTTTTTCCAGGGGATCTTCCCGCGCTACCGCCAAGTCGTGATATCGACTTTCGTATTGACCTCATTCCTGGAGCCAATCCTATTGCCAAAGCTCCCTACCGTCTCGCACCGTCCGAAATGCATGAACTCTCAACCCAACTCCAGGAATTACTTGAAAAAGGCTTCATTCGCCCGAGCACCTCTCCTTAGGGCGCGCCAGTCCTTTTCGTCAAAAAGAAGGATGGATCGTTCCGGATGTGCATCGACTATCGGGAATTGAATAAGTTGACTATAAAAAACCGCTATCCCCTACCTCGTATCGACGATTTGTTTGATCAGCTACAAGGCGCTACGTGTTTTTCGAAGATCGATCTACGTTCAGGATACCACCAGCTGCGTATACAAGAGGAGGATATATCTAAAACTGCGTTTCGTACACGTTACGACCATTACGAATTCGTTGTCATGCCTTTTGGTCTAACAAACGCACCAGCGGTTTTCATGGATCTGATGAATCGCGTGTGTAAACCATATCTCGACCGTTTCGTCATCGTGTTCATCGACGATGTCTTAATCTATTCCAAATCGAAAGCCGAACACGCGCAACATCTACGTTTGGTTCTCGAGTTACTCCAGGGGAACCAACTCTATGCCAAATTCTCCAAGTGCGAATTCTGGTTGGAGGAAGTTCAATTTCTGGGTCACATTGTTAATAGTTAGGGCATTCACGTCGATCCTGCGAAGATTGAAGCTGTTAAGAGCTGGGTTACGCCTAAGAACCCGTCCGAAGTCCGCTCTTTTCTCGGACTAGCGGGCTATTATCGATGATTTATCGAGGGATTCTCAAAGATCGCTGTACCGCTTACCTCTCTTACTCATAAAGAGAAGCCTTTTGTTTGGGGAACTAAACAAGAGACTGCCTTTCGAACCTTTAAACACATGCTTTGCAATGCTCCTGTTCTCACATTGCCCGACGGAAACAATGATTTCATTGTCTACTGTGATGCTTCCAACCTTGGTCTCGGTTGTGTTCTCATGCAACGGGACAAGGTCATAGCTTACGCATCTCGTCAGCTCAAAATCCACGAGAAGAACTATACAACCCATGATCTCGAGCTAGGCGCGGTTGTTTTTTGCATTAAAGATTTGGCGACACTGCCTGTATGGTACCAAGTGTACGATCTTCACCGATCATAGGAGCCTACAGCATATCATTAATCAGAAGGAACTTAATATGCGTCAACGCCGATGGGTAGAACTTCTCAACGATTACGACTGTGAGATTCGTTATCACCCAGGCAAAGCAAATGTTGTTGCCGACACACTTAGCAGACGGAGCTACCTGCTTAGCACTCGTAATGTTCAAGCCCAACACAACCTCGAAACTCTCATCCGCGACGCTCAACATGCATGTTTTAACGAACGCACCCTGAAGAAAGAAAGAATCTACCACGACGGAGCCCAGCTTGTGAGCAAATCAAATGGGATATTCCACTTTTTAGACCGAATTTGGATTCCCAAGAGAACCAATTTGCGACAAATTCTGATGGACGAAGCCCATAAATCTCCGTATTCTATTCACCCCGGTGCCGACAAAATGTACCAGGACCTTCGTTATAAGTACTGGTGGCCGGGCATGAAAAGGGATATCGCTCTCTACGTCGGAAAATGCCTAACTTGTGCTAGAATCAAGGCTGAACATCAAAGACCCTCTGGCTTGCTCGAACAACCACCAATTCCCATGTGGAAGTGGGAGAGCATAGCTATGGATTTCGTAACCAAGCTACCACCCACGTCATCAGGTCACGACAGCATTTGGGTTGTAGTCGACCGTTTCACTAAATCAGCTCACTTTCTGCCCATACGAGAAGACTACAAGGTAGAACGATTAGCCCGAATCTACACCGATGAGATCATTTGTAATCATGGGACGCATCGGGACATCATCTCTGATCGTGATGCTCGGTTTACTTCGCGATTGTGGGAAACGTTTCAAACGGCACTCGGTACAACGCTTAATCTAAGTACTGCTTTCCACCCACAAACCGACGGTCAGACTGAAAGAACGATCCATACTCTTGAAGACATGCTCCGTTCTAGCATCGAGATGGCACCTTTCGAGGCATTATACGGAAGAAGATGTCGACCGCCTATTGTGTGGCACGAGATCGGTCACTCGCAACTAACCGGTCCTGAGCTATTACAAGAAACGACAGAAAAAATTTTCTAAATCAGAGACAACCTGGTGAAAGCTCGGGATCGACAGAAGGTTTACGCCGATAAAAAGCACTAGCCCCGTGAATTTGGCGTTGGTGACTACGTACTCCTAAAGGTATCACCTTGGAAGGGTGTAGTCCGATTCGGCAAGAAAGGGAAACTCGCGCCTCGATATGTTGGACTTTTTAAGATTCTGGAAAGGATCGGAAAAGTCGCCTACAGACTCGAATTACCGAAGGAACTTAGTAACGTCCACCCGACTTTCCACGTGTCAAACCTCCGAAAGTGCATAGCCGGCCATGACTTACATGTTTCTCTAGACGATCTACAAGTGAACGAAACATTACACTTCGTGGAAAAGCCTGTCGAAATCATGGATCGCCAAACCAAGCAACTCCGACGCTCGCGCATTCCTATTGTGAAAGTACGATGGGAAGGCAAACGAGGCGCAGAGTTCACTTGGGAACTCGAAAGCGACATGAAGGCAAAGTACCCACAGTTGTTCCAGGAAAAAGTCTAGATAGAGAAAGCTCTCCACGTGATTCATGGCGGTTGAAACAGCTTTCAGCTTAATTTCGGGACGAAATTCCCTAAACAAGGGGAGGCTGTAACACCCCGTGTTTTCATAAGTGAAAGTCAAAGTCAAGGTCAAAGTCAACGACCGATTTTGCGCAACTTGACTTGTAGAAATGTCTTTATTTTATCTGTATTATGTGGAGTAAGTGTCGTTCATTGCAATAATCGATGAGTATTAATCATATTTCAATCGACCTACGACTGTGAACTATAGGAAGTAACAATGCGATAAAGTTAATCAACTAACGATCAAGCTATGCTAATCGAATCGACGTCGAATCGCAACTCGAACTATGTATTTTACTTATTGTTTATACGTGTGTGTGTGCCTTACGTGTTACCTGTGCATGTTTATTTATGTTATGTTGTGGTAATCAAGCGAACTCAATCGAACTCGAAATCTAACTCGAATGCTATCGAACTCGAACTCAAATCACAATCGAACTATGATAGATGGTGGAGAATAGATTACACGAGATACGAAGTAGATGGGACTAAAAGTAATTTGACTAGGAAACCCTATCGAATCGCTCGCAATCGGAACCGAAACGTCAAAGATCGTCGCACCAAACACACCACCCAGGCGCCAATCCGCACGAACAGGCCATCCGCACGGATAACAGCCTGGGGAAGTGTTAAGTGCGTCCGGCCAGGATTGCTATCCGCGCGGATGACCAGCCGGGTGGTGTGCAATCCGGACGGATGACGCTTTCCTCTTTAGGCATCCTATAAATACACGGGTCACTCTCCAAACTTTCCACATTTGGCAAGTGACGTCCGACCAGCACGCTTTCTTCACCTTTCCTTCGATTTCTCTCAATCCAGGTAAGATCTCGCCCTAAATCTTGTACTTTCTTGATCTATACGCACTTCTACACCTTCCTATCTTTTAAATATTAACTTCTAACCGTGAAATCATCAAGATTTGAGGTAGTCTAGGATGACGTCATCATGAAGTTCCCATGAACTTCAAGTTTGACCTCATTCCACCAAGAATAACTTGGATCTGAACGGTTTCCACAAGATTTCACAACGACTTCGCATAAATCTGAACTTTTTCAAAGGATGAAAGAGTTGAAAGAAATAAACACCAGTTTTCTCCTTCTTTTACACTAAAAAACGATAAGAATCGGATCAGTTCTAGTCTTCTACTCAATGTTAGCGATGCACTAGTCCTAAATCCGGATTCTACCCGCGAGACACCTGATTTCGGGTTAGACCAGAATGACCATTCTGAGCCGCCGACCAGCCAAGCTAGGGTGCTTCCTGGCCGGTTTAGTCGTGCGGGTAAGAATACAATTCCGATTGGTTGACACGTGATCAGAACGTCTTGATAGAACGACAAAGGCGACCAAGGGTAGACGAATGGAACAACCAGAACGAGATGCTGCCCGTACGAACTGATGTCCGCACGGACATGATATCCGGACGTACTGATGTCCGCACGGTCAGACTATCCGGACGGGTTGCCATCCGAACGGACTACACTTGGGACCCATATCCAAACAAGGTTGGAGTATCGACGAATGAATGATCCGCACGGACGACCCTCTGAATGGATTACTCTTCGGATCATGAGATACTAAGACCTTAAACAATTTCCAACATGTTCATCCGCACGGACTACCATCCGGACGGATTGTAGTTATCCGCACGGACTACCATCCGGACGGATTGTCGTTGTCCGCACGGACTACCATCCGGACGGATTTCACAAATTTCACCAAGTGACTCACCCTTAACGTCGTTGTCCGCACGGGCTACCATCCGGACGGATTGTCGTCCGCACGACCGACTTGAAGGGTAGAGATACTTAAATGTTTTCTAAATACTACAACGAAAACTTCAAAGGACAAGCCATCATACATAAACACATCCTTAGCATAGGAAGAAACAATCCACTCTAATAGTTATCCGCACGGACAAACTGTCCGCATGGATGACTAACCGAGCGGATTACCATTCACACGGATTGCTGTCTGCACGGATGACCATCCGGACGATCAGCTATCCTACCCACTCTCATCCTGTATTGTTTTACGCGCCACTTATCGCTACGTTATCGAATCTATTCAGGCTAACCGTACTCGCTAAAAGCGCTCCCTTCAATCCATTAATCGTTGTGAGTATACTCGATCCCTTTTTGCTTTAAGCACTTTTGGGTGTTACATACGTTACGAATATTCAAACTACCACTATCACACTACTCAAACTATTTGAACGCTAACCGTTAATGCATGATATACGTGGCTTATGAATGCTTGTTTGTTATGTTTACACATGGAATGTTGTCTACCTGCCTTAGCAACGATAGTACTATAGTTTGGACTCAGCACCCATTCACACGGGGGTTGTTAAGGATCTTTTACTTGCATGGGTTACAGTGGTAATCATGTATTGCGAACTGCCTCGGGCAGTCAACCCGCAGTCATTGGTATCGATGGATCTATGTCGATAACTAACGTGCTTCATTTCACTATGTGTACGTGCTGGTTATGCGTAAACGAATTCGAACTCTATATGCTATTATCAAACTTGTATGCTCACCTTTACATTTTATGTATTGACTTTATTTTAACGTATGTGACAGGTGCTTAGGATGCATATGTGGTAGGAAATTGAAGCTAGAATAAAGCTTTAGAGCCCAACAAATAGTTGTCTGTGGATAACGAACTAGGGGTCTCTAGAAGCAGATAAACAATTGTTGTCTATTTAAATCTGAGTTGTCGGAACAGAATATTTGTCTTGATGATTGTCTGTAATAATTATTTAACTGTTTGAGATACGGTATGGGACGTATTATTTAAATTGAATAGTTTTGATAATTGTTGTGGAAACTTCTGGACAATCTGTTTCGCTCAGTGCCATGCCCCGATGATTCCGCCATCGGTTGCGGTGTGACACGACTATCGGGAATTGAATAAGTTAACTATCAAGAACCGCTATCCCCTACCTCGCATCGACGACTTGTTTGATCAGCTACAAGGCGCCTCGTGCTTCTCAAAGATCGATCTACGTTCAGGCTACCATCAACTGCGTATACAAGAGGATGATATACCCAAAACCGCGTTTCGCACCCGATATGGCCATTACGAATTCGTTGTTATGCCTTTAGGCTTAACCAATGCACCAGCGGTTTTCATGGATCTGATGAATCGCGTGTGTAAACCATTTCTCGACCGTTTCGTCATCGTATTCATTGACGACGTCTTGATCTATTCCAAATCGAAAGCCGAACACGCGCAACATCTATGTTTGGTTCTCGAGTTACTCCAAGGGAACCAACTCTATGCCAAATTCTCCAAGTGCGAATTCTGGTTGGAGGAAGTTCAGTTTCTGGGTCACATTGTTAATAGTCAAGGCATTCACGTCGATCCTGCGAAGATTGAAGCTGTTAAGAGTTGGGTTACGCCAAAGAATATGTCTGAAGTCCGTTCTTTTCTCGGACTAGCGGGCTATTATCGATGATTTATCGAAGGATTCTCGAAGATTGCTGTACCGCTTACCTCTCTCACACATAAAGATAAGCCTTTTGTCTGGGGAACCAAACAAGAGACTGCCTTTCAAACCCTCAAACATAAGTTTTGCAATGCTCATGTTCTCGCATTGCCCGACGGAAACGACGATTTCATTGTCTACTGTAATGCTTCCAACCTTGGTCTCGGCTGTGTCCTCATGCAGCGGAACAAGGTTATAGCTTATGCGTCTCGTCAGCTCAAAATCCACGAGAAGAACTATACAACCCATGATCTCGAGCTAGGCGCAATTGTTTTTGCATTAAAGATTTGGCGACACTACCTGTATGGTACCAAGTGTACGATCTTCACCGATCATAGGAGCCTACAACATATCTTTAATCAGAAGGAACTTAATATGCGTCAACGCCGATGGGTAGAACTTCTCAACGATTACGTCTGTGAGATCCGTTATCACCTAGGCAAAGCGAATGTTGTTGCCGACGCACTCAGCAGACGGAGTTATCTGCTTAGCACTCGTAATGTTCAAGCTCAACACGATCTCGAAACCCTTATTCGTGAAGCCCAGCATGCGTGTTTTAACGAACGCACGCTAAAAAGGGAACGAATCTACCACGATGGAGCCCAACTTGTGAGCAAATCCAATGGGATATTCCACTTTCTGGACCGAATCTGGATCCCTAAGCGGACCAATTTGCAACAGATCCTAATGGACGAAGCCCACAAATCCCATTATTCTATTCACCCCGGTGCTGACAAAATGTACCAGGATCTTCGCTACAGGTACTGGTGGCCCGGCATGAAAAGGGATATTGCCCTCTACGTTGGAAAATGCCTAACTTGTGCAAGAGTCAAGGCTGAACATCAAAGACCCTCTGGCTTACTCGAACAACCACCAATTCCTATGTGGAAGTGGGAAAGTATAGCTATGGATTTCGTAACGAAGCTTCCGCACACGTCATCAGGTCACGATAGCATTTGGGTTGTGGTCGACCGTTTGACTAAATCAGCTCACTTTCTGCCAATACGGGAAGACTACAAGGTAGAACAATTAGCCCAAAACTACACCGACGAGATCATTTGTAACCATGGGACGCCTCGTGACATCATCTCTGATCGTGATGCTCGGTTTACCTCGCGACTGTGGGAAACGTTTCAAACGGCACTCGGTACAACGTTTAATCTAAGTACCGCATTCCACCCTCAAACCGACGGTCAGACTGAAAGAACGATCCGTACTCTTGAAGACATGCTCCGTTCGTGTGTCTTAGACTTCGGTGGTAATTGGGATAAATACCTGCCGATAGTCGAATTCTCGTGCAACAACAACTATCATTCTAGTATCCAAATGGCACCATTCGAAGCATTATACAGAAGGAGATGTCGATCGCCTATTGTGTGGCACGAGATCGGTCACTCGCAACTAACCGGTCCTGAGCTACTGCGAGAAACGACAGACAAAATTTTCCAAATCCGGGACAACCTAGTGAAAGCTCGGGATCGACAGAAAAGTTACGCCGATAAAAAGCGCAAGCCCCGTGAATTTGACGTTGGTGACTACGTACTCCTAAAGGTATCACCTTGGAAGGGTGTAGTCCGATTCGGCAAGAAGGGAAAACTCGCGCCTCGATATGTTGGACCTTTTAAGATTCTGGAAAGGATCGGAAAAGTAGCCTACAGACTCGAACTACCGGAGGAACTTAGTAATGTCCACCCGACTTTCCATGTGTCAAACCTCCAAAAGTGCCTAGCTGACCACGACTTACATGTCCCTCTCGATGACCTGCAAGTAAACGAAACATTACACTTCGTGGAGAAGCCTGTCGAAATCATGGATCGCCAAACCAAGCAGCTCAGACGCTCTCGCATTCCTATTGTGAAAGTCCGATGGGAAGGCAAACGAGGCGAAGAGTTCACTTGGGAACTCGAAAGCGACATGAAGGCGAAGTACCCGCAGTTGTTTCGATAGAGAAGCTAGAGAGAGAAAGTGACATTGTGATTCAAGTGCTTTGTACGATTTCATATCAATCTATAGAATCACCGATTATATTACGTTCTCGTGTGTTTGGTCACGTTCATGTACGATTTCCGCACGTCACACGTTCGATTCACAATCGTCTCGGAGTCAAAACCGGTCTGAATAGAAAGTTCTCAAACGTGATTCACGGCGTTGTACAGCTTTCAGCTTAATTTCGGGACGAATTTCCCTAAACAAGGGGAGGCTGTAACACCCTGTGTTTTCGGAAGTCAAAGTCAAGGTCAAAGTCAACGACCGATTGTACGAATTTGACTTATAGTAATTCCTTTATTTTAATTGTATTATGTGGAGTAAGTGTTGTTAAATGCTAAAATCGATGTGTGTTAATCGCTATCTAACCGACTCGCGACTGTGAATTATAGGAAGTAACAATGCGATAAAGTAAACTAATCGATAATCAAGCTATGCTACTCGACATCGAATCGTGATACGAACCGCAACTCGATTTAATTTGGTTATTATACGTGTGTGTGTGCCTTATGTGTTATTTGTGCGTGTTATATATATATATATATATATATATATATATATATATATATATATATATATATATATATATATATATATATGAATGTTGTGGAAATCAATCGAACTCAATCGAAACTCGAAACGCCATCGAACTCGAATTCGAATCGAAATCAAACTAAGGTAATTAGTAGTTAGGACTAAAAGTAATTTGACTAGGAAACCCTATCGTGACGAACCGCTAGCAATCGAAAGCGAAACATCAAAAATCGTCGCGTCAAACAATCGAACCAAGTGCCATCCGGCCGGATAGCCATCCGACCGGATCGCCACCACGTCACAGGTCAGGCGTCATCCGACCAGGATGTCATCCGACCGGATCGTCATCCGAGCGGTACGCCATCCGATCGGATAACCCTTTCCTCTTTTGGAATCCTATAAATACCCATGTCATTGGCATTCTTTCCATTTCTGGAAACTCTCTGTCCGAACCACTCGTGCTCCTCACCTTTTCTTCGATTTCTCTCAATCCAGGTAAGATCTCGCCCTAAATCTTGTACTTTTCTTAATCTACACGCACTCCTACACCTTTCTATCTTTTAAATCTTAACTTTTAACCGTGAAATCACTAGGTTTCGGGTGTTCTAGGGTGACGTCATCATGTGTTCTTCAAGAACTTCATGCTTTGACTTCAATCCACCAAGAACAACCGAGATCTAACCGATTTCCACGCAAACATACGAAGATGTTGCAAAGATCTCTACACAAGAATGGTGAAAAAGGATTGAAAGATGGTTTTAACTTTCTTTCAACTCTTTTACACTCAAAACACCCAAAACCGGTAGAATCAGGTTCTGATCTAGTCTCCTACTCACACTTAGTGTTGTACTGGTTCAGATCTGAATTCCGCCCACGAGACCACCGATTTCGGGTTAACCGAAACAACCTACTAGAGCCGGTAGCTGACCGAGCTAGGGTGATTCCTGGTCGGATTAGTCACCTGGGTTGAAACGGAGTTCTGTTGGCTAACACGCTGTCAAAGTGTCTCGACATAACGACAAACCTTCAAAACGACCAAGTGTAGGACGAACGGAACAATCGGAACGGATTACTGTCCGACCGGATTACTGTCCGATCGGATAGGTCATCCGAACGGATTGTCATCCTAACGGATCACACTTGGGTCCCACCTTTAAAAACAATCTTAACTGAAGTTTGAGTATCGAACGAATTGCAATCCGATCGGACGACCATCTGACTGGATTACTCTTCGGATCATGAGATACTAAGATTTTAAAGACTTAAACAATTTTCAACATGTTCAATAACAAGGTTGCCATCCGATCGGATTACCATCCGATCGAATGACGCTTCTGTTGTGAACTTTCCTTCAGTAAGTAACCTCATCACCAAGTCGCCGTCCGACCGGATCACTGTCCGACCGGATGACCATCCGAACAGATTGTCATCCGCACGACCCACCATCCGATCGAACGACTTGATGAATAAAGATACTTCAATGTTTTCAAAATACTACAACGAAAACTTCAAAAGTCAAGCCTCATACACAAACACATTCCTCTCATAGGAAGAAACAATCCACTCGAATCGTCATCCGACCGGACAGTGATCTAATCTACAACGACACTTACCATCCGATCGAACCACCATCCGACCCTTTCGCACTTTGTGACGTTTTACACATCACTTATAGTAATGCAATCTAATCTACTCAGGCTAATCTTACTCGCTAAGCGCTCCCTTCAATCCATTAATCTCTGTGAGTATACTCGATCCCTTTTTGCTTTAAGCACTTTTGGGTGTTACATACGTTACGAATATTCAAACTGCAACAATCACACTACTCAATACTATTTGAACGCTAACCGTTAATGCATGTTATACGTGGCTTATGAATGCTTGTTTGTTATGTTTACACATGGAATGTTGTCTACCTGCCTTAGCAACGATAGTACTATAGTTTGGACTCAGCACCCGTTCACACGGGGGTTGTTAAGGATCTTTTACTTGCATGGTTTATGGTGGTAATCATGTATTGCGAACTGCCTCGGGCAGTCAACCCTCAGTCATTGGTATCGATGGAACTATGTCGATAACTAACGTGCTTCATTTCACTATGTGTACGTGCTGGTTATGTGTAAACGAATTCGAACTCTATATGCTATTATCAAACTTGTATGCCCACCTTTACATTATATGTTTTGACTTTATTTTAACGTATGTGACAGGTGCTTAGGACGCACACTTGGTAGGAATTTGAGGCTAGAATAAAGCTTTAGAGCCCAACAAATAGTTGTCTGTAGATAACGAATCAAGGGTCTCTAGAAGCAGATAAACAATTGCTCTATTTTGAAATCTGAGTTGTCGGAACAGAATATTTGCCTAGACTTTGTCTGTAATAATTGTTTTACTGTTTGAGATACGGTATGGGACGTATTATTTAAATTGAATGGTATTGATAATTGTTATGGAAACTTCTGGACAATCTGTTTCACTCAGTGCCATGCCCCGATGATTCCCCCATCGGTTGGGGTGTGACAACATGTACCACAAAATAACTTCTACTACCCATGTTCCATTTTTTTGGAACTTTTAAAACTAACTTAGAGAATTTGGAGGGAACAAAAATAACCGGGATGCAGTTAAAACTTAAAATATTTTGGTAACAGTTATTTACTTTATACTTTTTAAATTAATATTTACTTTATACTTTTTTAATTTAACTAGAATTACGACCCGCCGCAATGCGGCGGGGATTCTTTAGTTATAAATAAGTCGATTTAGAACCCGCACGTTATGTTGAACCTGTCAAACGGGAAAAAATAGACGATGTAAAAACGTTCACCCAAACACGCATGTTGCGTCGTGTTAACTCGCAAAATTTAGAACGAAACGTAAAAACGTTAAACCAAAGACGCGTGTTGCGATGTGTTAAGTCACAAAATTTAGAACGAAGCATAAAGCGAAAAATTTGCGGAAAATGAAAACTATAAAGGACTAAAGTTGTAAGTAAAAAAAGTTGTGAGGATAAATTGCAAAAGAGATAAAAAGTTTTGGGTTAAAAGTAAAAAAAACAAATTGTTTTAGGCTAAAAGTAATTTATGAAATACTTTTGAGTGAAAAGTAAAAAAATCAATTTTTTTTAAAAACCCTCAAAGATAAGGTTACAACAACCATATGCATAACCATTTTTTCTTTGAAAAAACACCACCGCGTTGCGACGGGGGGCATAAAACCATGTCAAATAGCATCAATGTCATACCATCGCCATCGACCACCAACACTGAATTTGCGGCGAAAAAATGAGACCGAAACGTAAAACATAGAAAATAATAACTAAGTCGATTTAGGACCCGCACGTTATGACGAACTTGTCAAACAGGAAAAAAATAGACGACGTAAAAACGTTGAACTACACACGTACATTGCATCTTATTAACTCGCAAAACTTATGACAAAGCGTAAAACGGAACGTAAAAATGTTGAACCACACACGCACGTTGCGCCGTGTTAACTTGCAAAATTTAGAACGAAGCGTAAAACGAAAAATTTGCAGAATATGAAAAGTACAGGAGACCAAAGTTGAAAGTAAAAAAGTTATTAGGTTAAGCTGAAAAGATAAAAAATTTAGAGCTAAAAGTTGTAACCCAAATAGTTTTGGGTTAAAAATAACAAATCAAATGCTTTTGGACTAAAAGTATAAAATCAACTTTTTTTTTTGAAAAACTCACCAAACACAATTTACAACTCCTAATGCACACAACTAAGTCGATTTAGGACCCGCACGTTATGTTGAACCTGTCAAACGGGAAAAAACAGACGATGTAAAAACGTTCACCCAAACACGCATGTTCCGTCGTGTTAACTCGCAAAATTTAGAACGAAACGTAAAAACGTTAAACCAAAGACGCAGGTTGCGATGTGTTAAGTCACAAAATTTAGAACGAAGCATAAAGCGAAAAATTTGTGGAAATTGGAAACTATAAAGGACTAAAGTTGTAAGTAAAAAAAGTTGTGAGGAGAAATTTCAAAAGAGATAAAAAGTTTTGAGTTAAAAGTAAAAAAACAAATAGTTTTGAGTTAAAAGTAATTTATAAAAGTAAAATCAATGTCGCTCCAAGACTCCTCATCTAAGACCTCAGTGTGTTTTTTTCCGTTAAATACAACCGTGTCTTCGAATCAACACATGCTTGTAAAATACCCAAACTACCCTTGATTGCCCTTTCAGTTTGCACTTCTTCGGGTTCATTGCCCTCAAAATCAATCGGATGTGCAACATGAAAGACACCAATGCATCCTTTGATTGGTGTGTCAAAGGTTTCCGGTTTGTTTAGATCCGCTTCGAAAATTTTAAGCCTCTCATATGCTGCCGGTAGATCGGTGAGATAGCTCACATCTTTCATTGACAATGACGATTTATTACGATTTCACTATTGATAATGTATAAACTATTGTAATATAAATTCATAGAATTCATTAGATATAATAAAATCCATAGTCAAATAAACCTTTTTTTTCAAGTTGCATACACCATATTTAAATCAAGTAACCCGACTAGTCATACAAGTAACATAAATGTAACCAAACAAACTAGCAGAATTCTAAAAAATAAACAAACTACGTGTTGCGGCGGGAATGTTAAAATTTGTAAGACTTTTTTTCGACGACTAAAAAAAAGTTTATATACAGTTATTTTATTACACAAAAATTGTATTATATATGTAACCCAAAAAACAAAGTCGTGTTTTACATCGATCGAAAATCATAAAATCAAATACCGAGTCAGTACTAGCTCGGTTCGTCACATCACCGCTATTTCGGATACAACTTCTTTTTCACTAAAATTTATATCGGAGTATCAAGAAAAAAAATCAAATGCAACGACGTTTTTAGCAATTTTACATATGAAAGTTTAAAAAGTGTAAAACTATTTAGTTAAAGCCGTATACTTGGTGTATAAAGTGTTTGATAATATTTTCCTGGTGGGTCTAAAATGATTAATTAATGTAAGTTTGACAAATTCACAAATTTAACATTTCGTATATAAAGTGTTTGATAATATTTTTTAAAAGCAGGTTTGTTGAATTATATCGACAAACTTATAATATATTCATGTAAAAAAAAGATGATTAAGCTATATATATAATCTAGTTTTCCAAATAATAATAATTTACATCGAGATAGTTGGTAAACGGGTAACAAGTTGCGCCGGTACCCCTATGGAATTTGTTGATACTTCAACGATAAATGTTTCAAAATTTTAGCAACACTACAGTATAGTAAATGTATACTCCATAATTATATCGAGTTAAATAATTTGAATTCAAAATTCATGTTTTTTTTAATTATTAGAGCATTCAGATACATGGCATTAAATTCTGTATGTGGTGTTTTTAAAATATAAAGACTATAAAAAGTGGCTGTGAATGGAAGAGAGAGAAAATGTTACTGTTCTGTATATTTTGGGGACACTGTTCACCCCTATAATTTTTTAATATATTTTGAAAGAGGCTGTGAGTGGAGGAGAGAGAAAAGATAATGATAAATGTATAAAAAGTATTATTTAATTGAAAAGGAGAGAGAAAATGTAGTGTTTTTTAGTGTAATTTAGGGTGAAAATATAATGGATTGGATGTGAAAGCTCTAAGAGCATTCACATCAATCCCACCATATTTTCACCTTAAATTATACTAAAAAACACTACATTTTCTCTCTCATTTTCAATTAAATAATATTTTTTATACCTTTATCATTACCTTTTCTCTCTCCTCCACTCACAACCACTTTCAAAATATATTAAAAAATTATAGGGGGTGAACAGTGTCCCTCCAAATATACAGATGAACAGTAACATTTTCTCTCTCATCCACTCACAACTACTTTTTATACTCTTTATATTTTAAAAACAACACACACATAATTTGATTCCTTGGATGTTGATGACGGGGGTAGCTCAAACCTTAATAACCTGATTAGAAACACAACAGCTTAAAAGGTTGAAAGGTCAAAAGGTTCGGAAATAGTCCAACGGTCATGAACAGTAAAAAGAAAAGTCAGAGCCTTGTCACATCACCCTCTGCGTGTCCAACACTCTCACAGCCGTAAAAGAGAGTATGTGCACAGAGAACCCCCTTTTACCTGCAGGTCTAAACCCTTCAACCCTCAAATGGGCAAGTCCCTTACTGTAGCCAAGGATCACTTGTCAAAGGCTTCCTCTTGTAGAAGATTCTTTCCCTATAAATAACAGCCTCTTGCCATTCATTCCAGCCATTCCAGATCAACTCAGATCACCCTTGATCTCTGATCTTACTTCTCCTCTCTAGAACTTGCTCCATGCTTGTTCTATTCTCGGCTCACTACAATATTATCTCACTTAACATAGACATTCTGGGTTGAACCCTTCAATCCAGGATTCAAAGTGAATAATAACAAAGTGATCCGCCTCCACGTGCTACAAACGTGGGGGGACCCCACGACCTGCGTTAGGCTAATCGAAACCTTGAACCCTTTTACCCCGGAGATATCGCTACAGGCCTTGGTCTTGTATTTGTTGCATCAACAAGTTGGCACCCACCGTGGGGCTACGCCGCTTACTTTATCTTAAAGACCAGTTGTGTAGCTCCATTTTCTCTTTACATCATGTCTGAAAGCGAGTCTCTCGGTCAGGTAAATCAAGTGCCTAACAACACCGATTTAACACCAAATTCGGGTCGGATCTCACCGGTCTTATCTACACCTCTTTCTACTCCCGGAAGTACTCCACCGGGATATGTTCCCGGAGTTCACTTCTTTTCAAACACAAACCCATCTCGGTCAGGGGTTGCACCTACTCAAATCGATGTAATGCATACACCGGAACGCATAGATCTAACACCCGAGTGACTAGCTAGAAATTTCTTACAACTGAGATTTCTTCTCAACTAGCATGTGAGCTTAGAAAGGGAAAAAAGGGTGAGAATAAGACTAAATTATGAGGAGTCTGAACCCTCATTATCACATGGCCCTCCATCTCTTCCTTTTAGCAGCTCACGTTCAGCCACATCTTACCTTGAAGCTGGTCCTAGTGTGACAGACCAACCACCCAAGCCCTTTAGCTTTTGGGGAGGCCAAGTCCAACCGTTTTTCCCTTATTTACCTCCCAACCCGTTACAACCGGTGCACCTATGGGGCATAAAATCACTCTTGATCAATTATGGCAGTCACCAGCTTCAAGTGTTCCCCCTCCCATTGCTATTTCGTGAAAACAAGCCATGGTCACCCCGCCTTTGGCTCGGGGTGCGGTCATGAGCACATCCATGGGAATGCCCTATACAGTAAACCTTTAAGGCTTTAACCTTATGACACAGATAATGGCATCTTTTATGAGTACCATCAGAAAGCCTTTAAGGCTTTAACCTTATGCCCTAGCTGATGACACAGATGATGGCACAATTTCCTTTGCAGCACGTGAAAGCTGGATGATGACACAGAAAGCCTTCAAGGCTTTAACCTTAACCTCATCAACCAAGTGCCAACCACTCACCAGGGTACCTCAAACGGTAATCCAGCTTCAAGGGTAATAAAATACCTCTCAAAACCTTACAAGCCCAATATCTTGCTTCAACAAATTGTTGAGTACGAGTTTCAAACCCAGATAAAGATGCCATCACGGTACTGAAGACTACTTCCAAATCTTCGCCGGGACTACAAGAATAAAAAAATGACCCAACTCCGAATGTTGTCTCATGTTCAGGCAAACCCTTGAAGGGTCTTCGCGCATATGGTTCAATGACCTTCCTGGACGAAGCGTTCAGACCTTTGACGATCTTAGCAAAAGTTCCCTATAAAAACATAGGTATGTCAAGGACGCCATGATAATCTTCCAGATCAAACAACATGATGATGAAAGTCTCAGAGACTTCATCGAAAGTTACAAGAAGGAAGGTTTAACTTACGCCGATGAAAAGGTTAGGGTTGCAGGGTTCATGAATGCTATAAATTCCAAATATCTCACAAGAGACTTTAATAAATGCCTGCCCAAAACCCTTGAAGAAACACTCGAAAGGCTGAAGCCCACATTCGAGGAGAATAAGCTGAAGACATCAAAGAAAAAAGAGAGAGAACTCTTAACTGGAGCTTCCAGTATGGCTCTTATGACAAATGGTTCAAAGGTTCGGATTCCTGAAGGCTTGAAGGCCGGAACCCTCCAAGCCGAGAAAAAATCATAAACTTTACAGCCTTAACCAAGACTCCGCAAGAGATCTTGGCAACCGAAGAGGTAAAACACAGCTTCCACCCTCCTCAATCTTTGCCAAAAAACAAAAGATCGAAAAAATCAAGCCAATATGGTAAGTTTCAAGAATAGAAAGGTCACCATACCAATGATTTCTTCCAACCAAAAAAAAAGGATCGAAGAAGCCGTCAAGTCCGAACAGGCCCACTTGGTTAAAGGGGTCAAGGACAAGATGGTTGAAAAAAAAAATAATAATAGTGAACATGGTCGACCTTGAAAACGAAGCTTCCCACAAACGCCATCATTCCAAGGCATGGGAACGTCAATATGTTTGCTTCCCACCACCAGAAGGAGAGTTGCTTTCAAACCCTCTGGTGATGGAATCCAACATAGGAACCATCAAGACACAAAAGGCTTACATTAACACCGGTGTAACCGCTAAAATCATGTTTGAGAAAGGCTTTAACCCTCTCAGCGACGATGAACGTTCAAAGCTTCAACAGTCTGAACCCTCCATCGAAGGTATCGCAGACATACCCATCCAGCCTTTAGGCCAAATAACCCTTAATGTTTGTTCAGCGAGAGAACAAAGGGATGAACCGAACAACTCACTTTTGCGGTGATCAACATCCCTTCCAATTATGATATCATCATAGGAAGGCCAGGGCAAAGTGTGTTCGGAATGACAATTTCAGTTGGTCAAGGCACTGTGAAGTTTCCCACTGAAAAAGGGATAGCAACCCTTCAACCTACCCAAGAAGCTTTCGTGGTTGAAGGGGAAAGCTCAAGAAAGGACGAATACGATGAACAAGGGTTGGACATAAACCCAAAATACCCTCAACAGGGGATAAGGGTAAACACTAACCTTTCCAATGAAACCCTCTCATACCTTGAAAAGTTGCTCTTGCACTACGTCTTTGCTTAGTGCCCGGAAGATATGACCGGCATCCCCCGTAGCATTATTGAAACATGAGTTAAGGATCCCATCTGATAATAAGCCCATTATACAAAAGATAGAAAAGCTTGTTCTAACCAGAATCCTTCGAGAGGTTAAGTATCAATCATGGGTGGCCAATCCCGTAATGGTTCGAAAACCCGAAAAGTTTTGAAGAATGTATATCGATTTTAAAGACTTGAACAAAGCATGCCCAAAGGATTGCTACTCGCTGCCCCAGATAGACCTCAAGGTTAACTCGCTCACAGGCTTCCCGTCCAAGTGTCTTCTTGACACCTAAAAGGGTTACCATCAGATCCTAATAAAAATAAAATAAAAAACTACATTCCACACTGATAAAGATATATCTTGCTATCAAAAAATGCCTTTTGGTTTAAGAAATGCAGGTGCCACTTATCAACGTCTGGTTGACAAAGCGTTTGCCGGACAAATCGGCAAGAACATTAAAGCTTATGTTGGCGATTTGGTGATCAAGAGCAAAATGGAATACCAAATGCTCGATGACATACAAGAAACCTTCCAAAACTCAAGAAAGATCAACATGTCACACCCCGATTTCCACGTGTCACCGGTGGGCCCGGTGGGGGAGTATCGTGACGTGGTTGGCAACGTAATAGTCAAACAACACAATATTATTATGCACAGCGGAAGCAAATTTAAAATATGATACAACCGAATTTAATATTGTTTATCAATGTAACAATATCCGGAAGTTTATCCACAGAACGGATCGAAACAAAATAATATTAATGGTTCAACAGACTTCAGGCATCCTAAGCTTGCGAGACTTTTTATTGATGCTTAGGAGACAATCCAGCCAATTTCGTTTAGTACCTGCATTCAGTCTTTTTGGGAAAATACGTCAGTTTACACTGGTAAATACAATCAACTGACTCATTTTGGAAAAATGATTTAAAAATTGGTTTGGATGCACATGGCATAAACATTTTATTTAACTTGGGAGAATTATTTAATATTATAATCTTGTAAACGAATTACATGTTACTTATGCGTTCAGTAGCCCGGATCTAGTCCGGGTTAAAGATCAATAGACACACCACAATAATGAGTTATACACTGACAGGTGTACGCCTACACCCCGTGCTCAGGTCGTGGCCATCTCGTAAGATGATGCCAAGGATATCCGGGACATGGTCATTAACCCCCCAAAGGCTGTAAAGTAAACAAGACTGTTTAAACGAGCCGATCAAATTATTCAACTACCCACTTAATGTGGAGATTTGATGCCCGATCAAGCGGTATGCTATATACCGTAACCCAAGCCCGTATAGGGAAAATAAGTTAAAAGTATTTACCTGAGCAAGTATTAATCACAATAAGCAAAATGCACGTAGCTTTTACTGGTTCTCCTAATCTGGAACGAAGGTTTAATATAACCTATTAGAATCCTAACGGGTCTTTAATTAAGCTTAAGCTTAGACCGGCTAGTTTCAAAGATACGGTTCGTACGCACGATTAAGCGAAGACCGGATAGAATGTGATTTAGACCCGACAAGTTTGAAGACTTGTTTAATATGGGTTTATTATTCACATTCTGGATTTTGAGGTAAAACCGATAAGGTTTGACCCGTTTCGGCTAATTTATGTAAACTTGTTACATAAACCGAACCGAACGCGAAATAAGCGTAACGGGTATCCGTAAGAGCCATATACAGGTTTCCTAGGTTAATATGCCTCAAATATGTTGTGACATCAGTAAGGTGTCTTTCAATATGCCCGAAATGATTTTAAACACAAACTAGGCCCCGTAGGGGTAGTTTGGTCATTTTTAAGGTTGTAAAAGAGTTTGAATGTTTAACTGAGTTACAGGTCTGATGTAAACAGCAACCATACTCAATTTGATGAGTTATAACAGTAGGCTAAAGCATATATGTGAAATTTATCATTTGTAACCAAACTATGCCCCGTAGGGGTATTTTGGTAATTTCACATAAGCCGAAAAGCTTAAAAACGAAGTCTGAGTTAATCAACCTTTGCTTACTGTTAAAATATCATAATTAGCCTAAAATATCAGTAGGTATCAACCCGGGTATGTCCAATATGATTTTAAAACATACTATGCGTTAATAACGCTAAATTAGGCGATTAAAGGCCATTTCCGGGTCCGATACTTAAATCTGATATTTTTATATTTCCAGAAGGCTTAAAATAATTTATTTATCATATGTGATCAGTAGAAAAAGGTTTGGAGTCGTTTAGATATGTAAAACTCATTTTATGGCCCGTAAGGGCAAAACCGACAATTACCGGATTAAGCCTACGACTACTAGTTATGCACAGCCTAAAATTAATTAAAAAATCTTTAAAAATCCCAAAATAATATATTACATCAGTGGGTATTAAGCTTGATACCAAAAAGTAGGCTTAACTAGGCTATACGCTAATTACGCCATTTTATTAACATAAAGCATTAAATTTGCGATATTGAGCATAACTCTTAATCTATAAGTCAAACTGATGTCAAACTTTGCATACAAGTTTATATATCAGTAACTAAGGTTTCTATACTTTTACATTTTCATAAATCACGTTTTGAGGTAATAAGGGCATAATGGTCAACATATGGGCAATTAACGGAATTATGCATATTAATTGGATAACTAGTGAACCAAGGTGTATAATCACAGAGGGTTGTTCTAACATGTAACCTAGTCCAATTAAAGCTCTGAGGCATTTCTAAAATATGCCTAAACGGGTCAGAACTGAAAGTCAAAGTGAAAGTCAAACTATGTGACTTTCGGTTCCGAACCGGGTCTAAACAGGGAATTGTCGGGTTGAACATGTTTAGACATGTTCTTACACTTATTACTAACTTATACCAATAATCAAACAGGTTGTATATGTTCTAGATAGCTAATCATGCATAAATTGCAATTTAAGAATCCTGTTGACTTTTTAAGTACATGTTTGACCCGACATTTGAACTAGTTAGAGTGGTGATCAGGGGAAACCCTTTTGGGGTTTTATTACCCACATAAATACCAACTTATCACTACTTTTAATTCGAGATATGACTGAGCCATTATTGACTAATCTCGAAGTCAAACCGTAATTACGACGGTTTGACTTTTAGCTAATTAAACAAGCTAAACTCAACTAAAGAAGGACTAGCAGACTTACAAGAGTCCTATGCACGAGTTATGATCAGTTGAGAGAGTTCCTTAGCTCCAGAAATGCTCCAATTGATCAGATGGAAGTGTGATGAACAACATTGCACAAAGTGGCTTTATATAGTGAGATTTGCACCACAATTGGTTGACACATGTTCCTACTAGTGCCCACAACTGATCAACACTTGTTACTAGTGCCTAGGATAATTTAGGGGTCGCCCACAATGCATTAATGTCGAAAAAGGATCGGTTTTCCGCGTTTGCAGGCTATTGTCACGCTTTTCTGCATCTGGGCGCCTGATGCGGCCCGCATTAGTTTTAACTAATGCTGAAGCGGGCCGCCTGGCCCTCATAAATCAGATTTTTCATTTCTTTTGTTTGCAAAGTTAACCTTTGGCTTCACGAAGGGGCAACCGGGTTTATTTCTTGCATTTTGACCCCCTTACATTTACCCACAAGGGCTTTAGGACTTATACCCACTTTGCCAAGTCCCTGAACACTTCCGATTTAACCCGAAAAGTCTTAACTTTCAACGTTTGCACTTTAACCCTTCGCACACGAATTTGATCATAACTTTCTCATACGTTAACGAAACTTTATGAAATTTTTATAGTGCATTCTAGTGAGCATAATTAACATTTACAAAGCTTCGGGTTTGTCAAAAGGTCACTCAGGGGTATAAATTAAACATGTTGACACATTTAGCCCCTGTAGTTTGTAATCTCTCACTTTTTGCTTCGTATGATCCATGATTTATTCGTTTGATGTTATAAACATCATGTAGGGTTATTATGAAGTATATTTATTCACTGTTGACATTTAGAATACGTATATTCACATACTTTCCATGTTTGTCAACTTTAGTCCCTCTATAATATTTCCTTCACACGTTTAAACATTTGACACGTGTCTACACATTATAGGACGTGAATTTTCGAGCACATGTCAAGCATTTAGCTACATGGGTGGCCACAAACTTCTTCAAGCCTATCCACCAGTAATTTGCCTTCAGATCCTGGTACATCTTATCAGCTCCAGGATGAACGGAGTATTTGGAACTATGGGCTTCCTGGAGGATAACATCTCGAAGACCACCATAGATTGGAACCCATATCCGTCCATTTAATTTTAAAATTCCGTCCTTGCTAAGAGTCAACTGTTCCTCAGTTACTCCTAGCTTTTCATTAGGATAGTTAGCTTCCAACACAGCTTCCTTCTGTGCAGCTAACACCCTTTCAATCAAATTATTCTTTATCTCCATGCGCTTGGCATTGATTCGGATGGGTTTCACCCTTTCTTTCCGACTCAAGGCATCGGCGACTACATTCGCCTTGCCGGGATGGTATTTGATTTCACAATCATAATCATTTAAAGTTTCCATCCAACGGCGTTGCCTCATGTTTAGTTCTTTCTGATTAAACCGATGTTGGAGGCTCTTGTGATCAGAATAGATCACACACTTGACACCATAAAGATAGTGCCTCCAAAGCTTTAGTGCGAATACAACGGCACCCAGCTCCAAGTCATGGGTGGTGTAATTCTTTTCATGCACTTTCAATTGTCTTGAAGCGTAGGCAATAACTTTGCCTTTCTGCATAAGCACACACCCCATGCCAGTGTGCGAAGCATCACAATAAACCACAAATTCTTCTATTCCATCTGGCAATGTCAGTACTGGGGCGTTGCTCAACTTTTGCTTTAGAATATCAAAGGATTCTTGCTGCTTAGGGCCCCAGACAAACTTAACCTTCTTCTTAGTTAAGGAGGTTAGGGGTGCAGCAATCCTTGAAAAATTTTCAATGAAACGCCTGTAATATCCTGCCAATCCCAGGAAGCTACGAATTTCAGTAGGTGTCTTTGGCTCTTGCCAATTCATTACGGCTTCAACTTTAGCGGGATCCACCTGGATACCACGCTCACTGACCACGTGTCCAAGGAATTGGACTTCTCGTAGCCAAAATTCACATTTAGAGAATTTGGCATAGAGCTTCTCCTGATGTAGAAGTTTGAGAATACAACGAAGGTGTTTCTCATGGTCAGCTTGATTCTTCGAATAGATAAGAATGTCGTCGATGAAAACGATGACGAATTTATCTAAGTAAGGCTTGCAGACGCGATTCATGAGATCCATGAACGCGGCCGGTGCATTAGTGAGCCCAAAAGGCATCACTAGGAACTCGTAGTGGCCGTAACGAGTCCTAAATGCAGTCTTGTGAACGTCTTCATCTTTGACCTTCAACTGATGGTAGCCTGACCTCAAATCAATCTTCGAGAAGTAACTTGCCCCTTGAAGCTGATCGAACAAATCGTCGATCCTGGGCAAAGGATACCTATTCTTGATCGTGACTTTATTAAGCTCGCGGTAGTCGATGCACAGACGCATCGACCCATCCTTCTTCTTGACAAACAAGATTGGCGCTCCCCAAGGAGATGAACTAGGTCGAATGAAACCTTTAGCCAGTAATTCATCTAGCTGCGTCCGCAACTCCTTCATTTCTGTGGGTGCCAATCTGTATGGTGCTCTGGCAACTGGTGTCGCTCTGGGGATGATATCGATCCTGAATTCGACTTGTCTATCTGGTGGTAAACCGGGTAGATCTTCAGGAAACACTTCTGGGTATTCAGAAATGACAGGGATGTCTTCTATCTTCGGTTTAGGCTCATCAATAATCACTTGCGCCATGTAGATGATACACCCCTTCTTCAAACACTTGGAAGCCTTGAGCATAGTCACCTGCTCTGGCAGTCCATACTGAGTATCTCCCTGAATGGTAAGGCGACGAAAGTTAATACAGCTACAAACGTAAATCTCAATATTAATGGAGTTAATCTCCAAGCTGTGCTTGACGCAGCAGTTGGAAGGACCGAAGCAGTGTGACATCTGCAAAGGAACGGGTCATCATTTTCCCATGAATGTAGGGACATAAAGAATGCAGTCTGTCACGACTGTGGTGAGTAAGGCCGCATCAGAACTAGATACCATAAAGCTGCCAAACAAGGTGCAGCTAAGCCTGGAAAGGCTAAGAAAGGAAACGCCTGAACTCACCTGATGAATGCCAAGAGGCAGTTCACGATGTCATCAAGTACATTCCTTATCATTTACCAATGATAATTTCTGCTAAGTGTCCTGATTTAATACAGGCAATAATAAATCTTCATAAACCATAAGCTTAGCAAACTTTTATATTATCCACAAGGTATAACTTACCAAGGAAATCATAGTAACCGATTCTTCTAAGTATCGGCAAGGGATCCTTCTGAAAAATCTAAGAGTACTCTTTCTTCGAATAGAGTACGACAATATATATTACTTTATTTTATTTTATTATTTTCTCATTGTTTTCTATCGACTACGAATGCCAAACTATGTTTGATAAAAGTGCCATATGAGGATTGGCGTATCCTAGTGTGTCCCATAGATTGCTTCCATGCCTGATCAGTATGGAGGTTTAATGCATGGAACCCCTGAGATATCCCAATGGTCATATTGTACCAAAGTCGACTAGTAGTATTCAAAGAAGATATCCAGAATGGAATTATCCAAGTAAATGTTCCTGATTAAGGAATTCGTGGACTAGTAACATAAGTGTGTCACTTAATTGACACAAGCAATGATTGATAAATTGGAGCCTGAGATTTGTAAAATCTCTGTAACCTCCTTGTACCTTAATTATCTTCTCCTAAGATTACCCTGTTTACCCCTGAGGGGCAGGTAGAGTTAAGGTTTATATCCCATTTAAGGCTGTATTATTATGAAATCTCCAAGACGGCTAGCACCATCATTGGAAGAATCGAAACCCTGATTAACTAAGTTTTAAAATAGAGGGTTCATATAGCCTAACTCAATATCCTGAGGATTCGGTATAGTTAATTATGAAAGACGGTTCTTTTTGCTTATGCATTTTTACCGCAACCCTAGTTAGGCAACAATTAAGAATTTGCCATCAACTGCCCAGAATCGTCGATTTGTTCGACTAGCTGTAAGGATTGACTATTCCTTAAAAAAAAAAATTGATTAAGAAGTGGTTGGAATAACCATCTCACCTTAAGATAAGCTTTCCTATAATAGTTGATGTATAAGTATCAAGGCTACTCCTTTGGAGACCTTGTATAAATGGATTGTTAAACATCTATTGTTAGGACAATAGATTGGTAAGTCCAATTATCGGGATCTGAAAGTTGCATTGGAAACAACAAATAAGATCACGCAAATTCATAATCATCTGTAAGATGCCAGAATTCGGCAGAAAATCAAGGATGAATGAAAATAGCAAACCTCCTAAATTCTTGATTTAGGAATAAGGTTCAACAATAGATATCACCCAGAAAGGGTGTGCCAAATCTGTTAAATTATCAGGCTAGTTAAGCTCTGAATATATATAGAATCATTCGAAGGAAATCGAATGTATCAAGATCAGGTAGCTTATAAACTAAAACCTATTTAAGGAGCTTGGCGGAGCTCGCAATACATTACACACTAGTGACTGAAAGGCGTGTTTCGCCAATAAGTCAAGAAACACTATCACATAATGTTATGCAAATTTATGATGTGATGAGCATCCTGTATCGATTGAGGATCGACAGGTTAAGAAGCTCCAAAAAAGGATACATGTACCTAATATAGGAGTCACTTTAGGAGCTTGGAAAGACTCTAGATATGTTATGGAAGTTAAGTCCATTATGCGACAAAAAGTACTTCCATCATTTTAGCAAATCTCGAGGTCGAGATTTCTTTTAAGGGGGTGAGGATGTAACACCTCGAAAATTCACGTCCTATAATGTATTGACACGTGTCATAAGCTTGAACGTGTGAAATTATATTTAGAGGGACTAAAGTTGACAAACATGGAAAGTATGTGAATATAAGGGTTCAAAATGTCAACAAGGGATAAATATACTTTACAGTAACCCTACATGATGTTCACAACCTCAACCGAATAAATCTTGGATCGTACGTGTTACACCCTAAATCATATTTGACAAAAAGTCGCAGCGGAAACACTAACCATAAAATTTCTTGCATTATAAATACCTCAACTGATTTAAACTTTTAACTTTAACTAAATTCTTAATCAAAAGTCTGTCATCCTCTTATTTGTTAACCAAAAACATAGCTTACATTTACTACATTTTACATTCAACGTCCCCGTACAATCTCTCTAGTGACTCGATCTTCGATCTCTATTCCTTGATAATCACCTGATCCGTACTACCTGCACTCACCACATACATTCAAACATTAGCACACAATGTATAAATGAGATCATTCGCGTACACTTCACGTTTCGTTCTTTAATAAACTTCAAGCATTTCATCTGCGTATCCATTTACTGGTGAGGCTTCATGGATGTACCTGCATTACTTATCATTCTCAAGGTACACCATTAGTAGCGTTAATCCTCAATGTGTCTTAATCATGCTTACATACGTACATACATTAAGCTTACATATGCATCTACATACGTGCATACACTCATACATACCTTTATACGTACCTACGTACACAACTACATACTTACATACCCTTCCCACAGCTTTACATACATGCATACGATCATACATATCCTTATACATACACATATACACATCTACATCCGTACATACCCTTTCTACAACTATACATACATACATACACTCATACATATCATTATACATACCTACGTACACCACTACTTACGTACATACCCTTCCTTCATCTTTGCATACATGCATACGCCCATACTTACCTACATACATACTTACGTAACTTCTACATACGTATACAAATACGTACAAACATACATACTCGCTTATCTACATATGTGCATACACTCATACATACCTTTATACATACATACATACTCATCTATATACATACAAACCTTTCCTACATTATTACATACATGCATACGATCTTACGTATCTTTTCACCTGCATACATACACATCCGCATACATACCTACTCGCATACATAACTACATGCTTATATACATTCGTAAAATGAATGTATCTGTACATACACATGCTTTCAATCACACTTACATATGCTTACGTAATTACCTAATTACATTCATACATACATATCAACTCATACAAAATTAAGGAGGCTTTCGGGAGCGTTACGGGTCAACCGGGAATGCATAACGCGAAAAACCGGGAAACAAGCAGAACAAGCCGTCGGCGACGGGCTCTATACCCGTCGGCGATGGGCTCGGGAAATGCCCGTCTCACACATCATCCCGTCGGCAGGAACTTAAGGCGTCGGCCACTTTCGCACTTTTGGGAGCCCGTCGGCGACGGGGTGGGAACCCGTCGGCGACGGCCTCTAGAAACGTTCCTTTTCTGCAGATCCGTTTCGTCGTCCGTACGCACTAAAACGCGCATAACTTTTGAACCGTTTACCCGTTTAACCTCCCGTTTCTTCCTACATGCTTGTAAATTCATATTCTATCATATAAACTTAAAATCCCATATCCGGGTTAAGGAAATTCCTAACTTATGCGTTTACGCCTATATTTTCATTTTCGGACAATTTTACCCATTCTTGTTTTCATCACACAACTCATTTGTTTTAGCCCAAAACTTGCATGAACATTACTACCATGATACCTTTACATTGTCCGGAGTTTCGTACTTGGGGTTTACACACCCAATCCCCGTTACCCGGTTATCATACCGTAACCCTTTCATACTTTTCTTCCCGATATAACAACAAGCCCCATCTTTGACCCGTTATATCTTCTTAACGAAAATCATCGATTTCATACCATCCATCCTCAATTGCCCTCAATCATCATACTTTAATTAATTAACACATATCCTTACGTAAACAACTAAGAAGTGATTACGGAAATCACTTACCTTGTGCATCCGCGTTCGTAACATCTTCCTTGCCTCATCTTGACCCGTTAGCCCTCCATGCTTGGTCCGTGCTAGTGTGGTTCCTATTCTTTCATGTCGTCATGCCATGATTATGTTAGTATTTATGCTTATTCATATTAACACATATCTTCCAATTTTTATCTATTTGACTTTCACTAACACGCATATGACATGACTTGTCAACCACATAGTTCATTATCTTCGAATTCCTAATTCGTTATCACACATAACACATAGTTGTTCTAACACGTATTCCATGATCTCTCGATTCTTATATTGGGTCAAAATACTTAATCATGTTATAAATTCTCGGTTGACTTTCAGAAAGTCAACCTTTTAGCATATAACTCCCAACTTATGAACACGCATTCATGTTGATATAGTAGACCATATTAATGACATGATATTCATTTCATACATAATGTTGTTTGACACAAACAACTACATGATCGCTTATTCACATACACCATATACACATACTTATGCTTTCATGATTCTACATTTGACAATCACATAGCCAAGTTAGACAACTTAACGTAATTCATAACATCACCCCTTTACTAGTATGGTCATATGTTATACATTTAATTATGCATTCACTTCTAAATCGCAATTAAGTGATTAATAGAAACACATGGCGAGCATTGCCCATTCAAGCATAATGTACAAGCCTCTAATGCATAATCTTAACAACACATACATTCAACCCGAATTCTTGTACTAGTTCCATCCAAAGCACACTCTTTAAGTTAGTATACCACTATTTACATCATTATCATACATCATTCACATATATCAAGCCACTTCCTAAAATCTCACATCTTAACTTCACTTAGGCATTTCATCATACACTTGGTGTGCGTACTACTTCCTAAGCATAAAGTACAAGCATTCTTTACATCTTCTTACTAGTTCATATCAAGATCATCAAATTCCCACTAATCCTCACATAACTTTCATCCTAAATCAAGGTCATTAACAATAATCCACAATATTCACTTCATATACATCAAAACCATACTTGATTAATCACATGCAACATCATCATCTTCATAACATTACCACTAGAAATGGGTTTCACCCTTAAACATCAAATTAACCTAAACCATGCATAATCCATGTTATATATGATGATTCTAACACATATCCATCATCAATTTCATACAATTTCGTGAATTACATCATAACCCGCTTTATGCATAATCACCAAACTAGCTTTTAAGACATACCTTGCGATCCCCTTGTGAAGGTGATCATTAATCTATGCTCGGTTATGAATTTGAGCTTCGTTTGACTCCTCAATTTGATGATTATGTTAGAACTAGGGTTTGGTTCATGGGGGTGTTCCCCTGATCGAGCTAGAACACACACGATGTGTGTGTTATGTGTGTGTTTGTTTTGTTATTAAAACATAACTTTCCCCTTTTTCAACTTTGGCCCCTCATGTTTATTACTTACTCATAACATTGGCAACACTCTTGTCTTTTCATACTTCTAAACACACGCTTAACTAGGTTAAATAGCCTAGTCATTTATTTCATGACGTGTCACATCATAACATTTAACGAATATAAATATTCGGGTTTTGGGGTGTTACAGTACGAAGCCAATTGTGAAAGAAAGTGAGGAATTACAAACTACAAGGGTTAAATGTGTCAACATGTTTAAAGGTATACCTCTGAGTGACCTTTTAGCGAACCCGGAGCTTTGTAATGCTTAATTATACTCACAAGAATGTGTGATAAAAATTTCACAAGGTTTCGTTAAGGTATGAGAAAGTTATGGCAATATTCGGATACGAGGGGTTAAAAACGTCAACGATTTAATTTCTCGCGATTTTTACGCAACCGACGAACGAACACGCAAACATCGACTACCGATCCTAATTTGCGTATTTTAGTATTAATATTATGCTCTACGATGCTTCCATGATGTTCGGGTGCGAAGACGGGCTTGTGGGCCTTGGGCCCAAGCCCACAAAACCGCCACTATATAAATAAAAAAAAAATAAAAATAAATAAATAAAAATCATTTTTCACCATCTCTTTCTCTCTCTAAAACTCTCTCTACTCTCTCTCTCTCTAGAAACTTTCCGGCGACTTTTCCGGCGACCGGCGACTTTTCCGGCGGCCGTTTTCCGGCCAAGAGTACACTTTTTCGACTATATCCGACGTTCCGGATCGCGTGGTGTGGTTAGTTTTAGCTAATTCTTAGCGGTTTGAGCTCTATGGCAACTCCGGCGACATTCCGGTCAAATTCCGGCGAGTCCGTTTTGAACTTTTGACTTTGCAGATGCTTCGATCGGGACTTTAGGAGCATTCCTGCACAGTTTCAAGAAATTCTATTCTCCGGCGAAATCTCGACTTCTGACATGATTCTGGCGAGTTCCAGCTATCAGTTTTCGATGAAAAATATATTTTTGGACTCCTAGTGACCTGTAGAGTCCATCGAACCACTTTCGACTCGGGTGAAAAATTTAAGTTCGGGACGCTCTCGGGCTCGACTTCTGACATGGTTCTGGCAATTTCCAGCCATCAGTTTTCGAAGAAAAATATATTTTTGGACTCCTAGTGACCTGTAGAGTCCATCGAACCACTTTCGACTCGGGTGAAAAATTTAAGTTCGGGACGCTCTCGGGCTTGGTTCAACTTGGTCAACAGGTCAAACGTGGTCAAAACTGGCCAAGGGGAAGTTTTGAGTCATGTTAGTGCCTCGGTTCAGTTTTGGGTTCGGTCAAACCTGGTCAACATCGGTCAAACGTGGTCAACTGCTGGTCAACGCAGTCAACACGAGGCTCGGTAAAAATTTTTACGATTCGAATTTTGTTATATTATGTGGGAATTAAACCCTTAAAAGGGTACCCTCTGATTCCCACTCTAACTAGGTCAAATGTCGGGTCAAACTTGTTTTTAAAAAATCAACAGAATGTGTAAATTACAATTTATGTATAATTAGCAATGTAGAACACATACAACCTATTTGATCATTAATATAACTTGGTAATTAGTGTAAGAACATGTCTAAACATGTTCAACCCGACAATTTCCTGTTTAGACCTGGTTCGGAACCGAAAGTCGCATAGTTTGACTTATACTTCGACTTTCAGTTCTGACCCGTTATGGTATGTTTTAGAAATACCTTAGAGCTTCATTTGGACCAGGTTACATGCTAGTATAATCCTCTGTGATTATACACCTCGGATCATTAGTTATCCAATTAATACGCATGATTCCGTTAATTGCTCATATGTTGACCATTATGCCCTTTTTACCTTAAAACGTGATTTATGAAAATGTAAAAGAGTAGAAACCTTAACTACTGATATATAAACTTGTATGCAAAGTTTGACATCAGTTTGAGGTGTAGAATAAGAGTTATGCTCGTTAGCGTAAAAATTAAAGCTTTATGTTAATAAAACGGCGTAATTAGCGTATAGCCTAGTTAAGCCTAGTTTTTGATACCAAATCTTTTACCCACTGATGTAATATATTATTTTGGGATTTTTAAAGTTTTTTAATAAATTTTAGGCTGAGCATAACTTATAGTCGTAGGCTTAATCCGGTAATTGTCGGTTTTGCCCTTACGGGCTATAAAATGAGTTTTACATATCTAAACGACTCCAAACCTTTTGCTACTAATCTTAAATGATAAATAATTTAGTTTAAGCCTTCTGGAATGGTAAAATATCAGCTTTATGAATCGAACCCGTAAACGGCTTTTAATCGCCTAATTAAGCGTTTTTAACGCATAGCATGTACTAAGAGTATTTTAAACATACCATGGGTGATACCTACTGATATTTGAGGCAAATTATAATATTTTAACAGTAAGCAAAGGTTGATAAACTCAGACTTCAGTTTTGAGCTTTTCGGCTTATGTGAAATTACCAAACTACCCCTGCGGGGCACAGTTTGCGATTAAATTCATTTCGGGCATAATAAAAGACATCTTACTGATGTCACAACATATATGAAGCATATTAACTTAGGAAACCTGTAAATGACTCTCATTACTACCCGTTACGCTTTTTATGCGTTCGGTTCGGTTTATGTAACTAGTTTACAAAAACTAGCCTAAACGGGTCAAACCTTATCGGTTTTATCTCAAAATCCAGAGTGTGCATGAAATACCCATATTAAACAAGTCTCTGAACTTGTAGGGTCTAAATCACATTCTATCCGGTCATCGCTTAATCGTGCGTACGAACCGTATCTTTGAAACTAGCCGGTCTAAGCTTAAGCTTAAATAAAAGACCCGTTAGGATTCTAATAGGTTATTTAAAAACCTTCATTCCAGATTTAGGAGCCCAGTAAAAGCTATCTGTACTTGCTGATTTGATACGGCTGGGATTGAATTTATATTTAGCTCAGGTAAATACTTTTAACTTATTTTCCCTATACGGGCTTGGGGTACGGTATATAAAATACCGCTTGGTCGGGGCGTTGAATCTTTAATTGAATGAATGATAATTAAAGTATTGAGATGTCTCGTTTAATATTGTTTTGTTTGCTTAAAGCCTTTGAGGGGTTAATGACCGTGTCCCGGATATCCCTGGCATCATTTTACGAAATGGCCACGACCTTAGCACACAGGTGTAGGCGTACACCTGTCAGTGTCTCATAATTAAAGTGGTGTGTCCATTGATCTTTAACCCGGCTCGATCCGGGCTACTGAACGCATAAGAAACATGTAAATCCCTACAAGTATTATATTTAAATAATTATCCCAAGTTATAAAAGGTTAATTTTGCCTCTGTGCATTTTAATCAAATTATAAAACATTTATGCCATGTGCATCCAAACAAATTTTAAATCATTTTCAAAATGAGTCGGTTGATTGTATTTACCAGTGTAAACTGACGTATTTTCCAAAAAGGCTAAGTGCAGGTACTAATCGGAATTGGCTGGCTACTCCTAGCATCATTAAAGAGTCTCGCAAGCTTAGATGCCTAAAGTCTGTTGAACTATTGTTTCCATTTTATTTTCGATCCGTCTGTGGATAAACAATCGACAGTTGTGATATATGATATTACAATATTATATTCGGTTGAATTATATCTTTTAAATTGCTTCCGCTGTGCATATTAAATATTGTGTTGTTTGACTATGATGTTGCCAACCACGTCACGATACTCCCCACCGGGCCCACCGGTGACACATGGAAATCGGGGTGTGACATTCGGGTTTGTCAAAAGGTCACTCAGAGGTATAAATTAAACATGTTGACACATTTAGCCCCTGTAGTTTGTAATCTCTCACTTTTTGCTTCGTATGATCCATGATTTATTCGTTTGATGTTATAAACATCATGTAGGGTTATTATGAAGTATATTTATTCACTGTTGACATTTAGAATACGTATATTCACATACTTTCCATGTTTGTCAACTTTAGTCCCTCTATAATATTTCCTTCACACGTTTAAACATTTGACACGTGTCTACACATTATAGGACGTGAATTTTCGAGGTGTTACACAACATGAAGCTTAACCCAGTCAAGTGCTCGTTTCTAGGGCACATCATGGGGAAACAAAGCATAAAATCCAACCCCCAAGGGATGTGCTAACAAGAAAGACTTTCGATGGAAAGCTTACAGCTTTGAAGCGTTTTACCTCAAAAGGAAGCCTTCAACCAAATGAAGCAACACTTGGCTTCACTCCCAGCCATTTTGGTTCCGGAAACCGGAGGAACGACCTCCACCTACCTATCGATTGCTGAAAAGACCATAAGTACGGCTCTGATTATTGAACTAAACAAAGTTCAGATACCCAAAACTTCAAAATTAGCAGAAATCAAATATTCTTCTTTGGAAAAACTTGCTCTAGCCCTAGTCCAAACGGCTAGAAGGCTTCGAAGGTACTTTCAGTCATACCCGATACAAGTGGTCACTGACTAACCTATTAAGAATGTGCTTGAAAAATCACCTATGTCCCGAGAAAAGCTGCCAAAGCCCAAGTCTCAGCTGACTTCATCATAGAAGTCCCTAAAGAAGTCACAACGGAAGTCAATACAGTCTCCACTGAACCCTTCGACCCCCATACTTGGAAGCTCTTTACCGACGAAGCTTCCAGCATTGAAGGGTTAGGAGCAGGGCGTGTTCTAATTGATCCTAACGAATTGGAATTCACGTATGCCTTTCGTCTTGAATTGCAAACTACAAACAACGAAGCTGAGTATGAAGCATTGATTGCCGGGCTCAAGCTTGCAAAACATATAGGTGTCAAAAGGCTTCAAGTCTTCACAGACTCGTTGCTTGTTTCAAACCAAGTAAGTGACAACTACATAGCCAAAGAAATAGGGTTCAAAAGCTTTAAGTCCTCACAAACTCTCTCAAGCCAAGACAATTACACCTACATAGCAAAAGAACCCAACATGTATTAGTACCGAGAGAAATCAAAGGAATTGATGAACACCTTTCAAATATGTTCTATCAAAAAAGTTCCAAGATCTCAAAACAAGAGAACTGATACACTAAGCAAGCTTGTATCTCTTACGTTTGCCCACCTTACCAAGAAGGTACTAATTGAGGTATTAAAAACCCCATCCATCCATCCAAAAAACTTGAGGTTCAAGATGTGATCACTAAAGAAGGGCCAAACTGGATGACTCCCATTGAAAAGTTCCTCAAAAATGGTGAATTACCTAATGACCAGACTGAGGCTAAAAGGGTTCGTATCAAGTCAAGGCAGTGTGTGTTACAAGGAGATATCCTTTACAAAAAGGATACCTTACACCACTACTACGATGCGTTGACCCAGAACAAAGCCAATATCTGATTAAAGAGGTTCACGAAAGGATATGTGGGGCTCATTGTGGCCCAAGATCGGTAGTGTCAAAGTTGATGAACCTCGGATACTTTTGGCCTTCCATGCATCGAGATACCTTCGAATAACTGCGAAAATGTGAAGCTTGACAGTTACATGCTCCGGTACCCAAAAGAACCAAACATGGCCCCGTTCCCACCTCCTCGACTTGGCCATTTCGTAAGTGGAGAATGGACATTGTTGGACCATTCCCACCAGCCAAAGGAGGAGTCAAGTTCTTATTGTTAGCCGTGGGCTACTTCACCAAGTGGCCAAAAGTAAAACTATTGGAAAAAATCTCAGGGAAACAGGTCATTGATTTCGTTTACGAAAACGTAATCTATTGTTTTGGGCTCCAGGGGTACTAGTCACGGATAACGGGAAGTAGTTTGCCAAGAATCCTTCTAGCTCCTGGTGTAAGGAGTTCAGAATAACCCAAGTATTCAGCTCGGTAGCTCACCCACAATCCAATGGCCAGGTTGATAGGACAAACCGCAACATTGTTGAAGGGATTAAATCTCGATTGGGAAGATACGACAACAACTGGCTCGAATAACTTCCCAATGTGCTATGGGAAATTCGAACAATCAAGAAAACGAGCCACAAGAAAACACGCTACAGCCTAGTGTTTGGATCAGAGGTTATATTCCTAGCCAAAATCGGAGTAACAATACAAAGAACATTCGACATCGACCTCGAATCAAATAAGAAAGAGACAATGTTGAATTTGGAACTCCTCGAAGAGGCTCGTGATCAAGCAGCCATACAAAAAGCGAGGTACAAGCAAAACATGGAATTGTATTACAATACACGTGTGAAGCATGAACGTTTCAAGCCTGAGAACCTTGTGCTTCGAAATAATGAGGCCTACAAGAAAGAAAGCCAAGAAAGCTTGGCCCTAAGTAGGAAGGGCCATACAATATCCTTAAAGCCCACAAAGGGGGATCATACAAGCTGGCAGGTCCGCAAGGCAAAAAGCTTCCCCGTCATTGGAATGGCAAAAACCTTAAAAGGTTCCACGTTTAACCAAAACGTGTTACAAATAGTGTCACACCCTCAAAATCCACATGCGAAGTACTACCGCGAGGTGTGTGACTGACCAGGATCCAGCCACTAATTATTTTGAACGGTTTAGTTATTATTACAAATAATGGTATAATTAGCGGCCAATTTAAATTTTACAAAAACATGGTTTAAGTTTGCAGCGGAGAGGAAGGAAGTACATATCGTAATTTAAAACCACAAGTTTATTAGTTATGAACTTACAAACCACACACTCCATCCGATTGCAATGTCCGTCTTAACAATATTGAGCAACCTGCAAAGCATGCAGTAGGGTATCAACATAATGTTGGCGAGTCCACGAGTTGTCCAGTTTTAATTACCAAAAACTTGTTTCACCAGTTAATTTATCCGTTTATACATGCGATGGGGAGCTACCCCATAAGTAAGCGACTAAACTGTTTTTACAATACCGAATACTATTCATCCGTACGTTTCCGTAGAGTGCCCCGTTTGTCAATGTTCTATCATCATTGACGGTTGCCAGAGTACATTAGTTCACGCCCGATCCCATACGCGGGCACGGTGTGAGGTTGGTGAGACCTAAATAGCGCTATCAACTAATAACTCGTTCGCCTGACCCCGGCGACTAATCGGTATTAAGAAGTGAGGACTTGAGTGATAGAGTTTTGTTTAGTGTTGCTTGTTGCATCCAGTATAAACAGTAATTAACTAAAAGTCCCATTTAAGGGGAGAGAAGTAGGTTTGTATCCCTTACGAGGGGATATCGTTGTTTAAGTTTCCGTTTCCCAATCACCGGGAACGCATGCTTTATTAGTTGTGAACTCACCTTTGCTTTGCTCGGTTGATAATTTACTTGTGTCACGTTGGTCAACCATACCCAAAAGGTGAAGAGCAGGAGGTAGTGTGTGCGACCCGAGACCGAGCCAGACTAGATCCGAAACCTCCAAAGTTGCTGAGCCGAAATATGAAATGAAACCCGAGCCAGAGCTGAACCCGAACTGAAAACAACCCAAAGTCGACTCAGAACTCTCGAACTCACGACTGACCTGACCCGAGACGAACATTTCCATCACCGCCCTGAACCCGACAAGACCCGAGCAGAACCCGACACTCGCAACAGAGCTTGAACTGCTCTGAACGGAGTCGCCGCTGCTGTGTACCATCGCCGGCTGCCTGCATCTCGTCGTCATCATCATCATCTCATCACGTCCTCATCGTCACCGGGAAAAGAGAGAGAGAGAGGGGGGGGGGGTTTGTTGGAGAACAACCAGCCGTCGGAAGCCGGTAGTTTGGCCGGCACCGGCCGGCATGTCACCGGAGGATTTAACGGTGAGGGAGAGTAGGGATGGGTGTGTGTGTCGGCTGCCATCTTTTGGGTTCTAGGGTTTTGGTTGAAGAGAATAAAATGAGAGGGGGGGAATGTTTAGGATAATTAAATATGGTGGGTTTTAGGTTTAGAGGGTGGGCTTGGGCCTAACCCGAGCGTGCGGCCTAACCCAAGTGTGCGTGGATCCGTTATTGCTTAACATCTCGCATAAGCGGACGGGTCCGATTCATTTTTCTAGATGCGTAAACAGTTGGGCCGATAAATCTTTCATCGCGTTCTATTAATATTTTGCAAATAATAATAATATTACTAATAACAGTGACATAATTAACTGCGCGTGTTACCAAAATGCCCCTTTTTCATGACATCAAGAGTGCAGGTTGTCACATTCTCCCCATGTTACAGGAATTTCGTCCTCGAAATTTAAGCTAAGACATGCGATTCACTCTAAATATATATACTTAGATTTCCATTATTATACGTAGATACAAGCAGTTTCATGAATGTCCACAGAACGAACATGTAAGCCACACAGCACATACAGTCACATAGCACGAAAAATTATGTAGCGCAAGATCCACAGAGTTCGTACGTATTTCACATAGTATAGAATTTCACAAATTTAATTATAACATCCAAGTAACGTACAGGAAGACCCAAAGTGTCACATTATCCCCAAGTTCAAGAAATTTCGTCCTGAAATTTAGCACGCAGCCACTGACAAGCTAGTGTGTTTAAACGTTTTCGTGGGGTGTCACATCATCCCCTTGTTGGCTTGAAATTTCTTCTAGAAATTTCAGTTGTAGCTTCAGTGCTGTAAGTAATGTTTGCAGACAACTGGGGATACGTGCTCATCAGCTGGTTTTCCCGCTCCCAGGTAAACTCTAGGCCACAGCGTGAGTTTCAACGAACTCGGTCTGTTGGCATATTATACCACGCTTGAGGGTTTCGATTTCTTGATCCTTGATCTCAACCGGTTCCTCAAAGAAGCGTATTTTGTTGCTGACCAACGAATGTTTCATCTGACAATCACTTCTTCAGATTAGGCACGTGAAAGACGTTGTGTACCGCACTCAGCTCTTCAGGCAGGTTTAGTCTGCAAGGCTACCTTACCGATCCTTTCGGAAATTTCGAACAGTCCAACATATCGCGGATTAAGTTCGTCCCGTTAGTCAAAACGTACTACACCCATCCAGGGTGAAACTTTAAATAGAACCCAGTCTCCGACTAGGAATTCAAGAGGTTTCCTACGCTTATCCGCGTTGTCTTTCTGACGGTCTGGAGCTGCCGCCATGTGTTGTCTATTCTGGGCAATCCTGCCCGTTGTGTCAAGTGCAAGTTTTGGGCTGGTAATTTGGCTTCCGCCCAACACAAAGGTGACCAGCATCTGCGTCCATGCGATGCCTCAGATGGTACTGCCTGAATGCTAGTGAGGAAGTGTCACTCATTCCCACGGTCGATATCACATGTTCTCAGCAAGCCTTTGAGTGTTCGGATGGTGCGTTTGGCCTGACCATCAGTTTGCGGGCGATAAGTGGTGCTCATGCCTAATCAGTGAGCCAATAGTCTTTTATGCACAGCCTTGCGACGAATCGGATGCAAAACAAGGGTTACAATCAGATATAAGAGAAGTTGGCATCTCGTGCCTAGTATCTTCTACTCCCCAGTAGATGGCTGTCAGTTCGAGAATTTGTCAGTTTATTTGGTCGCGTGCCGTTACCAGCAGACATTTCATCAATGTCTTGGACAGGATAGAATTAGATAGAAGTACCTCGTAGATTATCTTCCACTTGCTGGAGTTGTGGATTTTTGAGCATCTCCCTAATGTCAGGTGATACTCTTTTGAGTCAAAATCGTGAGGGGTTGCGTATACTGTCGAGAAATGCGGGCGTTGCGACGTTAAAAGTCGTGCATTGGGGACTTGGAGCAAGGAGGTTTTTGCGTGGTAGAAGTACCAGGGTAGTGCGTAGGAGTCGTCCATTTCCCACTGGTTTTCGGGATAGGTTCGGGCGTCGTCGAAAGAAACAAGTGTTGAATTTTGACAGCATGGAATAAATTCTAGTGTCATAACTAGGTGTTGATCGTATCGAGTTTGAAGAACAGTGCTTGCGATACCCGTTACCCCCGGGGTATCCTTGGCTTGTTGCTCGAACGAGTAACATTCGTAGGAAGTATTTCATCCAAACGGAGATTTGTGCAGAATAGAGTAGGATAAGAATCAGGGAATTCATAACACGAGTAGCAAGGTAATGTTTGAAGGGTAGTCAACATTGGTGCGTTCAATTTGAGACAAAACATAGAAGGCTTGGTGGTCGGCAATAAGGATTTATCTGGTGTCGATGAGGTAGCTGGTCGTACACCAGCCGTGGGCGATTAGGATAAAGAAAGTCATTTTGCCGATAAGAGGTGTTACGTCAGTATGAATGGCATAACAAGAACCAATGACAGAGAAGGACAGTCGTCGTATGGGTCGGGGGGTTAAGGTCCACTGAAACGTCTAACAAGATGTTCTGAGCTGAGCCTATGCGAACAACGAGTTTGTGATCTCCCAAACCGGTAAGTAACCAAATTTGAATAGACTGCCGAAATCGTGAGGATGAGTCCGAAGTAGTGCTTGTGTCGTCGAAAGGCTTCCATGTAATAAAAACATGTCCGAAAGGATACGTTTGGATCACACGTCTCAATTTTTAAGATTCAAGAAGTTTATTGACTAGCAGTCGAGCTTGCTGAATTTCCCCAAACTAGAGGGAAATTTGGTCAAGGTATCAGTATGAGGAGGGGGTTTCGATGTGAAACTGTGAAAACAGGTTTTCAGGAAAGTACGATTGAAGTAACACATTGTTGAATTTCAAGGGATAAAAAGTTTGCTGACTAAAGGTCGAGTTTGTTGAATTCACCAAACTGAAGAGAGATCTGGTCAAGGTTTCTATACGAAGAAACGTGGATGTCGTGATAAAGAAACGATAGGAGCGGGGATACCATCTGAGCAAGAAGCGCGAATTCGTACAAAAGCTAGCGAAAGGATCCACGGAATCCGGAAAGTCGTCAAAGAATAACGGTTCTGGATAAGGTAAGCATCTAGGTCACCGTACTCATAGGTGGGTTGAATGGCTCGTATCTTCGTCTTGCCACGCCTCCAAATACGCCGGTTCGTAAGAAAGATATCACTTTGTTGGGTTTTGGGGCGTGCTAAGGCATAAGGTTCAACTTGAATAAGGATTAACCATGTAACGAGGGATTAGGGGGAACTAACTTCGTGGTCGATGGAAAGGTGATACGATTGCCGGCATTACAATGAGAAGCATGCACCACGCATGCTTTTCGTGTTCGAGACGTGCAAACTGAAACCCGAAAAGTGTAGACTTACTAGAATGCTTCAAGAATCCAGGTCATTAGTCGTGTGAGTGAACAAGTCTCACTACTTAGGTCGGGGAAAAGAAATATGCGAGTAAAAAGGATGCGAATGACGTCGTCGTTCCTTCTAATATCCCATGATATAGGGGTGGCTCCCTTTCGTCGATTCGTTCTCGTAACCTCTCTATGTGCTTCGTAGCAGGCCTTTCCTGGGCAGGTCTATCGAGTGGACGTCTCCCGCGTCGATTCGCAGTCCAGGGATGATATTAGGAAATATGTGGATGAGGGCTTGGAATAACTGGTTCCTTGCCCTTAGTGTATCGTGGTTTCGAACCACAACTTAGAAGGACTCGCTCCTGTTTAACACGTAACACGCTTGCCTAGCCTTCGTATGGCCCACTGTGGTAAATACTAAATATGCGCATACATACTAACACATATATGCTATTTATACACATACACACATGCGTGTTCACACACATAAGTTATGCACAAGTAAATGTCGTTAGACTACCATTACGAGGTGAGTATCTGAGGTTGACGAACCTTGCAATCCGGAGTGTGGTGTCGTTGTGGCTTCCTCTAAAGAACGGTTATAGTCTGGTTTTCATATAAAAATATTTTATTTTCCAACCCAAAAATATTTTATATTTAAAACCTAGTTGGCTATAACCAATGGCTCTGATACCAATCTGTCACACCCTCAAAATCCACATGCGAAGTACTACCGCGAGGTGTGTGACTGACCAGGATCCAGCCACTAATTATTTTGAACGGTTTAGTTATTATTACAAATAATGGTATAATTAGCGGCCAATTTAAATTTTACAAAAACATGGTTTAAGTTTGCAGCGGAGAGGAAGGAAGTACATATCGTAATTTAAAACCACAAGTTTATTAGTTATGAACTTACAAACCACACACTCCATCCGATTGCAATGTCCGTCTTAACAATATTGAGCAACCTGCAAAGCATGCAGTAGGGTATCAACATAATGTTGGCGAGTCCACGAGTTGTCCAGTTTTAATTACCAAAAACTTGTTTCACCAGTTAATTTATCCGTTTATACATGCGATGGGGAGCTACCCCATAAGTAAGCGACTAAACTGTTTTTACAATACCGAATACTATTCATCCGTACGTTTCCGTAGAGTGCCCCGTTTGTCAATGTTCTATCATCATTGACGGTTGCCAGAGTACATTAGTTCACGCCCGATCCCATACGCGGGCACGGTGTGAGGTTGGTGAGACCTAAATAGCGCTATCAACTAATAACTCGTTCGCCTGACCCCGGCGACTAATCGGTATTAAGAAGTGAGGACTTGAGTGATAGAGTTTTGTTTAGTGTTGCTTGTTGCATCCAGTATAAACAGTAATTAACTAAAAGTCCCATTTAAGGGGAGAGAAGTAGGTTTGTATCCCTTACGAGGGGATATCGTTGTTTAAGTTTCCGTTTCCCAATCACCGGGAACGCATGCTTTATTAGTTGTGAACTCACCTTTGCTTTGCTCGGTTGATAATTTACTTGTGTCACGTTGGTCAACCATACCCAAAAGGTGAAGAGCAGGAGGTAGTGTGTGCGACCCGAGACCGAGCCAGACTAGATCCGAAACCTCCAAAGTTGCTGAGCCGAAATATGAAATGAAACCCGAGCCAGAGCTGAACCCGAACTGAAAACAACCCAAAGTCGACTCAGAACTCTCGAACTCACGACTGACCTGACCCGAGACGAACATTTCCATCACCGCCCTGAACCCGACAAGACCCGAGCAGAACCCGACACTCGCAACAGAGCTTGAACTGCTCTGAACGGAGTCGCCGCTGCTGTGTACCATCGCCGGCTGCCTGCATCTCGTCGTCATCATCATCATCTCATCACGTCCTCATCGTCACCGGGAAAAGAGAGAGAGAGAGGGGGGGGGGGGTTTGTTGGAGAACAACCAGCCGTCGGAAGCCGGTAGTTTGGCCGGCACCGGCCGGCATGTCACCGGAGGATTTAACGGTGAGGGAGAGTAGGGATGGGTGTGTGTGTCGGCTGCCATCTTTTGGGTTCTAGGGTTTTGGTTGAAGAGAATAAAATGAGAGGGGGGGAATGTTTAGGATAATTAAATATGGTGGGTTTTAGGTTTAGAGGGTGGGCTTGGGCCTAACCCGAGCGTGCGGCCTAACCCAAGTGTGCGTGGATCCGTTATTGCTTAACATCTCGCATAAGCGGACGGGTCCGATTCATTTTTCTAGATGCGTAAACAGTTGGGCCGATAAATCTTTCATCGCGTTCTATTAATATTTTGCAAATAATAATAATATTACTAATAACAGTGACATAATTAACTGCGCGTGTTACCAAAATGCCCCTTTTTCATGACATCAAGAGTGCGGGTTGTCACAAATAGTTCCCAAAAGTTGTTCTATTCCCCTAGTAATCGAATTACTTTGAAATAAATGAACGACGAATCAAAATTTGTCTTTCTATCCTATAATCAGGTTGAGAACCTAGCAAGAAACTCCATGGCAAGGGCCATGTAAGGGGATGAGCTCCCAGGCCACATCGCTCAATAGGTTCAAGGGTTGAATGGACCTATAGAAGGGGTGAGTTCCTAAATCAATACAACTCCATGAGACTCATAGAAATCTTAAAAAGCATGTCTCATAGACGGGTTTGAACAGCCTACACCAAATGTTCCTTAAGCCCTAACATTGGCTTACGAACCAAAAATACTCTAAGTGAATGTCATACATAGGATAGAGGTTGTATCTTCTTGTTAAAAATATCCTAAGGCTAAGTGACTGCAGCACTGAACCCTTTAAGGTATAAGTAACATAAGATGCACCGCCCAAAACAAAGACAACATACAAAACCAATGAAAACACAAGGGAGTAAACAGAACAACACAATAAACATAGCAAGATAAGTTAAAGATAGCAAAGGCCATACTGGCCATCAAACATAAAACATTGTCCACAAGCCTTCAAGGCTTTAACCACCAAGGGATCTAGGCGGTTCCTTTAAAATAAAAAGATGCTCAAACAAGCAAACCATAACATTGTTCGACATGCTAAGAAAGCTATGAATTGAGGTTTTTTCTTCACTTAGCAACGTCAGGGATGGTAGACTTTGTTGCATCATCCTTCTTCGAACCTCCATCATCTTGGGTCTTTTTAGCCTTCCTCTTTTACCTCCCTGTTGCACCCGCTGCCTAGGAGGCTTCAAGGCTTGAACCCTTTGAGCCCTCACCACCTTCAGAACACGTTCCCTCGCTATCCCCGAAGCAAGGACGTTTATTCAAGAGGGACTTCAATGCTTCGTTACAAACAGCCTCATTAAGGCCCTTAGATTTTACCTCCTACAAGACAGGCAAAGGTTTACCAAAACACTTGGAGACTTCACCCACATAAGGGTAAATCATATGCTCAATCTTAAAAATTGTTCCCTTGAAGACTTTGAAGGCTTTGGGTTGAAAAAGAGAAGACTTTTCCTGAGGCTCCCCAGGTTCACAAAGCTTTGTAACCAGCAAACAAACCTTGGTGTCTCACATGAGCAAGAAGTTCGGTGTACACATCACCCAAGACTTTGTTTGAACTCCGACAAATGGAGAAGATAGGTAACCACTTGATGAAATCCATGCTCAATGAGCCATTTATTATCACAAATTGCATGAGAAAGTGAAGCCTTTAACCCTTCTTTCTCCTCCAAGAAGGCCTTTTTATGAACCTACAAGGCAGCCTTATCGACCCAGACTTGAACCTTGTCAGCCTCCAAGCGTTTTTCCAACTCAACCATATCAGTCTTGTGTGGGAAGAAAACTCCTCAAATCTTCAAACATCAATGCTTTCTCCTTCTCAGTGTAGCCCTCAGTTTCTTTCAAAGCAACCATTGAAGTTTTCATCTTATCCCTCTTCTTCGAAAAGACTTCATATCCTTGCATCCTTTTGCGAAATCTGGATACATCCTCTAGAAGCAAGGCAACAAGGTTGCAAGCACCCATCATCATTTTCGAAATCATTAGTTCATTGTCCATAGACGAGCAAGAACCTCGAACAGTAGCAAAATGGGTAAAAACATCCTCACAAACGGATGAAGACATGAAGTTGTCACCAACTATGACCTTCCAATCCGGCACATAAACCTCTTCTGGATCAACATTGGTGGAACCTTCACCACCCTTCCTTAAACCCTTCAAGCTCACAACCTTCTTACCCGCTGCTTTACTCTCCTTAACAATCGCCAAGGGCAACTCCTTGTCTTTTTCCCTGAACCCCAACTTCCGAGTCGTCCGAAGCCTCTATGTCATCACTTTGTTCCACTGGCTCAGAGGCCGATGGTAGTTCAGCTCCCTTCAACATACGTCGGATAGAAGCTTTGGAAGCACCAAACCTAGTAAAGCGTTCGACATTTGGAACGTTCACATAACCTGAACCCTCGAACCTGTGTTCGGCACCTTTGGCAACAGCATCTTCGCCGGAGGTAGCCTCAGCATCCCCAAACACAACATCAGAGGTATCATCACTCTTTATAAAGCATAAGGAAAAACATCATACCCTGATCATCCCGCATGAGCACAGGGTCACGATCTGGCTTGTCCCACAAGATGCTCACACCCATTAACACTAAAAGGTGTTCAGGAAAGGGACGAAGCCTCGAAGGACATTTCCTAAATGGCTTTTAACAACAAACTATCTAGTTAGGACTAAAATGGCTCAAGCTTGTCTAACACAGCATCAGCTCGAAAGGAACAATGGACTCTGAAATCCAGAAAAATCGGTCCTTCCAAGAACCAAAGGTAGTAACCATTGAGGAAGTCAAACAAACATCAACTTGGGATATCTCAAACGTGACCCAATCGTCGTTCTTGGTCAAACGGAAGAAACATCGGAACAACAACGATGGGTCATACCCTATCATAAAACCTCAAAATGTAAAATCCCAGCAAGACCTTGAGGACGCAACTGAACAAACGACACACGATAATACTCTAAAATATTCAGAACAAAGACTGAAAATGGATGACACAAGTTGGAAAAGTCGAAATGACAACAATAAAGAGCAATCGAACCAGCGGGACACTGATCGATCGATCTGTCTAAACCCAGAGCCACCGGATTAAACTTTAGATCGATCCCCCATTATTTACAAAAAGCCTCAACTTCCTCTAGTGAGACAAGAATAACTCACATACATATCTTTGCTAGCACCCAGGAGAGACGATCGAAAGAAAAAAGAAAGTGAAGTCTAGGCAATTATTATTACACAAAAGGCAAAAAAACTGCCATCCATCACATTAACTGTCATTTCAAAATTCAAATCCAAAAAACTTAGACGCATGATAACCTTTCAAGCATTGAAGCCTTTAAGCAATAAAAATCGTGTACAAAAGTCAGAAGCATTTGAGCTTACACCCCAAATACCTCTGACTTGGGGGGCTGATGACGGGGGTAGCTCAAACCTTAATAACCTGATTAGAAACACAACAGCTTAAAAGGTTGAAAGGTCAAAAGGTTCGGAAATAGTCCAACGGTCATGAACAGTAAAAAGACAAGTCAGAGCCTTGTCACATCACCCTCTGCGTGTCCAACACTCTCACAGCCGTAAAAGAGAGTACGTGCACAGAGAACCCCCTTTTACCCGCAGGTCTAAACCCTTCAACCCTCAAATGGGCAAGTCCCTCACTGTAGCCAAGGATCACTGGTCAAAGGCTTCCTCTTATAGAAGATTCTTTCCCTATAAATAACAGCCTCTTGCCATTCATTCCAGCCATTCCAGATCAACTCAGATCACCATTGATCTCTGATCTTACTTCTCCTCTCTAGAACTTGCTCCATGCTTGTTCTATTCTCGGCTCACTACAATATTATCTCACTTAACATAGAAATTCTGGGTTGAACCCTTCAATCCAGGATTCAAAGTGAATAATAACAAAGTGATCCGCCTCCACGTGCTACAAACGTGGGGGGACCCCACGACCTGCATTAGGCTAATCGAAACCTTGAACCCTTTTACCCCGGAGATATCGCTACAGGCCTTGGTCTTGTATTTGTTGCATCAACAGATGTGAATGCTCTTAGGTTATCAAAGTATCAGCACGAATTCTTCAAAAACAAACAAGATACGATGAAAAGTAAAATAAAACCTGCGTTAGATGATCTGATTGTAGTATTTACATAATATCCTTCTTCAAGCAATCTCTTGATCATCCATGATGCTAAAAACCCAGTTCCTCCGGTTACACAAACACTCCCTTTCTCCATATATTATTTGATCCCCATTTTATAAAAAGAAACTTATGGGTGAAGATGATGACGTCGATCTCAGTTAGAATGCAACACTTGGGCAAACTTTTTGCATGTGATCACAAAGCGGTCCACGTTAGGTGGTGTGGATCCCTATCGTTTTCAATTTTTGGTTAGGCATGTTTCAATATTTTAGCAGAATCAATATATGTGTAAAATATATAAATAATTAGCGACCACAAGAAACCAAAAAAAAGTTATTTAAAAGCGATATGGTTTACTTTAAAAAAAAAATCTTTATTATATGTGCAAAATTATATACATAATTACAACCACAAGAAACCAAAAAAAAGTTATTTAAAAGCGGCATGGTTTACTTTTTTTAATTTCTTATAATAATAATTCTTACAATTTTTCAGAATATATGTGTACCACACCTACACGTTTTATAAACTTTAAACTATTTAGGACTATTTAGGGGCTGTTTGATAGCCTCTTAACGGTTACATTAAGAGGCTACCCCTTAACGAATAAGAATTAAGAGTGTTTGGTTTGTAAAATAAGAACATTTTAATAATTTAGTAGCCTCTGACCGATTCAGTTTTAAAAAGTCGCTGAATGAAAAATTAGGCATGTATACCCTTTGTCCTAGCCACACCTTCTCTCAAACACATCTGACAACAAGATTTCCACCACCGCTCGATGAAAGATTTCTGCCTTAATCGGTCGTCACTTGTCACTCGTCACCGGCACTAGTTCGGCGAAGCCACTCACGAATTAGCCACTCACGCAGGTATTCACTCTTCTCCCAATCTTTGTTTTTGCCCTCAACGGTTTCAGCCGTAATCATTCACTGTACCTAACACCACCATTGAAACCCTAACTGCCCCCCTCTCCTTCTTCGATTTTGGTTGGGATGGTGGTGCAGTGGTGGGGACGATGGTGGGGATGATGGTGGTGTGGTGGGGATAATGGTACAATGGTGGGGGTGGTGGTGGTGCGGTGATGGAGGGTGGTAGTGGTAGGATGGGTAGAGAGAGAGAAAGTGCAGTGTATGAATTGTGTAAATTTTATTCTTTTATATATTTTATATAATAGAGTAAATTACTATTTTGGCCCATGTGTTTTAACCAGCTTAACTCTTTTAGTCCACAAAGGATTTTTTTTAACATATCAGACCCTAACATTGCATTTTATAACGGTTTTGGCCCCTAACACTAACCATGTTACTTTTTTCTAGTTAAGCATAAGGGTATTATGGTCCTTTTATAGCTTAGGGGCTGTTTATGTAAGTTATGAAGTTCTTTTAATATTTTTTTGTGTAATTAATTAATATTTTTTTTATTTCACGATTATTATTTAACAAAATGCGTTTTAAATATAAAATAAATACATATTTCTTTAACAATTTGTTTTTTTAACCTTTTATAACCATTTAACATTTTTAAAATCGTTTCTTTTTAAACTGTTTGTTCTTCAAATCGTTCTTTTTTAAGTCCTTCATTTTTTTTTTAAATTGAACACTTATTTTTTACCATTCTATTTTAAAACATATGTATTTACATTTTTTTAAACAACTTAAAATTGTTTATTTTTAAAGTTTCCTTTTAGAACCGTTTTTGTGAAACATTACCATTATTTTTAAAGCGCCGTTTGAATCCTTTATCCTTTTTAAAATCCTCCATTTGTTGGACTACTTGTTTGTTTGAAATGCGTTCTTTTTTTAAACCTTTGTTTACTAAAATCAGTTGATTTTTAAAACCTTAATTTTTAACACATTTTTAATACCATTTGTTTTTTTTTATAAATGTTGTTTTTTTACTCTTGAAAAAACTGTTCGTTTGTTTAAAATTATTCATTTTTACCTTTCTTTTTTACAAAGTTTTTAAAACAATTGTTAAAAAAAGAAAGGTAAAAATGAACAATTTTAAACATACAACTAGTTTTTTTGAAGATTAAGAAAACAACATTTATAAAAAAAACAAATGATATTATAAGAATATGTTAAAATTTTAAGGTTTTAAAAAGCGAATTATTTTAGTAAACAAAATGTTTATAAAATGAACGAATTTCGAACAAACAAGCAGTCCAAAAATTGGAGGAGTTTTTAAAGGATAAAGGATTCAAATGGCGCTTTAAAAATAATAGTAATGCGTTACAAAAACAGTTCTAAAAGTAAAGCTTTAAAAATTAAAAATAAAAAAAAAACGACTTTAAACAATGAATTGTTTAAAAAAAGTTTAAATACATGTGGTTTTAAAAAAGAATGGTAAAAAAATGAACTGTTCAATTTTAAAAAAAAATCAAGTACTTTAAAAAGAACGATTTTAAAAACAAACATTTTAAAAAGAAACGATTTTAAAAATGTTAGACGGTTTTAAAAAGGTTAAAAAACAAATGTTTTTAAAAATGACATTTATAAAAAACAAATTGTTAAATAAATATGTATTTATTTGTATATTTAAAACGTATTTTGTTAAATAATAGCCGTGAAATAAAGAAATAAAATATTAAGTAACTACACAAAAAAATATTTAAAAAAACTTTATAACTTACATAAACAGCCCCTAAGCTATAAAAGGACCATAATACCCTTAGGCTTAACTAGAAAAAAGTAACATGGTTAGTGTTAGGGGTCAAAACTGTTATAAAATGCAATCTTAAGGTCTGATATGTTAAAAGATTCATTTTTAGACTGAAAGGGTTAAACTGATTAAACAATAGAGGCCAAAATAGTAATTTACTCTATATAATATATAATTGTTTTTATATATAATATTAAAATATTATGCCTTAAAGACTTAATCATTAAACTCTTATGCATATGAGAGTTGTATTTTGTGTGTAAATGTCTAAATTGCCATGGTAGTTAACAGACTTGATGGATATTAAAATTCTGAACAAAAAAGGTTACAAAATAAGAGTTTAGAAACTTGTTAAACATTTTAATTTTGAACTTAAATGTTAACACCGCTAAAAACATAGGAACTCAAAAACCAAGTTTCTCTATTTACTAGGAAAACAACGAGGCTCAAAAAGATAAGGTAAAACACTCTTTGATATCTCCTTAGTTTGTATAATAAATTATGTTATGTTAAATTAGGCTGTTCACGAGCCGAACAGGTCAAACCTTTGCTCGTGCTCGGTTCATTTACAAACCAATCCGTTCCTAACCGAGCGTTTTTTTTCATCCGAGCCAAAGTCGAGCGAGCGTCTTTCAATCCGAGCATTTTTCGAATGAACGTCGAGCGAGTATCGAGGGTCGCATAACAAAAAGGAAAGTGACGATGGGGGTGCTAGTTATTAGAATAAAGTGCAGTTTTCGTCCCTAATGTTCCGTCCAATAGAATACAAGTAAAAATTTAACAAATAACAAGGAATATAAAGACACTCAACTAGTTATTTCTAGATTAACTAAGCGGGAATATAAATCGTCGACCGATTGAACCATACCCTTGTTGAATAATCGGAAGTTTGAAATTGAAAGAACCGATTGAAGCAAAACCCTAGCGAGTTGGCGTCTTGGCGAGTAGCGATGGAGAAATTGAATAATAATGGCCAGTTGGGGGTTTTGATTAGGGTCTTGTGCTTCTGAATCGAATGACGGGTCTTGTACTCAGGGGCGAGACTTTGTTTTTATCAGATTAGGGTTTTATATTCAGAAGGGGATGACGGAACAGTTTGTTGCTCGTCTACCTACTATCCATATGTAATTTGTCCTGATGATTTGAATGAAACTTGCAAATATTGGATCAAAAAACAATTTACACAAATGGACATTTAAGTATTGGATAACGGACTATTGGACCAAACATTGTTAATGTGCGTCTCTAGTTCTTTTTCTTTCATTAAAAATGATACATATAAATATATATTAAAAGATAAATCAAGCCAACCAAGCAGAACCGAACTGAGTGGACCTCTGCTCGTGCTCGGTTCGTTTACAAACAAGACCGATTTGAACCAAATTTTTTTAATCGAGCTGAATCAAAAGAGTAAATTCTAAAAAAAAATTAAGCGAGCATCAAACAGGTATCAAGCGCCGAGCCATTTCAACAACCCAATACTAAATCAACATTAACAAAGAAATTTATGACCTGACTCACAAAAACTTAAATCAACATTAACAAAGAAATTTATGACCCGACTCACAAAAACAAATGTTACTATTAAAAAATCCGATCGATTCCGACCCACGTCACAAGATTCAGATATAATCAAAACCCAGAAACAAAAATCTTGACTATTTAAAACCCTTTTGGGGGTTTGATTTCTTCCTTCAATTTTAAACTTTCGTTAATTTCTATTGATTCATTTGACGAGTGTTATGTATAGATCTGGAGTTGTGATGGCATGGAACGTGTTCAAATTCTGTACGGCCCTTCGAGGTTTAGGGTCGATCATGATCTTGTTGGTTCTTGGTGTTGTTGGTGTCACCTATTACGCCGTCGTTTTGTGTAATTACGGCCCTGCTTTGACCGCCGGTGGCTTTGACTCACTCGTTGCAGTTCTAATTTTAATCGTATTTCATGCTCTGGTAATAAGTTTTTTAATTGTTGTTAAAATTTATATTTGTATGTGTTTTCTTAATTATTGTTAAATTTCAAGGTGTTTTGTGACTTTTTAATATTGCAAGTTAAGATTAATTAATTCATTCATTCATTCATTAAGTTTATATGAGAAAAATTGAGGAATTTCAGCTGCACAAGTTGTGATTTAATGAAATTCTAGTTGTGTAAAGTATGATTGAGTTGAAATTTAATTGAGCTGAATTTGATCATGTACAAAATGCCATGAATTTGATTGGATATAGAGTAGATGTTTGGTAATTTAAGGAAAATTTTAGTGGTTAATAGTAAATTCTTTTTTCTGTTTTAGCTCACATTTAATTTGAGGAATTTAATTAAAAAGAAAAAAATAATGTTATGATTTTCAAGATAAGATTGCTATTGACCTCACTTCACTGTTATAATTTTTGTAATTTGAATTACTTGTTAATAAATATCATGAACTTATGTATGTTTCGAGACGAGATTTAGGCTCTAATCGGGTGTTTGGATGTGCGGTTATGAACTGAATGTTGTGATTTTAAGGAATGGGTTCTGATATAGATAATGAGTTGTAAAAAGTTATAGATAGCTAGGTAATGTCACACTTATCTCAATTCTGAGTTTTTTACGGTTTCTCCTTTCCTGTTATACAAATCTGATTATTTTGGTCATAGGTAGTTAGGAAATATAAATAATTAGTTTAAATGCACGTCCAAACACCCTGTAATTTGATACTTCATGTAAATGTTAGTTTCTTCATGTCTTTTATGTTTTTGTTAAATATACATGTAAAATAGCGTATATACCATGCATAGTTTTCTAGGCTCGCTATTAGGGTTGTAGCGATAAATAGCGATAATAGCGACAATTTATATTTTTTTAATATAAATAGCAATTTAATATAGCTATAAAATAGTTGGATTTTAGGTTTTTGTTAAATATACATGTAAAGTAGCATATAGTTTTAGGATCCTGTAAAAAGGACATTTTTTGGGAGAAGTGTGAGAAGGCATAAGAATTGACATGTAGGCATCATGTTTTGAACTTGGGCATAATGTTTTGGGTTGTTTTAGCAAGAAAAACACCAAACATAACAATTTAAGACACAATGCAATGACTTCTTGTCTTTAAACTTAAAACACCATGCCAAGAACGTTAAGTAGTGTGTGTTAAGCAGAGTGTTTTAGTTGTGTTTTAAATTTCACGCCCATAATACGTTGCATTGTGTTTTAAATTGTTATGTTTGGTGTTTTTCTTGGCAAAACAACCCAAAACATCATGCCTAAGTCGAAAACATGATGCCTACATGTCAATTTCTATGCCTTCTCACACTTCTCACGAAAAAGGTCCTTTTTACAGGAACCTCACCCATGAGAATCCTAGGTTCCTAACAATGAGTTTAGACAAATTGTTTAACTACGTTAATAAATTATTTTTTGCTTCTTCTTTCTGTGCACCAATTATACTGCATTTATGCTTATTGAACCTAAATTATAACAATTATGTTGATCCAGCTGGCGATGCTATTATGGAGTTATTTTTCTGTTGTCTTCACGGACCCAGGTGGCGTGCCACCTAATTACAGGCCACTAGTAGATCAAGAAAGGGGAGAAATGGATCCATTGGAAGCGTCTGAATCTGTCCCGTTGGCTACACCCGATTCAACTCATACAAGAATCCGTTATTGTCGCAAGTGTAACCAATTAAAACCGCCCCGGTGCCACCATTGTTCTGTTTGTGAGTTCACTCTCTTACTTCATTGATAATCTTTGTATCATTCTATTTTTTTTATTTTTTTTGATGTAAAGAATGTATGTTTTGTGACATTTTATAGGTGGAAGGTGTGTGCTGAAAATGGATCATCATTGTGTGTGGGTTGTTAATTGTGTCGGGGCACTAAACTACAAGTATTTTCTTCTCTTCTTGGTACGCTCATTATTCTATCTTCCTGTTAGTGATATGTCTAAATTACCCTTCATTTGTGGATAGAAGTCTATAACTTTAATAAAATAGTTTGATGACTACAGGAAAATATGTAACTTCGTCTGACACTTTGTAAAATGAACATTTCAAGTTCCATACTTCCATGGAACATCGTAAAACATAAATTATTACTGTGAATGCATGAAGTGAGCATTTTTCAGTTTTCCGTATTACTTCAATACTTCGTATCACTTGCTTAAAATTGTGTTCGGTCAACACGCTGAAAATTGGGAAATGAATCAATCAGTCCTTCAAAGCAACATATATAGAATTATAAACCGGCCCCACTGATTGGTGAAAGGATGTTTTATAAATCGTATTTATATTATCATGATTAATTAACGTATTCATTTGCAAATCTTGTACAAGGGATACTGTCACTATGTCACTCTTTCTACGATGTTTTTGTTGATTAATGCAGTTCTACACGTTTCTCGAGACAACAGTTGTAACCGTAGCATTGTTACCACGTTTCATAGTATTCTTTAGTGACGAAGAGATTCCCGGGTCACCTAGCACTCTAGCAACAACCTTTTTCGCTTTTGGTAACATCTAATGAACCTTTTTTTTATTATTTTTACTTTTGATGTGACCCCTTTGTTTGTATTGCCTTCATGTAACCATTCATCCTTTTTTGCAGTCTTGAATTTGGCTTTTGCTTTAAGTGTTTTCGGGTTTCTAATTATGCACATATCGTTGGTAGCTGCGAATACCACAACAATAGAGGTACTGTTTTCTTGTTATATAAGTTTACACGTTTCAGTTTCTTGATCCTTTAAACAAAAACAAATGGTCCTTAAAAGTTAAAACCCGTCACATTTTTAACTGTCAAAGGCTATTATTATAACTTATTGAAATATATTTGACGAATAGTCATACTTGTCGTTCAACAACATACGTAAGTTAAATGTGGCATTATTGATGTATGTGGACTGTGGTTATGATCAGGCATACGAGAAGAAGACTACTGCAAGATGGCGTTACGATCTTGGTCGCAAGCGGAACTTTGAACAGGTTATTTTGACATTATTGAAGCTTATGTTACATATTTGGTCAATAGTCAAACCATTTCGTTTTAATTATATATCCTGGGCATATGTTAATATTTTCATGGAAGTGAAGGAGTGTTATATTTGTAAACATCAGTATCTTTTAGCCTATAAGTTTGAATTAGTATTTTACCCTTTTTTTAAAAACTGGATCCAAAGAAAGAGTCAGTGTTTGACTACAACAGGTCAACTGTTGTGCTATCAATACTATTTGTCAAAAATCTTTTATAGTCATGATAATAGGTTAAAATGTAACCTTATGTTAGTTTTATTCATTTTGTTTGGTTTATCTAAGAATTTGGTGAAAATTTCAGGTGTTTGGGACAGTAAAAAGCTATTGGTTTATTCCAGCTTATAGTGATGAAGATTTACGAAGAATGCCCGCCCTTCAAGGCCTGGAGTATCCAACAAAACCGGATTTCGACACCCAAGAATTCTAAAACGAGCATGATTAGAAAAAAAAAAGAAAGAAAATCTTGGTTAATAGCATCACCTCAGTCGTCACCCCCTCAAACCCACCACACATGCGATGTACCGAATGGCCTGCAACTGAGTTCGGTATAGGTGTTGTAGAAGTGGTAGTTCAGCCGTGAGCGGGGAAACACTGAATAAACGCAATGTTTATTTAATGGGTATAGTTTTTGCGAGTGTTTTTTTTTTTTTTGATGAAGTTAGTGCAAGTCATATATAGGTTGTTGTAAGCCATACATTAGTAACGATTTGACGAAATAGCCCACACGTAAAGCATTCCAACTTTGTGTTGATTTTTTTTTTTTTTGAATGGCAAATATTTCTACTTTACACCTATTATACTAAAATACTTCTCTTGCTCAGGTTTGAACCTGAGAGCTATTCTCTAAGAGGCATATACCTCTACCAAGTGGTAGCCTCACATTAGCGCAACCTTGTGTTATTTTTCATCTCGATTTTTATGATCCAATAGCAATAATAGGCTTCTTATTTTCTTACAAGTTCATGACTAGGTCATTAAGAATATGCGTTTTTTTTTTTTCTTTTACCATTAAGAGGGTCAAGTTGAACTACAGATTCCTTAACTGAAATAAAACCGTTTAGTTAACAAGTCATCTGAGTGAACAAGCGATCAACTTGCTCGATGATTAGTCAAGTGGCAAACATACTACTACAATTGCATTTACTTTCTATGATAAATTTCCGGAACTGATAAAAAAATGTGTATTTTATTTTACAAGTGATAAAATGTTCCAGCAAAGTATATATTTGAGTCTGATTGCACCTCTCACTTAACAAATTATGAAAACTAATCACATATAAAACGACAATCGCCGGGCCAGTCACTCGTTACCACCATGCAGATGAGAAGATAATCACAATGAGATTTGCCATGGTGATCTTGGAACCTTTTTTTTGTTTCAGTGGTGGAGTGGATGGCTACATGGTTATGTACATGAAGATACGATTGACACGTACCTGAAACGACAGAGTGGCATCGCCTGCTACTGCCACATTCAAAGACATAATACAAAGTTACATTGACCAACCGAAACACTGTTAAAATCATTGAATTGTTAGATAGGATAATATCAAACATTTGTTATATTAAACTTTATGAATTTCTTACACAACTACAAACATGTGACAGTTTGGCCGAGTGGTCTAAGGCGCCAGATTTAGGCTCTGGTCCGAAAGGGCGTGGGTTCAAATCCCACAGCTGTCATTCTCTTTTTTCTTTTTTCATGTAAGTTGCAATTTATCATGATCATTTCATCAATTTTGCAGGATCTTATTCTTCCTCTAGTTGCAATTTATCATGATCATTTCATCAAAATAACATGAAGAAGATTCAATGGATTTCCGTTTCTTTTTGCAGCATTTATGTGTGCTGTGTTTTCGCTTTTATGGTTTGCATCTGTTTCACTAGTCTAAGGTTGTTCTGAATCATAAATCTTCAGTTCTGTTTCGGGTGGAAACTGGAACTTTTTATTTTTGGATTGGTAAAACAACAGTTTTTCTTCCGCTACATAATGACAGCATTCATGCACATCACTTCAACTTTGTTGACTGACTATGAACACTTAGAATAAGACTTGGCAACAAAACCAACCAACCCCTCCACCGCAACAATACTCCCCGGGTAGGGATGCTAATTGCTATCTGACAACATCGCTAATGTACAGAAACACAATAATCATCAAAGAAGATGTATTTTCAAACTCACATTAGTTTACTTATTATATGTAGTACATTAAGACCATTACTTTTATGTATACCAAAGTGTAATTAAAAACCCATTATCTGATTTATATTCCAACAATCTCTTCAACCTTAATAAACATCAAGACAGTTTGGCCGAGTGGTCTAAGGCGCCAGATTTAGGCTCTGGTCCGAAAGGGCGTGGGTTCAAATCCCACAGCTGTCATTGTTTTTTTTCATAGAGGGCACGATAATTCGATGTTAATTTTATATGATCCATCACGTTGGTTCGAATAAAACTCCTTACCATAACATGAATCATCTCACCTTTTCACATGGAACCAACATATTACTTTTATTTCATAGGGAACCATGTTGCTTTTTGTATATGCATATAATTTCTAACAGACTCAACTTTTAAACAAAGGGGTATAACCCAAGTTGCTTTTTATAGTATTATATAATGGGTCAAATGAAAAAGTTTAGTCGGAAGTTAACTGTGGCAGTATTGATATATGTGGTTATGATCAGGCATATGAGAAGAAGACTACCACAAGATGGTGTTACGATCTTGGTCGCAAGAGGAACTTTGAATAGGTTATCTTGCCATTATTGAAGCTTATGTCACATATTTGGTCAATAGTCAAACATTTCTTTTTAATTATATATCCTAGACATGTATTAATATTTTCATTGAAGTGAGGGAGTGTTATGTTTGGAAACATCAGTATCTTTTAGCCTATGCGTTTGAATTTATCTTTTACCGTTTTTAAAATTTGAATCCAAAGAAAGAGTCAATGTTTGACTACAAAAGGTCATCTGCTGTGCTACCAAAACTATTTGTCAAAGGTCGAAATTACATCGTTAATCTGTTATAGTGATGACGATAGGTTGAAAAGTAACTTTATGTTAGTTTTATTCATTTTGTTTGGTTTATCTAAGAGTTTGATGAAAATTTTAGGTGTTTGGGACAATACAAAGCTATTGGTTTATTCCAGCTTATAGTGATGAAGTTTTGCAAAGAATGCCCGCCCTTCAAGACCTGAAGTATCCATCAAAATCGGATTTTGACACACCAGAATTCTGAAATGAGCAAAATTAGAATACAAGAAAGAAAATATTGGTTAATAGCATCACCTCAGTCCTCACCCCCCCCCCCCCCCCCCCCACCCTAAACCCACCACTCGTGCGATGTACCGAATGGCCTGCAACTGAATTTGGTATGAGTGTTTAACTATTGTAGAAGTGGTAGTTCAGCCGTGAGCGGGGAAACATTGGATAAACGGAATGTTTATTTAACGGGTATAGTTTTTGGGAGTTTTTTTAATGAAGTTCGTGCAAGTCATATATAGGTTGTTGCAAGTCATAACGTTTTGAAGAATAGCTGACACGTAATTCATCTGCAACTTTGTGATGATTTTACATCTCGATTTTCATGTTCCGATAAAAATAATAGGCTTCTTTATTACATTACATGTTCATGACTCGATCGTTAAAAAAGATACATGGTTTTATCAAACCATTTTTATAACAAATCATCTGAATGAATAAGTGATAATTTTCAGAAGTGATAAAAAATTTGTATTTTACAAGTGATAACATGTTTGAAAATGTCACACACGTTGATGATATTAATCTCTAGGAAATCTTAAGGTTAATTAAACATCAAGACAGTTTGGCCGAGTGGTCTAAGGCGCCAGATTTAGGCTCTGGTCCGAAAGGGCGTGGGTTCAAATCCCACAGCTGTCAGCTCTTTTTTTCATATTCTCGTGTCTTTCTTGAACGCAAGTCGATTGACAGGTGCACAATTGCTATCTTGCAGGGTCTTTTTTTTCCTCAAGTTGCAGTTTATCATGATCATTTCATCAGAAAAAGGATCAAAATTCAATGGATTTCCGTCTTTTATTTGCGATATTTATGTGTGATTTGTTTTTTGTTTTATGGATTTGCCCAAGTGGAGAATTGGGAGTCTTGTTAAAAAAGAACAACTGGCATCTTTTTCACTAATCTAAGGCTGTTCTGATTTATAGATATTAATTATTTACTGGTCGCAATTTTGACTCATTTACTTATTCAGTGGTTGTTTTAATTGTGTTTTATATCAAATGGGTCAAATCAAAAAGCTTGGTCGGAAATGGAACCAAGTTAAAGGGGTTAAGACAATGAAAAACTCAACTTGTTTTGCCCATGGCTTTATAGCCTAGTGGTATCTTGGGGGTGGGATAAGACTTTGGGACCAATAGATCCTGGGTTCGATTCCCGCAAGGGGGGTTTTTCCATGTTTATTGGGGTTCCTCCTAAATTGGTGTATAGGCATTATGCCTAGTGTGGATGGATATGATCGAGTGGTTCCGCTGGTGGCACGATGATACTCCAGTGGTCCGTTAGTGATCCAAATTTGCCGTTCAAAAAAAAAAGAACTCAACTCGTTTTAGAGGGCAGGCAAGCGTAAGTCAATCCGTCACAACTTTCATGTTCGAATAATATTGTGAGTTACATTAACTATTATCAAATAAGGATCATGTTGAGAGTTCAAAAAAGTTTATAAACATGAAACTGAAATGTGTTGTTCCTGGTAACTCTTCTAGGAATGGGTCGTTACGGGTGTTAGAAAAACAAGAAACCGAAAAAAAAACGTAATGGTACTTTTTTTAATTATCTATGGAGAAGATAATTGATATTTTACTATTATTATCAGTTAACTTCGTATCTTCACAAATAAAATTCAAGTTTGAGTTTAGCATTTGAGCTGAAAAAAGCTAGTACCATGTCAGTAGGTTTTTTATCTTAAAATTGAATATGAAAATATCCATCGATCTCCTTCACTACCGTTGTTCTTTGACTAAGAATCTTGAGAGTCAAAGCCACAAAAATCTACTAGAAAATGGATATTCTTGTTATAAAAATCTGGTTGTTTAGAGAGTCAACAGACAACCAGACTTCTTAGTTTTATCTATGGGTTAAAACTACTAGGTGTGAAAGCTAGTGATTCAAGTAGTTTAATATAAAATCATTAAATCACAATTGTAAGAATCTTTTATAATTAACAATGTTGTAAATTTCATTTAATAAAGTATCTAAATGACACCAACTAATGAGGAACAACAACATTATTTCTTAACCAAACCCATTGAAAAATACCCGAATTAGTAGGCATGTTCATAGAGAAGTACCTAAATGACACAAACTAATGAGAAACGGTCACCTCATCGACACCCCCACATTCAATTGATTTTACCACGTACCAAAATTGGCATACACTACCTAATCAAGCAAACCGATTAACTACCCACACAAACCGAAGTCACTATCCAATAAACGTCCCAAGTACCCTTTAAACTTATTTCGGTTCCTGGTTGTGTTCAATTGACAAAGTTATTAGACTATCCGTAGTGGAGGGGTATATCACGCCAAAGGGTCACATGGCGCCCCTGGCGCCTTGACACACCAATACAGCCGGCGTCATATGCAGCCCAAGGCTCTTCCTCGCGAAAAATATCACGACATATGTATGTATAATTGAAACGGCTTTAGATTTAAGGTGTTGTTCTCCTTAAGGTCAAAGGTTTAAGCCTCGCTAAACACGAATTTAACTTGTTACAAAGAAGTGGTAGAAAACAAAGTCAAAACAAGTAACCAACCTGTAGATAAAGTTATTTCACTGGTCGGTGGGTCTCTCTTCCCATCTTCTCTTTTTCTTTCTGGAAGTTTCTATCGCTGTTATATGTTGATCCTCTTTCTTCCCACACAACAAAACCCTACCCTGCTATCTTGTTTCAAAGGCAAGTTCTTCAGCTCAAACTATTTTTTTCTCAGTCTTTTCTCTTAATCCACTTGCTTCAATATTAAATTATAAATATTAGAATCTTCACATATAGACCCCGTAAGTTGTATGTTTATGGTTAATCTTTAAAACTTGTGTGAACAGACTGACTCTAATTAAGGATCATGTTTTAGAATTAATGTCTAATGATCAATTTTGCATATGCTTATGAGTTATGGATTATAATTCTACAATAATTGGTTTTTAACTAACTGAATTCAGCTCTTCTTAATTGTAGAATTTGTCAACTGATTGGAGTACTAAAATGTCTAAATCATTTTGGGGAAAAGATCCGTTTGATGACCCTTTCTTCACTGAGCCATTTGATACCCGTTTCGGGGGGTCGAGAAAGGAGATAACCATTGAGGAATTGGACAACGATGGCCACGATTCAGTTCAGGACACACAAGTTGCAGTCAGCAAAACACCAGCTCACAAACCTCATGGTACACATTTTCAAAGTTAACTTTATTTATATATTTATTAGACTAGACGGTGTGAGCGTGAAAATCCCCCCGTGTCCGGCGTGAAGTACGGCGTTGTGGTTGGGGCTTGAGGATCTCCACCTGCGCGCGGGGGCAAATGTGGTGGGTTGATTTTGGGTTGGTTTTGAATGGTTAATTTTTATTTTTATTTTTAATAAAAATGCCACTTTCTACGCCCCATCCCACTCCTCTCTTTTTTGCACCACGTCACTTTTCTGACGCGTGCTGACGCCACATCAACATGTCGCATAACGACCCTTTTTCAAGCCCCTCCAGACCGTATAGCCTTATAAGTAGCCTTAGGGTGTCCGGGGCACTTAGCGGGGAGGGGTGCGGGGAGTCGAGTCCCCGAGCGGGAACACCGCCGCCAAGGGGTCGGGGAGTGTTTGCGGGGAGGGTTGCTCGGTGTGTGTTCACCGCACAAAAAGAGAGGAGTGAGAGAGAAGATGCTGAGAGAGAGAGAGAGAAGATGATGAGAGAGATTAAGAGAGGAGTGCCGCCATCAAATTGAGGGTGTGGGGGGAGTTAAGAGGGGAGTTGTCGTGGCGCGTGCTGATTGGGGGGAGTTAAGAGAGGTCACTCCCCTAAGAGAGGAGTGCCCCTCTCACCCTTTCAAGTAGGGATGAGATTTTTTACCGAAATACCGGTACCATACCGGTACCGTACCGATGCCGTACCGTACCGATCATAAACGGTACCGGTATCGGTAATAGATTTTTTGAAATTCGGTATCGGTAAAAAACGATATCGGTACCGGTATTTTTCGGTAAATACCGGTACTAATACCGAATTTAATAGTGACTATGTATTTTTCGCTCATCCCTATATGATACACTAGTAAAATATATATTACATATCAAACAAAATACAAACATGATTTTATTCGTGTAAGATTACATTCTATACGCATGACAGTTTAAAGTTACTACTTTCTTGAAAAATATCAAGATTATTAAAGTAAAACAAATATACTGATTGATTAATAGTAAGTAGTAATAGTGGTTTATCTTTTGTGTGAAAGGAAACGAGTTTCATTACAGCCAGTCTGTCATCACTGCCAATCTCTCTTCCAAGCAAGAAAGAATGAGTTGATCTAATTATATATTTATCTACACTTAAATTCGTCTTTTGACTACTTAATATATTTATCCTTTGTTTACATTCTTTTATATATTACTCTAGTTTAATTAATAATGGATGGATGGGTTGCACATGAAATTTTTTTAGGTAAAACAATGGATGACACTAAAGCGGTACCAATATGGTAAAGTACCGAAATACCGGTACCGATGCCGGTACCGTACCGGTACCGAATCTATAAATACGGTACGGTAATCGGTATCCACGTTTCCTAAATTTCGGTAACGGTATTTACGGTATCGGTACCGGTACGGTACCGGTATCGTACCGATCTCATCCCTACTTTCAAGTGATTATGTGACGCAGAGCGGAAACAAATGAATATGCAGACATATATAATTCTTAAGCAACTTTGATAAAAAAAAGAAATAAAGGAATGAATAAACCATTACAAAAAGTGCATTTTATAGGGAGTTTTTTAATTTGGCTGGTTTGCTAAATTTTCAAAATTACAAGTTGACTACAAATGAATGAAATTAAAGCCATAAATATATGTGTATATTGTACTAATCAATGATTTACATTTTAAGCTAAAATGGAAGTTAACAGAAATTTAAGAAATTGGGGAAATCTTGAGTGATAAAATCGGAGCCTATGGCGGTTTGCCAAATGATCCGGCTCATCGAGATCCTTTTGTCCACTAGTAATAGGCCTTGTAAGAGTTAGGCACTTTTAATTCATCTCATTACTTAGTTTTCTTACACGTTTCTTATAAAACTGATCATTTTGACCCGAAATAATATGAGAAAATGACAACCAAACATTTTGAATTTCTTTTTAATCTTCTATTGAACCATCTATAGATTCCAGTGGCTTTAGCTATCGAAGAGTGGCATATGGTGGTGTCAATGGAGTGTACTACAGTTCTTCTATCGGCCAAAGGACCGGTAGTGATGGGGTATGATCGCCTGAATCTCGCCTTTTAACTAATCTTTTCATTAAAAAATGTTTCTTTGAATATACTTATGTGATCGTAAATGCAATATTTACGGGTGTACAGATGGTTCTTCTGGAAATCAATGAAGAAGATAAGACTATGGGTCAAGCAATGCATACAATCTCTAGAGGATTGAATGAAAAGGTATTGCTTTATTTTTCTAAGATAAATGTACGTTATATATTTTGTAGCTTTTAAAACCATTTCTTGTTTCTTAAAAATATATATGATTTTATTAATTTTTCATTTGTGCTTGTGAAGGGTCATACATTGACAAAAAGACGCGACCCAAATGGCAAAGAGGATTCCTTGCAAATTCTACATAATCTTAACGAGGGTATGTTTCCTTGTGAAAAGTTTGTTTTCTCTCCTTAATGAGTTGTTCGTGACCTTATTTTGTGTAAATTTACTTAGATGAACTAGACGGGTTTGAAGAAAATTGGAAAGCCAATGCAGACAAGTATATGCCCGGTTGGAATGACGGGTTCAGTTCTCTTGAGAACTCAGGTAATCAATCATTCAGTTACCATAAACAATTAAAGATCAAGTGATGATGTTTGTAAAGATCTGTTTATAATTTATAAACATAACTATGTGTTGTGTTTATAGGGCTCAAGGCTTATGGTCAGTTAGGATGGGACGGTGAAGGAGGTTGGGATGGGTGGGCCCTGCCTTGGATGGATATGTGGGGAACTGAAGGAGCAATGGTGCCAGCTGGTGAACCTGAACCCTCTTCTGGTTCATCGGCCACAAGGGTCAAAAAGGTGACCCCAATTGATATCATGTAGTTGAGTTAGCATACCCAAACAATGGTGCAAGTGTTGGTGTCTTTTTTATGTTATCGGGTCAAGTATCGACTGTTGGACACGATATAAGTTCTTGACATATAACATTGCTATATGAGTACATGTATTGGCTAGTCTTATGTGTGCTATTATCACGTACATATATTACAATATATTTGATGAAGTTATCGACTTTTTAATGTTTCTGAAGACATGTTAATTTATTTTTCTAAGTTCTGGTATAAAAAAAGTGATTAACTTACGTATATAAATTAGTAGCGTGATACTTTTTTTAGGTTTTGATAAGACCACTTTTGAGTATATATACTTGGGTATATTAGAAAAGATAGCATTTGTAACAATGACACATGATATCCATTTTTTGTTATGTATGTATTAACGTTAGGTTATTAGCGTATTCTTGTTTATATGTGTATCATACATTTTGAGAAGCTTGAAAATATTAATTGTGCAAGGAATAGCATCTTAATTAACTCAGTACAGATTAAAAAAAATAAAATAGCAACAGATTAGAAAAATAAAATAGCAATAAACAAACTGAAAAGATGCAACTATAACATCACAAAACAAAATCTCAAACTTGGAATAAAAAAATAAAATAGCAACAAACAAACTGAAAATATGTAACTATAACATCACAAAACAAAATCTCATACTTGGAATTCAAAGACAACATTCTTTCTTCATTTTATCTTCCTTTTCCGTGACATGATATCTAGAGGTGAAACCAGACTCTCAACATACTCCAAAACATGCATTTTTGTAAAATACTCGTATTCAAGTGACATGTTGAGCGTGTCATACAAATTTTTGATTGGATCGTAGATAATGAGGTTTGTCTCGGACTCGGTCATGATAAGAATTCTTCCACTGTCCAAAATACAAAGAGGTTTGTAATCGTAGGAGCCAGGTATACCTGATATAAAATAATATATTTTAGACCATTGGTTATGCTTCTTCATGACCCACATGGTACCATGGTGTAGTGCAGAAAGGCATCCCCCATTCATCGTACCCAAAAGAATCGGTCGCTCAAATGGGAGATTCATCACTGAAAGTATCATATCTTTAACATCTAAGACGATCAACACGTTCTTTTGATATGCAATCCAATACAAAAATCCATTTGTATATGTACCTGCAACATGTTGAAATTTAATAACGAAGCTAAAGTTGTATGCTACAGTACTCCATGAACCCTCTTTAAAATTGTAGACATCATAAATTTTTGAATATCTTCTAAACTTAACAACCTTTAGGTCGCACTCGTCAGCATAGCCATGACCAAATCCAAATGCACACTCGTCGTTAAAACGAGTAGGCGTTTGGGGAAGTTTCTTGGACACGCATGTGAACGGATTGTAAAGGATCAGATTGAAAGAATAGATAAAAAGGACTATGCCATTAAACGTTCCAAGAACTCTATGGTTGTGTGCACGTGCGTCGTAGAAATCTTCCGGATAACAACGACTGTCTATTGAATTAGTTTTGTCGTCTATGAGTTGCAACTTTTGAGTTAGGGGGAGAAAGATGGTTTTACGGGATCTCAACTTCATAAAGCTTGGTTCTCTAAGCATGCGGTTCCAATGTGTGGATACACACCTGAACTGTAGTAAGGGCTTGGCTGGAAGCCGTGCGAGTATATTGCAAACAATGTCATCGTGTAGGAAATCAGCCATTACAAACACAATCAAGCCTTCAAAGCAAATCTAGGAAACAAACCTCAACAAATTATATTAAAAAAAAAAAAAAAAACTTCAATCAAAGAATAAAGTGTTCGTTACCTAATAGTGTAATGGATTGGCTCCGGATGATTTGAGAGTTTGATCGAAAAGGTTTGTCAAGGCATGATTGATGATATGGTTTATTTATATTATTATATTCCCGGCAATAAATTCGGCAACATCCCCGGTTTCTTCTTCAACAAGGAAACCGGTTTATTTTTATATTTTATATATTACCTTTTATTTTTATAATTAAATAATGGAACCGGGTTGAATAAATGTAATTTTATATACAAAATAGAAAACAATATGTTTTTAAAAACCTTATTTATTACACATGTTGAGTAAATACAATTTTATATATTAAATAGGGAAAAGATCAAATAGGAAGATTAATTTCGCTAGGAAGGATAGAAATCAATAAGAGGATGACATGTGGCAACATTTAAAAAAAAGAAAAAGGGTATTTTAGTCAATCCAACCATTTCTTCTTCCTTTTTCAAAACCGAGTAACTTCAAAACCCACCATTTTCAAAACCCACCATCTTCAACCATTTCTTCACTTTCTATCTCAATAATCATTACATTATAGTGCGATTTTCATCACCAATCAATTATTCAAACACCCGATCAACGTGTTCTTCAGCTTTTTTGAAGAAAACCCAGTTTAATTTCATACAAAATCTCGTTTTTTCCGGTGATTTTGAAGATAATCACTCGATCCGTTCGATTCGAGCGCTGATAAGTGTTTCAATCATTCAAAATTCGTCAATTGTTGAAGAAATCACTTCGATCCAGGTAAGAAATTCTTTAATTTCATTTTTACGATTTGGGTTTTTGATTTAGTCATTGCGTTTTACGATCTTGGCGGGGGTCCGGGGGCAGCGCCCCCGGTAGCGGGGTCCTAGGGGCGGCAGCCCCTGGCGGGGTCCAAGGGGCAGAGCCCCTGGCTGGGGTTGAGCTGGAAACTGCATTGGTTCAGACAGTTCACAGCACAGACAAACACTTTCTTTGGTGTGTTTTTAGACCATTGCGTTTTAGAAAAACACATTTTTGAAGTGTTTTTGGTGCATTGCGTTTTAGGTAAAACACTTTTTTAGGTGTTTTCAGTCCATTGCGTTTTACAGAGAACACTTTCTTTTGTTTTTTAGGCAATTGCGTTTTAGAATGAGTCATTTTTAAGTGTTTTCTGGCCATTACGTTTTACAAATAAGACATTTCTTTGTGTTTTTTGTGCATTGCGTTTTAGGTAAAACATTTTTTTATGTGTTTTCAGTCCATTGCGTTTTAGAAAACAGACATTTTAAGTGTTTTCTGGCCATTGCGTTTTAGAAATAAGACATTTGTATGTGTTTTTGGTGCATTGTGTTTTAGGTAAAACACATTTTTATGTGTTTTTAGTCAATTGCGTTTTAGAAAAGTACATTTTCTTTTGAGTTTTTAGGCTATTGCGTTTTAGAAATAAGACATTTCTTTGTGTTTTCTGGCCATTGTGTTTTACAAATAAGTCATTTCTTTGTGTTTATGGTGCATTGCGTTTTAGAAAAATGTCATTTTTTAGGTTTTTTTTTCATTGCGTTTTACGATACTGGGGTTTTTTCTATTGCGTTTTACGCAACTGGGTTTTAATTTTTTTTTTCAAAATATAGCAATAGTATACTCGTTTTAAAGATAAAAAAACGCTCGTTTTTTTGGTGCAATTTTTATAAAAAAATAATGTCGTATGAAAGAGTTATTAACGTTTAAAAAATGGGGGGGAATTGGAGGAGAGAGAAACTATTGGCTTGGATTGACTAGAATGCCCCTGAAAAAAGTCACGCGTCTCTTTTCTTACTTTCAATTTCCCTGATTTAATCTTAGCCCTTGATTAACTAAATGGATGGTCAAGATCACTTCCTAGCCTTCCTAGCTAAATAAACTTCCTATTGTATCTCCACCCATATTAAATAATGAAAAGTTATATATTTAAGAACCTCATTTATTATGTGGTTCGAATAAATGTAATCTTATATACCAAATAATAAAAAAGTTCTATTTAAAAAAAACTGTGTATTCACGGGTGGAAGAAATGTAACTTTATATACTAAATAATAAAAAAAGTTATATTTAAAAAAAATTCCATGTATTATACGGGTTGAATAAATCTAAAACAATAATAACATGCATGTTTATCTATGTTAAGTGAAATAATGCTTTTTAGTTTAGATAAAACTTTATGATTTGAAGTTAAGTTTATGCCAATAATTTAGAGGTTGATAAGATTTATATTAATTTAATTAATATTTAATAATTTAAATTAAGTAATACTTCGAATGATTATTAAGATGATATTGAAACCTTATTAATAAGCAACAACTTTAAGCTAAGGGTAGTTGTACCCTTGGCTTTGGGTGTTTTTTAAAAAAAATTTGGATATGTGATTCTGCTTCGTATATGTGCCCCAAACATTGCATCATCTCAACTTCTTCTCCAAAATACCGCATCATCTCTTCTTCCAACCAAACCCCTTTTCTATTCTCTCTCTTTTAACACAAGAGTTTGACAGATAAAGTCAGTTTATTTTCCAGTTAATCTCATGATGGTGACGGATCTCCGGCGGTGTAGATCGACGCAGTTAAGGTAAGTTTGATGAATCCTAGCTTAATTCCTACTGATCTGTGGAGATTAAGGTATGCAATTTTCCTTTTGATTTCGTTGTTTTCTTATTCGAATCGTATTAATCATAAACACTTTTTTCTAAGTTAATTTGGCAGCGGCGAAGGCTAGGGTTTCCGATAGAAATCACCGGTGACATAAATACGTTTATCCGCTTATCATTGTCTACAGCTATGATTCCGGTAAGATACTCGGTTTACCGTTCTGGCGACTCAAATCAGTTGATGTTGAAGAATATGCTTATTTATATGTACGAATTTCTAATCTGACTATTTTTGTGCTTTATTTTATGAGGTTTTATGGTTTAGAAATTGGTCATGATTTGTGACCGGCCCATTTTTAAATTTCTACAGTCCACAGTCTTCTATGTGAGTTTAATTCGGCTAATTCAGAATCATAGCCAATAGCTTGGTTTACTTCAAGTAATCATAACTCCATCCATGCTGAGGTGTTTCAGATAGTGATATTCCATCCATCTTTGAATTTTTTTTCTTGCATAGCAGGAGATTTCACCTTTTTTTATTATTGGATGATTTCATAACATGGTGTTCATGCCATTTTAACGGTCATCATTTCCTATTAAGGTACCTGTGTTTTTTTACAACCATGTGCATTTCATTATGCTAACTTTCTAAGCATAATGGTGATATGAATTATTATATTGTGTAGTCGGTATCAAAGAATGAGAATGGATTAATTTGATGATTTGAAAGTTTGGATATTGACTGTGTTTAAAGATAAAAGCAATTGTCTTTGTTGTTGTCTCTACATTAGTTATAAACATGTGTCTTTAAATGTGTTGTGCAAATAGTAAATCTTATTATGTCCAGCAGCATTTTGTTGTCAGAGAAGCCCTAACCTAAAATTCAAAAACCTAATAAATGTAAGCAAATTAGGGCTTTTGTTTTGGTGTAGATAAAGTGAAGGTCAATAAAATTGATGAATTATCCATTTCAATCATCGAGCCCTGCGCTCTTCTTATACCTTCACGCAGACGAAGATAGATAACTACAATCTCAGGTACGATTTCCACTGATAGTTGAATAGGTCTTTCTTGGTTCTAATTTGCTTACATTTATTAGGTTTTTGAATTTTGGGTTAGGGCTTCTCTGGATGTGTTCGTTTCTAATATGGCTTTCAAATGTCATGATCATTTTCTTTGTCCATTCACTCGCAATCGCAACCAGGTATAATAATTCTTCTTTTCCTATAGTTTTTGTATCAGGTCAATCACTTTCAACACACCGATTCTTATAGTTTTATTCTCTAGGTTTCTGTCCACCATTTAATTTATTTTCAGCAACCAGACTGTTTATTTAATCATGTAAGTTGGACATTTTCAGCAACCAAGCTTTCTATTGACTATTTTGTTTGTGTTTAAAAATTGTTGGTCGTCTTCTGCAGGATGCATGCGAGATCTATTCCAAAGAATTGGGCGACTTTGGCTCTAGGTAAGAGGATATGTTGGAACCATTACCTCTTCGCTAGGTTTTATTCTAACTTAGCATCAACTTAGTCTGTTTATTGCTTTTGGCAAGGTTCGCAAACACTTTTTGTACAAACTATATTTTTTGTTAATTAGGGCTTATGACAAGGATACTTCGAAATTCAGTCGAAGAAAAGCACTCTCTAATTTTGAAGCCAACTCATGTGATGGAAAGTTAAGTCCCGGGACCAAAAATGAAGGTAGGAGTTAACTTTCATTCTGGTATTTTTAATTAAAGCCTTCAGCCGACCATAGATTAGGGAGCTTGCACCAAATAAATTTGACAAAATAAGCGGGTAATGAAAATGTCCCATGCTAGCTGCACTTTTATTTGTGGTGTTTAGTCTTAATTGTTGCTTTTCTTTCTTAATTTATATTGTCCTTTTTATTTTCGGACTAAGAACATAATTTGCCCAATTTATCTTTGCGATCATCAGTGATGAACGGGAAATTCGGCGGTAAACAGCCGACTGGTACTCTGTCATTGGCATGGTCGACGGTGGTCGTCGTCGTTTCACACTTTCACTGCTATCAACTCATAATTCTATTCTTGATTTCAATATTGAATACAAAGAGGTTTATATATATTCTACTAGTTACAATAATAACCCTCTAGCTTATGACAATTAAATATTTTGCTTAACATTCCCCCGCAAGTTGAGGGCGGGTAACAACCTGCAACATGGATCTTAAAAATTCAAATCTTTGAGTTGATAACGGCTTCGTGAAGATGTCGGCAATTTGATCATCTGTTTTAATAAATTGAACCTTCAGATTTCCTTGACTGACTTGCTCACGAACAAAATGAAAATCTACCTCCACATGTTTAGTTCTAGCATGAAACACCGGGTTTGCAGAAAGATACGTAGCTCCAAGATTATCACACCAAAGAGTGGGTTTATTCAACTTAACTCCCAGTTCTTGTAGAAGAGACTTTAGCCAGATTAGTTCAGCAACCGTATCAGCAATAGCCTTGTATTCGGATTCAGTAGACGACCTAGAGACAGTTTTCTGCTTGCGAGCTGACCATGATACTAAGTTTGAACCCAAGAAGATAGCATAGCCCCCCGTGGATCGACGGTCGACCGGGCAACCAGCCCAATCGGAATTCGAATATGCTGTAATAGGAACCAACCGCTCACCCCAATGTGAATCAGCAAAGGCATGTAATGTAGACGTTGAGTTCGATGTAAAACGAAGGCCCAGTTGAGACGTTCCCTTGAGATAGCGAATTATACGTTTGACAGCCGTCCAATGGGATTCGTGAGGTTCATGCATGAACTGACAGACCCTGTTGACAGCGTAGGCAATGTCGGGCCGAGATAAAGTAGCATATTGAAGTGCTCCAACACAATGACGACATCTTGTAGGATCGGGCATAAGTGGGTCGTCCTTGGTTGCTTTGGCATTAGTAGGTGTTGCAAGCGGTTTCGAATCTTTTAACCCGGCTCGATCAATAAGTTCCTGAATGTACTTCCGTTGAGATAGGATAAGACCTGAAGAGGTGTGAAGAACTTCAATACCAAGAAAGTAAGTAAGACGACCCATGTCAGTGAGAGACACCTGCTGACTAAGTGAGGCAATGATGCGATTAACTGTGTTGGGATCGTTGCCCGTAATGATGATGTCGTCCACGTAAACGAGTAGATAAACCTGTGTACCCAAGTGGTTAAGGATAAATAATGATGGATCAGTTTTGGAACCATGAAAACCAAGATGCTGTAAGACGTTTGAGAGTTTGGTGAACCATGCCCTGGGCGACTGTTTTAAGCCATAAAGGGATTTGTGCAACTTGCAAACATGATGAGGATGTTTACGATCCTCGAAGCCCGGTGGTTGACGCATGTAAACCGTTTCATGTAGATCACCGTGTAAAAACGCATTTTGCACATCAAGTTGTTTGAGAGACCAATTGTTAGAGACGGCAAGAGAAAGAACCGTGCGGATGGTAGCTGGTTTGACCACGGGGCTGAACGTCTCATGATAATCAATGCCAGACTGCTGTAAAAAACCCTTTGCTACCAATCGAGCCTTGTGTCTAGTCAGGTTCCCATGCTGATCAGTTTTCAACCTGTAAACCCACTTGCAATCAATAACATTAGAATTTGGAACCGGAGGAACTAACGACCATGTTCCGTTTCTGTGTAGTGCGTGCAACTCGGCTGCCATGGCTTGACGCCACTCCGCGGATTCGTTGGCAACAGTAAAGGAAGTCGGTTCAGAAGGAACGGTAGCGGTAGTGGCAATATTGGCTAAAGGGTCAAAAATTTTTCGGGGTTTAGGATGTGGCCGAAGGTGAGGAGGTCGGTAACGGGGCGTGGATGGTTGCGAAGGAGAGGAAGTAGGTTGAGTGGGTGGTGGTCTGTGGAAGAGGGGCGGTTTGGACAGGTTCGGAAATAGGAGGGGTGGGTAGCGATGGTTCGGTTGTAGGAGTGGATGGGTTATCGAAAATGGTTAATGGTGGATCAGAAATTGTAGAAAAGGAAGTGGCGGCTGTGGAGGATGAAGGAGGGTCGATGGAGGGTTCAGTAAGGGAGGGAAAAACATGCTCGTTAAATCGAACATGGCGAGCAATGTAGATTCGATGAGTAGTTTGATCAAGGCATTGATATCCATGATGAGACGGGCTATAACCGAGAAATATACAAGGAGTAGAACGAAAATCAATTTTGTGTTGGTTATATGGACGTAAGTAAGGAAAACAGAGACATCCGAAGACTCGAAGGAATGAGTAATCGGGAGGACGTTGGAAAACTAGTTGATATGGGGATTTGTTTGAGGAAAGACGAGAAGGTAGACGATTGATGAGGTAGACGGCGGTTTGAAAAGCGAATGACCAAAAAGTTTGAGGTAGTTTGGATTGGGCTAGTAAGGTGAGACCGGTTTCAACGACGTGGCGGTGGCGACGCTCGACAATGCCATTCTGTTCACTCGTACGAGGACACGAGCGACGATGTAAAATACCATGGGATGTAAAAAACTGAGTTAGGTTCCGAAACTCGCCACCCCAATCAGTTTGAACACTTTTTAGTTTGGTGTTAAATTGGCGTTCAACTAGGCGAACAAAATTTGTAAAGGTGGTAAAAACGTCAGATTTTTGCATGAGAGGGAAATACCACATATAGCGGGTATGATGGTCAACACATAACAAAAAATAACGATAACCGTCAAAGGACGTGGTAGTATGGCCCCAGACATCACAATAAACCAAATCAAGTATGTTTTTACTACGAAAAGATGAAATAGGCAAAGTAAGTTTGGACATTTTTCCCAATTGACAAGAAGTACACAAAGATGAACAAAGTTTGTCAGAAACAGGTAAACAAAATGTTTTAACAATATGTTGAAAAACTCGAAAGTGAGGATGCCCAAGTCGTTGATGCCACATAGTAGATGGAGCTCGAAAAGCAGTGAACGCCATCTTGGAAACCGGTTGAAAAGAAGGTAGGCGAATGGTGTAGAGACCCTGGTCACTAGGGCCCGTGAGGAGGATAGCCCTGGTAGCCTCGTCCTTCACAACAAAAAAAGAAGTGTGAAATTCAAAGAAAACGTTATTATCTTTGCAAAATTTGTGAACGGAAAGTAGATTGCGTTGTAGGCCTGGGACATGAAGTATGTGGTTAAGTTGTAAGTTTTTGTTTGAGGTAAAAAAAGATTTTGAACCGACATGAAGAATTGGAAGAGAGTTACCGTTACCAACATAGAGGGAGTCATTACCGTAATAGACGTCCGAGTTGTCCATACTAGCAAGATCAGGAGTACCATGGGAATTAGCGCCTGTATCCGATGTCCAAGTAGTATATGAGCCCGCCTCAGAGTTAGCATAATTCGCTTGAGGTGATCCACGAGAAGAGCCAGTGTGATTCGGGCACTGTGAGGGAATATGACCAATGCCGCACCTATTGCAATGACCATAAACCATATTTTGAGTGGACGCCCAAGCAAATTGGCGAGAGCCTTGTGAACCACCACGGCCACGGCCCCCGCGAGAAAACGCACGACCCCGACCGTATCCACGGCTCGGTCTTGAAGAAGCAGACCGATTAGCATAGTTTGCATGAGGAGCTGATGGTGATGCCGACGGTTGAGTTGTGGAAGCAAGTTGGTTTGCCAAAAGTTGAAGGTTGGTAATCTGCTGCTGAATCGAAGCCAAATCGGGGGCCTGGGAAGTAGTTGTTGCGGCAGTGGTAACATTGAAGACTTGTGGAGAGGCCGATGATGAAGAAATAGTGGACCGAGTGATATATTCATGATCACCAATCAGGCCGTGGAGCTCGTTAAATTGAACCGGTGGGGAGCGGGCAAGAAGGTTGCTTTTCAAACCATGGTATTCCTCACGTAAACCGGCTATAGTAAGCATGACGAGATCTTTGTCTTTAACGGGTTCACCAATATTTGCAAGAGCCGTTGCATATTCTTGAGCACGGCTGAGATAATCAATACCTTTTTCACCATCTTTCATTGAAATCTTTAAAAGCTGCGTTTTTAGTGTGAACTCATGAGATGAATTCGAAGGAGCATATGCACGTGCTAGACTTAACCACACTTCTCGAGCCGTGTCCCCTTGGATGTGTTGAAACGAAGACTCGGAAACGGTGGATATAATGATCATGCGGACATGTGCATCATTAGCAATCCAGTTTGTAAAATTAGGGTTTGTAGTAGTAGCATTCCCGGTTGTTATTTTCTCTTCCGGGCAAGATAACGTGTTGTCAACATAACAATATAATCCATTGGCCTTTAAAAACGGTTCCATCATGGCTTTCCAGTAGCCATAATTGTTTGGTGTAAGATTGAATGCAAACTTGTGAGAATTATGGGATGTACGTTCTTGAATACTAAAAGCAGTAATCGTTGTCATGATGAGTAAAACAGTGATTTTGATACCTGCAGGTCGATGGTTGGCTGATGGTTCGTTGGTTCGTCGATGGCAAAGGAGATATTATTCTTTCTTTGAGGGATTATTTGCAAATATTTAATTGGACCTTCAAAAGAATGTTACCTGCAGGTCGATAGTGGGGGCAATATTTAATTGGGAGGCAATATATAATTGGATGGCAAATCAACAGTTGACGACAGGCAAATCAACAGTTTGACGGCAATATTTGAACCTTCAAAGAAAGAATGTTACGGCAGCTATTATTGTTGGGGTTGTTTAGGGTTTACAAGTTGATAGGCTCTGATACCATATCAACTCATAATTCTATTCTTGATTTCAATATTGAATACAAAGAGGTTTATATATATTCTACTAGTTACAATAATAACCCTCTAGCTTATGACAATTAAATATTTTGCTTAACAACTGCTCGCTGGTGCATCAGTCGTCCATAACATCTTCAAGCCTGATTTGGTTCATCTTCTTCTTCTCTCTTGCATTTGTTTCTTCTTATTTGTTTCTGTGCAACATAGATTCCTCTTATTTTATGTACGAACTCACTCAATGGTTCTCGAATGTGCTAAAAGATGTTTCCGAGCCTAATTCTTTGTAATGGTAATAGAAGATGGCTTTTTTTTTTTAATTTGCATATGAAGTGTTCGATGAAATGTCTCAACGAAGCAAACACAACTGTATGTCAAAGCTTTTAAATTTGTAATCTTTTTTTAGAACGGCTAATTCACACACCCTTTAAACCTACTTTAAGTCTATATACTGATGTCCACCATGGGACGATAACCGCAAGCATCATGAGGACACCTTTACAACACATCTTGATACCACTAGGCTACAAGCCCTTTGGTTCTTATTGGACCAACTTTTACTCTAGTTTAGGTATTATATGTATTTTAACTTGTTGAGTAGAAAATGGATCAATGCATAGGCATAGCAATCTAGTTATGTTGTCACTCAATCTCTAGAGACAGGGTCTAGTTCATATGCTCTTTAGCCTACTGACTATTGCATCTTTCTAACTTACTTTTTGAATAATTATGGAATCAGTGGTACTGTGGTAGAACCAAAACTTTTTAACCGAGGGGGTCGCAATAGAAAATTATTTTGTTGTATTCACTTCAACTACTTTAGCTTTAACAATTGGGGGATCAAGCTATAAGATAAGACAACACTGGATCCTTTGTTAAAAGAAAATTTGTCAAGAATGCGATGGAACTCTAGTTTGCTGTCATTGTTGTAGCGACATCATCTTATCACATTTAGATTTTGTGCTAGAGAGCCAGTGTGTGAAGTTGTGAACCCCTATGAGCAACATCGGGTGTGTGGTTTTGTTCTTTTACCGACCACTCTTTGTTTATAGTGATGACATACCATGCAAATGGGTCAAAAGAACCATGTTTGAATTTTTTTTTTCATCTATAAAATGATAGGTGTTTTGTAAACAGTGATTGTATAAAATCTAAAACGCTCTGTTCTAACATTCATATTTGTTTGATCTACAGACATTACCTCCAATTGATGGTTCAAGTGAAGCTAAGATGCAACAACCTGGTAAAGAATGAACAATTTTCCTCAAACAAATGTAGTTTATGAAACTGGCTGTCTTAAAGATTTTATATTTGTGACCAATCAAACTTCTTTTTTTCTTTATGTATTCCATCTGATGTAGGTGGATTGTGATTTCATCAAATGCTTTGTACTTGAATCTAGAATCAGAATTTCGAAATTAAGTTTCATCTTGATGTTTGTTGATCTATGTACATGAGTCTATCTCGGCTCGATAATGAATGTGGTCCTGATTGCCTAAATGTCACTTTTAATATCTATGTTATACGGCAGGGGCGACTCTATCGTCTAGTAAGTTAGGCGATGGTTTAGCCATTTAGGCTCATTAAATTTGAAAATCCATCAAAAAATTATAAATGATGCATTGATGATGGTTTGGCCTTTTCTCTTCGAGTGTGATGATGGTTTGGCCTTTTCTCTTCAAGTGTGTGTTTCAACTTGTAGGGTGCATTTGGTTATTTAAAATATATAAATTCTATTCCTTACTTGGTTATTTAAAACCACGAAACCGGGTATTTAAAAAAACCCACGTATTTCCAACCCAGTTCCATACCCAACGCTACCCGTCAAGTATTTACCAGCTACATATCCCATGATTTAAAACGTTGTCCATCCCGAGTATAACCTACCCTACCTGATCAAAACCCAGAGCCAAATCCAAAAAAAAAACCCGGTCACTTCCTCTCCAAAATTCAGTTCTATACTTGACCCGAGTATTGCAATCTCGGTTTTTTACTTTGTTGACCATCCCCCTAACCGAGAAAAAAAAAAAACCCTAAATGTGCACCGCTAGAGTAGAGGAACACTGATTGGAGTGTCGCGCTCCGGTCAAATATAATATTTATAATCTCAAATTATCCCAAACAGATAGTTAGTGTTGTAAGTGTGTCGAACCACGAAGAGTCTGTGGTATGTGTTAGGATTCAGGTGATTAAAGATTTGGTGCAAATTATGAAGCTTGTTATTTAATTTTGGGTAAATTACTTTTCGAGTCTTTGTATTTTAGGGTTTTAACCACTTGAGTCCAAAATCAAAATGTTTTACGCCCTGAGTCCCTATAGCCACTTTTCTTAACAATTTGAGTCCAATTTTCTAACACCGTTAGAATTATTTTGTTAAATGACCAAATTACCCCTGTAGTTAAAAAATAAATAAAAAACTAATATATTTTTAGTTTTCTCTTTCTCTCTCTTATACTATCTCTCTCATTTATCTTTCTAAATACCAGATCTGCATCTCTCTCTCTCTCATTTTTCATTCTCTCTCTCTAAACCTAAACCACCTCCATCCCACGACCACACCTCCACCATCAACACCACCATCGCCACTGCACCTCCACCGTCGCCATTGCACCTCCCACCACCGCTACACCTCCACCATCACCACTGCACATCCATCAACACCATGGCAGACATGGGTAGAGGCGGTGGTGGTAGAGAGATAGCATTAGAGAGAGAGAGAAAACTAAAAATGTATTAGTTTTTTATTTATTTTTTAATTATAGGGGTAATTTGGTCATTTAACAAATTTTAGCAAAATAATTCTAACAGTGTTAGAAATTTGGACTCAAATTGTTAAGAAAAGTGGCTATAGGGACTCAAAGCGTTAAACATTTTGATTTTGTACTCAAGTGGTTAAAACCACTAAAACACAGGGACTCAAAAAGTAATTTACCCTTTAATTTTCTTTGTTTGTTTGGTTGGTTTGAAAGAGTGTCGGATCTCACTGACAAATTACTAACAACTTACGAAAACAATTGTGTGATTATGAAAACAAAACTTAATTACTAGATTGATAACTATGATTTAAAACAAGGCTCACATCCGGTTCTATAATCGCAAGACCTAGGGTTCCTACACGTTTTAGATTTAATTTAGTTGCAATTTATTATTAACGGGTTTAGTGTTACGAGGCTTAGGTGCCGATAGCTATCAACGTCACCAATAACGGACAAAAATGTACTTCGTTACCTAGAACATGTAAACCCTAGTCTATAATAAAGCATAATTGCATGATACAATTTCACAAAGTCAAATTTAATAATTCACTCGACAAATTTTGAGTTCGAAACAAATGAAAAACATCTAACATAGACTTCAAGCAATTCAAACGAGTAGTCACAAATTAAAATCATAAACAAATGTCAAAACCCTAGAATCTTACAAAAATCTATACCGGGGTGAAACCCTAAAGGATTAGCCACTCATGATTGATGAAACTTGAATACCGGAGGATGAACGTGAAGGACGAGGCATGATCTTGATCTTAGGTTGAAGGATTGAGACTATTAGGGTCAGTGTTTGGATGGCCGTGTAATGATTGGTAATGATTAGGATGATGATGGTATGGATTGATGAGTAAGGAGGTGATGCTTGGTGTGGATGAAGATCAATGATGATGATGGATTGGATGGTGATGGAGAGGTGTTTTGAAAAGTGTCTAGTTTCCAAGAACAAGTGATAATTTTCAATGCACGTTCAAAACATAATAATAACCCCCAAACTCTGGTCAACTTGATTAAACGAGGCCTTGATTTGCGAGAAAATTCGTAGACGCGTCAGCGACGCATGCTTTGCTCGTTGGTGACTTAACGTGTTTGTCCGATGCGAATTCATGTTGTCTACAGGTCTATTTGATCGACGGACTGCGTCAGCGACACAGATTTAGGCCGTCGACACGGTTATCATGTTTCTTCGCACGTTTCCTCGTTTTGCGTGCCCACTAGGTCCAAATGCGTGCCGATGTTCCGTAAAACTTTCGAATTTCTCATTAAACTCCATGAGACATGTGAAGCACAAATCACATCAAGTAGATCATGCGAAACTCAAATTTGCGCAAGGACACAAATTTAAATATGTAAAACACCAGACTTTCGACCACGTATAATGCACAAATAGGTTATGGAGGTTAATTTCAATTTTTTTACTTTAACCGGTTATTGCTTTAACCTGCTATTTCTTTAAGTGGCCCGCTTAATCACTTTGACCGGTTTGTTTTTAGCCGGTAATTTTCAGTTAATTAACCGGTTTTTTTTTTTTTTGACTTTTTTTGAATTTTCGGTTAACCGGTTGATAACCGATTCCTATACTGAATATCCCTATCCGATTACTAAAATACCGTTAAAAATAACCACCAGTCAGTTATTAATCGAGTAGTTATTAACCAGTTACGGTTTCAATTAATAACCGGTTATTTTACGCACCTCTACTCTAGAGGAGAAATAACTCTAAAGCCCAAATGATATTTTCACAAAGTCTGGGCCAGTAGCCCAGTACCAACCACAACACAAATCTAAGGGCCGATAACCAAATAAAATACAAATATAAATCCAAATGTAGCCCAGTCTTTGGTTGCCACTTTGCTTTAGGGTTTTGACAACGCAGCAGCGGCTAACGTTTCTTCTCCGTCGCCATGGGTCGTATGCACAGCAAAGGGTACTTTCTATTGCTTTTTAGCATTCGTACGTGTGTTGATTTCATAATGTGACTTGTTTTGTTTGTTGATTTTGACTAACAGCAAAGGTATTTCGGCTTCCGCTAAGCCCTACAAGAGGAGTCCTCCAAGCTGGCTCAAGATTTCGTCTCAGGATGTAAGAATATTATTACCAATGTTTTTATAATTATAATGATTATTGATTTTGTGATTTTTCTCTCATATGAAACCATTTATCTGCCTGCTGTCTGATAGGGTTATTGATTTTGATCATTAAGCATAGAATTTTGTTGCAAATAATTTTGGAGTTTATTTATTTTTTGATTATTAACAAAATAGAGAAGTAACAAGTCATGCAAAAATAAAGTATCTGTTATTGGTAAAGGTCAAGAATCAGATAATTATCTAGTAAAGAAAATGAGAAGTTGATAACTACACAGTTAATATCGGTATCGGTCGCCTAGTAAAAATGTCATATATCGGTCAGATTATCGGTACCGGTTTTATCGGCGATATTGATCGATATTTCACCGATATCTGACTGATATAACTGGTATTTGACTTATATATCACTGAAATATTAGTGTTAAATTGCTCTATATACACACAAATTCTGAATGATATGAAAATTACCGACATCTCACCAAGATAAACTATATCTCAAATATTGGTCCTTGACCGATATGCGCTACGTTACCGCATTAACTGCATAGGTTGATAATCACATTAACAATCAAAGAAGGATTATGTGGTTTTTGTGACATTAGGAATTCGTTAATTAACTAGAAGGCATTGCAGCTCTTAGGGATGGTTAAGTTTTATACAAATTTACCCTTTTTTTTAAAGTAAAGCATCATTTTTAATCATGCTTATTGAAATTTAACTTACTTTGGTATAAAATAATAAAAATAAAATCAGAGTCATCAGATTTTCTAGACATTGCAAAACTGAAATAAGCTTTCTAAAATACCCCTATAATGGTTAAGGTTTAGCTTTACAGAAGATTTGAAGTCAATATCTTGTTTAAACCAAGTATTTAAAGGAACTGTCTTTTGTTTAAAAATGAGAAAAGGGTTATGATTTGATAGTATGCTTACCTATTTTATCTGAAAGTGGGCGTAATATAAGTTGCACAATGTACTTGTAACGGGTTATATAGAATCGAGTAGACACATAGGAATGGAACTGTCAAGACTTGGATGTTATAGGTTATTTATATTATATGTAAGTATAACATTATTTGCTTCTGTGAAGATATGACATGTAGATTTGATAATGCTCACTAGTCATCAGATTACACATTGTAATGGCTTTATCTCACCACTTCCTACTATTTAATCTTTTTGTCAGTCGAACATTATTTACTTTTCTGATGATATTAGTCGTAATTTTGACGTCATAATTTATTTTCATCTTTTGTAAGTGGAACATAATTTACTTTTGTGATACTATGAATTGTAGTTTTAGTAGTGTTTACCAGATTGCACATTCTAGTAGCTTTATCTCACCAATTCATTAATTTCCTAAGCGAACGAATTAAAGCATCAGTTTAATTTGCAACTGATAGTTTCATTTTTATACTTTTAATCCATCAGGTTGAGGACAACATTTGCAAGTTTGCAAAGAAGGGTCTGACACCATCTCAAATTGGTGTTATTCTTCGTGACTCTCATGGAATCGCTCAGGTGAATAGTGTAACCGGAAGCAAGATTCTTCGTATATTGAAGGCACATGGTATGCATATTCTATCGTACTGGTGATCTCTCAACGAATGTTACGCCTGTAGCAATGCGTTAAAACTAAGTAGTGACCATTATTGAACTCTTCTGTTATTGGTTTAAAATTAGGGCTTGCTCCTGAAATTCCAGAGGATTTGTATCACCTAATTAAGAAAGCGGTTGCTATCCGGAAGCATTTGGAGAGGAACAGGAAGGATAAAGATTCTAAATTCAGGCTAATTCTTGTTGAAAGCAGGATTCATCGTCTTGCTCGTTACTACAAGAAGACTAAGAAGCTCCCCCCTGTCTGGAAATAGTATGTTTTTTAATCTTTAAATCTATGCGTTTCTTTGCTGTCTTTTATTATTTATTTATTTTTATATACTTTTAGTTTAATTGATTCAATTGGTCTGTTTCAGTCATAATTTTATGCACTGGGAATTATATTTATACAAAAACTTTTTATATTCAATTAAACACGTAAATATTCACATAGTTGTCAGTGCAAAACTAATGATTTTGTAAATGGAATTGAAGAAATTCTTGAACAGTTATTTTCTAGGCAACGAGAGTGGTAAGTAATGATCCTGACCTTTAGTGTTACAGTGAGAAACTAGGGCAGTATTGACTTGGTTGTGTAATGGGTCAAAATGGGTAGTTTTCTAGGGTTGGAAGCCGGTTGGGTGTGATGTATATGAAACACTCATTTCTAACTTTTCTAGTTTTATTATAAATAATGTGTTATTATTAACAATATTTCTATTATAAGCAAATCATTCCGGATAGAATGATTTCGAAGGGGCTTTGTTTTATCCGTTTGATCTCTATGACATGATGTTTTAGCAAATTTTAGAGTGTCTTGTTCGAGGTAAACCGTAATATGAATCTGCCCAGTCATAAATTAATGTGTTGCAATTGCCACATTTACAAACAACTACATTTGGGCCTGTTTTTTGTTTGATCTATATGACATGTTATTTTGGTAATTTTTGGTCTGCCTTGTTAGAGATGTGCATATTTGTTTTGTAATGATTACATATTGAGTTAGTGCTGTTTTTTGCTGAAAACAAGATATTGGAAGCTACTCTTTGCCCAAATAATTTGAAAATTGTATTTAGAGTTAAATGCCATTTTAATCCCTGTGGTTTGGGTCATTTTGCCAGTTTAGTCCAAATGTTTCATTTTTTGCCTGTGGGTCCAAAAAGGTTTTACCGTTGCAATTTTAGTCCACTGGGTTAACTTCATCCATTTATCTGTTAACGAGAAGGGCAATTCGGTCATTTTATATGGCCAAATTGCCCTTCTAGTTAACAAAATGACCAAATTGCCATTCTCGTTCACAGAAAAATGGACGAAGTTAACCCAGTGGACTAAAATGGCAACGGTGAAACCTTTTTGGACCCACAGGCGAAAAATAAGACCTTTGGACTAAACTGGCAAAATGGCTCAAACCATAGGGACTAACATGACATTTAACTCTTGTATTTATGTTGAGCTATCTATCAACACAAGATTTTTTTTTGCTGTTTTAAAGCTTACATGTTTACTCATACGACATTACCCTGTTTTTGCAGCGAGTCAACCACTGCCAGTACTCTCGTGGCCTAGAAGAGTTTTCAGATTTGAAGATGACATCTTTATTCTTTATTTAGCATGGATTTTTCATATGTATTGAGTTATTAAACAGAAGTTGTTCTTTACAAAGTATGTTTTTGGATCAATGTATTCCCCTACCATTGAAGTTCTTTTATGCTGTGTTTTTCATTTAGTAGTTGTCATAGGCACCTCGTTCAACCCACAAAGTGTAATTTTTTTTACTTGAAAATCATAAAAAGAAAAAAAAAGGCATCAACTTTTATACTCATTTCACACATAGTCATGAACGATTTTGTAGTTGGAGTAAATTGCCATTTTAGTCCCTGAGTTTTGTCCAAATTTGTCATTTTAGTCCAAATAGTTTTTTTTGCCTCTAGGTCCATAATTTTTCCCTTTTGTTGCTATTTTGATCACATACACTAACTCCATCTTTAACCAGGGGTATTTTGGGGATTTTCATTTTAAATGTTTTCAATTGCCATTTTGATCCAATTCCAAAAAACAAAAAAAAATCCAAAAATTCCAAAAAAGTCTAAAAAATAATAAAAAATCATAAAAAATCCAAAAAATCCGTTTCGGCGCGAACCGTTTCGAGCTGAACCGTTTCGACGCGAACTCAATGTATTCCCCTACCATTGAAGTTCTTTTATGCTGCGTTTTTCATTTAGTAGTTGTCATAGGCACCTCGTTCAACCCACAAAGTGTAATTTTTTTTACTTGAAAATCATAAAAAGAAAAAAAAAGGCATCAACTTTTATACTCATTTCACACAGTCATGAACGATTTTGTAGTTGGAGTAAATTGCCATTTTAGTCCCTGAGTTTTGTCCAAATTTGTCATTTTAGTCCAAATAGTTTTTTTTGCCTCTAGGTCCATAATTTTTCCCTTTTGTTGCTATTTTGATCACATACACTAACTCCATCTTTAACCAGGGGTATTTTGGGGATTTTCATTTTAAATGTTTTCAATTGCCATTTTGATCCAATTCCAAAAAACCAAAAAAAATCCAAAAAATCAAAAAAATTCCAAAAAAAGTCTAAAAAATAATAAAAAATCATAAAAATTCTAAAAAATCCAAAAAATCCGTTTCGGCGCGAACCGTTTCGAACCCGAACCGTTTCGAGCTGAACCGTTTCGACGCGAACTCAATGTATTCCCCTACCATTGAAGTTCTTTTATGCTGTGTTTTTCATTTAGTAGTTGTCATAGGCACCTCGTTCAACCCACAAAGTGTAATTTTTTTTACTTGAAAATCATAAAAAGAAAAAAAAAGGCATCAACTTTTATACTCATTTCACACAGTCATGAACGATTTTGTAGTTGGAGTAAATTGCCATTTTAGTCCCTGAGTTTTGTCCAAATTTGTCATTTTAGTTCAAATAGTTTTTTTTGCCTCTAGGTCCATAATTTTTCCCTTTTGTTGCTATTTTGATCACATACACTAACTCCATCTTTAACCAGGGGTATTTTGGGGATTTTCATTTTAAATGTTTTCAATTGCCATTTTGATCCAATTCCAAAAAACCAAAAAAAATCCAAAAAATCAAAAAAATTCCAAAAAAGTCTAAAAAATAATAAAAAATCATAAAAATTCTAAAAAATCCAAAAAATCCGTTTCGGCGCGAACCGTTTCGAACCCGAACCGTTTCGAGCTGAACCGTTTCGACGCGAACTGTTTCGACCCGTACCGTTTCGAACCCGAACCGTTTCGACCCGTACCGTTTCGACCCGAACCGTTTCGACCCGAACCGTTTCGAGCCGAACCGTTTCGAGCCGAACCGTTTCGAGCCGAACCGTTTCGACGCGAACCGTTTCGACGCGAACCGGTTCGCGTCGAAACGGTTCGGCTCGAAACGGTTCGGCTCGAAACGGTTCGGGTCGAAACGGTACGGGTCGAAACGGTTCGCGTCGAAACGGTTCGCGTCGAAACGGTTCGGGTTCGAAACGGTTCGCGCCGAAACGGATTTTTTAGAATTTTTTAGAATTTTTATTATTTTTTAGAATTTTTTTGATTTTTTGGATTTTTATTTTTTATTTTTTGGAATTGGATCAAAAAGGCAATTGAAAACATTTAAAATGAAAATCCCCAAAATACCCCTGGTTAAAGATGGAGTTTTTGGATGGAGTTAGTGTATGTGATCAAAATGGCAATAAAAGGGAAAAGTCAGGGACCCAGAGGCAAAAAAAAAAACTATTTGGACTAAAATGGCAAATTTGGACAAAACTCAGGGACTAAAATGGCAATTTACTCTTGTAGTTGTGTAAATGATTTTACTTGGATATCATATTTTACGGTATAACATTCCTGTAAATTATTAAATGATAATATTTTTCAAATATCTCACCGGAAAGGTATAACTCTGAGAGACCCGACGCCACACACTAATCGCTTGCCACACCACAGAAGTCAACATACAAGTTGAAAAAATGTGATCAACCGTTTAAAGTAACATGGCACACCTTTGTGAATCCACTTGAGCGTTTCTCCTACCTGAACCAATTTTTCATACAATTTACCAAAATTACTCAATTCAACTTTCATTTATTATATCAAACTTTATAGATGTTTTACCAAAATCACTCAACTTTTTTGGTTTCTTTAAAGTCAATCAACTTTTATTTATCATCTCTAACTACTTAATTACCACTTTAAAGTTATTTAACTTTCATTTACTATATCAATTTACGTAATTACCAAGGTAACATGTTCCACTTCTTTTTTTGCCAGCAAAGGAGAACATGTTCCATTTGACGTCATGTTAGGTTTTCTATTTTTTCTTTTAATTTCTAGTGTGTACGTGGAAAACTGTTGTGAACATTACGTTGGAGTCCTGAGAAGTTGGTCTAGTGGTTAGTTACTTGGTTTCTCTACTTGAGGTTCTAAGTTCAACTCCTACTAGTATCACTTTAAAGGACATTGATGGTAGGGCTGTTCAAATTGCTCGGCGCTCGACGCTCGTTCGATGATCGCTCGGAAAATGCTCGGAATTTGCTCGTTCGATTAAGCTCGATTAAAAAAATGCTCGGTTCGGATCGGTTGGCTCGATTTATATTTTAATATATATATATATATATATATATATATATATATATATATATATATATATATATATATATATATATATATATTAAAATATAAATCGAGCCAACCGATCCGAACCGAGCATTTTTTTAATCGAGCTATATATATATATATATATATATATATATATATACATATATATATAGGGTGAGGTTCGGCTAGAAAGTCCAATTTTCCTAAAAAGTGTAAAAAGTCATAAAACACAATAATTTCAGGCATAAAACACACCTAAAACTCACAAATAATAGAATGAATATTACTAAAACACCATATTCAAACTCTAATAGTCCATAAAAACTTCAAACGCACCATCGTATAACTATGAATATAAAACACAAAATGCTAAACAACATAAAACACAATAATATTTCTCATTCCATAATCAGAGCCTTAACATCTAAAACACAACCCAAAACCCACATACATGATGTTTTAGTAATCTTCATCATATTATTTGTGGGTTTTTGGTGTGTTTTATGGTTGATATTATGGTGTTTTATGACTTTTTACACTTTTTAGGAAATTTGGACTTTCTGGCCAACTCCTAGCCATATATATATATACATATATATTTGTGTTTGTGTGTGTATCATTTTTAATGAAATGACTAGAGACCAACATTAACAATGTTTGGTCCAAGATCCAAATAGAGCTCATTTAAGTAATTAGAATCGAAATTCAATACCAATTGTCCACTATCCAATACTTAAATGTCCATTTGAGTAATTGGGTCAAAATTTCAAATACTAAAATGTGAAGCGTCGTCGATCAATACTCAAGTCTCAACCCACTATTTGATTCAGAAGTGCAAGAACATATCAAAAGCCCCCATTGGCCATTGTTATTCGATTTCTCCATCGCCACTCGCCAATACGCCAACTCGTCAGGGTTTTGCTTCAATCGATTCATTCAATTTCAAACTTCCGATAGAACAAGGGTATGTTTCAATCGGTCGACGATTTATCTTCCCGCTTAGTTAATCTCGGTAGAACTAGTTGAGTGTTTTTGTATTCCTTGTTATTTGTTAAATTTTTACTTGTGTTCTATTGAACGAAACATCAGGGACGAAAACTACACTTTATTCTAATAACTAGCACTCCCATCGTCACTTTCCTTGTTTATTCTGAGACCCTCGATACTCGCTCGACGTTCGTTTGAAAAATGCTTGGATCGAAAGACGCTCGCTCGACTTTGGCTCGGTTGAAAAAACGCTCGGTTCGGTTTGGAATCGGTTTGTAAACGAACCGAGCACGAGCAAAGGTCTGATCGGTTCGGTTCGGCTCGTGAACAACCCTAATTGATGGTGGCAATGAAGTTTAGAACTAGGTCTCTCTGGAGGTTGCAAGTTCGAAACCGAGCTGAACCGGGTTTAACTCTGACCGTTATGGAGGAGGGGATGCATTTGCTCGATTGAGGGCGTCCCAAAATGCTTATCCGGTGATTTAGTTGGCCGTTAAAAAAAACTACGTTGGACCAACAGGCCACAACCCAATCCAATGTGAGAAGAAGCATCTGACCCATGAAGCCACAACCACATCATCGCTAATCGCAATTGTCCTTGTCCTTGAATCCATATTGCTGCTGCCTGCTTCAACATCTTTTCCTTTTGGGTAAATTACACTTTTCATCCTTTATGTTTGTAACGGATTGCAACGGATAATATTTAACTTCAATAATTACAGTGACAATCCTTTATTTGGAAAACTCATTACAATATTTAACTTCATTAACTTCAATAAAATTAAACGTTAAATTGTATCATGTGATTCCTATGTGAGGGCATTTATGTCCTTTTACCCCTGCTGCTTCCTCCCAACTTAGGGTCATTTTACGTTTTACCCCTGCTATCAAAGTCACACCACCACCAGCAAATCAGTCCACCAAGCCAACCACCTGTCACCATAACCGCCTGCCCCTCCCACAACCGCCGCCACTGCAGCCCCTACACCACCGCCACCGTTGCACCACTGCCACCGTCGTCGCTGTAGACTCTAGGTATACCATTCACACACCATCTTATTCCTTCATTGCAATTCAACTGTTTCTTATTACACCTAAAACCTAATTCTACGGATCATGTATGTTTATTGTTCTTATCTGCCGTTTTTTTTCCTAGAATTATGTTGATTTACTCTCAATTGTTACCATCGATCACTGGTTTTAGCTTCAATTTTTCCTTCGTTTTAAACATCGAACCAATGCTTTTACACTTAGAAAACTGATAGGAAAAATTACACTTTTCGTCCTTTATGTTTGTATGTAGTTGCAATGGATGACCTTTACCTTTAATATTTACAGCCACAGTCCTTTTTTTGAAAACATGTTACATCTTTCGTCCTTTAGCACTAACAAGGTTAAAAAATTTCAGTTAAGTCTATTTATACAAGGGCACTTTGGTCTTTTTACCAATCCACTTAAAATATGTTATAAATAAAACAAAAACAAAATTAAAAACTCATAAATATCTTAATCTCATCTCTCTCTCTCTCTAGAAACAGAGAACTCAGTCCCCTCCTCCCTCTCTCTCTACAAATCATCGTTGCCGGAAAAGAGTTGGAGCTCCGGTTGCCGGAAAAGAGTTGGTGCTCCGGTTGAAATGTTCCGCTGCAGTCCCTACACCATCGCCACCGATGCACCACCACCAACATCGGCGCTGCAGAGGAGCAGAAGATTCGAATACATCTCCAATGGGAAGGTAGGTGAAAGAGGGGCTTATAAGGTGGGAAGAAATTGATTTCTTCGTCTTCTTCGTTCAATTCGAAGAAATCGGAGTGCTTTTTGTTGTTCTGGTACACTTAGGGTTTCGTTTCTTCTTTGAAACGGTGAAATTAGGGTTTCTAATTTATCGATTTTGTTGATTGTTTGTTCGAAATTGAGTGTTCGTCTTTGTTCATGTATGGATTCTGGAACATTAGATGCTGTAGCTCCGGTCACCGCTTCTCCGGCCACCGTAGCCGTCGCTTCTCCGGTCACCGAAGCCGCCGTAGGTTCTCCAGCTAACACCACCAATAACGACCAAACCCTAACCCTAGCTGTGGTGGATGATCGTTGTTTCCAGATTGCTACGTTGGTGGATGATCGTTATTTCCAGATCCCAACTGTGGTTCTTCAACCTTCGATGAAAAAAACCCCTAACCCCAATTGCGGATTTGCAGACGATAAGCTCTTGTTCAAGTATCTATTTTTGGGGGTTTATCTTGACCCATTCTGGGTTTATCTATTTTGAGGGGTTTATCTTGACCCGGTAGGGATGTGGAGGACTTTGTAGACGGTGCCGCCGCTACCGCGACCTCTGCCGATTCGGTTGATCCGATCAAGTTTCGATAGGTTGAATTGTTGTTGTTTAGGGTTTGAGATGACTTTGGAGTTAGTTGAGGTAGAAAGAGGGGCGGATGACGATGATAGAGGTAGGGTTAGTTCAGGACGACGGCGTTGGCGGTTGTTAGTGGTGGTTGATGGTGGTGGTGGTGGTGGTGTGCAACAGATTTGGAGGTTGTTCTTTCTATTGCAGATAATTTTTATACATAGAATAGAGAGAGAGAGAGAGTTGAGAGAAAGAGGATGAAGGAATATATTAAAGACCAATTTGTTGCACAATTAGTCCTTAATATAGTGAAAAGACGAATTTACCCTCATGTGCAATGCACATGACTGAATTTAACTGAAAATTTTAACCTTGTTAGTGCTAAAGGACGAAAGATGTAACATGTTTTCAAAAAAAGGACTGTGGCTGTAAATATTAAAGGTAAAGGTCATCCATTGCAACTACATACAAAAATAAAGGACGAAAAGTGTAATTTTTCCAAACTGATATGGAACCATAACCGGTTTTGGCATCCGTCGACTGGAACCGGTTTGGGAAAATACTCGATTTCTGCACCTTTAGATAAATCCTATGAGTTTTATGTAGAAGGATGATTATATAGGTTATCAATTTTTGTCATATGTTGTTTTCAGATATGGGCGCGAATTGAGTGCCAGAGCCATGGGCTTATTGTTGAGAGAGGACTGAGTTTCTAGAGAGAGATGAAATTATGAGTGCCAGAGCCATGGGCTTATTGTTGAGAGAGGACTGAGTTTCTAGAGAGAGATGAAATTATGATTTATCGTATATATTTTATAAGTTTTTTAAATTTTGTTTTTGTTTTATTTATAATATATTTTAATTAGATTGGTAAAAAGATCAAAGTGCCCTTATATAAATAAACTTAACTGAAATTTTTAATTTTGTTAGTGCTAAAAGACGAAAGCTGTAACGAGTTTTCCAAATAAAGGATTTTGACTGTAATTATTGAAGTTAAAGACTATCTATTTGCAATCCGGTACAAACATAAAGGACGAAAATTGTAATTTACGCCTTCCTTTTTTAGGGTCCAGAATATGTAGTTACAATTTTCTAGTTGCAATTCGGTACAAACATAAAGGACGAAAATTGTAACTGTTGTTCTTATCTGCCGTTTTTTCCTCGACGTTTGCAAACCCTTGCAAGTTATGTTCTTTAGCCCTAACTCAGTTAATTTTTTGTGGTTAAATTTGACAAAATGGACCCCACATGAGGGTATTTTTGTCATTTTACTCTCATGTGGGGTCAATTTGGTCAAATTTAACCATAAAAATTATCTGAGTTAGGGCTAAAGGATAGAGTAAATTACGTTTTTGGCCCCTGTGGTTATATCACTTTTACTATATTAGCCAAAAATAAGAATTTTTAATATATCTGCCCCCATGGTCTCTATAACTAACCATTTTGGCCCCTAAGTCTAGAGATCATAGGGGCCAAAATGGTTAGCTATAGAGACCATGGGGGCCAAAATGGTTAGACTTAGGGGCCAAAATGGTTAGACTTAGAGATCATAGGGGCAGATATGTTAAAAATTATTATTTTGGACTAATATAGTAAAATTGATATAACCACAGTGGCCAAAAACTTAATTTACTCCTAAAGGATATAACTTGTAAGAATTTGCAAACATTTATGTAATTATTGAAAACAAATGATACAGTTTGCAATAAGTGACATACGTAAAGGATGATTTTGTAATTTACTCTTTTTAAAAAGAAGCATTTTCTGGATTCTACGGGTCTAGTCTTGTATATTTCTAATACTTCAGGGTCCAGAATATATAGAGCACCGGCATTGCATATTCGCCCCCGGTACTCTGCCTGAAAATCCACACAAGGCGGCGGAGTGTGAACAAAAACGACGCCGTCCACCACCGATGTTGGCAACCCTGCGATACTTACGTGTTTCTACTTCAGTTCCATTTGTATCTTCATATCCTCCACTCCTCAAGTTCTGTGCCCTAACCTCCTCCATCATGGACTCCATTAACAACGACATTAATACTCATAGAACCTCCTCGTTCGCCACTTCTGCTCATCGTTCTTCTACAAGGTACATCGCTACGCTTCAATTTTCGTTTAAGTTATGGACGCTTTTTGGATTCTGTACAGAACGGTTATTGGTTATGAATTTGTTCATCCACAATTGATCATCTTGTATTCATTTATCCCAAATTTTTCTCAATTGTGCATGCCACCTGTTTGATAAAATGCCTGAATGGATCCACATACCTAGAGTAATGTTAAATGAGTCATAGATTAGATGGTAATGCATTCTATTATTCTCCTGGTTAACGTTTGAGCATATTTCTGTTATTCAAGACTCTTTGATGATCTCTATGTGCTTAGGGTACTTAATTGTAATATCTAGCTCTATATATTGAGCTCATATCGTAATCTTTATTCATCAATAAAATACACGGTTTCACTTAGAAGTTCCTAGATTGTATAAGCTGGTATAAGTTTCCAAATTGTGTATGTGGCACAGTTTGACATAAAGTAACATTGAACAAGAGGCATATTGTTGGATGTGCAGAAATGAAAAAAATACCATAAAGTTCAAAACTTTTGGGTACATTAATTCATTATTGTTACAAGTAACAAGTTGATTTTTTGGTGGCAGTGGTGGAGGAAGAGACTCAACAATGAAAGAAAGCCGTGGCAGGTCAAGAGGGCGAGGTGGAGGCCGTAGTGGTAGTGGTGGTGGACAAGATAGAATTGATGCCCTTGGACGACTCTTGTAAGTATGATGCATTTTGTTTCAGCTTCATTTTTGCACTTGAGAGGATACAAATATTGCAAATGATATAAGAAGCTCATTTTGGTTACTTTTTCAGGACCCGTATTCTGAGACATATGGCTTCTCAACTGAACTTAAATATGAGGAGTGATGGGTATGTCAAGGTTCAAGATCTATTGAGGTTAAACCTGAAAACATTTGCCAATGTTCCAATAAGCTCCCATACGGTTGATGATATTAAGGAGGTTCGTTAGTTATTAGCTATTCTATTCAGTACATGTGTTTTGGTCCCAACAGCATTTCATCTATATGTTGTTATAAATATAAGAAAGTAACCTTGTAGGAAACATTATCAAGGAGTTAGAATGTTAGATACTTGTCTGTGACTCACAGTACATTGTTGGTCTTCATTTATTTGTTTTTTTAGTTATTGACGGGTTCTCCTAAGTTCTTCTATAATTTGTTTCACCTTGTTTTGGTATAATATATTGTAGGCTGTCAGAAGGGATAATAAGCAACGGTTTAGCTTGCTTGAAGAGAATGGGGAGCTTTTGATCCGTGCAAACCAAGGTCATACAGTAACGGTAATCATTCTTATAATGTTACAACTACAAGCTTTATAACAGCTTATGAACAACAGGGCTCTTTTGTGTAATTATTCTAAAATGTATTTTGCTTGGTTGGCAGTTGGTTGAAACAGAAAGTTTACTTAAGCCGATCCTTTCGGCTGAAGAATTTCCCGGTAATACATTTTAGTTAGCACATTTTTACAATTTAGTTCCGAGTCCTGTCTCGTTTGTTCTTTTTGTTGATCCTTTGTGTTTTTTAAGGTTCAGTTTGTGTACATGGGACCTACAAAAAGAATTTAAAATCCATCATGGAGAGTGGTCTCAAACGCATGCAAAGGTTACACGTCCATTTCGCTTGTGGGTTACCAACTGATGGTGAAGTAATTAGTGGTAATTTTCACCATTCTTGTTTAAACTTCTAAATTACAATATCATGGACCTTGCATATGTTTGTTTTAGTAGTGTTGCGAGGATAATTTACGGTTATAAAATTTGAGAATTTGTTGCTGCAGGTATGCGGAGAGATGTTAACGTCTTGATCTTTCTTGATATTAAAAAAGCTCTTGAAGGTATTCTTTGACATTTGAAACTTAGGCTTAGTATAGTGCTCAGAATTGCAAGTAATTTTATTTTGGATCTATGAAGATAAAACTACCTATTTACCCCTGCGATGAGTTTGCTAACAAGGATTCATGAGACGTATATGGTTTTTGGCAGGGGGGATGAAGCTTTACATATCGGACAACAAGGTGATCCTAACAGAAGGTTTTGATGGTGTTGTTCCTGTTGAGTATTTTGTGAGGATAGAATCTTGGCCTGATAGGAAGCTTGTAACTTTTGATCAAAAGGTTTAGTCTGTCTTCTTGATGGCACCACCACAAGAAATAACACCGAGACATAAGTTTCACTATTAAAGGAACATCTCTTAATTATATGTTAATCTTTTAATTATTACAACTTCATGTTCAAGTGATTTTTTTTGATTGAATCCCACTTTAAACGTGATTCATTATGTTCCCATAAATAAATAAGCGATGAAAGACGACTGTCCCGCGAGTTTTGTTATCGATGCTATAAAAACCGTTGATTAGCTAGCTCTTTACTAGTTCCAAGACTATGATCGCAAGTTCAATTGCAATTGTATTTTGCGATCATAATAGCCTAAACTACCATTTGATAAGACAAAGTTTGAATGTATATGCGGATTATCAGATACATGTTATTATTAAACATGAGGGTTTCTCTGAGAGCTGAGCTTAGTTCGTATTCAACTCGAGTTAACTTGTATCTTGATAAACTAACTCTTCTGAATCCAAGAACCCCTACTCAAACTTCAATATGATCCAATCAGCTCGATTCGAACTAGCTTAAGCTGAATTTAATTGAGTTTTCAACGAGCTTAATGCGATCGACTTGGGGGGGGGGGGGGGGGGGGGGGGGGGGGGAAATAGCCAGCCCTAGCCCATAAATTAGGAATTAGAATGGTAGATTTAGTTATTCAAACAACTAGCAACTAAACTGGTCTCTTATTTGTAGGACTATTGTTTCAAACCCAAGAATATGGACCCAAAACCAAGACCAAATTACAAAGAAAACGAGAACTGAAATTGACCCGTTAGATGTACATACAATTAAGGTCCTTGGTGGGTATAACGATTCTTGGACCCTTACGGTTCTTGTAGAACATTTATTCCCGTGGCCCGGCTTTCGTTCTTATTTTTTGGTTAGTTTAAAACCATTCGAAACCGAATTAGACCCGATTAGTAGTTAAAACCATCAAAACATAGAGACTCAAATAGTAATTTATTCTTAATGTAAAGCATAAAACGGATCGGTTATTAAGTATTTAAAACTTGAGGGGCAAAAGTTGTAGGTTAATACTTAATACAAGGTCTTTTTTTGGAACATCAATTTCTCCAGAGAACAAAGAAAAAAGGGAGATTCACAAGTATTCAAACACTCCGATAAATCATCAAATCTCTTCAGTTGTGTTCTGTTCCAAGGGGTCTAGTCGGTGATTAAATTAACCAAATCAACTTCAATAAGTTACCGAAATTCATAACAATTGTTGCTGTATTCAACTCACGCAATTGCCCTAGATCTGCGCAAGGTTTTCAACAGGATTCTTGCATTGTAACAGAGAAATTCGTAATGTAAGATTCTTAAATCCTATTTATTGTATTAAATTTCAGATTTTTACATCTGGGTAATTCTATTTTCCCATTATTAAGCCCAAATAGCGGTCTTCTTCGTGGTTGTTGTCAACATAGGGCCTGAAAGTGTTAGTTAAAACAGTAGTTCACAATGCTTGGGGAGATGTGCAGCAAATCAGCAATAAAGATTTGCACTCTCAGCATCAAAATCTATATGAATTTGAGCGTTTAATTGTCATCCAATTAAACTTGCAACAAGAAAAGATTGAGAAAATATAAATTTTTTTTTTTTTGAAGTTGGAAACTATCATTGATTGTTCTAAAAAAGTTTTTTTTTTGAAGTTGGAAACTATCATTGATTGTTCTCAAACTTATAACTTTTACAAAAATGACTATTATTGAAACTCCTTATTGACTTAACTTTTACAAGTAAAAAAAGTGTTTGGCAAAGTGACTTTTACCCCTCCTTAGACCATGTGTAGTGGAAGACACAAATAATGCCCCCAGTCTTGGGCGTTTTGCGTCATGTGGCAGTCCAGTCAGCAATGAGGCATTATGGGGCGTTTTTCTAAAATGAGTGTAGTGAGGATGTGGGCATTGTGGGGCATTATGTTAAAAGGGGTGTAATAGAATTAAATAAAAAAAACCATCAAAAAATGATATTGGCCAAACAAAAAGAAGAATACTGGTCATTGGCCAAACATTTCGAACAAAGGCGTTAAAAAAAGCACGTTCCAGGGGGCGGTTTCAAGGTGTTGGGTGGCGTTTTTTTCACCCCCCACTACGGATGGTCTTCTGATTTTTTAAATGTGTTAAAAATGATTTTTTGAGAAGTTAGGGGATTATGACTTTTGCAAACTCCTTAGACCATGCGTGGGGGGGGGGGGGGGGGGGGGGGGGTTGGGCGTTTTCCCCTAAAAAACGCCCCACAATGGCCAACTCCCACCCCCCTGGGCGTTTTTTTCAACAAAATTTGGTTTGGCGTTGTTTTTTTCACGCCCAAGCTCCTTGTGTGTTGGCCAATCACCATTTTTTGATGGTTTTTTGTCCAATAACATTTTTTGATGGTTCTTTTTATTTAATTTTATTAAACCCCTTTTGACATAATGCCCCACATCCTCACTACACCCATTTTAGAAAACGTCCCATAATGCCCCATTGCTGACTGTGCTGCCACATGACGCAAAACGCCCAAGGGTAGGGGCATTACCACTCCACATGGTCTTATAACTTTTTGGAAAAGTCAAGGAGGTTTTGAAAAGGAATCCCAAACACCCCCATTATATATATTAAAAAAAAGGTAACCCTAAAAAAACAGAATGGGTCGCTCTGATTTTGTGGATCTTTGAAATCCATTTGTGTACTTCTGCTAGCCGTTACAGACTCTTGCTATAATCAGGCATGAAACAATGATCGAAACTCATTCTGTATTTTTTCTGTTGTACGTTTAATATTTGTTGTTGTTCAGTTCGGCTTCTTTTGTTTCTTATTAACTTGTTTAAAATTTCTTGTTTCTGACCTGAATATAAATTGATATGGATCAATTAATTTCTTGTTTCTCAGATGATGATTTTTTAATAGGCAGAATAATTGTTAGCTACAAGATAAATTAATTGATTACATAAAGGATAAATTAACTGTTGATTAGAATCATATTTACTTGAATTACAAAAATGGAACAGTAATTGTTAGAACCTACTTGTTAACTGTTGTTTTTACCCACCCAATTTTTATGATTTTGTGAAATATTTTGATGTTTTTTCGCTGTTTTTGAGGGTGTTTGGGTTAGCTTATTTTGGAAGAACTAATAACTTATAAAAGTTAATAAGTTGTTTTTATAGTGTTTGGGTTAGCTTATTTTTTGTGAAATAGTTTGATGTTTTCTCGCTGTTTTTGAGGGTGTTTGGGTTAGCTTATTTTGGAAGAACTTATAACTTATAAAAGTTAATAAGTTGTTTTTATAGTGTTTGGGTTAGCTTATTTAAGTTGTTTTTGTGTGTTGAGAAGTTGAAAATGAGAAGTTAGTATTTGTAACTTATAACTTATGACTTATATAAGTTAATAAGTTGTTTTTGAGAAGGAATCCCAAACACCCCCTTCATCTCTTCAGTTTTGTTCGGTTCCGAGGGGTCTAGTCGGTGATTAAATTAACCAAATCAACTTCAATAAGTTACCGAAATTCATAACAATTGTTGCTGTATTCAACTCACGCAATTGCCCTAGATCTGCGCAAGGTTTTCAAGAGGATTCTTGCATTGTAACAGAGGAATTCGTAATGTAAGATTCTTAAATCCCATTTATTATATTAAATTTCAAATTTTTACATCTGGGTAATTCTATTCTCCCATTATTAAGCCCAAATTGTGAATCTTGAGTTTGAAGATGTCGAAATCTGAGTGGCTTGGTTTTAAAATGCGCACATAATGCGTGATGCGCCCGTTGCGCTAATGAGAGCGCATCGCAACACCTGATGCGTTGCGTTTACATGATGCGATGATATTGCGACAATTTCGCATAATGCGCCCGTCGCAAAATGCGCCATGAGCCCATGATGCACGCATCATTGTTTGTTATGTTTTTTTCACAGATTTCATGAAATGGGTTGGGTTTTTTCAATACTTAATATTTTAGCATGCTTGAATTGAACCATTATGGTTCCTAAACACTTTTTATGGTTCTAGAAACATTTTAGGATGCTTGATTTGAACTTAAAAGCACAACTCTTTTTCTTCGTACTACGACAATTGTTTTAGTTTTAGTATGTTTTTATAAGTTGTTATGTATAAATAATTTTAGTATACTTTTATAAAGAGCGAATCACATACGTGATGCACTCGCATCACGCATCATATTTTTGGACCAAACGCATCAGAGCGCATCGCGCAATTTAAAACCAAGCTGAGTGGTCTTCATAGTTGTTGTCAACATAGGGCCTGAAAGTGTTAGTTAAAACAGTAGTTCACAATGCTTGTATTATTTGGGAGATTGGTTTTGATGCAGCAAATCAGCAATAAAGATTTTCAATCTCAGCATCAGAATCTATATGAATTTGAGCGTTTAATTGTCATCCCATTAAGCTTGCAACAATAAAAGATTGAGAAAATATAAAAAAAAGTTCATTTTTGAAGTTGGAAACTATTATTGATTGTTCTCAAACTTATACATTAAATTATTTTTGCTGTGGGATCAATGTGGCTTCGATCTTTAGTCTTCAGCAAGGCATGATCGCATGAATTGATGTGTGATTGTTAGTAGATATTAATTAGGGTTTATTGTAATTATCTCTGCAATAATTTGGAGATATAGTTTGATTAGGTTTCCTTGTAGTTATCTTGAATGAAGTTGCGACCATGTTAACGAGTATAGATTATAGAAAAGCTATTATACGAGAAGATTTGTAAGAATTAGCAAGAATCATATTGGATCTTGGAAGATTTAGCCTTCTTGCTGCTTTATGTTCAAGTTTTGAGATTTGGCTTATGAACTTATTGTTATTCGTTCTTTCAATGTCCGGTTGTTGTATTTTGCTTATTGAAAGACCCTGGTTAGTTTTAAAGAATCAAAATGGCAGTAGGAGGTTTTCGTATAAGAGATACATGCTAAGGGTATATGTTTATTGGCGTATTGATAAAACTGATACTGTGGAATTATGTTTGTTAGTTTAGGCACAGGACATTATTAGTATAATAATCATTAATGATGGTTAGTTATTTCTCAATAGATTGACCTAATAAACCATTTGGTCAAATTATGCATCATTTGGTTTTTGTACCTTGTTATGTATCAACTTCTCTAATGACTAATCTTGGTTCTCACGGTTCTCCATTTTTTGCCATTATGTTAAAACAAACTTAAACTAAGTATCCAATTAAAAGTCATGTTTATTTCTAGCTTTTTAGTTAAGAATATGACGGTTTTGCTTTTTATTTTTACAGAAAGGATCTTTAGGGATGAGAGTGTGTTTTGGATGGCGGCAATTTCTTCTGTTTGTGACACTTGTTTTCTTTTTAACCCGTCTTATCTCAGGTTATATATTTTTTTCTGCTTCATGTTTTTTTTTCATATGCTCTTGCATATTTCGATCATAAAGTACATAATTGATTCGTTATCTCAGTTTTGGAGTTGCATCATGATCCCGCTGGTTCACACCAAACCAAAACCAAGAAATATAATCATCTTGTTTTTGGACCCGCTGCCGGTGAAGGTTTGCCAAATCGTTTGCAATGCAAAGGTATTTCCCTTTTTTGTCATCAAGGGCATTTTCGTAGTTTTACCCAATTACCGGATTTATGGATTGAACCGAAGTAAATACGGTACCATTTGTTGCAGGTCATAAGGCTTTTAACAAGAGCCACATATCATCATCCTCCAATACTTCAAATGGTGGTGCTGGTGTTACTTTTGTAACCGTTTTTACGGTTTATAACTCTAGTGTTGGTAGCGGATCAAGTGAATCAACTATGGTGGGGAAAGTATCATACAACAAAGTTGACCGGTCAATGGCCATCTTGAATACATTTATAAATTTCATACAGGTACGTCTCAAATACAACTCATATAGTTTTTGAAGTAATAGTTAATACGTTTATGAAGTTCAGAAAGATGGACAAAAAAGGCGCCTGTGATGTTATTTTCGTTATAGAATGTTGATGAGCATAACTGTAAACTTCCATATTTTGTATTTTGTTAGAATTTATGCATCAAATTTTGGTTTTATTCGAGTTTTAACTTATATTTTGCAGCTGATGATGCCTCAAAGCAACACGGTCATCCTCACTGATCCGGCATCCAGCCTTCCGTTAAAGAGAAACAGGGTGATGGTCTATCCCATTCAAGGTGAATATTCACGAGACAAGTTGATGCTTCAAAGAATCAGGTCTTACATTGTAAGAGCACGGTGCATTAACCCAAATAATTTCATAAAAAACCAAAAACCCTAAATCCATTTTTTTTTCATTTTTTTCCATGAATATAGCACATACCTAATTATTCGAGGTGGCTGATAAACTTTTTCCTTATAAATGGGTCGAATTCAGGTTATTTTTAATCTGTAGGGGGTCAGATGGGTAAAATCGAAAGAATTTACTAGTAAGGAAACGGGTCAAATGGATTATAATTTAGTGCCTACAACCTACTCAAATGCTATATTAGAAAGTAAGATTATAATTATAGTAATATATGTTTTGTAATCATATGTGAGGCAAATCATCTTTTGCAAAATGGGCAAAAAGTGGTTCGGGTCAAGTTGACCCAACCCGTCCTGTTTTGACTGATACATAGAACTATTGTTTTGCCACCTCTTATTAATGAAATTTTGTTGTATAGAGGAATTCCTTTAATGTTATTTTGCTTAACATTTATAAATCTTGCAGGCGTTTCTAGAGGAAAAGCTTAAAGAGCAGTCAAGGAAACCAGGAAAAAGAATTAGTAATATTATCTTCACCGACTCCGACATAGCAGTAGTCGGTGATGTGGGTGAAATATTTAGCAAATACGAAGATTTTCATGTGGCTCTCACTTTCCGTAACAACAAACAGCAGCCTCTAAATTCAGGGTTCATTGCCGTCAGGGGCACTCGTGATGGAATTTTAAGGTATGTCATCTTGTAATATGTAAATATCACTCCTTTCGTCCCATGAAAATTGCAAAGTTTGACTTTGACCAATATTACAAGTCAAATGTTTGACTTATGATAACCTTCATGTGATACAGAGCAAAGATTTTCTTGGAGGAAGTGCTAAAAGTTTATAGTTCAAAATACATGGAAGCTTCACGAATGCTTGGCGATCAACTTGCAATTGCTTCAGTTGTAAAATCACGTACTTCACTTAATGCAAAAGCGTTTAGCGCTCACCAACCTTTTCTTGAAGACATCAACGGTGCATCTGTGCTCTTTTTGCCTTGCGAGGTTTACAACTGGACCCCACCTGAAGGTGCGGGTCAATTTCATGGCATGCCCTTGGATGTCAAGGTAAACACACTAAACTTAACAAGTGATTGGTTAACTTTAATATGTTGATTTTATATAGTTAACAAGTGATTGATTTTACAGGTGGTTCATTTCAAAGGATCGAGAAAACGACTTATGCTGGAGTCTTGGAACTTCTTGCAGTCTTCATCGTCTCATGATTTATCGGATATGTTATGCCTTGTATTAAGCAGTGGACGGACAAAGTATGATTTTTGATGGAACACAAAAGCATACTAGGATTTGATTATATGTCAAACAAACAATATATAGGATCATTTTGTGCTATTTGAGGTTAGTTTGATTATTATTTTATATATATAAATTTTTGTACTAGTTTTGATTTATGGAAGTTATTCTCATGTTGAAGATTTGATTATTTTTTGTATTGTAAGTTATTGAATATGAGCCAATGACCTTGTGGTCTAGTGGTGGAAAGAACTTGAGTTCTCTATAGAGACTCCGGTTCGATCCCCACTCACTGCAAGTGAGGTGAGGGTGGGTTTACACCCCAGTGTGGTTCCCATCCTCAGGTCTAGGGTTCGATTCCTGGCAGCCCCGAGTTACCTTTGGCCGGGCCTCGGTTTGGTATGCTTGTCGCAGACGCCTACGGCGCCGTCTCGAACCCGGGCCGCGAGCAATACCCGTGTTGAGACAAACCGGTGAGCAGCCGTTCAAAAAAAAAAAGTTATTGAATATGATACATAATCTTGAAAGTTTTAAACTTTAAACAATAACAATAATGTGATTATAATTTATGGAGATTTAGATTACAAATTATTATAGATTTAGGTTTGAAGGTGTTACAATTTTGAAATAAAAAATCATTAAAGTGTTGGATCATATGTAAGGCCCAAGAAGCCGTTACAATCATGAAAAATGTTTTTGAGAAAATGGATATGGAAACCGTTACTAAAGTGTTGGAAACATCAAAAAAGCGAAAAACACTACACAAAATTCGACTCTCCACTTTTGTCTTCAAACAAAATATGACCCAACAAAACAACACCAAAGATCCTTGTAACGGACAACATGTCATTACTGCCGCATCTTCAACCACCATCATCGTCTTCTACGCTAAAAATCCAATCACTACCATCGTCAACTTATCTCAAGAATCTCAATCTACTCAATTCGGATCAATTTATAAACCATTTTCTAGAATCAATTTCGTTCAAAGTGGATAAAGAGGTGAGATTTAAATCATGAGTTGTAGGTGTGGCGTTTTTAGGAGTAAAGTAGAGAGTGTGTGTTTGCCGGTTTAAAAAAAAGATCGATCATGGTGAACGATCACCTCTTGATTATAAGATCATGTAAAAACAATAACATGTTAAAATCTGACCCCAACGCATATTGTGTTCTGTTTGTTTGGATTCTATTAAATGGTACAACTCCACAAGATCAAGATCAAAACAAACGAATTAAGGTCAATTCTACAACAATAAACCTAACAAAAAAGGTTGCAATTTCTTCCATTTCTGACCTCAATAACAAGATAATTTGTCGCAAACAATTAACAGTCAAACACCAACATCCTAAAACAATCATATGACAATCAAAATCAACAAGAATATAAGAACAAAAATTACCCTTTTTTGTGCAACTACTAACCCATCTTTTTCTCATCACTGGTCACTTTTCTTACCCGTTCCATAGTAACTCACATACCATCTAACAAACTTCTTCAACCCCGTTTGTAAATCTGTCGTCGGTCTATACCCGAACTCCCTCCTCGCTAAACTAATATTCGCGTGCGTAAACGGCACATCCCCATTCCTCGGCAACTTCATCACCATCCGCCTCGCTTTAACTTTCAACAATCTCTCCAAAATCCCAACAAGATCCGAAACCGGCACGGGCGACGTGTTCCCCAAGTTGAACACGCGCAGCTGCGCGGGCCCACGCTTCTTCCCCCCACTCCCAGTACTCTTCTCCGCGGTATCCAACGCGCCTAAGCACCCTTTCACGATATCATCAATGTACGTAAAATCACGCGCGACCGTCCCGTGATTCGCCGCCTCGAAGATCGGGATCGCCTTCCCTTTCAAAATATCACGCGTGAAGAAAAAATACGCCATATCGGGCCGCCCCCACGGTCCGTAAACAGTAAAAAACCGTAACCCGGTTAACGATAACCCGTATATATGATTATAAGTATGCGCGATCTCCTCACCCGCCTTTTTAGTAGCCGCGTAGAGGCTCGCGGGCTGATCGGTTCGGTCTTTCTCCGAAAACGGGCTTTTCGTGTTTAACCCGTAGACCGAACTCGACGAAGCCCACACTATCGCGGGCTGCGGGTTTGCGGTTTTACATATTTCCAACAGATTAACGAACCCGGCTATGTTGCTGTGAACATATGAGCTAGGGTTTTCCATAGCGTAACGAACACCGGCCTGAGCCGCTAAATGCATCACGTGAGTAAAAGGGATTAACTCAAAGAGTTTTTTTAACAAAGCGTCGTCGTTTATGTCACCTTCCACTATGAAGATACCGGATCTTTCTAGCAACGCTTGACGAGAACGTTTTAGCGACGGATCGTAATAGTCGTTAAAGTTGTCAAGGCCCAAAACGCCGTCACCACGGCGTTTTAACGCCACGCTGACGTGAGTTCCGACGAAGCCTGCAGCTCCGGTGACTAGTACGGAAAACCCATTTCGGCTACGGATCCGGGCGGATGATTTGACCCGTTTTTCCCACACGGGTCCGCCCCAAGAACTGGTTTTTAACGATCTGCGAGTGAGATCCGATGACGTAGATGATGATGATGACGTGGCGGATGGTGATTGGATAAAGAAAACCAAGATTAATCCTAGAAACATGAAGCTCCAGAATGTGAGTTTCGCAATGTGCCATTTGAATCTGTTATGATTGTAAGGGGATTTTTCTGGTTTGAATTTTGGTGGGGTGTTATCCAAATGGGATAATGGCATTTTGGTAAAATTTTCAAGAAAATCTTGAAATTGTGAAGCAGACCCACCTCTTATTTTGCCCTAATTTGAATAGGGTTTGATGAATAATTGGTGGGTTTTGGATCTTTTGAGGTGTGGAATGTGATAAGATAAGAAAGAACAAATCTTGCTTGTGTTGATACAATGCTCCAACTTTATCTTGCTTTTTGGGTTATGGTGGAATCTGAAGGTTCTTTGAAGGAATTTGGTTGATGATTTTTGTGGGTTTCTTTTGGTTTTACAGAAATTGAAATCTTGAAAAAGAAAGGTGATTGGAGAGAGAGAGGGTTGTGAGGAAGATGGAATAATATTGAAAGATTGAAAATAAATGGTATGATGATAATGGGGATTTAGATTTACTGATTTAGGTTGGACTTAAACACATGACATAAAGTCAAAGGGTGGTGTGATTTAAGGGAAGAAATTACAATCAAATCTTTATGAATTTGATCATGATTTGGGGTGCATTTTTACTTTTTTAGGGTTTTGAAAAGAGAAATGAAAATGTGACGTTTGATTGGTGAGTTGAGATCTTTGATTTCATAGGCTTCCACTCTGATGCTTCTTGTGACATTTGCTATTTTTGTATAGGAGTTTCTTTTGGGATTCTGTGTTTGTTTTTACCTATAATGGTGATATTTGCATATAATATATTATAATAATGTAGGGTTAGGATCAAATACAAAGGATAAAATAAATAAGAAGTGTAAGAAGGATTCTAGTCTATTGATCTTAGATTTGAAGGGTTGAGATTGGTTGTAGGGAAAAGAAGATAATAGAAGGGCATAAAAGGAATCCTATATTTATGGATTTTCTCTTTCCACATGCAATGCACATGCCAATTCCCCCATCGATTTAAAACGTCCATAACTTTTTCATACGACATTTTTTTTCAAAAAAAATTTCACCATAATAACGAGCGTTTTTTTATCTTTAATATGAGTACCATATTATCATATAAAAATAAAATAAAAATTTTCATTTTTACTGGGTTTTTTGGCATTGTGTTAAAGGTTCAGGTCATTGTGTCTTTTAACTGGGTTTTGGTCAGTAGAGTTTCTATACATTGTGTTATTATCAAAACCTATAACACAATGTTAATTTGAGTTCTATCCATTGCGTTTTTATAAAAACCTATAACACAATATATGACACAATGAAGATTTTGTTATATCTGGGTTTTCTATAAATTGTGTTATTAGTTCAGGTCATTGTGTTTAATATGTTACTCATTGTGTTTTAATATATTGTCCATTGTGTTTTAATAATTTGTTCAATTTTTTTATTATCTTGTTCATTGTGTTTTAGTTTGTTATGTATTGTGTTTTTAGTTTGTTTTTCATTGTGTCTTCATCTGCTCTCCATTGTGTCTTTTATCTGCTGTCATTAATTGTGTCTTTTATCTGTTGTCATCAATTGTGTTTTTATTTAGTCTGATTCTTATTGTGTTATATGTTATCGCCATTGTGTTATACGTTATGGTTATTGTGTTTTAGTATGTTGTCCATTGTGTCTTTATCTGTTGTCATTGATTGTGTGTTTATTCTAATTACATTGTGTTTTACATCATGTCCATTGTGTAATATGTTATTCATTGTGTTTTAATATGTTGTCCATTGTGGTTTAATAATTTGTTCAATTTTTTTATTATCTTGTTCATTGTGTTTTAGTTTGTTATGTATTGTGTTTTTAGTTTGTTTTTCATTGTGTCTTCATCTGCTCTCCATTGTGTCTTTTATTTGCTGTCATTAATTGTGTCTTTTATCTGTTGTCATCAATTGTGTTTTTATTTAGTCTGATTCTTATTGTGTTATACGTTATGTTCATTGTGTTTTAGTATGTTGTCCATTGTGTCTTTATCTGTTGTCATTGATTGTGCTTTTAATCTAATTTACATTGTGTTTTACATCATGTCCATTGTGTAATATGTTATTCATTGTGTTTTACTATATTGTCCATTGTGGTTTAATAATTTGTTCAATTTTTTTTATTATCTTGTTCATTGTGTTTTAGTTTGTTAAGTATTGTGTTTTTTGTTTGTTTTTCATTGTGTCTTCATCTGCTCTCCATTGTGTCTTTTATTTGTTGTCATTAATTGTGTCTTTTATCTGTTGTCATCAATTGTGTTTTTATTTAGTCTGATTCTTATTGTGTTATATGTTATCGTCATTGTGTTATACGTTATGTTCATTGTGTTTTAGTATGTTGTCCATTGTGTCTTTATCTGTTGTCATTGATTGTGCTTTTAATCTAATTTACATTGTGTTTTACATCACGTCTATTGTGTAATATGCAACTGGGTTTTTGAATTTTTTTTTTGAAAAATATAACAATATGGTACTCATATTAAAGATAAAAAAACGCTCGATTTTATGGTATAATTTTTTTTAAAACAAATGATGTATAAAAAAAGTTACGGACGTTTAAAAGTTAGGGGGGAAATAGCATGTGACTTGCATGTGCATATTCTCTTTCCTCTTGTAGACAAAATTACCCTTTCCATTTAATTACTCAGAGGACACTTGTCACTCTCTGGTGCCTTCTTACCCTTCTTATTTTTAAATCTTTTGTATTATAACTCAACCCTAATAATGTATATGGGTGGATCTAGTAAAAAAAGGCTAAAGTTATTGATAAAAGATGAATTGGTGAAAATCTTTCAATTAAATGGACGTTATTTATGGCCAAAAAGGGAATAGAAGTGATCACTTTTTATCTAGTTTAATTGTTTTTTTTAATCTTAAATAAAATACCATAAGTTCAAGATTTTTTTAGTATTGCTTTTAAAAAATATTCAAATGTGTTGGTGCAATGTGTGTACAAGAACGTTGTGTCAAGACCTTTAATAATGATGTAATTTTATTGTTTCTAGAATAAAGAAACTATTATTTTTTTGAAAGGAAAACTTCATTAAAACAAGACTCGTACGTCCTCAAAACAAGGACTTAGCGAGCGAAAACAAAATACATCAATCCAAAGGGAAGTTACACCAAGTTTTCCAATCAATAGATTTCCAACGAGACCTATTACGGAGCCAGAAGTAAGCCGTCGCTTTGATGTTCTCCACGAGCTGAATCGGTTGCCTCTTCTTATCATTGAAAACGCGTTCGTTTCTTTCATTCCATATCATCCAAATGGTCGTGTAAGTGATACCTCTGAGGATGTACTTCGACTCCTTAGACAAGGCTTGAGACTCCGCCATTTGAAACATATCCGGGATGTCGAACAAGAGATTATGACTTTTCTTGCACCAAGTTTCTATACGAGACCAAACCTCATGCGAGTAGCTACACCCGGTAAATAGATGTAAAGTAGTTTCCAAACCATCCTGGCAAAACCTGCATTCGGTTTGCTGAAAAGACACTCCTCGTCTGATGAGTTCAGCAATGGTAGGAATGCGGTTCTGGGCGATCCTCCAGGCTAAAATTTTGCACTTCAACGGCACCCATCCTTTCCATTTAATCCCAAGATTGCCATCTCCCACGTAATTGCTAGACAAAAGTCTCTTGGCCGAAGAAACTGTGAATTGTCCGTCCTTCTCTTCGGTCCATTTCCAACAGTCTTGACCACCATGCCAATCCAAGTTATAAATGTGTTGTAGAAGATCGAAGAGCTCCCTTATCTGATGATGGTTATGCGGCTCAGATCTCCAATCCCACGTTAAATGTTTGTTGCCATCCAAGCATATAAGCCGATCACATACTTTAGCCCATTTGTTCTTCTCAAGCCTAAGAAGGTTAGGGTACAAGATACGAAGAGGAGCATCAAGAAGCCAAGTATCACCCCAAAAATTGATATACCTACCGTCGCCAAGAGCCCCAACAAAAAACGAGTTAAGCGACCTACCATTAGGGAGTTTATTCTCGCCTACTTTGACAATGAATTTCCAACATCCACTCGAGGAGGCATTACACGGAAATAACGACCAAGGTCTACTCGACCCATGGCACCCCAAGATAATCTTCTTCCAAAGGCTACTACCCTCCTTTTTGAATCTCCATGTCCATTTTAACAACAAAGCGTTATTAACCTCTTGAAGCTTGGAAATACCTAGACCACCTTTGCTCTTAGGAGTTGTAACGACGTCCCAAACAACCCAAGAAATTTTATTCTCAATACTAGGACCGGCCCAAAGAAACCGTCTCATAATCGTCTCAATAGAATCCAAGACGGCTTTAGGGGCTTTATATAAAGAGAGATAGTAAACCGGAAGACTTTCAAGAACCGACTTCAATAAGATCAACCGACCGCCTATAGACAAGTGGCGCACTTTCCAAGAAGCTAGGCGGTTCCGAATAGTGTCAATAACCGGTTCCCAACTTTTAATACGAGTCATTTTAGCCCCAACTTGGATACCTAGGTAAGTAAAAGGAAAACTCCCACGTTTACATCCTAAGTAATCCAACATATTATCCACCTCGCCATCCTCCGTGCAAACCCCATAAATATTAGATTTATGGAGATTGATTCGAAGCCCCGAACACAAGTAGAAAATACGGAGAATCCTAGCAATGCTTTTGATATTATCATACGACCATTCCCCCATAATTAAGGCATCATCCGCGTACAAAAGATGATTTAAGTCCACCTCGTTACTAGTCAAGCTAATACCTTTAAAAATCTCAAGGTCCTTAGCTTTATCAAGAATCCAAGATAGAGCATCCATCACGATCAAGAAAAGAAAAGGTGAAAGTGGATCACCTTGGCGAAGACCCTTTTCACATTGAAAATCAAAAGTAGGCGACCCGTTAACCAATACCGCCGCTCTAGAGGACACGCAAATACCTTTGATCCATTCGCACCACCTCGGGGGAAATCCCATTTGAGACATAATATAAATCAAAAAGTTCCAGTTGACATTGTCGTAGGCCTTTTCGAAGTCTATCTTTAATAAAAACGCTTTCTTGTTTCTCTTCTTTAACCAAACTAAAACTTCATTCACCATAAGAGGACCATCAAGAATAAAACGATCTGATAAGAATGCCGATTGAGCCTCAGAGATAATCTTTCCCATTACCCTTTTGATACGATTAGCAAGAATTTTGGAAATAACTTTACTGATCATACCAATGAGGGTGATAGGTCTATAATCTTTGAGACCCATAGGAGACTTCACCTTAGGGATAAGGGTTATGAAAGAAGACCCGCAACCTTGATTAATAACGCCAGAAGCATGAAAATCCAACATGATGTTAAAAAAATCCTCCTCTAATAGGTTCCAAAAGCGCTTAACAAAACGGAAATTAAACCCGTCGGGACCCGGAGCCTTGTTTGATCCACATTCGAACACCGCATCTTTAATCTCTTGTCTAGAAAACGCCTCAATCAAGGAGTCACGATCTGCATCATCAATCTTTTTAATACCCGAACAAAGGAGACCTGGCCGACAAGGATGTTGTTCTTTAAAATGAGACCGGTAGAACCGTAAGACTTCACGTTTCACAAGAGCCGGTTTAGTCACCCATGCTCCATCAATCAACACACCCGGAATAGAGTTTTGTGCCTTTCTACCGTTCACAACACTATGAAAAAAGCTGGAGTTTTCATCCCCCAAGGAAGCCCATTTGACCCGAGACTTTTGTCTAAGATCCCGAGCCTTATGGAGCTCAATACTCTCTAGCGCCACCTTACATTCGGACCAAATCCAAACATCAGATTCTTCCAAGTCTTTGGTCTCCATAATCTGATCCAACTCTTCTTTCTCAGTCCGTAAACATGTCTCCTCCATCTTCTCAGACGCACTAGTTTCTTGAAACCAATCCCGTAAACGGTTCCGAAGAGTGCCCAGCTTTTTAAGAAGATTAAGGTCGGCAGGACCGTGAGCAACCCAAGAATCGAACACCGAGTTGATCACCTCACTACATCCTGGCCGATCTAGCCACGAGTCAAACATCCTGAACGGCTTAGGCCCGAAATTTGTATCAACAATCGTGAAAACCAATGGAGAGTGATCCGACAGATTCCTATTCAATACCCGAACATACGCGTTAGGCCATTTGTTGAAAACATTTTCACAAACGAGAAACCTGTCAATGCGACTCCAAGTATAAAGGCCTTTTCTACAAGACATGTATGTGAATCTAAAACCTTTCTGATTGTATTCACGCAACCCCACCTTATCGATAAAGTCGTTAAAATCTCTAGTACAAGCCTTATCAAACTTGGAGTTTTTTCTTTCTTCTCGCTCTCGCACCGCATTAAAGTCACCAAAAAGAATCCACCAACCCTCATTTGTACCGATAAGATTATCAATCTTCGACCATAACAATCTTTTTTCACCTTTGTTTTGAGGAGCATAAACGTTTAATAAATTGAGTCTAACCGATCCTGCCATGAGCATACCCGCAACATGAAGGAAGTTACTATCTTTAGTCACCTTGTCTCTCACAAAGACTTTCGGATCCCAAACACTAACTAGACCTCCCGAATTACCATTAGCTTCTACAAAATCAAAATCAAAACCCGATCCTCCCCAATAACTCGAGACTAAACCAGGGAGAATATTACTACTCATAGTTTCTTGCATGCCAATAAAAGAGATACCATTATCAAACTTGATCTTTTTAATCCAAACCGCTTTACCGTAACCTCCAACCCCTCTAATGTTAACCGAAATGCAATTCATTTCTTCACCCCTTGTAACCCTTCGTTGACTATGGATTCCTGTATCAAAACGTGAGAGTTGGACAAATTTGCACCCAGAATTTCCCCCATGGCTATGGTGGCGTCAACTTCTGAATCTTGACAAATAGATGAAACATCAGTTAAGTTATTACGGTCCAAATCGGAATTGAGTTCAGGCCCAAGATCACAAGCAGGCTGTGAATTCAGGTCCAGGTCTTTTGGATCGTTATGGGCTGGTACAACCGGTTCAGTCTCTTTGTCTAAGCCCAAGAGTGGATCAAGCCCAAATATATCTTCTTGAATTCTATATTTCTTACCCACTTTGGATTTCTCTAAGCTACTCGAGTATGCCGGATTAAACTGGCCCACAGAGCCCAAACCACCTTTTTTTTTCTTTTATTAATATTAGGCCCATTACCATCCAAAGCCCCATCCAAATTACAATGTGCATCGAAATCGAAATCATTACCTGGTATAAAATCCTGATTATCCGAAAGATTCTCCAAGATAATAGGAGTTTCAACCTCACAATTATTGGCAATAATATTATCATCAATGCCATCATTAATGCCATAATGAGTTTCCAAACCTGGGTCACAGTCAACCGGAATTTCCGCTCCGTCTCTTTCCGGTGTGGCGTCCACGTGCTCATCGACGTTGTTTCCTTCATGCATGGGAGTGTCAACATTAACATCACAATCGACTGTCGTCGAATCCGACGTAGGAACTTTAAAAAATTCCGGAACCCAAGCGCCGGCTTCTTCTTTTTTTGGGTAAAGGGTTACCCCGGTGATTCTATTAAAAACAACCGCAAATAAGAACAAGTAGTGAGGATGAGTTCCACACTAGTTCATATACAGGACATGCCCCATATATGTAAGCCAAAAACAAATTACCTAAGATACCTCATAATCTAGTCTACTTTACATCATGAAAAAAATGCCTAGTAGACAAAACAAACATAACCAACAAGAGTCATTATCCTCCATCATCAAAAATAAAATTGCCTCGAAAAAGATTATCCATTAGTGAACTTTGTGGGAGAGGTGCTTACCCCTGCTTTTGAAGACGAAGGATATGAGCCCGAAATCATAAACTCATTAGTTTCATTATAGACTTCAACAACCTTCTCATCATCAGAATCTGCTATATCATCCCTCGTAGCCTTGCTCTTTTGACGGACCGTACCCTGCTCATCCCTAAGGGCATCAAACGGGTTCCGGGATACTACACTAACCGAAGGATCTGATTTTTTAACCCCTCCATTCGATTTGAACCCAATCGGCCTGTACTCGAATTTCGGTTTAGCTTTATTAACATGAAAGCCCGATTTCCTAGCCGCTTTTTTACCATCCACATCCATAAAGCCATCTTCATCCACTACTGGAGTCTTCACCAGACCACGCGGTTGCTTCCCAACATTTTGTTTCTGAAGTTTAGGCACTTCCCTAGGACACTTCCTAGGCTGTCTCGGGCAAGACTCATCAGCATGTCCAAAAACCTTACAGTGAGCACATCTATAGGGACTCCATTCATATTCCACAGCCATTGTAACTTTAATAAAACCTTCACCTTCTGGTTCAGGTACTGCTATAACTAGTTCCTCTTTAAAGACATTCTCGGCTGAAATTTCTATCAATGCTCTAGCATAACTGCTCCTTCCCCAAGCATCCGTACACATTGAAGTGGTATATGTATCCAACAATATCGGCTCACCAATAGCCGTAGCAATCATACTCAAACCATCTTCCGTATAGGCAACTAAAGGAACATCATGGATTTTAACCCAAACATGTACCTTTTTAACTTCCTTCTTCTCTAGTCTCGAAGTAGGCGACCATTCACTAAGGAAGAGAGGTTGAGAACGGATAATCCAGGGTCCCTCTTTAAGGACATTCATCATACCGTCTTTGTCCGCAAACTTGAAAAAGAAAAACCCATTAGCATTCATCATAGACTTTTGCAAACCAAACTTCTTCCAATTGTTTCTCACAAAGTACTCAACCACCGCCGGATAAGCCACACGATCCCCCAAGAAGTACCCATACAGTGTATTAGCTAACCTGTCTTGAACTTGTCTAACAGACTCCCGGGGAAGCACCACATCACAACCATCTTGCAATACCGGACTCGCAAGAGTACGAAAGTTAACCTGTTTGGTCTTGACCGCCGAAACTGAATCCGCATAAGACCTTGGCATCGAATTACCCAGATCAGAGCGAACCTAAAATGTATTTGCAGCCCCTTTAGAACCTCCTTGCTCTACCTGTTCGTTTAGGATCGCATCAGCATACGATTGCTGTTGGACTTGAGTTTTATCACCCTGTTCCTGTTTTCGAACACGAGCAGGACTGACTTCATTTAGCGGTAACACAAATGCTACCTTCCGCTTATCAAAAACCACTGCGTGATCCTCAGCTGGAGCATCAGAACAACCAAGAACGTAGCCAGTATCATTCAATGGTAACATGAATCTTACCTTCTTATTTCTGACTTCTGACATCGTAGGCATATTCGATGTTTTTCTTGGCTCAAAAGGTTTGCCATCAATACTCTTAATCTTCTTAACAAACACATCAGAATTGTCTACGATTAGATCATCCATATCAGCCGACACCCTGCCGAAACCCTAGCGCAAATCAGACACGAAGGATTGGAGAAGAAAACACCCGAACTAACGCCGATGATTGCCGAAACCCTAATCTGAAAAGAGATGGCCGATGATTGCCGAAACCCTAAACAGATTGCCGCTAATAGATATGGCCGATGATTGCCGAAACCCTATCTGTAGCAGCCTTCGACAATCAGAAACACAAGAAAAAAAACGAAACCCTAAATACAAAACCTAAACTGATTTCAACTGATTATCATCTAAGGATCGATTGGAAAACCCTAAGATGACAACCAAGATCAATCGAGAATAGGAGGAACAAGGATCAGTTAGGGTTTCACGAGAAAACCAATGTCGCCAAAATCGCCCAGAGAACCTCCATCATTCAAGTTCACCACTTTCCGGCTTCTTCCGTTACCCAAACGGTAAACTTCTTATCCTTCCAAGCAACCGTAATTTCCTCATCGATTCTTTTACCGTCACCGGTGATGATACCCATATAGTCAAAAGATAGGTCATCGTCTTCATCAGTCCTATTCGTAGTATGAACTATCTTTCCAATAGAGTTTCCGATAGCGTTGATAACCTGAGACGACAGTAAATGCAACGGGACACCCAAAATCTTAATCCGAGCCAAACGTTCAAAAGCAAAAATCTGTCCTTCCCATAGGTCCACCGAAGAGAACCTCCCCAGAACTTCTTTGGCTGCATCACGACCCAAGGTCGCCGTCTTGTTATCTTCAAACGTGATCAACACCGATAAACCTCCGATGTATTGCACTTTACCTTTGCCAGGGCATACCTCATTAAGAATGATGTAGATGCTTTTAAGGGCATCTAAGTCGATCATACGAGCCACCAGAGCCCTCCCATGTATACCACTCAAAGCGTTCGCATTGTCTTCTACAACCACCGTTTTACCGACTTTCATAATTCCCTGTCTGCCCAAGAGAGTGTCTGTATAGGACCGGTTTCCATTGAAGAACGATGTTGGTTGTTTATCCATCTTACGTCCAGCGTCTTCAAAGTTAGGGTTTTTCTTAGTCTTCTCCGGTTCAGGCCGAATCTCTCCTTCCTCAAGAGTGAATCTTGCAATATTGGCCTTCAGCCAACAATCTCCGATACATGTGTTGCGAATCTTCCTGATTACATCCTTGGAATCCTTGACATCTAGGAAGGATACAAAACCAAAACGATTTCCGATCTTATCCCTTTTGCGAGCAATGTAGATATCATAGATATCCCCATACTCACGAATGAACTCCGATAAATCATTTCCGCTACATTTATCCGGCAAATTAGTAATGAAAACCTTGGTAATTCTTGAAAGAATGGTGGCCGGAATTTTAGACTTCCGACCGTTCATGCCTTGGCGTGAAGCAACCGGATCTCTGTCAGAAGTTTGATCGGCCGAGTGTATGCGACGGGAACAATTATTTTTTATATAAATTTCGGATGAGAGGGGTTATACCAGGGAAAAGTCTTTGATTCCAGCGAAACAAAGCAGAAAATAACCCGAAAGAAACTATATGTGAGAAATATGTAAGGATATAAAATACACATGTAAAAATTGTCATGTAAAACATAAGTATGTTGATATTAATCTCATTCTAATTTCTAGATATGAACATAGGCGTCTTCGAGAATTCACGTACCCTGTTCGAGCTAGAAAAAATATGCCCTTTCATAATGTTTTATTATTATTTAAAAAATAATAATCAAATTAGTATTGGACTCAATAAACCTAATGCCAAGTGAGCTAAATTATAAACCATAAAAAATTATTTGTAAATGGGCCTATATTAGAATTGGTATGTGTTTACTATTTAAAAAAATAACATATAGATATCGGATTTTTTTTAAAATCGCGTGCCCCTCGAAATCACAGGCCTTGTGCGGAGGTCATCCCCGCACACCATCAAAGCCGCCACTAGATATGAAATAGTTATTGGAGTTTAAGTTTGGGTTTTTATAACTATTTTTACCCCAATTTTCTGTACTTGGAATTCAATAACCTAGTTGTGGATATAGATATTTATTTAAGTTTTCATAAAATGTTATCCTTCATCAAATTTTAAATTATATCAAATTTTAAAACACGAATTGAACTTAAGTTTAGTTCTTGATTATCTGCTTTTAAAATGATTCAGTTATAAAAACAATAATTGTTTCAAGCTATAATTAGCAATGAATCTGAATGATAAATATCATATATTGCTCAAGAAAACATGTATCAATGACAATAGGAAATTATATCAAAACTCATTTCCAAAATATAAATTGAGATTTTGTAGAATAATTTTAGTATTGAAAGTTAAAGCCTTAAAGGTGATTTAGATATGAAACCAATGAATATTCCTTTTGGTTATAATTCTATTGAAACTTATGACAAAGTTAATATTATTTTAGAAAGTTAGATGACTCGAGTCGGAACCAAAGAAAATTATTATTTTAGAAAGTTCATTAAATTCTCGAGCATTACTTTATAAATGTTGTATTGTACCTATTGAGCAAAATAAACCATTGAAGTTGATTGTGTTTCAAGGAGGTTGTTGATATTCATCTTGGATATAATATACGCATCATCACTTATCCCCCTTAAAAATGAGTATTATACATCTACTAGTTATAAAATGGTACCAAGCCGAATCGATTCAAGCTTTTATTGAGTTCATCTAAAGTGGTTTATTAATAGCTGGGTTCGTTTGAACTTCTAAGTGTCATGTCAGGGTCGGCCCACGAGAGAGGCAAAGCAGACAATCGTCCAGGACGCACCTCGGGGGTTTGGGGGAGGGGGGGGGGGGGGGTAATTTATTGTATTTTTCAAATATGTGTGACTATCATTAAACAAACCCTCTTTTTAAGGACTCATTCTTTCTATGCGCCCAAAGGCCTTGAATTCTTATGGATGGCAACATGAGAAATGGCATTATTGTAAAGTGGACAAATGCAAGGGTGTTTTTCTGTTGGCGTAGGTGTGAAATTATTTGTAAAGAAGGTTAGGTCGTCGTTTTCATATATGTCATGTGAACTACACAGTACTAAATGTGGCATCCAATTCTCACATGACATGTCTTTTTTAGTCAAATTTATAGTTTCACGAAACATGGGTTCAATCTCACTTTTAAGTTTATTCAACTCAATTTTTATTATTTTATTTATTTTCTTACATATTTTATAGTCACAAGTTGAGGCATCCATGTTCTCTGTGTTTATAATGTTGGCACCGTGTCCCATGCCTTAGTACTTAAATATTACATATGAATAAAAGAATATACTCTTAAATCCATGCACCTTCAAACTCATATACACAATGATACCTTTAATATAGGATCCATTTTAAATAAAAAGCTACGATAAGTAGATTATGAAAGATAATCACACATAAAAGGTAAAAGTATGAGACCATGTTAAAAACAGTCTTATGTGTCATTATATACACAATGATACCATTAATATAAATCAAGAGTAAATTACAAAAATCGTCCTTTATGTATGTCGCTTATTGCAAACTGTGTCCTTTGTCTTTAACAATTACAGAAAACGTACTCGATGTTTGCAAACCCTTGCAAGTTATGTCCTTTAGCCCTAACTCAGTTAATTTTTGTGGTTAAATCTGACCAAATAGACCCCATGTGAGGGTATTTTGGTCATTTTACTCTAATGTGGGGTCCATTTGGTCAGATTTAACCGCAATAAACCTCTTATGTGGGTCAATTTGGTCAGATTTAACCATAAAAATTAACTGAAATAGGGCTAAAGGACATAACTTGCAAGGGTTTGCAAACATCAAGTACGTTTTCTGTAATTATTGAAGACAGATGACACAGTTTGCAATAACTGACATACATAAAAAACGATATTTGTAATTTACTCTTCAATTCTAAATGAAAAGCTACGATAAATAGTTGTAGATTATGAAAGATAATCACATATAAAAGGAAAGAGTATGGGAACACGTAAGAAACGGTCTTATGTGCCCTATTTAAGCCAATAGATATGAGTGTCATTTTGATTCGTGCAGTTCTATACCTAAAATTGGTTATGCATTAAATATCCAAATATATACGTTCCTATATACGTATGAGGTAAACAATGACAAGATTATAGATTTTTTTTTGAACAATAAAGGAGACTATCATTCCACCAAAAAAAAAAAAAAAAAACGAACAAGAAATTAGATACATCCCGACAAAAAACACTGAGACAAATAAAGACTAAAGAAAACCACCAAAAACACCAAACAAGACTAAGACACTACCGCCCCAGATACCAACAACCCAAAAACCACCACCCAAAGTAAACAAAAGGAGCCCCTAGCGAACCTAGGCGGATGCGTAGGAGGATAAGTGAAAAACAGCCTAGGTGGAGCTGACTTCGGGGCACCCCAACTTTCAAGCACTTGGGATTTGAAATTGAAACCAATTTCTGCTTCAAAACGGGATAGATAGCAAATTTACTGCCTCTACCTTAACCGCTCGTACTTTCTCTTGTATTGTTAAATGTTAATGACCTCCAAACCAACTTTAGAGCTGGATTTAAAGGATACATTGAAATGATTAGGATTGCCCACCTTACTGTTCTCCGTAGGCTTAGAAGCATTTAAATCCGGAATGATTGGGACCAATGTTTTAAAAACCGGTTTTTAAATCATACCGGGATGGCCTTAAAAATGGTTGAACCGGTAGAACCGGGTTGTACCGGGTGGTTCAACCGGATGAACTAGTTAACTCTATAATTTCATAGAAATACATACGTTACACGTACATGGATTATATTAACATAACTTATCAGTTTTAGTTTTTTTCACTAACATAATACATTATAATATAACTATTATCATGTCCTCTTTTTTTTTAAGTTTCAAAATACAATCTTGCACATAACATTGCTTTACTCATATAGACATACATACATATATATATGGAGAGAGATACATAGAATTGCTTCAAGTCTTTCACTTTTTGACCCACTTGTGGATCTATTTACTCTCATATTATTTTACTGAAATAGTAAAACTACCGATGAAGATGAAACTGGAAGCATGATGAAGATGGAGTGATGAACTGATGAAGATGGGGCTGAATCTTGTGGATGATGTGATGAACAGTAAGTGATGATGTTTTTAAATGATGAAACTCTAGAATACTAAAAACCCAAACCAAAATAACTATGGGCCGGTACCGGTATTACGGTTCAAACCGGTATATAGGATTTTACCGGCGGTACGAATCTTATGCCGTTTCACTTATTTACCGGGGTGTTTCGTACCAGATTTGCATCCGGTACCGGTAATACCGGTATAACCGGACGATATTTACCGGTTTTTAAAACACTGATTGGGACACATTATTGAGGCCTAATATTTCGTCTAGACCAAAAGGGCCATCACTATTCACCAATCCTATTATAGGATTCCTATATCTTTTTTTTTTTTTTGATTTGGGTCTAAAAGAAAGATTAAGAGGGTTGGTTGGGCTTGAACTAGATGGGCTTCCTGATTTTGATCTCATCGTTATGAGAATTGAGGAAAGCAGGGCAACAACAATGTTTTAAAAGCCAGTTTTTAAATATTGTTGGGTTGGGCTCAAGGTCCAACTGGATGAACATGAAGTGGGTTGTATATAATTCCATTATAAATTCATCTAAAAAAAACAATCCAATTTCAATTAGGATTTATGTAAATGTTCATGTTCATGGTTTTATATATAAAAAAGGGTTATTATATTGGGTATTGGCCGCTGTCACTCTCAACTATCACTTTGATTCCTCTTACTCCCAACTTAACACTTTGTGTGTTGTGTCACTCCGGTTGAGTGGTTTTTGGCTCCCATTTTGTCTTTTAGTAGCAGATTCACCTGCAACCATCAGTAATTCACAAAGTGTTAGCCTAATATCACAAATAACACAAGTCAAACACTAAGAAATGTTCACATGCGAGGTGACACAACACACAAAGTGTTAAGTTGGGAGTGGTGGGAGTCAGTGATAGTTGGGAGTGGCAGCGACAAATATCTAATAGTTGGGAGTGATAAAATCCAATAACCCATAAAAAACAACTATTTTATGATAAGATATTAAACATTTTAAGAGCATTTTTATTACTAACAAACAATATTGCATTGCACGAGTTGGATAAGATATTAAAAGTGTCAACAACGATGGAATATTGAAATGGAAGACACTAGGTTAATTACCGAAAATATAAAAGTCAACATTACTTTAATATCGTATTTTATTAAAAATTAAAAAAACTAAAAAAACTAATTTTTAGATAATGCAAACCGGTTCAATGGTTTGAACTTTGAACCGGTAGATCCGGATTTACCTCTGATACATAAAACATATCGTATTCAGGTTTTGCCGGCCTTTATCGTACCGGACCCGTGTCCGGTATAACCGGCCAGTTTATACTGATATTTAAAACATTGGGCAACAGAAAAAAAAAAGATATAAGGTAAGTTGACAAAGATAATAATTCCTTTTTTTTTTTGCTAACATTACTATATATTATTTTATTATATGTAAATAAACGAATTGAAATGAATAGTGATTTCAGTATTATAATAATATATAGTTTTTTTAATATTTTTATTATTTTAATATTATAATAATAGTTATTTTCTTTACTTTTTAACTTTAATCCTTTTTTTTTATTATCAGAGGTTGGGATAAGCTTGGTGTCAACCGGTATCGAACCAGTACTGGTATCGAAAATACCGGTACGGTCATGTTCGGTATCAGTACATGAAGGTAAAAACCGTCATTAATACAGAAAACGCCAAAAGTTGGTGCCGAATTGATATTGGAAATCTTTTGGTTTGGGAAATTCAGTGCTGCTACCCGGTGTCATTTGCTCATCCCTGATCATGGTTACCTTACGAACAACGGTATCGTACAATTTTTTTTTGTTGATTTTCTTCGACTTTTAATTTTTTCTTTTTTTAGTTTCAGGGGTAGGGATGAGCTCGGTGCCAATCGATACAGAATCGGTACTGATACCGAAAATACCGGTTACTGTACCGGTATATGAAGGTAAAAAACGGTAGTGAATCGGTACCAGTAATGCCAAAAGTCGGTACCAAATTGGTACTTAAGATCTTTCGGTTCGGCAAATTTGGTACTGGTACCCAGAACAATTTGCTCATCTCTGACCACGGGTTTCATACGAATAAAATCGTTACCATACAACTTTTTTGGTTGATTTTCTTTTGGTTATCTTTTAGTGTTTTTTTCTACATTTTCTTTTTATTCTTGTCAGCAGTTCCGTTCGCAACACGCTCGTAGTGATTTCAAAACACATGTAAACTCAGACTAAATAACAAAAGAAAGGCGAACTTCTTTAAACCTAGTTATAAGAAAACAAGAGGGAGTTACAAAAATCAGTGATTTTACAACGATAATGCTTAAGAACACTAATGGTTTTGTGACAAAAAGTATAAGTGTGTGCATTGATAATAATAGTCTTCTACTCTTCTTATTGAATTAACTTCAACTGGAATTGCACTCAAATTTTATCATTCATACTTCCAAAAAATTATAAATCTAAAAAAGAATAAAATATTCCAAAAATCACATACTTTGCACCTTACAAATGAAACAAAAACTTGATAGAAAACATCAATGCTTGGTGAATCTCTGACAGGGGCGGACCTAGGTTATGCCCAAGGTGGGCGGGCGCACCCATTGAAAAAAAAACTAGTGTATATTTTAGGCAAAAACCCCGACCGCACCCCTTGAAAATATGCTTGAGCCACTCATCCGCACCCCCAGCAAATAATTCCTGCGTCCGCCACTGATCTCTGAAGAACTTCAAAGTAGTCAGGAAGCCAAGCGGGATCCTTGATGGTGACAGGAACATCTGCACAGGCGACAAGAGAGAAAGCCATGGCCATCCTGTGATCATCATACGTGTCTATTGCTGCCACATTCAACCGCTCTGGTGGAGTGATCACACAGTAGTCAGGCCCTTCTTCAACTGTCGCTCCCAACTGATTTTTTTTTGACCCGTTAAGTGTTAGAAGAGTAGAAGTAACAAGATGCGGTAACGGTTCATAACAAATTTCATGTTTTAGTCCGGGCCAAGGCGATTGGCTTGACCCACAACAACTTTAGCACGGGCCAAGCATAGTTGTTAATGGCCAATAGCGACAAATAACGATAATGTACCTATATGCTACATAGCGAATAGCGATAAATAGCGACACTAGAAAAAAATATTAATTTTTTTATATGTATATTATATCAAAATCCCATGGTATATATGCTATTTTACATGTATATTTAACAAAAAACTTAAAATCCAACTATTTTGTAGCTATTCAATTACTATTTATGTTAAAAAAAATAAAAATAAACTATCGATACAACCCTAATAGCGAGCCTAGACCTATACGCTACGTAGCGCGCTATAGCTATTGACAACTATGGGGCCAAGCCGCCAAGGAAATGTCATGTACTATGTAGCATGGAAACGGGTACGAGACTGGGGTACGGGGAACGGCAAAACATAAAAATTCTAGATACGGGTACAGTCAGCCACTTGTCGCGCACCTAGGACTTGGCCAATAGCATCGCATGCACTATGCATGCGTGCCACTTCGCAAACATGATCCCATCCATTATTTTATTTATATGAAGGTTGGTCTTGGACTTGAGAGGTTGCAAGAATTTTTAAATAAAACTCTCATAACACCTATAACCACAACCGGCCCCAACCGCCTCGGGTAGTCCGCCGCCGCCACCGACGCCTCGCCGGCCCACCCTGCTGCCGCCGCTCTTCGCCGGTCGCTACCGCCTGCACCGCTGGCCACCACCGCCGAGACCCGGCTCACATTCGCGTATCTCTCATTCGTGTAACTAGCACTCGTTCGTTGAACCTCAGTGTCTCAACCGGTTATTTACTAATCGAAGGTATATCTAAACCCCCTATGGTTGATGTTCTATTTCGTGTTTGCATGTTGGTGATCTTGTTCCATTACGGGTGCTCCTTGGTATAAAAGTGTTCGTGTTATTTTGCTACATACGCTTCCGTTGCTTAAAATGTATATATAGTTTTAACTAGTTAAAGTTTATTTTGAATAACATACATATATATGTATTTTATTTGTCAAAAGTGATTTGACTAATCTTTGTAACGAAATAAACACATATATAATATGAACCGGGTTCATAAAATAAAAGTAAAATTATACCACGGATATCCTTCAGTGGTATCAGAGCCGATGCTCACCACATGCAAATCGAAACCGGTCTTTTTTCACCGGAATAATAAATCACAAACTTCAAGTCTAAAGTTTTTGATTTATTTTTATCTTTGGGCTATATATATTTTTCGTCATATTTTAATTGTTAAATATTTGGTTGACCAAAAATTGCCCAAACATACTTTTGGTTATGTTGAATATGTAAATCGGGCCCGACCCTGTGGTTGTGTTTATATTTGGTTTTGTTCATGGTTTTGGCCCGTTTTGCGGCTCAAAGTTGTAATAGATTAGCTTATGGTTTTGGCCCGCTTTGTGGTTCAAAGTTGTAATAGATAAGGTTTTTTGTCTTTGTTATATTTACTTGTTAAATATTGTTGATGCGAAGACCTGAAGTAAACCCGAAGCAAAACCGAATGCCAAGAGGAGTCTTGGAGTTAGTGGGAGTTGCTCAAGATAACAAGATGCACTCAAGTCCATCCTTGTGGTTGTTTTGTGTTTTGTGACCGTGACCCCTTTGATCTTGCTACTTGGCTCTAGCAAGATCATAATCATGCCCATATGATTTACATATTCATTTTTGCTATTATGGTTGCCTTTTGATAAATGTTATCACACTTCAACCTAATACCAAAACGCATTCTTAAAAAGTTTTTTTTTAAATGAATCGGGAAAAGCAAGTTCTAGCAACTTGCATATTTTTATAACCACTAGAGTTTTATAACATGTTTTTTCTCACATCTTTAAAACTCATAAACTTAATAGTATTCACTATTAACTTTAATTGGTTATTCCAAGTCGTGACAAACTTAGTTTTATAGGTTATCTAAAACTAATTGTCCCGAGAGGTGAAAGGGTCTTTTTGGTTATGTCGCAAGTTTAATACTTAAATTAAAACCGACTATAACGACCCTATTTAGTAAAAATTAAAATCAATGGTCTATGCCATCCTACTACTAGTAACACTTGGGGCATAATGTGAACCATCAGTGTTGGAGCCACAGCACGACACTTGGTGTCTAGTTTATCCTTCCAAGGTGCAAGGGTTCCGTCGGCACATCCGGCCCTTCCACATGTGACCGTTTTAGGACGACTATTACTTTTCTTTTCGTGTTGCGTGCCCCAGCCGTCTCGAGTACAAAAGTGGCATAGATGAGGCCAAACATATCAATGCAAGAACAAAGGTTGTCCTCGCAGCCTCATAAACCCCGGGAGTTGTGCTTCTCTCACAATTGACAATCGGTGTCAGTCCGCTTAAACCTCTCGCTAATGTTGCATGCCCAGCTGCCTTTAGAAAGAGCTTCTAACCGGATTCTCGTTCCTTATCGTCTCACCTCACTAAATAAGGAAATACATTAAAAATACTAATTAAATAATTTTTTGCTTAACCGATGTCATCTGAAAACAACTCCTCTTTTGCTTTCAAGTCTACTTGAGAAAGACAAACTGAATAACACCAATTTTCTTGAGTGGCACTGCAACTTGAGAATCATTCTCAAGATGGCAAAAAGGCTTTATGTTTTGAAAACCCCGATCCCAACCGCACCCGAGAACAACATTGTGGTTGCGAAGAAGGCTTTCGACAAACATAAAGAAGATGCCATGGAAGTTGCTTGCCTCATGCAAGCCACCATGTCTCCATATCTTCAGAAGAATATGGAAGACATGAATGTTTTCGACATGATTGAACAACTCAAGGGCATGTTTCAGAAACAAGCCCGTTAGGAACGCTATGACACCATGAAACAACTCATAAGCTGTAAAATGCAATAGGGTTCCTCAGTTAGTCCTCATGTCCTCAAGATAAAAGGCTACATCGACCAATTAAACAAACTTGGTTATCCTCTCCAAGATGAGATGGCTGTTGACTTCATTCTCAACTCTCTTTCCAGTCACTATGATCAATTTGTTATGAACTTTAACATGAATGACTGGGTAAAGACAGTGCCATAGTTACATGGGATGCTTAAAATGGCAGAGATGAACATTTCCAACAAAGTAAGCCTAGTGTTAATGGTTAGATCTGGTGGTGTTAAAAAGCCCAAAACAAAGAAGAAGAGTTATAACAGCAAAAACAAAGGAAAGGCTCCTGTTGCTGCCAAACCTGCCACCAACAAGAGCAAGCAAGCTATGAAAGCCCCTCTTCTAGAAGAGCGGCAATGCTATGAGTGTAAGAAGATGGGGCACTGGAAACGTAACTGCCCCGAGTATCTTGCCAAACTCAAAGTGAAGAAGGCTAATGGAGAAGGCACTTCTTCAGGTATTCTAATATATGTTATCGAACTTTTCACAGTTTCAAGCAACACATGGGTATTTGATACCGGGTGTGGTTATCACATCATTAATGTCTTGCAGGAGCCTGAGAAGTGGAAGAAACTGAAGCCGGGAAACATGGAGCTCATTGTTGGTGATGGGAAAAGAGTCCCAGTTCGGGCAACTGACACATTTAATCTTACATGTCCTTCTGGTCTTGTCGTTGTTTTGAACAATTGTCTTTTTGCACTTGGTTTAACCAGGGACATCATTTTAGTTTCGTTACTGTTTGAACAAGGATTTAGATATGTTTTTAATGGTGTTGCTTTTTCTGCTTATCTAAATGGTATTTACTATTTTGAGGCTAAACCTCGAAACGGTATCTATGAAATTGATGTTCAGCCTAGCAGTAACATATATCACCTTTCTAAATGTCAGAAAAATGGTGCTAGTGATTCATTCCTATGGCATTATAGACTTGGCTATATAAGCAAGGCACGCGTAAAATGGCTCCAATCTGAGGGGATTCTTGAATCCATCGGTACAGACTCATTTGATGATTGCGAGTCTTGCTTAGCTGACAAACTCACTAAGGATCCCTTCGCCCATGTTGGTGAACGAGCTAGCGATCTACTAGGACTCATACACTCAGATGTATGTGGTCCTTTTAGAACCATGACTAGGAATCACGAGATATACTTCGTTACGTTCATCGACGATTATAGTCGATATGCTTATGTCTATCTCATGAAGCATAAGCATGAAACTTTTGAAAAGTTCAAAGAGTTTCAAAGCGAAGTTGAAAACCAACTTAATAGAAAAATTAAAATGCTTCGCTCAGATCGAGGCGGTGAATACCTCAGCTTGGAATTTCTCGATCATCTAAATGAACGTGGAATAGTTTCACAACCCACTCCACCAGGCACACCCCAACTTAATGGCGTGTGTGAAAGGAGAAATCGAACCCTACTAAATATGATTCGATCGATGATGTGTAGAACAAATTTACCTCACTCCTTTTGGGGTTTTGCTCTTATGACTGCTGCTCAACTCGTAAATCTAGCGCCGACCAAAAAGGTAAACAAAACTCCATATGAGATATGGCATGGGCATAAGCCGAATTTGAGTTACCTAAGAGTATGGGGGTGATGCTTACATCACAAGTGACTCTGATGACATGCTCGACCCTCGAGGCGAAAAGGTTGTTTTCGTCGGATACTATAACCAATGCGGTTATTACTTCTACCATCCCGATGTAAATACAATTTCCATCAAAAGGAAGGCTAAAAGGTTCCTTGAAGATGAACTTCTTAGTCGAGGAACTGGAAGTAACTTAGTAGATCTTGAAGAAGTTCAAGGACTACAAACAACCGTTGATGAGGTCGGAACGTCTGAACCACAACAAATTGTTGATACCGAATCAGACCTGAACACAAGCCTTCGCAGGAGCATTAGGACTTGTAAAGAACCCGATAGATACCTTTGGCATGTTGAGGGTTCTGAAGTCCTGACAGTAGCCGAGTCTGATGACGAGCCTACTAGTTACAAATCTGCTATTTCTAATCCAGATTCTGCGAAATTTCTAGAGGCCATGGAAGCCGAGATGCAATCCATGCGTGACAATCAAGTCTGGGACTTGGTTGAGCTACCCCCCGAATCTCAGGCAGTAGGGAGCAAATGGGTTTTCAAGAGAAAAACCGACATGCATGGAAATATACAAACCTATAAAGCGCGGCTAGTAGCGAAAGGTTTCACTCAAACTCAAGGTATTGACTATGATGAAACTTTCTCGCCCGTTGCTATGATCAAATCGATCAGGAAATTACTTGCCATAGCTGCGTACTATGATTACGAAATTTGGCAAATGGATGTTAAAACCGCCTTTCTTAATGGACATCTTTCCGAAGATGTTTATATGGTTCAACCTGACGGTTTTATCGATCCAAAATATCCTAATAGGGTATGTGTCGCAACCCCCGTCCCCTAACAACCCGGGAACAGGCGGCCACAGCCACTTTTGGTCGTATCTAGGTTTTTATCATTTTGGCAGCGGAATCACATCAGGATCGTAGTTAGGAAATAGTTTATCAGAGTAAAATACCACGCTTTTAATATATTAAACACATGAGAAAATCCCAAGTTTCAAGTACACACATTTTCTTAGGGATAAACCCACATTTTCTATTTGGCTTTCTCATTTTGTTACCTGAAAAGCGTTTAAAAACATTTTGTCAGTGGGAAATACTGGTGAGTGAATCCCAATTTAATCAAGTTAAGTAAAAACCATTGTACAATATTGAGGGTGGTCGCGCAATTACATTTGTTTCAATCTACTTTAATTACCACCCACGGTACTGTCAACCCGACTTGTGGTCATGTTACTATTCACAATGTAGCAACAAATTTTGTATACAAAACCCCAACATACCGACGATAATTGTAGAATACAAATACTCAATCACTGTTTAATATAATGTTAATCATATGAGGTTTTGTAAAAACAGTTTGCAAAAAGGAGATTACTCACAAAAAGGATTCATAAAAAGGGGATTACTCACATTGCTGTATTAGGGTTTTCCTTAAGGATTTCCTGGCGATTATCTATTAAATACACAAATGCACACGCGTTAGTATAATAACCCAATATTTACATTAGAAATACCCTCCCCGAGACGGCATTCCAACGACTACGTCGGGCAGAACCACGACAGCAGTTACGGAACCCTGGATCAATCGGGCAGCGTATCTAATACGTAACCGGGGGTTATAATACTTACAACGGGGCAGAACTTCGTTGTTTAGGGGGTATTATGCCCGAGAATAGTGACTACCCTATAGAAATTCGAGAGAGAAAGTGAGAGATTGAACAAATTGAAAGTGAAACTGATCGGCCCTATTTATATACCCTATGGTCACAAACCCTTCTCTCTCCTCTCTCTCTCTCTACTCTCTCTCCTCTCATCTCTCCCGATCAAATTCCATCTTCCCCTTCTCTCTCCTCTCTCTCTCTCTCTACTCTCTCTCCTCTCCGCCTGCTCGCAAACCCTCACCAAATCCCCCAATCCTCCAATTCCCCCACAGATCTAACCCTAATCCCCCCAATTCCACCCACCCCCAATCCCCCAACCAAAAAAACCCTAATTAGGGGGGTATTATGCCCGAGAATAGTGACTACCCTATAGAAATTCGAGAGAGAAAGTGAGAGATTGAACGAATTGAAAGTGAAACTGATCGGCCCTATTTATAGTTGTGATCTCGGACTTCGTCACGCCCCGCGAAGCATGTAGCCAAGGGCTACGCGGCCCGCGAGGGTGGCTAGGTAGGCCCTAGCCTGGCCCAGTCACTGGTATAGACTCGACGTGTGGTTGACACGTGGCAGCACCGGGCTGCGCCTCATGTCCACTCGGTCGCAGCCCGTGTAAGACCAGGGTAAGGTCTTCGCGGCCCGCCACAGCTCCAAAAATCTGATTTTTAATTAATTTTAATAAAAATAAAGGTATTCGGGGCCCGTTTTCTCCTACGAGGTGTATTTTAGGACATATTGGGGCATTTTAAATATATTAGGGGTGTCGATAATTATTTAGGAGGGTTGTTATAGTATGTAAACTAAATAAGTCCATTTATGGACTCAAGCAAGCATCTCGGAGCTGGAATCTTCGTTTTGACCAGAAAGTCAAAGAGTTTGGTTTTGTCAAGAACGAAGATGAACCTTGTGTTTACAGAAAGGCTAGTGGGAGTGCTATATCATTTCTCATCTTGTATGTAGATGATATATTGATCATTGGAAACAACATCCCCATGCTTAAGGAAATTAAACATTGGTTGGGATCTTGCTTCGCAATGAAGGATCTTGGAGAAGCCGCTTACATTCTAGGAATCAAGATCTATAGGAATAGATCTAAGAGACTTCTTGGGCTAACTCAGAGCACATACATAGATCAAGTAATGAGACGCTTCAAGATGGAAAACTCCAAGAAATGAGGTGTTCCAATGACTAAAGGAACTGTCTTGGACAAATCGCAAGCTCCCTCTGAGGGCCGTGGGATAAAGCAAATGGAAGCAGTTCCATATGCTTCAGCGATTGGTTCTATCATGTATGCTATGGTATGTACTCGACCATACGTCTCGTATGATTTGAGCATGACCAGCCGTTACCAGCAGAGCCCTGGGATTGCCCACTGGACTGCAGTTAAGAACATCCTTAAGTACTTGAGAATGACAAAAGATATGTTCTTGATATTTGGAGGAGTCAATGAGGAGCTCACTGTAAAATGTTACATTGATGCTAGTTTTCAAACTGATCGAGATACCTCTCGCTCACAAACGGGTTTCGTGTTCACTCTCAACGGAGGAGCTGTTTCATGGAAAAGCTCCAAGCAGAGTGTTGTAGCTGATTCCACCACGGAATCTGAGTACATTGCCGCATCGGATGCCGCAAAGGAAGTTGCTTGGATGAAGAATTTCATAACTGATCTCGATGTGGTTCCAAGTATCGTGAAACCCATCTAGATATTTTGTGATAACACAGGTGCTATTGCTCAAGCCAAGGAACCCAGATCACATCACAAAGCCAAGCACATTTTGAGAAAGTTTCGCTACATACGTGAGATTGTGGAACGTGGAGACATCGTTATAAGCAAAATTGACACAGATCAAAACCTAGCTGACCCATTTACTAAGCCAATGGCTCAAGAGAAACATGACCATCACATGGACGCTATTGGGCTTAGATTAGCTAGTGAAATGTTTTGATTTAGTATTTGGATGTACGAACATCAAACAGTTGTATTCATGTATTCATTTTGATTTACTTGTTAAATGCAATTCTTGAATCCTACAACTGTGTTCGAATTTGATACGTTTAATCCATGAATCTTGTATTCTAAATTATCCGTAGTCGGTCAGACTCGTGGGAACGACACTGAATTAAGACTATTCTGATTTTGGACTCAAGGAATTGACTTCCAAATTCACAGGCTTCATTATGAATGACTCTGGATGTAACTCGCATCAAATCATCTTCATGGATCTTAGTCATAAGATGTTTTGATTTAGGCATACTCATTTAGTATCCTCTGACCTGAGATACATACTAGAACTTTCGTCTACTAAAGACTATTCTTTGATCAGTGTCAACCGCTGTCGCGTAACTGCCAGTCATAAAGGCTTTGGTTGGGAATGGTTCTGAAGTTCAGTGGGAGTTGTATGTAGTCAAGATGGAATTCTGTACTCTTACATTATATGCAATGTTTTTAAAGCCGGACCGGGCCAGCCGGTCAGACCGGTCCTGCCAGGATCCGGAGACAAGAGCGGGCTGATTCGCTTGTTTGAGCAGCTTCAACATTGGGCTGGTGGTCGGGCCGGCAGCTGGGCGGTCGGGCTGGCGGGTCATAGCCAGTGGGTCGGGCCGGTGAATGTTGAAATCAGCTCTTCTCCATGATGAAAGTTACCGAAGAAGAAATAGATCGCAAGGGGGCGGCTGAACTCGCTTGCAGGCTTTGCTTTATGTTGAGTGAAGAAGAATGATGGTTTCATTTTCATGCGAAGAAGAAAGAGAAACAAACAATTTTATTTAATAATATTTAATGTTTATTTAACTTTTACGTTGGAACTTGGACTTTGCGAAACTTGTTTTAGAGTAAACATTAAATGTTTTCTGTTATCATAGTACTTTACTATTTTATTATTTTTATGAATTATGAATTCAAGTTATTAAATCTATTTGATATTTTTTAACATATATAAGTAGACTATATTATGATATTATTACGTATAAGAATGATATTTTATTTATAATAAAAAAGGCTTATTAACATTAGTTCTTAAGCGTGTTATATACATATTGATAAAAAAAAATTACACTGACCCTTCTATTGAAAATTTATAGTTCCGCCACTGATGATGACGGTGAAGAAGGATCTAGAATGGTCTATGTGGTTCTTTTGGCTTTTTAAGAAGTGATCTCGACCGTTTATATTCTTTGTTATTGGTAAAAAATATATGAAAATAAAATAAAAAAAAGTTCGCAGCGTTCACACACTTGTATTTTTGTCTACTTTTTATATATTTCGTACTTTTGTATGTTTTTGAATGACTAATGGTTTTGTTTTTAGTTCCTTAACTATTTGGAATTATATCTATTTTTTCTATATTGTATATATATTTTTATATATATTATAACGTAATCCGGGTCTAAAATCCGGTCGAACCGGTCGGACTGGTCCGACCTTTGACCCCGTAAAGCGACCGGGTCGACCTCCGGTCCGGTTCTGAAAACATTGATTATATGTAACAGTTAGACATCGGGGCGCCCTCGTTGATTCAAACTGGTGAAGTGTAAGGCCTTACCCAAACTTACTGTGTGTTTGATTGGACCACTTTGATTCTTGAACGAGAACGATAATGATTGAACGCCATATGAGATTGAATATGATCCATGTCTCATTGTTCAATTGATGTCTTTTACATAAAGGATAGATGACAACGATTGCCATAAGTCTATTGTCTTCAAGTAGCAAGCCGTTGCTAAAGGGAAGATACCTTGGTTAGTGACTTTAAAGTGTCATGACCTGTTGGGGGCAACTATGTGTAGCTAGAGCACCGCTGGCTGTCTGCGTTGAGATCTTATCAGAGACCGTCTAAGTGGGAGCTGTTGGACATTTGTGTCCGGTTCGATAAGTCAAAGCTGCCGACCAGTCTTGACCCGTAAGAGTTACACCGTGGGCAACGAACTAAAATCCACTTAACTAATTTAACTGGTAATTACGAACGATACGCGGGTATTAAATTGAGAGACGGGTAAATGGACCGGGTGAGGCAAGACACTCCTCTACGCCACTTGTCGCGCATGCATTCTTGGATCGCCACTTGTCGCGCACCTAGGACTTGGCCAATAGCATCGCATGCACTATGCATGCCTGCCACTTGACAAACATGCATAGATCCCCATCCATTATTTATATGAAGGTTGGTCTTGGACTTGAGAGGTTGCAAGAATTTTTAAGCAAAACTCTCATAACACCTATAACCACAACCGGCCCCAACCGCCTCGGGTAGTCCGCCGCCACCACCGACGCCTCGCCGGCCCACCCTGCTGCCGCCGCTCTTCGCCGGTCGCCGCCGCCTGCACCGCCGGCTACCACTGCCGAGATCCGGCTCACATTCGCGTATCTCTCGTTCGTGTAATAGCACTCGTTCGTTGAACCTCGGTGTCTCAACCGGTTATTTACTAACCGAAGGTATATCTAAACCCCCTATGGTTGATGTTCTATTTCGTGTTTGCATGTTGGTGATCTTGTTCCATTACGGGTGCTCCTTGGTATAAAAGTGTATGTGTTATTTTGCTACATACGCTTTCGTTGCTTAAAATGTATATATAGTTTTAACTAGGGATGGAAATGGGTCGGGTTTGGGACTGGTTTAGGTAATCCCAACCCCAAACCCGATTAGATAAGTTTGTCCCAAACCCGTCCCAAAATCCGTCGGGTTTCTAGCGGGTAAATACCCATCGGGTATCGGGTATACCCGCTGGTTTCGGGTAACCCATTAATTTTAAAAAGTTTACCCGTTGGGTATACCCGACCCAAAACCCATCAAGTAACTACTAATCAGTTACATTTAGTATTATCACTAAAGAAATATATCAATTAACTATAATGTATACGGGATAACATACCTATGTATATAAAAAAAGGATGTATTATATATTTACATATTTAAAAATATAAAAGAAATTATATCGGGTATACAATCGGGTAAACGAGTTTACTTTATCGGGTAATTGGGTCGGGTAAACGGGTATATCACCAAATCCCAAACCCATCCCAAATCCGCGAAAAAAAATATAAACTAGTCCCAAACCCGTCCCAAACCCGATTAACCGACCCCAAACCCGTCCCAGATGTGTCGGGTTTCGGGTTTCCCATCGGGTTCGGGTTCGATTGCCATCCCTAGTTTTAACTAGTTAAAGTTTATTTTGAGTAACATACATATACATGTATTTTATTTGTCAAAAGTGATTTGACTAATCTTTGTAACGAAATAAACACATATATAATATGAACCGGGTTCATAAAATAAAAGTAAAATTATACCACGGATATCCTTCAAATTTCCCTTTCTAAGTTATAATTATAGGATAAAATACACACCCAATTTAATTTTTGACATAAAACATATTGTAAAAAGATATAATTTTAATAGAAATGGGTTAAACGGGTCAACCCGCCAACCCGACTGGGTTGACTTGAACCTGACCCGTTTAGCTAAACGGGTTCGCGGGTTCAACCTTAAACTGACCCAAACCTGTTTGGACTAAACCTAAACCTTTGGACGAAAGTCGCAAAACGGGCCAAACCTTAGGGATGAAAATGCCATTTTACTCTTTTTTTCTTTTATTTTACTTTGTTTGAGGTGAACAATACCCCAAAGTGACCCATTCATAAGTGCTATGATCTAACAAAGGGCGGTTTTACCTTTCTGAGTTTTGTGCAAATGTCAATCATCCTTTTGGTTTCTTTGACTCTCCAGCTAGCAACTGAAATGTAACAAAAAGAGAACATGCTAACAACCAACCGAATTGTATATATACTATAACGAATAGAGAATCCATATAATTGGCATCTAGGTGGTGTTTGGAACTTTGGATGTGCATATTTAAAGTGATTACATGAATAAAATAATCAGTTGTTATAAAATGGGCTGTAGGCGATAGTGTTTGGATGTGCTTTTAAGTTGTAATAATAAGTTGTTTTGAGTGTCACTTTGACACATTTTGATAATTTAATAAACTAACACATTTGATAATTTGAAATAATTTTTGTGAAATGAAGACTTGATGAAAATATAATGAAACCATCTCTAATGGCTGCAGGGCCATCCGCATAGACAGCAACGACAGCAAGAGTCATGGCAACATCAGGCATTTTGTTCATGTTGACATCTACATCACGCAAATGTTTCCTTCCGGAAGCATCCCTCGGTGGGCCCCTCACCATGACAGAGTTTTCGGTCCATGTTACTTCCGCCCCCATTTGTCCAAGAACCTCCGCAAATTTCACATCATCCTGTAAACTACTTGTTCCACAACCTTCAACAGTGATGGTGCCACCAGTTATAGCAGGCACCAGCCAAGAAGTAACTCGCACTCGAAGCATCACCTTCGACTTACGTGTTTCCGGGTGATCTGAAAAAAAATATGTGCCTATAAAATTCACAATTCGGATCTCCATAAAAACATGGGTTATATATAAAACGGTAGACTTACTTGTAATTTTGACTGCCTTTGATGAAGAACCGGTCCCAACTATCACTGTATTTGACTGAGACACCGAACCGTTCCATCAATTTTATTGTCATATCAACGTGGGGTATAGATACAAATTTATCGATAAATTCGATCTCTACGTCTCCGAGGGCAAGGGGGGAAGCCATAAGCAAAGCAGTAAGGTATTGACTACTTACAGATCCTGACAGCTTAACCTGTAAACTTGAAAGACATATTTATTGTTATTTTACTATCATCATAAATCAAATTATTGACAATTTGTATATTTCCATTAATCAGTTAACCTTTACAAGAATGGTGTTGTTACGAAAAAAAAAAAAAACAAATTAAAATTATTTGTTATTTTTACACATTTTTAATACAGGGATTTAACAGGTTTGTGCATCAAAAATAACTCAGGAAAACTTTTGATCAGTTCGGCCTGATTTACTACATTAGCAAAGACACATAATCCCAATCAACCTGTTTAAAGCAATTTGGTTGAAAATGTCACCTAATGTTACTGTTAAGACTTGTTTTAATTTGATACAATACAGACAACTGTAATATAAAAATAAAGAAAGAGATTGAAGAAAATAACAAAATTGTATCCTTCCGCCAGGAAGGCCGCCACCTCCAACTACACGCACAGGTGGACAGTTCGTTCCGAGAAAACAATGAACATCTGCACCAAGCTGCTTAAGACCTGTGACAAAGTCACCTATCGGTCTCTCTCTCATTCGAGGAACCCCATCTAGTATGTAACCGGAGAAAATGGCAATAAATTTATGTGTCAAGGATGTTTATATAACACAAAAATCTTTCAGTTTGCAGTGTTCCCTCTGTCTAATGGATATTGCAGTATCTGATACATAGTTTTATCTAAGGATATGACTTCTAGTTAGATTTACAGGGGGCAATTTCAACCTACCTACTTATGTAAAAAGCTATTAGTTTGAGTTATATTTCATTGATTAGCGGTAAAGACGAAACAGGTTGAACAACTCAAAGTCACCCAAAGTATGCTTAAGTATTTACAACTTTCTAAATTGCTTCATTTACAAAAATTAGATGATTATCAATAAAAATACATTTTGCAATCGTACTTAGTATAGTAATTATTCACGTAAATAAGAAAAAGACAAACATTCTGGCAGGTCGAACCCGACCCGAACTAAAGATTTTGACCAGTTACCCAATTTTACCACCTATAGTTAAAGGTCATAAGTGTAGGAACCGTTCGCGTAATTAAATAAAAATAAACAAATTCTTTATTAAAATGATTAAAATACAGAAATAAGAAAACAAATTACTGGTACAAATACAACTGAAATAAAATGAAATACAAGAACATAGATGAAGAAGAAGGCTGAGGCACGTGTTCAACACGCTTCCCTTAAAACAAATTCCGAGTCTCCCAGGAGTACTCGCTTTGTTTCCCAGGGTACAACAGCCGGAGCAGTAGTACTGCCGGAGTAGACCTACAACCCGAAGGTTACCTGAAACTGCAAGAAAAAGATCAGAGAAACTGTTGAGAGAAGTGAGTATTGCTGTTGTGTAGCTGGTCTCTCCTGCAGCTGGGTATGGAGCTGTATTTATACAGCTCCTAAGTTGAAACAGCCAAAAAGGAATTAAATGAGAGGTTTAAATTGCATTAAACGTCTTCAATGCAATTTAATACGTCATTTAATTCTCAGTCAAAGCCTGTTAACTCGTCAGTTACAAAGCTGGACTGAAACTGCAATGTCATTCAATGCTGGAAGCTTCTACGCGTGCGCGCGCGCAAGCCACACTGGTGCGCGCGCGCCCAGGTGTGCAAGCCCATGCGCGGTGCGTCCTCTTGGCTCACACCCATGCGCGCGTGCGCCTCACTGACTCAGGTCCATGCGCGCGTGCGCCACGTCACCTGTGAGCCTCTACGAGCACGCCACACAGTCGCGCCGTTTTGGCTCACTTTGGTGCGCCGCGCACGACACCTCCAGACCCATGCAACATGCGCAACCGCGCGCCTTGGTGCCACATATACCCGCGCGCGGACTGCCACGTCACGCGCTTCGAACCTGCACTCCACTTGGTCCCTGCAGCCCATGAGATCCACCACGCGCACGTGGTCAAAAATACAAAGGCGGCTCTCAAGCGGCGATGCGAAGTGCAAAGTGCGCCATCAAAGCGCCACATTACGCCTCATCGCCCACGCCACGCGCGCGCGCGAGCGTGTGCGAGTGCGAGTTAGGGTGCTCCGCACCCTTCGCGAGTACACTAGTGAGTGCTCCCATGAAACAATAAGGATGGAGAGTTCCCACTTAAATACCCCTTTAAGTTCCATCTCTCATCCGATGTGGGACAAGGTGCTACTTTCCCTTTTGTTTCAGCATTGAATGTTCCAAACACCCAACTTTGAGCATCGATATCTCATTCATCTTAGCTCCATTTTGGACGTGGTTTAGTTCGTTGCGAAGCTCTCCCAACATAGAACACAAACCCACAAATAAATATATAAAACCCGCTCATTTTATTATATTTATTTCTAGTCCAAAATAGGAAAAAATCATTTTCCTATATTTGTGAAAAATGCTATTTTCACCTATTTTTCCAACAATCCCCCACATGAAAAATGTTATTTTCATCAAATTTCCAACAATCCCCCACATGTATGGAAATGGATCTTTTCCTTACACTTTTCAACGATAAACTTCGACAGTTGAGTATTGCAAGATAGGTAGGTTGTAACCTTTGAACCTTCTTTTGTGAAGCGCACTTAGCTTACTAGCGTTGTGTAGACGCGATGTCCTTGAACATACCCCCATTTGTGTAAACGACAATACACTTCACACAATACTCTCCCTGGTTTGGCCAACTCCTCATTGTCGTGTCCTATTATGGTCCTGGAACACTAGCCTGGTTCTGCGAGAGCTCTAGGATTTGCGCACCCCACAAATCCATTTGAAGCGACCCTACTTCTCTCTAACATAGGTGATTCCTCTGAATCATTAAAAGAATCATGGTTATTTGATTTCCCGTAATCGTTAACCTTAATATGCTTAGCCTCACTTCAATGTCACTGATTGGAATGGACTAGGAAGTATATGTAACTCCCTTTTATTTAGTTTGGGGTACTCCCCCACAGTGACTCCGTTTGGTAATATGATTAAGTTGTCCTATTGAACTTAGATCTTGGGATCTCCAGTCAACTAAGTTAGGTTTCCCTCATATTCCCATTTATCACGGGCTTTAGTCCCATTCCTCTTGACGACGTTTCTACTAACTCTCTGCTTAAGCCTTTTGTTAACGGATCCGCAATGTTATCCGTTGATCTCACAAAATCAATTGTGATAACACCCGTTGAGAGTAGTTGTCGTATCGTGTTATGTCTACGTCGCATATGCCTTGATCTGCCATTGTACATCAAGCTTTGAGCTCTACCAATCGCTGATTGGCTATCACAATGTACACATATGGCTGGCAAAGGCTTTGGCCATCTTGGAATATCTTCCACGAATTGACGTAGCCATTCCGCCTCCTCGCCTGACTTATCCAAGGCGATAAATTCGGATTCCATTGTGGATCTTGCTATGACCGTTTGCTTAGAAGACTTCCAAGCAATAGCAGCTCCTCCAAGTGTAAACACGTAACCACTTGTTGATTTGGAATCTTTATTATCCGATATCCAGTTTGCATCAGTGTATCCTTCGATCACTGCTGGTTGTCGGGTATAATGCAGTCCATAATCTCTTGTGTATCTTATGTATCTAAGCACCCTCGTGATAGCCTTCCAATGATCCGCGACGGATTGCTGGTGTATCTACTTAGCCTACTCACCGCGTAAGCCAAGTCGGGTCTAGTACATGTCATTAGATACATTAGACTGCCAATAATTCTTGAATACTCTAACTGAGCAACTCCATCTCCTTTATACTTCTTGAGATGTTGGGAGGTATCAACTGGAGTTCGAGCTACACTCGTATCTCCCGAGTTGAATTTTTCAAGAATTTTATCCACATAGTGAGATTGACTTAACACAAGACCTTCTTGGGTTCTTATGATATTTACCTCAAGAATCACATCCGCTAAACCCATGTCTTTCATGTCAAATCTCGCTTTTAACATGCTTTTAGTAGCTTTGATAATTTTATCATTACTCCCAATGATAAGCATATCATCTACATAAAGGCATAAAATTACATAACCTTCATTTGTGTCTTTGAAATAAACACATTTGTCGCACTCATTTATTTTGAAACCATTGTCAATCATGACATGATCAAACTTTTGGTGCCATTGTTTTGGTGCTTGCTTCAAACCATACAAAGATTTGACGAGTTTACATACTTTACCCTCTTGACCTGGGGCAGAGAAACCTTCAGGTTGCTCCATGTAAATCTCTTCTTCTAAATCGCCATTTAGAAATGCGGTTTTAACATCCATTTGGTGAACTTCCAAATTTCTTAAAGCCGCTATAGCAAGAACCAATCTAATCGAGGTTATGCGCGTCACAGGCGAGTAGGTATCAAAGTAATCTAGACCTTCCTTTTGTCTAAATCCTTTAATCACCAACCTAGCCTTGTATTTATCAATACTTCCATCAGTTTTCATCTTCCTTTTGAATATCCAACGATATCCAAGTGGTTTGCAACCAGGTGGAAGATCTACTAACTCCCAAGTATGATTTTGCAATATAGAATCAATTTCATTCCTTATTGCTTCTTTCCATTGAGGTCCTTCTGAAGAAGAAACCGCTTCGCGATATGTATTGGGCTCGCCCTCAACCATATAGCTAACGAAGTCTGGACCGAAGGATTTTTCAACCCTTGGCCTTTTGCTTCGCCTACGGTCACTTTCTTCAACCTCAGGTTGTTCATGTGTCTTATCATGAACTACCTCATCAACTCGTCTAGATGAGCTTTCACCTACTTCAAAATTAGGTGTTGATGACGTTGCATGTGTTTGTCTTCTCAAAGGAAACACATTTTCAAAGTAAGACACAACGTTAGGATTCACCTCCATGATAGTGTTTACGTGTACATCAGGATTCTTGGACTCATGTACAAGAAAGCGATGTGCACTACTTTGATGCGCATACCCAATAAATATGCAATCAACAGTTTTGGGTCCTATCCTAAGAGCCTTAGGAGCTGGTACAATCACCTTTGCTAGGCACCCCCACACTTTCAAGTATTTGTATGAAGGCTTCTTCCTTTTCCATAACTCATATGGAGTTTCGTCTCTCTTTTTGAGTGGTATCTTGTTCAAAAGATAATTAGCCGAGAGAATGGCTTCCCCCCACATTTCCTGGCTCACCCCAGAACTTATCAACATGGCGTTCATCATTTCTTTCAATGTTGTAACATCCCGAAATTTCAAAACTTTATACTAGAATTTTTAAAAGTGTATAATAAACAAGAATCAATTAGAATTTTTAAAAGTGTATAATAAACAAGAATCAATTAACCGGGATAAACAACCCAGTTAGCTAGAAGTCTCATAGTAACACATGAATGGGTTAAAAAGCCAAAGAAAATAAACTAAATGAAAGTGGAGGGACCTAGATTGTCAAAATTGAAACTCAATTTACTAATAATTAGTAAAACAAAAACCAAACACTCCATATTTGGGAGTTCTGGTCGACCAAGAAACCACAGGGTCGACACCCTCATCTCCACAACCCTAAATTCTACTACAAACCCAAAATTGAAGGCTCAAATCATGTCATAATCGAAATCTGAGCATAGAATCGTGATCTCCTCGTCAAGGAGGTCATAAGGTATGTCAAATTAGGTTGTTTAGATACAACTCAAGTTCTTGCATGTGATTGAAATCGAAGGTTGAGCTTGATTATGTGTTGTAAAACATGAAATTGGAAGTAATGTGAAGTCTAGGGACAAACCCTAGATGATTTCTTGTCAAAATCTTGCATGTTAGTTGTAAGGATCAAAATCACTATAGTGAGTGATTAGTAAGTTAGTAGAACTTGATAAACACTAGGATTAAGATTCTTGTTCTAGTGTAAACAGAACTTGTGAATTAATCTCTGATATTGTTGATGTTAAAATATGTGTATATTGACTAGTTGAAGTTAATTTGAGTGATAGATTCAAGTTATGAACTTGGTTTAGATCATGTAGAAATCTTACCCGCAAGGTGTTTGATAAAACGCCTAAATGAGGGTTGAAATGTTAAAGATTGCTAAAAACGCAGATTTGTATATGTTATGAATTTATGCGTTAAAGCTTACGAAAGAGTTCTAATCTTGTTATGAATTGAACTCTTTAGGCAAGGAATCCGGAACGTCAAGTGGACACGCCGGAAGTGATACTCGCGGAAAAGGTGTGCTTTAAAGGTACGTGACTTTAGTCTCGTTGTATTATGTAATAACATTTAGTTTTAAATGTACAAACGATGTTGGATTATAATTGATGCGTTTGATGTATCGTTAAAGTGGCGAAGTTCACTAGATCCACAAACGGGATAAAATAAACATTAGAAGTTTGGTTTGGTATAATAATAAAGTGATGGTATTCACTAGATAGCCAACGGGTCAAAATGTTGCTTGAAAACGAATCACATGAGTAGAGACTTAAAAGTCTCATATCTTGCTAGGTGATAGATGGTAATACATTAATAAATTAGTTCTGATATTTTAAGTCTACGAACCCGGTATATCGGGTCAAACTATAGAAGTTAATAGAAGGTGTCGTTTGAAACGGAATGCTTGAATTCCGAGAAAAACAAGTGTTTAGTTCGGAGAAAACGCGAAGCCATGGTATGGTGCGTATACTCCAAGGTCATGAGCCCGGTTAATTGGGTAATTATGTCAAAAAGGTTTTAAGAATGGAAAAAGGGGTGCTATGCACTTACACTAATGGGTTGAATAATGGAAATAAGGAAATTGTGAACCATTTGACGGTATCTCGGTTTCCGTGTTGTGAAATTTACATGGTTGAATCCGTAATTTTATTATGGACTCATAGAAAGAAAAATCGGGTAAATCGGACTAATGAGTAAAAAGTTATGACATTTCAAAGTTGAAAAATAGTCTAAGGACAGATCCGCAGAACCCACCGTAAATTACGGTCTCACCGTAATTTACGGTGGACATCAAAAAGCTTTACGGCAATATGCTCCTGAGTTACGGTAGACCATGTTTGTTCAGGGTCCACCGTAACTTACGGTGACACCGTAATTTACGGTGGCACCCTGAAAACTTGAATTTAGTTTGTTATTCTGCGACGTTACAACTCGTTTATATGTAATGTATTGTTGTCAAAACTAATGATTTTAGTGTTTGACCCTAGGTATGATGAAGTTTTTCCCGGATGGTGATCAAGTATGATGTCAAAAACCGAACACGCATTTTGAAGCTTCCGCATTGATCTTAATCTTGTCTAGATGTAATCATGTTGTAAACACTTTTGTTAATCACGTTTTAAATCCCTTAAACTAGTGGTTATTTTACTAGCAAGGGTTAACTTTTAAACTTGTTATGGATTATCTTGGGATGTGTTGGTATTATCCCAAGGGTGTATGGTTTAAACACGAATGTTTTTGTAAACTCTGATTTTTATAAAGTTTCATGTAATTATTAGTTAAATTCCGTCAAATTATTTAGGGTGTTACAAGTTGGTAATCAGAGCCCAAGGTTGTTAACAAGTGTTCGGTTCAAGCTTGATCAAACATCCGGTAAGAGTTAATTGTTTTAAAGTAGAGTTACTAAGTATAAAAAGGGAAGTAAGGAATGAAATGCATGGGAAGAGCGTGTTAACACACTCAAACCCGGAAAGTGCATTAAATAAGAACGGTGAAAACAAGTTATGAACTTGAACAAACCGAAGTGAATAAATCATACGTCATAAATGAAATGTTAACGCTTAATGTAAACATTTCAGTTAAAGATGACGGATAAAGGCAATGATGATGCGGTGCCAAGAGTCACCGAGCAAATGAGAGAAGTGATTGCTGAAGAGGTAGGAAAAGCAATCGAAAATAGTTTGTCGGGTTTCATCGACAAAATCCAAACCACGGTATTATCAGTGGTGGAAGAAAGAATCAAGAAATTGGAGGATAATACCAATTTAGCAAAGGAGAAGTCAGAAGGACGAAAATCTTGTTCTTATAAAGAGTTCATGGCGTGTAAACCGCCCATTTACAATGGGGAGGTTGACCCGATCATATGTCAGCGATGGTTAAGCGATATGGATGGGGTGTTCGAAAGGACTCATTGTGATCCGGATGACTACGTAGCCTATGGCACGGGTCAGTTAAGGGGTCAAGCGAAAGACTGGTGGGATAACAAGAAGAAGGAAATTGGAAGCGAAGCGGCTAAGGCTATGACATGGGATGAGTTTAAGACGCCGTTTCTTAAACATCACAGTCCCAAGGCAGTCATTAACAAGATCAAGGAAGAATTCATGCAGCTTCGACACAAGGGTGAATCTATTGACAAAATCACGGGAATATTCATGGATAAGATAAAGTTCTGTGATGATTTGGTGACAAATGAAGAACAAAAGGTCTATTACTACCATAACATGCTAAGTGCGGAGTATAGAGAGTTCATAACCCCTTCAAAATACGAGACCCTTACCGAGATTATCAATGCTGCTCGGGAAAGGGAGATTGAACTGAAAAAGAGCATAGAAAGAGGTGAAAGAAGGGCTCAGATGGTCAATCCAAGCCCAATGAAAAAGGCGTGCACAACAGAATCCTCAAAGAAACAAGAAGGTAAAGGCGGGTCATCAAACTGCAAGATATGCGGGAAAGGGCACAAAAGTGAGTACCGGTTCAAGGACAAACCATGTCCTATATGTGGGAAGACGGGACACACGGCTGCATTGTGCCCAGGAAAGGTGTCGGTGTGTTACAAATGTTACCAACCGGGTCACAAGAAATCTGAGTGCCCGGAGTTGGTTGGAAAGAAAGATGACAAGAATACACCTACTGAGACACCAAGAGCAAAGGCGAGATCCTTCCAGTTGACAGCAATGGAGGCAAAAACAGAGCCCGATGTGGTCTCAGGTATATTTGCCATAAATTCAATTCCTGCACATGTGTTATTTGATATGGGTGCGAATAAATCTTTTGTTTCATATGGATTTATTCGACATCCTTCTTTTGTACTAACAAAATTGCCCATGCCATTAGAGGTAGAAATAGGTGATAACAAAAGTTTTCTTGTATGTGATGTATGTCGAGATTGCAAAATAAGCGTTGATGATGAAGAATATTTGATAGACTTGATCCCTATGTCAATGGGAGAATTTCAAGTAGTGGTAGGGATGGATTGGTTATCCCGACATCATGCAAAGGTGATATGTTTCCGCAAGGAGATACAGTTGACATCTCCAAGTGGAAAGCAAGTCACCATTTATGGCGAAAAAGGGGGCAGTCCCGTTATGTGCTCAATACTAAAAGCCCACAAACTTATGAGGCGCGGATGTAAAGCATTCATGATATACGCAAACGAACCTAATAAAGAGACGCCAAAGATGGAAGACGTACCAGTGGTACGTGAATACGCTGATGTATTTCCGGAAGATTTACCGGGAATACCGCCAGTACGGGAGGTAGAGTTCGGGATCGAATTGGTTCCGGGCGCAAAACCTGTGGCCAAGGCGCCGTATCGACTCGCGCCATCAGAATTGCAAGAATTGATGTCACAAATCCAAGAATTGCTTGACAAGGGATTTATTCGGCCAAGCGTGTCACCATGGGGCGCACCGGTATTATTCGTGAGAAAGAAGGACGGGAGCATGCGTATGTGCATTGATTACCGAGAGTTAAATAAACTCACGGTAAAGAATCGATATCCGCTTCCAAGAATTGATGATCTATTTGACCAATTACAAGGTGCAAGTTGGTTCTCAAAAATCGACCTCAGATCGGGGTATCATCAGTTGAAAGTCAAAGAGGAGGATGTACCGAAAACGGCTTTTCGTACACGGTACGGACATTACGAGTTTCTCGTGATGTCCTTTGGGTTAACTAATGCACCCGCGGCTTTCATGGATCTCATGAACCGGGTTTGCAAACCCATGTTAGACAAGTCAGTGATAGTGTTTATCGATGATATCTTGATATACTCCAAGAATGAAGCAGAACACGCAAGCCATTTGCGTGAAGTGTTGGAGACGCTCAGGAAAGAGAAATTGTATGCGAAATTTTCAAAATGTGCCTTCTGGTTACGAGAGGTGCAATTTCTTGGGCATATCATTAGTGCAACGGAGTGCTAGTAGATCCTTCAAAAATAGAAGTTGTGTCAAGATGGACTCCACCGAAGAATCCTTCGTAAATTAGAAGCTTCTTGGGGCTTGCGGGTTATTATCGGAGATTCATACAAGATTTCTCCAAAATTGCTACGCCGTTGACCAAACTAACCCGTAAGAATGAAAAGTTTATTTGGGCCGAGGATCAAGAAAGGGCGTTCCAAACGCTCAAGGAAAAATTGACCCATGCGCCGGTGTTGACATTACCGGACGGAACAGAGGATATGGTAGTATACTCGGATGCATCGCATTTGGGACTTGGCTGCGTTTTGATGCAGCGGGGCAATGTTATAGCCTATGCCTCAAGACAGCTAAAGACTCATGAGAAGAGATATCCTACCCATGACCTCGAGTTGGCAGCAGTGGTGTTTTCCTTGAAGATATGGAGGCATTACTTGTACGGAGTGAAATGCACTATCTTTACCGACCACAAAAGCTTAAAGTATTTCTTCGATCAGAAGGAATTAAATATGAGGCAGAGGCGGTGGTTAGAAACTGTCAAAGACTTTGATTGTGAAATACATTACCACCCCGGGAAGGCTAATGTAGTGGCAGACGCATTGAGCAGAAAGACGGATTATATGCCTATTCGAGTACGATCGATGCAATTAATTGTGACATCGGGTTTGCTTGAACAAATCCGAAAATCTCAAATTGAAGCAATCAAGGAAGAAAATGTGAAGAAGGAAAGGATAGTTGGGCAACTAAAAGACCTGGAGGATGGTAATCAAGGATTGAAAACTCGATATGGGAGAATTTGGGTTCCAAATACGTGTGGGGCCAAGGCGCGTCTTCTTGACGAGGCCCATAAATCTCATTATTCAATTCATCCGGGGGCGACCAAAATGTATAATGATGTAAAACAAAACTATTGGTGGCCCGGAATGAAAAGAGATATTGTGAAGTATGTGGAGAAGTGTCTGACTTGTTTACAAGTCAAAGCGGAGCACCAAAAGCCATATGGTAGGTTGCAACCGCTTGATATCCCAGTTTGGAAATGGGAACAAATCACGATGGATTTGTTAACCAAATTGCCCAAAACCAATCGCGGATTTGATGCTATATGGGTAGTCGTAGATCGATTGACAAAAAGTGCCCACTTCATTCCAATTCGAGAAACTTATACATCCGAGAAGATGTCGGAAGTGTACACCAATGAAATCATAGCACGTCACGGAGTGCCGATATCCATTGTGTCAGACAGAGATACTCGGTTCACCTCTAAATTCTGGCGCGAATTCCAAGAGCAAATGGGGACTAAATTGTTCATTAGCACTGCCTATCATCCGCAAACGATGGGCAAAGTGAGAGAACGATACAAACATTGGAAGATATGTTGCGGGCTTGCATCATCGACTTCGGGGGCAGTTGGGATGTCCATCTACCCTTGGTCGAATTTTCATATAACAATAGCTATCAGTCGAGCATTAAAATGGCCCCGTATGAAATGTTATATGGTAGAAAATGTCGAACCCCGGTGTGTTGGGGAGAAGTGGGACCACGAGGATTAGCACATACTGACATAATCCGAACTACGAATGAGAAAATTGACGTGGTTCGAGCTCACCTAAAAGCAGCTCAGGATCGACAAAAGTCGTATGCGGATAAGCGAAATAGACCTATTGAATTTCAAGTTGGCGATAAAGTAATGCTAAAAGTATCGCCATGGAAGGGAATTATACGGTTCAGAAAGAGAGGAAAGTTGAGTCCGAGGTTCATTGGGCCATTCAGGATCACTGAACGGGTTGGTAAGGTAGCATATCGCCTTGAACTACCCGAGGAGTTGAGTGGAATTCATAACACCTTCCATGTGTCACATCTCAGAAAATGCTTAGCGGAAGAAACTGCTCGTATCAGCTATGATGACATTGAAGTGGATAACAGCCTCAACTATGCAGTGAGGCCAATTGCAATCTTAGATCGAAAGGAGAAGAGTCCGAGGAACAAAGTAATTAACCAAGTGAAGGTTAAGTGGGAGCACAGGAAGGGTGCGGATACCACGTGGGAATCCGAAGAAGAGATGCAACGGCTCTACCCTAAACTATTTGGTATGTAATACTGTTTCGGGGACGAAACCCTTTTAAGGGGGGTGGACTTGTAACATCCCGAAATTTCAAAACTTTATACTAGAATTTTTAAAAGTGTATAATAAACAAGAATCAATTAACCGGGATAAACAACCCAGTTAGCTAGAAGTCTTGTAGTAACACAGGAATGGGTTAAAAAGCCAAAGAAAATAAACTAAATGAAAGTGGAGGGACCTAGATTGTCAAAATTGAAACTCAATTTACTAATAATTAGTAAAACAAAAACCAAACACTCCATATTTGGGAGTTCTGGTCGACCAAGAAACCACAGGGTCGACACCCTCATCTCCACAACCCTAAATTCTACTAAAAACCCAAAATTGAAGGCTCAAATCATGTCATAATCGAAATATGAGCATAAAATCGTGATCTCCTCGTCAAGGAGGTCATAAGGTATGTCAAATTAGGTTGTTTTGATACAACTCAAGTTCTTGCATGTGATTGAAATCGAAGGTTGAGCTTGATTATGTGTTGTAAAACATGAAATTGGAAGTAATGTGAAGTCTAGGGACAAACCCTAGATGATTTCTTGTCAAAATCTTGCATGTTAGTTGTAAGGATCAAAATCACTATAGTGAGTGATTAGTAAGTTAGTAGAACTTGATAAACACTAGGATTAAGATTCTTGTTCTAGTGTAAACAGAACTTGTGAATTAATCTCTGAAATTGTTGATGTTAAAATATGTGTATATTGACTAGTTGAAGTTAATTTGAGTGATAGATTCAAGTTATGAACTTGGTTTAGATCATGTAGAAATCTTACCCGTAAGGTGTTTGATAAAACGCCTAAATGAGGGTTGAAATGTTAAAGATTGCTAAAAACGCAGATTTGTATATGTTATGAATTTATGCGTTAAAGCTTACGAAAGAGTTCTAATCTTGTTATGAATTGAACTCTTTAGGCAAGGAATCCGGAACGTCAAGTGGACACGCCGGAAGTGATACTCGCGGAAAAGGTGTGCTTTAAAGGTACGTGACTTTAGTCTCGTTGTATTATGTAATAACATTTAGTTTTAAATGTACAAACGATGTTGGATTATAATTGATGCGTTTGATGTATCGTTAAAGTGGCGAAGTTCACTAGATCCACAAACGGGATAAAATAAACATTAGAAGTTTGGTTTGGTATAATAATAAAGTGATGGTATTCACTAGATAGCCAACGGGTCAAAATGTTGCTTGAAAACGAATCACATGAGTAGAGACTTAAAAGTCTCATATCTTGCTAGGTGATAGATGGTAATACATTAATAAATTAGTTCTGATATTTTAAGTCTACGAACCCGGTATATCGGGTCAAACTATAGAAGTTAATAGAAGGTGTCGTTTGAAACGGAATGCTTGAATTCCGAGAAAAACAAGTGTTTAGTTCGGAGAAAACGCGAAGCCATGGTATGGTGCGTATACTCCAAGGTCATGAGCCCGGTTAATTGGGTAATTATGTCAAAAAGGTTTTAAGAATGGAAAAAGGGGTGCTATGCACTTACACTAATGGGTTGAATAATGGAAATAAGGAAATTGTGAACCATTTGACGGTATCTCGGTTTCCGTGTTGTGAAATTTACATGGTTGAATCCGTAATTTTATTATGGACTCATAGAAAGAAAAATCGGGTAAATCGGACTAATGAGTAAAAAGTTATGACATTTCAAAGTTGAAAAATAGTCTAAGGACAGATCCGCAGAACCCACCGTAAATTACGGTCTCACCGTAATTTACGGTGGACATCAAAAAGCTTTACGGCAATATGCTCCTGAGTTACGGTAGACCATGTTTGTTCAGGGTCCACCGTAACTTACGGTGACACCGTAATTTACGGTGGCACCCTGAAAACTTGAATTTAGTTTGTTATTCTGCGACGTTACAACTCGTTTATATGTAATGTATTGTTGTCAAAACTAATGATTTTAGTGTTTGACCCTAGGTATGATGAAGTTTTTCCCGGATGGTGATCAAGTATGATGTCAAAAACCGAACACGCATTTTGAAGCTTCCGCATTGATCTTAATCTTGTCTAGATGTAATCATGTTGTAAACACTTTTGTTAATCACGTTTTAAATCCCTTAAACTAGTGGTTATTTTACTAGCAAGGGTTAACTTTTAAACTTGTTATGGATTATCTTGGGATGTGTTGGTATTATCCCAAGGGTGTATGGTTTAAACACGAATGTTTTTGTAAACTCTGATTTTTATAAAGTTTCATGTAATTATTAGTTAAATTCCGTCAAATTATTTAGGGTGTTACAAGTTGGTAATCAGAGCCCAAGGTTGTTAACAAGTGTTCGGTTCAAGCTTGATCAAACATCCGGTAAGAGTTAATTGTTTTAAAGTAGAGTTACTAAGTATAAAAAGGGAAGTAAGGAATGAAATGCATGGGAAGAGCGTGTTAACACACTCAAACCCGGAAAGTGCATTAAATAAGAACGGTGAAAACAAGTTATGAACTTGAACAAACCGAAGTGAATAAATCATACGTCATAAATGAAATGTTAACGCTTAATGTAAACATTTCAGTTAAAGATGACGGATAAAGGCAATGATGATGCGGTGCCAAGAGTCACCGAGCAAATGAGAGAAGTGATTGCTGAAGAGGTAGGAAAAGCAATCGAAAATAGTTTGTCGGGTTTCATCGACAAAATCCAAACCACGGTATTATCAGTGGTGGAAGAAAGAATCAAGAAATTGGAGGATAATACCAATTTAGCAAAGGAGAAGTCAGAAGGACGAAAATCTTGTTCTTATAAAGAGTTCATGGCGTGTAAACCGCCCATTTACAATGGGGAGGTTGACCCGATCATATGTCAGCGATGGTTAAGCGATATGGATGGGGTGTTCGAAAGGACTCATTGTGATCCGGATGACTACGTAGCCTATGGCACGGGTCAGTTAAGGGGTCAAGCGAAAGACTGGTGGGATAACAAGAAGAAGGAAATTGGAAGCGAAGCGGCTAAGGCTATGACATGGGATGAGTTTAAGACGCCGTTTCTTAAACATCACAGTCCCAAGGCAGTCATTAACAAGATCAAGGAAGAATTCATGCAGCTTCGACACAAGGGTGAATCTATTGACAAAATCACGGGAATATTCATGGATAAGATAAAGTTCTGTGATGATTTGGTGACAAATGAAGAACAAAAGGTCTATTACTACCATAACATGCTAAGTGCGGAGTATAGAGAGTTCATAACCCCTTCAAAATACGAGACCCTTACCGAGATTATCAATGCTGCTCGGGAAAGGGAGATTGAACTGAAAAAGAGCATAGAAAGAGGTGAAAGAAGGGCTCAGATGGTCAATCCAAGCCCAATGAAAAAGGCGTGCACAACAGAATCCTCAAAGAAACAAGAAGGTAAAGGCGGGTCATCAAACTGCAAGATATGCGGGAAAGGGCACAAAAGTGAGTACCGGTTCAAGGACAAACCATGTCCTATATGTGGGAAGACGGGACACACGGCTGCATTGTGCCCAGGAAAGGTGTCGGTGTGTTACAAATGTTACCAACCGGGTCACAAGAAATCTGAGTGCCCGGAGTTGGTTGGAAAGAAAGATGACAAGAATACACCTACTGAGACACCAAGAGCAAAGGCGAGATCCTTCCAGTTGACAGCAATGGAGGCAAAAACAGAGCCCGATGTGGTCTCAGGTATATTTGCCATAAATTCAATTCCTGCACATGTGTTATTTGATATGGGTGCGAATAAATCTTTTGTTTCATATGGATTTATTCGACATCCTTCTTTTGTACTAACAAAATTGCCCATGCCATTAGAGGTAGAAATAGGTGATAACAAAAGTTTTCTTGTATGTGATGTATGTCGAGATTGCAAAATAAGCGTTGATGATGAAGAATATTTGATAGACTTGATCCCTATGTCAATGGGAGAATTTCAAGTAGTGGTAGGGATGGATTGGTTATCCCGACATCATGCAAAGGTGATATGTTTCCGCAAGGAGATACAGTTGACATCTCCAAGTGGAAAGCAAGTCACCATTTATGGCGAAAAAGGGGGCAGTCCCGTTATGTGCTCAATACTAAAAGCCCACAAACTTATGAGGCGCGGATGTAAAGCATTCATGATATACGCAAACGAACCTAATAAAGAGACGCCAAAGATGGAAGACGTACCAGTGGTACGTGAATACGCTGATGTATTTCCGGAAGATTTACCGGGAATACCGCCAGTACGGGAGGTAGAGTTCGGGATCGAATTGGTTCCGGGCGCAAAACCTGTGGCCAAGGCGCCGTATCGACTCGCGCCATCAGAATTGCAAGAATTGATGTCACAAATCCAAGAATTGCTTGACAAGGGATTTATTCGGCCAAGCGTGTCACCATGGGGCGCACCGGTATTATTCGTGAGAAAGAAGGACGGGAGCATGCGTATGTGCATTGATTACCGAGAGTTAAATAAACTCACGGTAAAGAATCGATATCCGCTTCCAAGAATTGATGATCTATTTGACCAATTACAAGGTGCAAGTTGGTTCTCAAAAATCGACCTCAGATCGGGGTATCATCAGTTGAAAGTCAAAGAGGAGGATGTACCGAAAACGGCTTTTCGTACACGGTACGGACATTACGAGTTTCTCGTGATGTCCTTTGGGTTAACTAATGCACCCGCGGCTTTCATGGATCTCATGAACCGGGTTTGCAAACCCATGTTAGACAAGTCAGTGATAGTGTTTATCGATGATATCTTGATATACTCCAAGAATGAAGCAGAACACGCAAGCCATTTGCGTGAAGTGTTGGAGACGCTCAGGAAAGAGAAATTGTATGCGAAATTTTCAAAATGTGCCTTCTGGTTACGAGAGGTGCAATTTCTTGGGCATATCATTAGTGCAACGGAGTGCTAGTAGATCCTTCAAAAATAGAAGTTGTGTCAAGATGGACTCCACCGAAGAATCCTTCGTAAATTAGAAGCTTCTTGGGGCTTGCGGGTTATTATCGGAGATTCATACAAGATTTCTCCAAAATTGCTACGCCGTTGACCAAACTAACCCGTAAGAATGAAAAGTTTATTTGGGCCGAGGATCAAGAAAGGGCGTTCCAAACGCTCAAGGAAAAATTGACCCATGCGCCGGTGTTGACATTACCGGACGGAACAGAGGATATGGTAGTATACTCGGATGCATCGCATTTGGGACTTGGCTGCGTTTTGATGCAGCGGGGCAATGTTATAGCCTATGCCTCAAGACAGCTAAAGACTCATGAGAAGAGATATCCTACCCATGACCTCGAGTTGGCAGCAGTGGTGTTTTCCTTGAAGATATGGAGGCATTACTTGTACGGAGTGAAATGCACTATCTTTACCGACCACAAAAGCTTAAAGTATTTCTTCGATCAGAAGGAATTAAATATGAGGCAGAGGCGGTGGTTAGAAACTGTCAAAGACTTTGATTGTGAAATACATTACCACCCCGGGAAGGCTAATGTAGTGGCAGACGCATTGAGCAGAAAGACGGATTATATGCCTATTCGAGTACGATCGATGCAATTAATTGTGACATCGGGTTTGCTTGAACAAATCCGAAAATCTCAAATTGAAGCAATCAAGGAAGAAAATGTGAAGAAGGAAAGGATAGTTGGGCAACTAAAAGACCTGGAGGATGGTAATCAAGGATTGAAAACTCGATATGGGAGAATTTGGGTTCCAAATACGTGTGGGGCCAAGGCGCGTCTTCTTGACGAGGCCCATAAATCTCATTATTCAATTCATCCGGGGGCGACCAAAATGTATAATGATGTAAAACAAAACTATTGGTGGCCCGGAATGAAAAGAGATATTGTGAAGTATGTGGAGAAGTGTCTGACTTGTTTACAAGTCAAAGCGGAGCACCAAAAGCCATATGGTAGGTTGCAACCGCTTGATATCCCAGTTTGGAAATGGGAACAAATCACGATGGATTTGTTAACCAAATTGCCCAAAACCAATCGCGGATTTGATGCTATATGGGTAGTCGTAGATCGATTGACAAAAAGTGCCCACTTCATTCCAATTCGAGAAACTTATACATCCGAGAAGATGTCGGAAGTGTACACCAATGAAATCATAGCACGTCACGGAGTGCCGATATCCATTGTGTCAGACAGAGATACTCGGTTCACCTCTAAATTCTGGCGCGAATTCCAAGAGCAAATGGGGACTAAATTGTTCATTAGCACTGCCTATCATCCGCAAACGATGGGCAAAGTGAGAGAACGATACAAACATTGGAAGATATGTTGCGGGCTTACATCATCGACTTCGGGGGCAGTTGGGATGTCCATCTACCCTTGGTCGAATTTTCATATAACAATAGCTATCAGTCGAGCATTAAAATGGCCCCGTATGAAATGTTATATGGTAGAAAATGTCGAACCCCGGTGTGTTGGGGAGAAGTGGGACCACGAGGATTAGCACATACTGACATAATCCGAACTACGAATGAGAAAATTGACGTGGTTCGAGCTCACCTAAAAGCAGCTCAGGATCGACAAAAGTCGTATGCGGATAAGCGAAATAGACCTATTGAATTTCAAGTTGGCGATAAAGTAATGCTAAAAGTATCGCCATGGAAGGGAATTATACGGTTCAGAAAGAGAGGAAAGTTGAGTCCGAGGTTCATTGGGCCATTCAGGATCACTGAACGGGTTGGTAAGGTAGCATATCGCCTTGAACTACCCGAGGAGTTGAGTGGAATTCATAACACCTTCCATGTGTCACATCTCAGAAAATGCTTAGCGGAAGAAACTGCTCGTATCAGCTATGATGACATTGAAGTGGATAACAGCCTCAACTATGCAGTGAGGCCAATTGCAATCTTAGATCGAAAGGAGAAGAGTCCGAGGAACAAAGTAATTAACCAAGTGAAGGTTAAGTGGGAGCACAGGAAGGGTGCGGATACCACGTGGGAATCCGAAGAAGAGATGCAACGGCTCTACCCTAAACTATTTGGTATGTAATACTGTTTCGGGGACGAAACCCTTTTAAGGGGGGTGGACTTGTAACATCCCGAAATTTCAAAACTTTATACTAGAATTTTTAAAAGTGTATAATAAACAAGAATCAATTAACCGGGATAAACAACCCAGTTAGCTAGAAGTCTTGTAGTAACACAGGAATGGGTTAAAAAGCCAAAGAAAATAAACTAAATGAAAGTGGAGGGACCTAGATTGTCAAAATTGAAACTCAATTTACTAATAATTAGTAAAACAAAAACCAAACACTCCATATTTGGGAGTTCTGGTCGACCAAGAAACCACAGGGTCGACACCCTCATCTCCACAACCCTAAATTCTACTAAAAACCCAAAATTGAAGGCTCAAATCATGTCATAATCGAAATATGAGCATAAAATCGTGATCTCCTCGTCAAGGAGGTCATAAGGTATGTCAAATTAGGTTGTTTTGATACAACTCAAGTTCTTGCATGTGATTGAAATCGAAGGTTGAGCTTGATTATGTGTTGTAAAACATGAAATTGGAAGTAATGTGAAGTCTAGGGACAAACCCTAGATGATTTCTTGTCAAAATCTTGCATGTTAGTTGTAAGGATCAAAATCACTATAGTGAGTGATTAGTAAGTTAGTAGAACTTGATAAACACTAGGATTAAGATTCTTGTTCTAGTGTAAACAGAACTTGTGAATTAATCTCTGAAATTGTTGATGTTAAAATATGTGTATATTGACTAGTTGAAGTTAATTTGAGTGATAGATTCAAGTTATGAACTTGGTTTAGATCATGTAGAAATCTTACCCGTAAGGTGTTTGATAAAACGCCTAAATGAGGGTTGAAATGTTAAAGATTGCTAAAAACGCAGATTTGTATATGTTATGAATTTATGCGTTAAAGCTTACGAAAGAGTTCTAATCTTGTTATGAATTGAACTCTTTAGGCAAGGAATCCGGAACGTCAAGTGGACACGCCGGAAGTGATACTCGCGGAAAAGGTGTGCTTTAAAGGTACGTGACTTTAGTCTCGTTGTATTATGTAATAACATTTAGTTTTAAATGTACAAACGATGTTGGATTATAATTGATGCGTTTGATGTATCGTTAAAGTGGCGAAGTTCACTAGATCCACAAACGGGATAAAATAAACATTAGAAGTTTGGTTTGGTATAATAATAAAGTGATGGTATTCACTAGATAGCCAACGGGTCAAAATGTTGCTTGAAAACGAATCACATGAGTAGAGACTTAAAAGTCTCATATCTTGCTAGGTGATAGATGGTAATACATTAATAAATTAGTTCTGATATTTTAAGTCTACGAACCCGGTATATCGGGTCAAACTATAGAAGTTAATAGAAGGTGTCGTTTGAAACGGAATGCTTGAATTCCGAGAAAAACAAGTGTTTAGTTCGGAGAAAACGCGAAGCCATGGTATGGTGCGTATACTCCAAGGTCATGAGCCCGGTTAATTGGGTAATTATGTCAAAAAGGTTTTAAGAATGGAAAAAGGGGTGCTATGCACTTACACTAATGGGTTGAATAATGGAAATAAGGAAATTGTGAACCATTTGACGGTATCTCGGTTTCCGTGTTGTGAAATTTACATGGTTGAATCCGTAATTTTATTATGGACTCATAGAAAGAAAAATCGGGTAAATCGGACTAATGAGTAAAAAGTTATGACATTTCAAAGTTGAAAAATAGTCTAAGGACAGATCCGCAGAACCCACCGTAAATTACGGTCTCACCGTAATTTACGGTGGACATCAAAAAGCTTTACGGCAATATGCTCCTGAGTTACGGTAGACCATGTTTGTTCAGGGTCCACCATAACTTACGGTGACACCGTAATTTACGGTGGCACCCTGAAAACTTGAATTTAGTTTGTTATTCTGCGACGTTAGAACTCGTTTATATGTAATGTATTGTTGTCAAAACTAATGATTTTAGTGTTTGACCCTAGGTATGATGAAGTTTTTCCCGGATGGTGATCAAGTATGATGTCAAGAACCGAACACGCATTTTGAAGCTTCCGCATTGATCTTAATCTTGTCTAGATGTAATCATGTTGTAAACACTTTTGTTAATCACGTTTTAAATCCCTTAAACTAGTGGTTAGTTTACTATCAAGGGTTAACTTTTAAACTTGTTATGGATTATCTTGGGATGTGTTGGTATTATCCCAAGGGTGTATGGTTTAAACACGAATGTTTTTGTAAACTCTGATTTTTATAAAGTTTCATGTAATTATTAGTTAACTTCCGTCAAATTATTTAGGGTGTTACAAATGTGCGGTTCTTTCGTTCCGCCACGCCATTTGATTGTGGAGAATAAGGAGGTGTACACTCATGTACAATGCCACTTTTTGCGCATAAATCGGCAAAAGGTGCAACATATTCGCCTCCTCGGTCGCTTCGCAAAGCTTTTATCTTCTTTTGAAGTTGATTCTCAACTTCATTCTTATACAAGATAAATTTACTTATTGCTTCATCTTTACTTTTTAGTAAATATACATAGCAATATTTAGTACTATCGTCAATAAACGTGATGAAGTACTTATTTCCACCTCTTGTGGGTACCGCTTTTAAATAACAAATATCAGTGTGAATTAAGTCAAGGGGTTCGGTTATTCGTTCAACAGATTTCGATGATGATCTTGTAAGTTTGGATTCAACGCAAGTTTCACACTTATAGTGTGAATCAATAAGGAATGTTGGTATACAATTTAAATTGATTAAACGGCGTATTGAATTAAAATTTACATGACCTAATCTACCATGCCATTTATTCGAATCAGAAAACTCAAGCATATAAGTAGAAGTAGTAGCAATTTTATTCATGTTCTTCTTGACTGCCATTACATTCAATTTAAACATACCATTTTGGGCATAGCCCTTGCCTACATACATTCCTCGTTTAGTTAGTACAAATTGATCGCTCTCAAAAACTAAACAAAATCCAAACTTATTAAGCAACCAACCCGAGACTAGGCTCTTGCGCAAGTCTGGGACATATAACACGTTGCTTAAAGTGAGCTCCTTCCCTGAAGTCCACTTCAAAATCACCGTTCCTTCACCCTTGATGTCCGCGATGGCTGCATTTCCGATGTACAGCTTCTCATCTCCCGCAAGCTCCTTGAAGGTGGTAAAGAGGCTCCTGTCTGGCATAACAGTAAGATACCTCACTATTGGCATAACATAAATCTTGTGTATCCAAGATCATCAATATTATGGCAACAGTAGAATATGCAAATAGCTAATTTATAGTCCCAAAACTTTCTGAGTAGAAATATCGCGATTTTTCATCGAACTAAATGAAAACTGATAGTAAACCCGATTTTCTTTTTAAAGTAAAAAAGCCGCGCATGTGGCCTTTATCTTTAATCTTGATGTAAGAGAATACTTAAAAAAAATTGCCAGTGTCAATTCGGCACTCAACCAGCCTGATCCACTCGTTTTGCCACCTACATTTATGACCAGGGTATATATGAACATACGTTGAATTACCAGCAGCAGCAGTAACGGCAGCAGTCAATGGGCGAACAACGGTTCCTGCATTACCAAGAAAAAGCTATATTTCATCTTTAGCTTCTCTACCCACTGGAAAAACACCACAGCACCATCTTCCTCAACACGTAAACCTAGAGTTCTTAAAGCCCCAAGCATGTAATGGACATCATCACTATTGAGTAAGTTGTTAACAACTGTTGTTCCCTGATAAATAAATTATAATTTGGCATTAAATCATGGGCTTGGATTTGACCGTGGGTTTTACATTGGTCATTAATTTGCTACATCCATGAACATTGCTAGGATTATATTATATGATTCATGAATTTATTCTAATACTAATACTAGTAGTAAATCAAAGTATCGACTAACATACCAAAAACCTTAAATTTCGCAAATGAATCAAAACTCAATACGTGCTTCGATAAAAGATGAAGCCAAATCAAACCAAGTCAATTTATTAAATCATCCAAAACCCAATTAGAATCAATGCCCGTATTGCAAATCAAGCATACTTGATGAAATAATCTAGAACTTGACACATAACAACTTTTTATATTCTATGACAAACAACTTATCTTTCATAACCCAATTCGTTAACGCAATTAGATTAAACACGAATCAAAATACATGTAATCTCCCAAATTTACGCTCAAATGGGTCAAAACACCTGGAACCTCTTAAGAACATACACAAATAGATCAAGATACTTGTTGATGCAACAAATACAAGACCAACGGTGGTAGCTGGGCTGGTTAGGCAAAAAGGTTGAAGGGTTCAACTTAGCCTAACGCAGGTCGCGGGGTCCCCCCACGTTTGTAAAACGTGGAAGGAGGTTCACTAGTTAGTTTTTGTTATTTGCTGAAGATCCTCCTCTGAATTGTATCCAGATTTGGATATGGGAGCAAATAGAATGTGTGTGGTATGTGTGAAAAGGAGTGACTCGCTCGTAAGCAAGTACTCAATGTGAATGACCAGAGATTAGAGAATCAGAGCTGGCCAGGAGGTGTCTCTTGAAGTAAATGAAGTGTCAATTTATAGGAGAAGACATCTCCCGAAGTAGAATTCATTTGACTAGTGATCCTTCTTGCAGTGAGGGGCTTACCTTTTCGGGGGTCGAAGCCTTTTGTCCCCCGGATAATAGCGTGCATTCCTGCAGACCTGCATTGCTTTTGCGGCTGTGGGTTGGTGAAGCAATCCCTGGATGTGACTGGCTACTGTTCCCGTGTTGCTTTTCCCTTCCTCACAGCTTTTTTAGCCTTGAACCCTTTAACCATTTAAGCGTTTACGCCATTAGCTATTTTATTCAAACTTGGGCTACCCCCGTCATCAGCCTCCCAAGTCAGAGGTTTTTGGGGGATGAGCTCAAAGACGTCTGACTTTTACACGCGTGTTTTACTGCCTAAAAGTTTCAAGGGTTCGTTGCTTGAAGGCTTGAAGGGTTATGATCAGTTAATATTTGAATTTTGAATAACTGACAGTTGATGTGATTGATGTATGGCGGTTCGTAGGGTGGCAGTTACTATTTGCCATTATTACCCCTATTTGTAGGTTAATTTATATTTTCATATCTCATTTATTTACACCATTTGCTTTGGATAAACATTACTTTCCTTCCTTTTTTCTCTCAAGTTCCCCCTTTTCATTCGAAAATCAGGTCAGTTCCATTTCTCTTATTCTCTCTTTAATTGTTCATAGTTATGGGTGCTCGGAAGGATATGGCAAAATCCTTCTCTCGACTGACCCAAGAGGAAGTCGATTTATTTTGTGTGGAATGGGGAATAGGGACAAAGTATAGACCGGTTGCACCGGCTTGCGATAAATCTGTTAATGCTTGTCCTTCCGGTATGATTGCCTTGTATTGCCGTCATTTTGAGTTCTCAAATCTCCGTCATCCATTTTCAAACTTTGTGTTGAATGTATTGGAATATTATCGAGTGTCTTTCGGTCAAGTTCATCCCCTAGGTATGGCTAGGGTTTTGCATTTCGAGATTCTCTGCCGGGCTTGTGGGTATGATCCTACTCTTTTATCATTCCGTCGTTTTTTCCGACTTGCCAAAAATGGTGATTGGTTCACCTTCGAAACCAGTCAAGTTGATTCTTGTTTGATTTCATCCATGGTTTCTACACTTGGGGTTTGGAAAGATCGGTTTTTCTGGGTGTCGGAGGAAATTGTTCCTTTCAAACTTGTTTGGAGACACCCGGATGCTGTTCTGAACGAGCCGGAGCCCTCTGATTCCGAAATAAATACCCGTTTTTTAGAAATTCTTAGGGAGTGCCCTTCGAGGCTTCGTCCCTTCCCTGAGCATCTGTTGGTGTTATTGGGTATAAGTAAACTGTGGGAAAATGCTAACCGGGACCCGGTGCTTATTAGAGATGGGAAGGGTATGCCTTTTTTCCTTTCCTGCTTTTTATTTCTTTTTATTTGTCTTCTTATGTCCTTTTATATTTTGTATTGTAGTTATGTCTGCCTTGGATTTTATTAAGAGTGATGATACCTCGGACGTTGTTTTTGATGATGCTGCTGCTACCCCTGGTGAGAATGCGGTTGTTAAGGGTACTGATTATAGGTTTGAGGGTTCTGGTTATGTCAACGTTCCGAATGTCAAAGGGTTCACCAAGGTTACTGTGTCCAAAGGTTCTACTCGTCGTTCCCAACGTCATCTGAAGGGTGTTGATCAGCCCTCTGGCTCAGAACCTATTGACGTTAGTGATGATATCGAGGCATCAGAGGATCAAGCTGTGGATGTTGGTAAAGGCAAGGAAAAGGAGTTGATTGTTTCGAGCAAGAAGAAAAAATTGGTTAAGAGAGGTACTATTTCTGCTATTGAAGGTTCGTCGGCCAAAAGTGTTGAAAGCTTCGAGGGTTCAGAGGACATTTATGTGCCCAATTGGAAGGTTAAGGTTGGTGACAATTTTAAGGATCCTACTGTGTGTGCTGAAGCTTTGGCTCATTTTGCTCCTCCTGGTGTTCGAGATGCCATATCTGAGATGGAGGGTGATCATCTTATCTCTAGGATGATGCTCAGTTCTTGCAACCTTTCTGCCCTTTTGGCTGAAGGTGTCACCCGCTTTGCTAAAGGGATGCGGGAATATGAAGAGACTTCCAAGAAGAAGGAGAAAATGAAGGCTTCCATTGCTGCCATGAAGAAGGAAATTGAGAGCTTTTCTGAGAAGGAGTTGGCTTGGAACAAGAAGATTGAGGAGTTAACTAAGAGGCATGATATTGAGATGAGTGATCTTAGGAAAAGCTTTGAAGCTAACTTATTGAAACTGAAGGCTGACCGGGAGACCTTGGCTGTGCAAAAGAAAGCCTTTGATAAGGAGAAGGATGGTTTGAAAGCTTTGGTTGCCCAAACTACCGGGGATAACCAATGGCTCATTGAACATGGTTTTCATCAGGTGGTTACCTATCTCTTGCACTCTAAGGAATTTAACTTCGCTTTTGGTGATGTCTACACTAAGCTGCTCAATCTGGGAAAACACCAAGGCCTTATTGCGGGTTATAAGCTTTACGAGTCTGGCAATCCTTTGGAGAAATCTCATCTGTACCGTCCCGAAGCTTCTGACGTCTTTAGGAGTTCCGTGGAGCAAATGGAGAGGTTATCATACCCGTATGTAAGCCAAGTTGCCTCTTGTTATGGTAAGCCTCTTTCTGCTTTACAGGAACTGAAGCCGGATGGTTTGAATGAAAAGCTATGTGCTGAACTGCTTGGCTCCCCTTCGAGGAAACGTTCCTTTTCGGGGGATAGTGAGGATAGTTTTCCTGGGGAGGCCGATGCTCCGAAGGATGCTAGTTTGGAAGTTTCAGCTGTTGATGATCAAGGTCCGAAGGTTAAGAAGGTTAAGAAGACCAAGATGGCCAAGGGTAGCATTTCTGGGGCTACTAAGCCTTCTGTTGATGCCTAAAATTCGTAGCTTTCTTAGCATTTTGTTAAAACAATTCATGGTTTGTAACCTTCAAACAATATTAGGTTTTCAGGGGCCCTTAAGGTTCCTTTTGGTTATGTTGAAGGCCTGTATGGCCGCTTGGACAATGATTAGACTTGCAAGTTACTAGGACTTGCCTTAACTTATGTTTGGAAGTCTTTTAGGACTTTCTTTGACATGGTACGATGTTTTAACTTTCTACTTTATGTTATGTTTTTATACTTGTGCCTGCTTTCGTTAAAGTAGTTTGTTTGGCTTTAACCTTCCAAGCCTTTTGGCTGTTTGTTAACAGGTTGAAACCTTTAGGGTTTCGAGTTGTTACTCGGGTGGCTTGAAGCCTTGTGTGCTTCTTGGTCTTATGCTCTGACTTGGTTTGTATCTTTGTGATTTTTGTCTGAGTGATTTTGTTCTTTTAGATTTGCTTTGTTCTTTTGTAACTTTGTCTTTGTCGAGTTTGTGCTACCCTTATGTTTGTTATACCTAAAAGGGTTCAGTGCTGCAGACACTTAGCCTTGGTATTTTTAACAAGAAGATATAGCACCTATCCTTTTTATCATTTCTTTGCTTTTCACTTAATTTTGTAAGCCTGTTTGTGGATAATGTTTTTAAGGCTTGAAGAACATTTGGTGTAGGCTGTTCACACCCGTTTATGAGATAGTTTTATTTTTCTTAACAAGTCTCATGGAGTTGTATTGACTTAGGAACTCACCCCTTATATAGGTTCATTTAACCCTTGAACCTATTGAGCGATGTGGCCTGGGAGCTCATCCCCTTACATGGCCCTTGCCATGGAGTTTTTTGCTAGGTTCTCCACCTGATATTAGGATAGAAAGACAAGTTTGATAAAACAACTTCATTCATTCAAGCAATACTTGCTTTTTACAAAAGGTATTCATAGTGTTGCTCAAAATACATTTTGATACAAACCAAACTTTTTTAAACATGAAACCTTTTTAGGGTTTTGCCGTTCCAATGCCTTGGAAGCCTTTTGCCTTCTGAATCTGCCAACTTGTAGGATCCACCCTTGTGTGCTTCAAGGATGGTATATGGACCCTCCCATTTTGGGCCCAACTTTCCTTGATTTTCTTTCTTGCTGGCTTCGTTGTTTCTGAGGACCAGGTCCCCTGGCTTGAAACGTTCGTTCTTGACTTTTTTGTTGTAGTAAGCCTCCATCTGTTGCTTGTATTTGGCTTCTTGAATTGCGGCTTGATCTCTTGCTTCCTCTAGGAGTTGTAAATTCAACATGGTCTCTTTTTGGTTTGTTTCGGGATCCATGTTGACAATTCTTTGGGTTACAACTCCTATCTCGGCAGGGATCACAGCTTCGGATCCAAATACCAAGCTGTAAGGTGTTTTCTTATGGCTTGTTTTTTCGGTTGTTCTAATTGCCCATAAGACACTAGGCAATTCTTCAAGCCAGTTGCTTTCATATCTTCCCAATCTTGTCTTGATGCCTTCTACTATGCTTCTATTTGTTCTTTCAACCTGACCATTTGATTGCGGGTAAGCCACTGAGCTAAAGACCTGATCGATTTTGTACTCTTTGCACCAAACGCTGAAAGGCTTCTCAGCAAATTGCCTTCCGTTGTTGGTGACAAGTACTCCCGGCAATCCATAACGGCAAATGATGTTCTCCCAAACAAAGTCGATGACTTGCTTTCCTGTGATCTTGGCTAGTGGTTTGACCTCGGGCCACTTAGTGAAGTAATCTACTGCCACCAGTAAGAATTTTACCCCTCCTTTGCTAGGGGGAAATGGACCAACAATGTCCATTCCCCATTTATGGAATGGCCATGCTGAGGTTATTGGGACTAAGTCGTGCTTGGGACTTTTTGGGATCGGTGCATGGATCTGGCAAGCATCACATTTCTTCAATTCTTCGGCTTTATCGCGATGCATTGAAGGCCAGAAATATCCGAGGTTCATGAGCTTTGCGACTACCGACCTAGCTCCAAAGTGAGCTCCGCATACACCTTCATGAATTTCCTTGATCAAATACTTACTTTGCTCGGGACCGACACATCTTAGCAAGGGAGCAAAATAACCCTTTTTGTAAAGGGTTTCTCCTTGTAGTATGTATTGCCTTGCCTTGATTTCAACCCTTTTAGCTTCCACTTGATCATTGGGTAATTCACCATTTTTGAGGAACTTTCTTATGGGAGTCATCCAGTTTGGATCTTCTTCGGTAACCACGTCTTGAACCTCCAATTCATTAATGGATGGGGCCTTCAACACTTCTACCAGTACCTTCTTGGTGAGGTGGGCAAAAGTGAGGGATGCAGCTTACTTAGGGCATCGGCCTTTTTGTTTTGAGATCTGGGGATCTGTTTGATGTTACACGCTTGGAAGGTACTCATCAGTTCCTTGGATTTTTCTCTGTATTTTTTCATGTTGGGCTCTTTAGCTATGTAGTTGTCATTCACTTGGCTTGAGACCAGCAACGAATCCGTGAACACTTCAAGCTTTTCAACCTTCATTTCTTTGGCCAGCCTTAAGCCGGCTATTAGTGCTTTGTATTCAGCCTCGTTATTGGTGGTCTGAAAATCAAAACGGAGAGCATATGTGAATTCCAAACCTTTTGGGTTGATCAAAATTAACCCAGCCCCTGACCCTTCAACGCTTGAAGCCCCGTCGGTAAAAAGCTTCCAGGCTTCAGGGTTGGAAGGTTCAGTGGTGGTGGTGTTTACTTCAGTGGCTGTTTGGTTTGGGACTTCCACAATGAAATCAGCCAAGACTTGGGCCTTGATAGCTTTTCTTGGGACATAGGTGATGTTATGTTCACCCAGTTCTATGGCCCATTTGGCTAATCGCCCTGAGTTTTCAGGTTTTTCAAGCACACTCTTAATAGGTTGGTCGGTGACCTCTTGTATGGGGTGTGCTTGGAAGTACCTTCGAAGCCTCCTAGCTGTTTGAACTAGGGCTAGGGCAAGTTTTTCAAGGGGAGGATATTTCGTTTCAGCTAATTTTAAAGTTTTGCTGAAAAAATAAACGGGTACCTGGGCCTTGTCTCGCTCAATGGTGAGGACTGCACTGATGGCCTCGTTCGTGATTGAGAGGTACACCGATATTAACTCCCCGGTTTTTGGTGCCGCAATGTCTGGTAGGGAAGCTAGATGTTGCTTCATCTGGTTGAAAGCCTCTTCAGCTTCTTCAGTCCATTTGAAATCCTTCTTATCTGAGCAGTTCTTGAGCGTTTTGTAGAAGGGTAGAGATCTTTCGGCCAACTTTGAGGTAAAACGCTTCAAGGCTGCAAGCTTCCCGTTCAAGCTTTCAACCTCCTTTTTGGTCTTCGGTGGCTTGGTTTCAAGGACGGCTTTCACTTTGTTAGGGTTGGCCTTGATGCTTTGTTTTCCAACAATATGACCCAAGAATTTTCCCTCCTCGAATCCAAATGAACATTTTTCAGGATTGAGCTTCATGTTGACTTTTCTGAGGTTCTTGAAAGTTTCTTGAATGTCATCGAGCATTTGATACTCCGTCTTGCTTTTGATTACCAAGTCGTCAACATATGCCTCCATGTTTTTACCAATTTGGCCTGCAAAGGCTTTGTCAACGAGTCGTTGGTAGGTTGCTCCGGCATTTTTGAGACCGAAAGGCATCTTTTGATAACAAAAGATCCCTTTGTCCGTGTGGAAGGCTGTTTTTTCCTCATCCTCTTCCTTCATGAGGATTTGGTGATAACCTTTGTATGCATCCAGAAAGCATTTGAACGAGTATCCGGTGAGGGAGTCAACTTTGAGATCAATTTCCGGTAGTGGATAGCAATCATTAGGACAAGCTTTGTTAAGATCCTTAAAGTCTATGCACATCCTCCAAGAGTTGTCTGGTTTTTTGACCATAACCGGGTTTGCAACCCATGACTGATACTTGACTTCTCGGAGAATACCGGCCGACACAAGCTTTTCAACCTCTTGGCAGGCTGCCAGACTTCTCTCAGGTGCCAAGCTTCTTTTCTTTTGGACCACAGGCTTGACATCCGGTGGTATTCTCAACTCATGTTCGGCAATGTCCCGGGGGATCCCGGTAATATCTTCTGGACACCAAGCGAATACATCGCTGTAGTGTGTTAGCAATTTTTCAAGGTACGAAAGGGTCTCTTGAGAAAGGTCTGGATTGACCCTTATTCTTTGCTCAGGGTACTTAGGGTTTATGACCAGCCTTTGCCTGTCTTCTTCACTGTTTGAGCTTTCACCCTCAACCATGTAGGCTTCCTGGGAGGGTTGAAGGGTTGTTATGCCCCTCTCGGTAGGGAATTTGACTGTGCCGTGGCCAACAGACACGGCCATGTAAAATGCACACTGTCCTGGTCTTCCAATGATCACATCATAGCTTGAGGGGATGTTGATAACCACAAAGGTGAGTGGTTGGGTTCTTTCTTTTAAACCTTCACTGAAACGAACATTAACTGTCAGCTGCCCTAAAGGCTTGAGGGGTATGTCGGCGATACCTTTTATAGAGGTTCCAGAGGGTTGAAGCCTTGAACGTTCTTCATGGCTCAAACGGTTGAAGAATTTTTCGAACATGATTTTAGTGGCTGCCCCCGTGTCTATGTATGCCCTACATGTTTTTAATGTTCCCACGGTAGCTTCTACCACAAGAGGGTTAGAGAGAGGGTCTTTCTCCATTGGGGGGAAGCAAACACACTGAAGCTCCCAAGCTTCCAACCGCTGCCTTTTATGAGGAACCCTTCCATCAAAGTCTACCATATTGACTTCCTTACCCTTTCCTTCAGCCATTTTGTCCCGGACTCCCTTTACCAAATGAGCGAGTTCTCCGGACTTAACAGCCTCTTCTATTCTTTTCTTGAGTTGGAAGCAATCATTGGTGTGGTGACCTTTTTCTTCGTGAAACTCGCAGTATTGGGTGGAGTTCTCGTTCTTCCTGCTCTTGGGGAGAGGTCTAGGAGGCCGAAAGTTTTGTTTAACTTCTTCTGTTGCAAGGATTTCTTGAGGGTTCTTTGTGAGGGGTGTGAAACTTATGCCTTTCTCCCTGCTTGGAGGGTTCCGGCCTTCAGACCTTCGAGGGTCTGAGCCCTTTGACCGCCTGTCATAGGAGTTGAAGTTCCCCCTTTTTCTAGCTGGACTGTTGCTTCTCCAGCCGGACCCTCTTTTTCTTTGTTCCTTAATGTCTACTGCCTCCTCTCCCCGGATGTGGGCTTCAGCCCTTTCGAGAGCTTCTTCTAAGGTCTTTGGTAGAGATTTGTTGAAATCTCTTGTGAGGTACTTAGAGGTGATGGCATTCATGAAGCCAGCCACCCTCATCTTCTCATCGGCCCCCACATAAGTCAGACCTTCTTTCTTGTATCGTTCAATGAAAGCACGAAGGCTTTCATCATCACGTTGTTTTATCTGAAAAATCACTGTTGCGTCTTTGACATATCGCCTTTGTTGGGAGAAATTGGCTAAGAAACCTTTGCTAAGATCATCAAAGCTTCGAACGCTTTGAGCAGGTAAGTCGTTGAACCAGATTCTTGCAGATCCCACAAGAGTTTGCATGAACATTAAGCAACATTCAGCGTTTGACCATTTCTCTATCCGGGCCGCACCGGTGAAGATCTGAAGATGGTCCTCCGGATCTTCAGTCCCATCATACGTCCTGATGTGGGAAGGCATCTTAATCTTCGATTGGAAATCATAATCGGCTATCTGCCTTGAAAAGCATGATAGGTTACTTGGTTTGTATGGTTTGGCCAAGTCTTCTTCAGCCCTTGCATCCACATTATTGCCGTTGCCGTTATTTCCTTGAGTGGCTAGCACCTGATTAATAAAGTGTTGCCACGGGAAGTTGGCCATCATCTGGGTCATCATGTTTGGCATAAGGTTGAAGCCTTGAAGGCTTCCGGGTACAGCTGAGCAGCTTACTCCAAGGGGAGTGCTCATAACAGCACTTCGTGCCAAAGGGAGCACGGACAGAGCTTGCTCCCATGTGGTTGTTGTGGATGCTGGAAAGTTTGTTGCTGGGGATTGTAGGAGCTGGTCAAGAGTTAGCTCATGTCCCAAAGGAGCACCACTAGTAATTGGTTGGGACGAGAAGAAAGGATGTACCGTGGGATTTGTCATTGTGGACAGATAAGGGTGAGGGTTTGAAGGATTACTGGGACCAGCCTCACTTCTTGTTGTAAAGGGAGGGGGAGGTGGTCCGGGAGACAACGTCGGTTCAGGTTCATCATAGTCTAAACGAATCCTCACTCCTTTTTCTCTTTCTTTGCTCACATGTTGGTTGAGAAGGGACCTTAACTCAAGGAAATTGTTGGCAACCCCTTCAGGGGTAAGTTCAACACGTGCCGGGGTGTCAGAGACACCGACATTGGGTGAAGGAACTCCGGATCTGGACGGAGTTGGTGTGTTGAAGGTAAGGAACTCGGGTGTGCTCCCCGGAGTTGAAAAGGAAGTTGGTATAGCCACGTGAGCTTGGCTACTGCCCGGAGTAGAAGTGTTTGGGATCTGATTTACTTCTCCCGGGGATCCACTTTCAGACATGGTGGTTTTAAGTGAAGAGAGCTACACTACTAGGTCTTTTTGAGAAGAAATAGCGGCGTAGCCCCACGGTGGGCGCCAACTTGTTGATGCAACAAATACAAGACCAACGGTGGTAGCTGGGCTGGTTAGGCAAAAAGGTTGAAGGGTTCAACTTAGCCTAACGCAGGTCGCGGGGTCCCCCCACGTTTGCAAAATGTGGAAGGAGGTTCACTAGTTAGTTTTTGTTATTTGCTGAAGATCCTCCTCTGAATTGTATCCAGATTTGGATATGGGAGCAAATAGAATGTGTGTGGTATGTGTGAAAAGGAGTGACTCGCTCGTAAGCAAGTACTCAATGTGAATGACCAGAGATTAGAGAATCAGAGCTGGCCAGGAGGTGTCTCTTGAAGTAAATGAAGTGTCAATTTATAGGAGAAGACATCTCCCGAAGTAGAATTCATTTGACTAGTGATCCTTCTTGCAGTGAGGGGCTTACCTTTTCGGGGGTCGAAGCCTTTTGTCCCCCGGATAATAGCGTGCATTCCTGCAGACCTGCATTGCTTTTGCGGCTGTGGGTTGGTGAAGCAATCCCTGGATGTGACTGGCTACTGTTCCCGTGTTGCTTTTCCCTTCCTCACAGCTTTTTTAGCCTTGAACCCTTTAACCATTTAAGCGTTTACGCCATTAGCCATTTTATTCAAACTTGGGCTACCCCCGTCATCAATACCCATAACCACTTACTAACCTTTACATGAGTGACTTAATCATACACACTCTCATCACAAAAATATACATATCCATGTATTTTCATATTCACAAGGCTTAAATCAAACGTTTACAATTCAGTTCATTATCATATCATTCACCAAGTCTGTATTCTTATTCTGCACGCAATTTGGCTTGAAATATACCTGTTTTTTAATCTTTTCAACACAATATATATATATTATTTTAATCTTCAGTTTCAAATCTGCTTCTCCTTCTTTATTTTCTTTAATCATGGTATTCAGTTACTAATAACTAACATATGAGAAATCCTTATATATGGTATCAATGATTGTATAAAAAGTTATGTACATTAATATAATGTACATAACTTGAAAGCAAGATTCGTTTTCTTTGATTGAAACACTCGGTCCGGTTTTTTTTTTCTAAACGCCCAACAAAATCAATCTCAAGCTTTCTCGGGGCGCCCACTGGACCAAACGGAGTTCTCCGAGAGTAACCCTAAGCCACCAGCAATTCCGGAGAAAACCTGGTAACCCACCCGCCCGTAGGCACGACAGTGAAATTACTGGTGAAACCGGTTTGGCTCAAGGATCGAACCCAAATTTCCCTGAGTCTCCTATCATTGCCGACCAGTGACTCACTCTGCACCAAGTGAGAGTTGAACATACACCTGTAAATTACACTTGTGTGAACATAAATATCTCCAAATTATTATGAATGGTTTGAACCACCAAATACATGACTTATTGGTTGAAGCCTAGACCGAACCTTTGGTAATTGGTTGGTGCAATCATTGATAAAAGTTTTTCATTTCCACAGGAAACCATTCTGTTTGTGTGCAACTAGGGGTGCAAACGAATGAACGATGTAAGCTACTCGAGATCGGCTCAAAACGAGCCGAACTGAGCTTAAGCTTAAAATAAAGCTCGTTTATTTATCGAGCCCCATCTTGAGCCTGGCATGTAAAGTTCGTCAGGCTCGACAAGCCTTATCGAGCTTTAGCGTTACTTAATTCTATGTAAAAGTTTCAAGTAATCCAAACTTGTATATTAACATAGGTTAAGTTATTCTACAAATACTTCTAACTGTAAGAAGTGTAAGAAGGTTTTATAGAGTGACAAGTGTCCAAGAACCTAAAACCTAAACCCACCCCACCACCACCCAAAATAGAAACACCCACCCCTACCCAAAAACCTAAACCCACAACCCCCCCCCCCCCCCCCCCCCCCCCCCAAAAAAAAATTTTTTGGGTGATGGGGGGAGGGGGTGGGTGGGGGTTTAGGTTTTTGGATGGTGGTGGGTGTTTAGGTTTTTTTTTTTTTTTTTTTTTTTTTTTTTGTGTAGTGGGTTTATTTTTAGGAGCCTTTGTACCCTTCTTATTTTTAGGAGCCTTTGTATTTGATCATAATCCATATTAAATGGGTGTTTGGCTTAGCTTCTATTTCAACTTATTGACTTATTGAACAGTGAAAATGGGTGAAAAGGACTTATTGAAGTGTTTGAGAAATGTGTGTATGTGAGGCAATAAGTCAATAAGCAAGAAATTCTAGCTTATTGAACAGTGAAAATGACTTATTATAAGTCACAAATAAGCTAAGCCAAACACCCCCTAACATACCTTTGTTTGACTTTTATTATTTAAAATCACTACGAGAAACAAAATCATTTAGGCCAGGGGGTGTGGTATACCGCCCCTGGCCACATCATCACTTTTAGCGCCCCCTACCCATCCCCTGCTCGCCAAAAGGGGGGTGTCATCGATCCTCCGCCAGCCCAATAACAAGTGCTATTAAATATGCATGTGGGACCTATTTCTTTTCCACCAATCACATTTCCCTCTTTTTTTCATTTCATTTTTCTTTTTCTTTTTCTTTTTTTTATATTGTTTAAAAGGGGCTTTAAACCATTATAAGGCTGGAGGGTATGGTTGGAGCCCCCTAGGGGTTTTATCAGGCCACGTAAGCGACACGTAGGATCCATGTCAACCAGGGGACTTTATCACGCCCCCATTTAACTTGCAGGGTGTGAGATGGAGTCCTCTATTAAACAAAATAAAAAAAAAAAGATTTCATTGGATTAAATCAAGTGGGCCCCACCTGAACATCTCATTCTTGGCGTTAACATGAGGAAGCCCCCTCCTATCGCGCCCATTGTTAACATGGTGGGTTATGGCGCCCCTAGGCACTATAGGTGATGAGGTGGCACGAAGGAGCCCCCCACACACTCCGGCCTAAGGATTTTAAAAGAAGGGAATTTTAGCTTTACTTATGATTAATATTTATCAACTTAATTTTAAAGGGATTATTTAAGGATAAGATTTAATATTCAATTATTATTTATTTATTTAATTAGGATGAGTGGGAGAGAAAATTTAATGATAAGATTTATTATTTATTAATATTTAATTAATATTAATATAAGATAAACATGAAAGAGAGACGAGAAAACAAAAAATTAGATAACTTCAATAAGTAACACGTGTCACAAATTGATATACTTTATTATATTATATAGTGTATATATATAGATTATTATTATTATTAAAGTAGTCAATTTTTGTTAAGTTACAAATTAATTTATTTTATTATATAGTATATAGATATAGATTATTATTGATTAAAGTAGTCAATTTTTCTTAAAAAAAGCTTTATTTTTCTTTTTTAAGAAAGAAGTCGCTGTCCTCTATTTCTTTTTTAACGACAAAGTCAATTCCTTCCCAAAGCCTCTCAATTTCTTACCTCTCACGTTCTAAAACATTAGGTATAAAACGTTTTTGGGTCGGCTACACGCCTCATCCTTAACCTTGTAACTTTCCGAAATTAACATAAAAACTAATTTCCAAAGTTTTGTTTTCTTTTATAATTATTACTCATTAACTATTTCAATCATAATCACAATAAATATTTTATATTCACTTCTTATATAGGTTGTCCACAGCAGTGGCTCATCAACAGGGGGGCAGGGGTTTGTTTTTAATAGGCTAGGGTTTGCTATCCAGAAATGGGTAGCGGCGCAGCTTGTTGCTCGCTTACCTGCGATATTGATGTAAAGTGCATTTTGTCGAAGATAAAGATAAAATTTATTGAAAAAAAAACTGAATAAGAAAACTTTATTTAATATAATTTATTACATTTTAAGATTCCTCAAAAGTTCAAAAACTCAGTTTTTATTAGTTTTTAAAACTCAAACTGTGCACTAATAACTCAAATATAAATGTTTTTTGAGCATGGAAAATTAAGCATGAGTCAGTTCCTGAGTCAAAATCAAATTTATAACTAACTTTTTAGTTTTTAGATATTTAAATCAGTCAAAATCGAATTTATAACTAAGTTTTTAGTTTTTAGATATATAATCAATTTGTATCAGATACAAACACGTCAGTTTTCTAGTTACGTCGGTTAATTTGATTAACCAGTTTTTCAAACGCACACATACCCTCTTAAAATCTAATTCTAAATTCCGTATAATTGAACCTGCATAATTTTGATTAGAATAAACAATTGGTGCTAGTAAGCTGTTACCAACCATTATTCTACTAAATCCGTTCAATCCCATCAAAATTTTAATAAATTAAGTTGGTAAATTGTCCAAAAAAAGAAGTATGTTTTTTTTTTTAAAAGAAATATAACTAATTGTTTAAAAAAAATAAAGAATTAAAATAGTTTAATTCAATAATATCGGTTATTATGAAAATATCATATCCACAAAATGTTCAGTTATAATATAAAACATAAAAGAACAAACCGGAAGTGTCAACAATTCAATTTACTGGGTTGGGTTCAATTGACAAAGTTAACGTGTTGTTCCCTTAAGTTTAAAGATTTAAACCCCACGGATTGATTTAAACAATTTGATGTTAAAAGAAAATTATGAATTCTCGACTCCACTGATCCGAACGAACAGTCAAGAATTACCTTTCTAATTTTTAAATAGAGTAAACTTTCGTTTTGTTCTTTGTGGTTTGATCACTTTAACTGTTTTGCCCCAAACCTTTAAAAACGGACATTTTACTCCCTCATCTATGACGTTTATCTCTATTTCACTCCCCGCCTCTAACGTCATCCAATTCAACTGTTAAATCTTGGTCACATGCCCCTCACATGAGGGGCATTTTAGTCTTTTCTACTCAAACTTATTAATTTCCTTTTTTTTTAATTTTCACACACTTTCTCTCTACACCATTCCTCTATCAAACTAAAGGTAAGTTCATCACAATCAAACCCTTCAAAAATCAATTTCAAACCACCTTCAAAATCAAACCCTTCTCATTATCATAAACCCATCACTAATATACATAATCACATTTTTCTCTCATCTCTCTTACAAAAACTCTAACTTAACCCAACCACTGGCACACAATCACAGCCGCCATATCCTCTGTCGGAAAATCAAACACCGCCAAAGACCGGAGATTTGTTGCTATAGACACTGGCTTCATCTCCATCGCGGCCATAGATGTCTGATTACATCAGATTTGTTACCCAAACACTCGGTGGTGGTCGGGGGATTCCGGCGTTTTGGTTTCCGGCAGTGTTGGTTGCAAAGATGGCGATGGCACTCATGGTTGCCGGAGACTAGGGTGGTGGTTGCCGAATATGGTGGTGGTTTCCGGCCACCACATTAAGTTTCTGGTGGAATTCATTTTTTTCCTCTCCTCTGCGCTGTTTACTCCGTTGACCCAAACAAGTACACAACATGACGGAAACGGTGGCCGTAGCCAGCGGCGGTCCAACAGATTAAGTTTCTGGTGGAATTCATTAAGTTCTCGTTTTTGAACGCGGAAACTGCGATATGGTAAATCCAGATTTTGTATCTTCTTTGTTGTGTTTCTATTGTGATTTATGTTGCTTGATTTATATGCAGTTTGTTTTTATATTAATTCAGGTCTATTCAACAGATTTGTATTCTCTGTTAGATATAATGTATCATAGTTTATATTGATTAGTTGATACGCTAACATTTGGTCGTTTGCACGGTCCAACTCGTAGATTTAATTATAAGGAACATACACAAGTTTGAAATTGATTTTGAAGATGGTTTGAAATTTATTTTTGAAGGGTTTTATTGTGATGAACTTACTGTAGTTTGAAAGAGGAATGGTGTAGGGAGAAAGTGTGAAAATTAAAAAAAAAATTCAAATTAATAAGTTTGAGTTAAAAGGACTAAAATGCCCCTCATGTGAGGGGCATGTGACCAAAATTTAACAGTTGAATTGGATGGTGTTAGGGGCGGGGAGTGAAATAGAGATAAGCGACATAGAAAGCGACATAGAAATAGAGATAAGCGACATAGACGTTCAACAAAAAGAGAAAGCATTCGAAACTAACGAGTCAACGGTTTTGACTATGGAACAAATAGGACACACTATGGAAGTCTATATAGACGACAAGGTGGTTAAGTCCAAGAGAGCTGAGGATCACCTTAGAGACCTGGAGGAAGCATTTGATATCCTTGACAAATTCAATATGAAATTGAATCCTTCAAAGTGTCACTTTGGTGTTAAAGCAGGCAAGTTCTTAGGCTACGTGGTAACAAAAAGAGGCATAGAAGCAAGTCCAGAGCAAATCAAGGCAATTGTTAATATCAAATCTCCTGCCAATGCCAAGGATGTGCAAAGGTTGACAGGGAGGATCGCAGCCTTGAATAGGTTCATATCAAAGTTATCAGAAAAGTGCAAGGAATTCTATGACATTTTGAGAAAGAACAAGAAATTTGAGTGGACTGAAAAGCATGAAAATGCTCTCAAAGCCCTTAAGGATTACCTATCCTCAGCTCCTGCCTTGATGAAACAAGAAAAAGGGGATATATTATCCTTGTATCTAGCAGTATCCTCTAAAGAAGTAAGTGCAGTCCTTGTTAAGGATCACGAAGGTACACAAAATCCTGTCTATTATGTAAGTAAGAGTTTGCTTGATGCTGAATCCAGGTATTCACATTTAGAAAAACTTATCCTTGCTTTGATTATGGCATCCACTAAACTAAGACATTATTTTGAAACTCATGCCATTATTGTTAAGACTAACTTTTCAATTAAGAATGTTCTCAGGAAACCTGAAATGTCAGGGAGGATGGCTAAATGGGCAGTGAAGCTTAGTGCTTATGATATAAGATATGAACCAAGGACTGCCATTAAATCCCAAGCCTTAGCTGACTTTGTGGCAGATTTTAGTAGTGACTTACAAAGAGAAGCTGAGTTAGAAGTTCAGCAGCTTGAGGAGACTAAGGATCCTTGGATACTCTTCACTGATGGAGCCTCTAATGTCAAAGGAATAAGACTTGGAATACTACTAAAATCACCACAGGGGGACATAATACCCCACTCAATAGCTTGTAAGTTTCAAACTACTTATAATGAGACTGAGTATGAAGCCTTGATAGCTGGTTTGCAAATTGCCAAGCACATGAGGATCAGGTATCTTGAGGTACATGTAGATTCATAGTTAATTACTAATCACTTTAATGGATCCTACGCTGTTAAAGGTGAACGACTAATCAAATACCTAGAGATAGTCAAGGAATTGACACTCTCTTTTGTTTCCTTTAGTTTGACACAGGTACCTAGGGAAGAGAATGCAGAAGCTAATGCATTGGCCAATCTTGGATCATCATTGAAGATTCCAGAGGATATCAAAATTCCTATCATCCATATTTTGGCTCCTGCTATTGAGGATCACATAGCTATGGAGATAGAAGAGGATTCTCCAGTTGTTCCCAGTGATAATGCACAGTCTCATTCAGGATCATGGATCCTCCCAATTATGAGATATATACAACATGGAGAGATTCCTACAGGAGAAAACCCCAGGGCTTTCAAAATCAAGGTATCTCAATTTACAATATTAAATAACATGTTGTATAAACGATCTCTTGCAGGTCCATATCTAAGGTGCATAGAGGATCCTGAAATTCAAGAAGTCCTAAAGGATTTTCATGAAGGAGATTGTGGAAACCACACTGGGGGCAGGGCATTGTTCTCAAGGATCCTGAGGACAGGATACTATTAGCCTACTATGAAGAAGGATGCTATGGATTATACCAAGAAATGTGATGCTTGTCAGAGACATAGTAATATCCTTCATCAGCCAGCGGAGCTCCTGCATTCTATATTCTCTTCTTGGCCATTCATGAGATGGGGAATGAATATAGCTGGTAAACTTCCCAAAGCACCAGGAGGAAAAGTGTTCATGCTTGCTATGACTGACTACTTCTACAAGTGGATAGAAGCTGAAGTCTTTGCTCAAGTCAGAGAAAAAGAAGTGATATCCTTTATCAAAAGAAATATTATTACCAGATTTGGTATTCCTTCTGAAATTGTTTGTGATAATGGATCCCAATTTATTGGGAGTAGAACTACTAACTTTTGTGACAGCTGGGGGATTAAGATGATAACATCAACACCAGTCCACCCATAAGCTAATGGTCAAGTAGAATCATCCAACAAGATCATCATCAACAATTTGAAGAAGAAACTTGGATCCAAGAAAGGAAAATGGGCAGAAGAGTTACCTTATGTGCTATGGGCTGATAGAACAACTCCCAAGAATGCTACTGGCCAAACTCCATTTTATTTAGTATTTGGAGCAGAATCAGTGATCCCTACAGAGATGGTGGTTCCTATTGTTAGAACAAGCATCCGTGATCCTGAAGGAAATGCTGAAAACTTGGTTCAAGACTTGGATACCATAGAGGAACTCAGGGATTTGGCAAGGATAAGGATGGCTAGTTATCAGCAAAGAATGGCTGGAGCTTACAATAAGAATGTCAGGATCAGAAAGTTCCGAGTTGGTGATATGGTGTTGAAGAAAGCATTCCAAAATACCACATATCCTGCTGATGGCAAGTTAGCACCAAAGTGGGAAGTCCCCTATCTTATTGAAGCTGAGGCAGGAAATGGGGCATATCGATTGTTAACAATGGAAGGTGATTTGCTACCAAGAGCTTGGAATGCTATCCACCTGAAGAGATACTTCATGTAATAAGGACCCAGGATCCTTATCTATTTTCGTATCCATGAAGGATCCTTACAGGATAGATGATCCTCACTCTGGTAATGATCTAACCTCAATTTATCCACTTCTTTGATTAACTTATTTACAAGGAGAAGGATCCTGGATCCTTTATCCTTCTTTCACTTAGTTTTGAGTTTTGCAGAAGGTTGATGTATCCTTAACAAAGGATCAAGTATCCACAGAAGTCTCCTAAGTTTTATGGGCTTGTCCCCAGTATTTGGGCTTGTCCCTAGTCTTTTGGGCTAGTCCCCGGTTTTTGGGCCTGTCCCCAGTTTCGCCAGTAGCGCACGACGATCTTGGTGCGGTTCAAGGCAATGGGACCAGTACCCGCTTTAGGGGCTGACAATTTCATTGTACTGGCTGTATCCAGGATCCTACGTATAATGGTAGACGTACCATACATCAGTTCCTAAGGTTTCTAATGTTTTCACGTTAGCTAAGGTTTTGGCATTTTCATGTCACTAAGTTTGGATAGTCGTCAGTGAGGGCCATACTCCAGTTTACACAAGATCTTTGGGCTTGTCCCCAGTTTTTTGGGTTTGTCCCCAATTTTTTGGGCTTGTCCCCAGTTTATTGGGCTTGTCCCCAGATTGTTGGGCTTGTCCCCAGTTGCTAACTTTTCTCTTATATTGGCTTAGTCCCAAGTTATGTTCCAGTTCAGGTTTCTGAAGCTAAACAACTAAGGATCCTTGATCCTAACCTTTTACTAAGGTTTGTCTTTTGGTTATCCTGGTTGTGAGTGTTAAAGGTTTAGGATCCTAACTTGGATTCTCAGGTATGATCCTTAATTACCTTAATTTTATTCTTGATTTATTTAAGATATCCTTATTCTTTGACAACAAGATACATGATCCTTAAATTACATCACTTTTTTGAATTTTTCGATTATAGGATATTTGATCCTTGATCATATCCTAAACTTTTTGACATAATCTGCTAAACTTTTGTTCTTAACTTATGAGTTCAAACAAAGTGTATCATAACAACTGAAAGGTAAAGAGACACAACATATACAACACGAGATAGCCAAAAGGTTAAGGTTTTATTTATTTATCAAAAGTTAAACCCCTTTAAAGGTTGTCAAAATTGCCTACCCCGAGCATCTACAAGCAAAACGTGGCCCGTCCGCTGGGGTAGGCAAAGGGTGTCCTTAGTTAACAGTTCATAAAGTGCAAGAAAAGTAAGACGACAGGATCACAATGGCTTCATCCCCCAAACAGAGGATCCCTCCACCATTTATAATCCTACCTATTGTTCGAAGGATCGATGATCCTTAAACCTAGATACTATTGTTCACCATTACAAACCAACCATTGTTCTAAAAACATCAACAACCAAAATAACTACCAAACCATAAGAAAAAGGGCTCCGACCACGTCTAGAAATTTCCATCATCGCCCAGTTGTGCAGCCTACTCCTTTGCTGCATCACCACCAGCCGCTGATCCTTCCGCCTGATCCTTCAACCCGCTGCCACTAGCCTCGATTGCCAGAACCTCTTCAGTCTCTTCCTCATCATCTAGCTCAGCCAGCTTCTAGTTGCTGGGGTCTTGGGGAATAAATGTGGGTACTTGGCCTTCATACGATCCTCACGTTCCCATGTGAATTCTGGGCCGTGTCGTGCATTCCATCGAACCTTGACGAGCTTGACACTACTCCTGCGTTTTTGTTAACCTTTCAATCCGTAACCTCAACTGGTTCTTCAATAAAGTGGAGTGTGTCGTCAATAAGAACTTCGTCGGCCGGAATGACCATTGTTTCTTGAGTTGGACTCTTTTTCAAATTTGACACATGGAATGTATCATGAACGCCTTTCAGCTCTGCAGGTAAGTCCAACTTGTATGCTACGAGACCAATCCGTTCTAGAATTCTGAAGGGACCAATGTATCTGGGGTTCAACTTCCCAGGCTTCCCAAAGCGTGCCACACCCTTCCAGGGTGAAACTTTCAACAAAACCATGTCTCCCACCTCAAATTCCAGAGGTTTCCTCCTTTGATCCGCATAACACTTTTGACGATCACGAGCCGCTTTGATGCGTTCTCAGATTTGGAAAATCTTGTCTGTCGTTTCCTGGACCAGTTCCGGGCCAACAAGCTGTCTATCACCCGCGTCTGCCCAGCATAAGGGTGATCGACACTTACGCCCATAGAGAGCTTCGAACGGTGCGGCTTGAATGCTTGCATGATAACTATTATTGTATGAAAATTTAACCAATGGTAGGTGAGTGTCCCAACTTCCACCTAAATCCATTACGCAAGCTCGCAACATGTCTTCCAACGTCTGAATCGTTCGTTCGTTCTGTCCGTCTGTTTACGGATGAAAAGCAGTACTCAGATTCAACTGAGAACCAAAAGCTTCTTGAAAGGATTGCCAAATCCTTGACACGAATCTTCCATCTCTATCAGAGATAACTGAGAGAGGCACTCCATGTCGTGCAACAATCTCTCTCAGATATATCTCAGCAAGTTTGCTCATGTTGTCTTTTTCCTTGATGGGCAAAAAGTGTGCTGATTTTGTTAAGCGGTCTACAATTACCCAGATCGTATCATGACCTTTGGCGTTCTTGGCAATTTTGTTATAAAATCCATGGAAATCTGTTCCCACTTCCATTGGGGTATTTCAGGTTGTTGCAAGAGGCCTGAAGGTTTTTGATATTCGGCCTTTACCTTGGCGCAAGTCAAACATTTGCCAACATATATAGCAACGTCGCCTTTCATCCTTGGCCACCAATAAAAATCCTTTAGATCTTGGTACATTTTATCCGATCCTGGATGGATCGAGTACCGTGACTTGTGCGCTTCATCGAAAATAACTTCTCTCAAACCACCAAAGAGGGGAACCCAAATTCTTCCCAAGAAACACAATGTTCCATCCTCCTTTGGTACTAATTGCTTCTCCATCCCCCGGAGATACTCGTTCTCAAGATTTTCCCTTTTAAGAGCTTCCCTTTGCGCAACACGAATGCGCAACGTGAGGTCTGTTTGAACAATCATTTCCAAAGCCCTAACCCTTATGGGCTTAGTCCTTTCCTTCCGACTTAAGGCATCGACGACTACATTCGCCTTCCCCGGGTGATACTTGATCTCGCAATCATAGTCGTTCAACAATTCAACCCAGCGTCTTTGCCTCATGTTAAGCTCTTTTTGATCGAAGATATGTTGCAGGCTCTTGTGATCACTGAAGATTGTGCACCGCGTGCCATACAAGTAATGTCGCCAGATTTTCAAAGCAAATACCACCGCGCCTAATTCCAAATCATGCGTGGTATAATTCTTCTCGTGGACCTTCAACTGGCCTGAGGCATATGCTATAACTTTTTGTCGCTGCATCAGCACGCAGCCTAAACCTTGACGCGAGGCGTCGCAATATACCACGAAGTCGTCCGTGCCTTCGGGTAGAGATAAGATTGGTGCGTCACAAAGTTTGTTCTTCAACAACTGAAATGCTTCTTCTTGTTTGTCTCCCCAATCAAACTTCTTATCCTTTTGTGTGAGAAAGGTCAAAGGTTGAGCGATTTTCGAGAAATCCTCAATAAATCTGCGGTAACACCCGGCCAAACCTAGAAACTGTCGAATCTCGGTTGGCGTCTTTAGAGTCTCCCAGATCTTGATTGCCTCGATCTTTGTGGGATCCACATGAATTCCGTCTCCATTAACCACATGACCAAGAAACTGAACTTCGCGTAACCAGAACTCGCACTTTGAGAACTTTGCGTATAACTTCTCCTTCTTAAGCAGCTCTAAGATGGCTCTTAGATGATGCTCATGTTCTTCTTTTGTTTTAGAGTAAATCAGGATGTCGTCAATGAACACGATCACAAACTTATCGAGGTAGGGCTTGCAGACTCTGTTCATTAAATCCATGAATACCGCTGGTGCGTTTGTCAACCCGAACGGCATAACCAGGAACTCGTAATGCCCATATCGAGTCCTAAAGGCCGTCTTTGGAATACTCTCCTCTTGAATCCTCAACTGGTGATAACCCGATCGAAGGTCGATCTTTGAGTAGAAAATTAAACCTTGTAACTGATTGAACAGGTCGTCAATCCTTGGCAAAGGATATCTATTCTTAATTGTCAACTTGTTCAGCTCCAGGTAGTCGATACACATGCGGAAGCTACCATCCTTCTTCTTGACAAACAAAACTGGAGCTCCCCACAGCGAGAAGCTTGGTTGGATAAATCCTTTGTCTAACAGCTCCTAAAGTTGTGTCGACAACTCCTGCATTTCCGAAGGCGCAAGTCGATAAGGTGCCTTAGCTACAGGCGCGGCGCCTGGAACTAAGTCAATATAAAACTCGACTTGTCTTTGTGGCGGCAATCCTGGTATGTCTTCTGGAAAGACTTCAGGATACTCCTTCACGACTGGAATATCTTCTATCTTTGGCTCCGCGACTTCCTTATCCACGATGTGTGCCAAGAAGGCAACACATCCCTTCTTCAAACACCTTTTAGCTTTTAAGCAACTAATGATCCTCAAGGGTGTATCGTGCTTCTCTCCATGTACCACAATCGTTTCTCCATCCGCCATTGGGATGCGAATGGTCTTCTCATGACATATAATTTCGGCTCTGTTGCTTGACAACCAATCCATCCCTACTACCACATCGAAGCTTCCCAACTCGACTGGTAGTAGATCCAGTGTAAACTTGCGTTCTCCCAACTCTATCACGCAACCCCTGATGACTTCATTTGTTTCCACTAGCTTTCCATTAGCCAGTTCAATTGAGTAAGGAATATCTAACTTACTAGCAGTTAACCCAAGCATATTCTTAAATTCTAGCGATACAAAACTATAGTCGGCACCAGTGTCAAATAGAACAGATGCAAAGCGTTGATTTATAGGGAACGTACCAGTGACAACATTCGGGTCCTGGCGTGCTTCCCTCGCTCCAATTTTGAATACCCTTCCACGAGCTTGATTGAGTTTTGGGCATTCACGCTTGAAGTGCCCGATGTCTCCGCAGTTAAAACATCCCGGTCCTCGACCGTTACCATCTCCATTACCGCCTTGATTGTTGTTTTGATTGCGGTTACCACTTCCTGCTTGACTCCCGAAGTTACCCCGATTACCATTTCCGCCATTGCGGTTCCCATTCCCGTGACCTCCACGGTTGTTGTTACCAAATCCCCTTTGACCACCACAGCCAGTACCAACCCAACATGTTTCTTTTGTGTGGCCAGTTTTCCCACAAGACTCACATTTCCTGAATCGGCACGAGCCGGGGCGATGGTACTGACATAAATCACATTTGGGCAGAGTGCCCATGTATCCTTTCCCTTTGAATTCAGCACCACACTTAGTTTCAGCTGGTCGGTTCACATCCTTCCTCTTGTTGGCACTGTCGGTACTCTTTTTGAAGTTGGAGAATTTCCTCTTGTTCTCCCCTGACGATTCAACATGAGTTTCCTTCTTTTTCGGTTCCGAAATCGAAAATTTGTTCAATCTGATGGCTTCTTCTGTAAGTGCCACGCTGAGATCGATGGCTTCAGTAATCGTTGGAGGCTTGGACGTCGTTACCATGCTCATGATCTGGGGTGCCAATCCCCAGATGAAACGCTCGATGCGTTTAAATTCAGGATCAACCATATATGGCACAACACGTGACAAGTCGTGGAACCTTTGGACATATCCAGCAATTTTTGGACCATCCATTTTTAGGTTCCAAAATTCCGTCTCCAGCTTTTGTATCTCTGCCCGTGAACAATACTTCTTCCTCATGAGCTCCTTCAGCTCAGCCCATGTCAGTGCATACGCCGGCGCCTCCCTCAAGGTTTGAACTTGTAGGTTCCACCAGGATAAGGCGCCATCAAGAAAGAGTCCTGAGACGTAAGTAACTTGGTTTCAGGAGCACACTTGCTCATCCTTATTACCGATTCCGTCTTTTCCGTCCACCTGACGAAAGCAACAGCATCTCCAGTGCTGTCGTAGTTCAAGGGCTTACAATCCAGGAATTGTTTGTATGTACAGCCTGTACAAGCAATATCATTTACAGTAAGCATTAGTGTAAGAAATATCCAATGTGACGTAATGTGTCTCAGTGACTTGGACATTACCATTTGGGGGGGGGGGGGTTGTTATTGTTGTTGTTTGAGGTATTCCTGCTTGTTTCGGCATGCGAGGCCTTATAATCAGCTATTGCTTTTGAAATACGTTCCTGTAATTCTGCCTCAGTAGTAGGCAAGCGTGTGTCTCGTCGCGGAGACATCTTCTAAAAGAAGATCATATCGGTCAGGTCATAGTAAGTATGGTAAGTAAGTAATATGCGTATGTAATAACATCCATCAACCTCATAGCACATAACATCCCATGTTATAATATAAAACAAATAATTCAACAATGCATGCAGTGAGAACGTTGCCATTGAGCTTTCATTTAATCATGACCACAATATAGTTTTACATATTTCCCAGTACATCATACATCAAAATAAGATCATAGGGTTACATCACCCCAAAATACAAGCCAGTCTACACAAATCATATACAAAAACGTGGTCTTCCAAAAGTCTTCATATGTTGGCCCAATTGCGACTCTCTCACCAAAACAGTCTACCTGCATCAAACCAAAAATATAGCTACGCTGATGGCGGAGGAGGAGGTGGAGGAGGGAAAAGTAAACGGCGCATAAGCAACCAATCCTCCTCAAGTGCGTGGACAATGCGCAACAGGTATGCAATCTGCTGCTCTGGAGTAAGGAAGCGGACATCAGAATCCGGGTGTAGTGGAAGAGGAGCTGGTGGTGTAGCAAAAGGAGACTGACACTGGCAAGGGGGAGGACGTGGAATCCTCTCCAGCTCCTGGACGCATCGGCTCAACGTGTCCTGCTGCAACTGCAGGGATATAAGTATGTCATCCGTGGTATATCCAACATGGAAAGGGTGATATGGGTCTGATAGCGGCATAACATTGGGCGAAGACCACATAAGTGGCTCGCCTGAGGGTGCAAAAGGTGATGTAGTGCAAGGAAACTGAGACATGAATGGTACAGCTGACGACACAAGCGGGACAATAGCAGGCTGCTGCCTCGACGAACCCTCCCCAGGACGAGGTGGAGGAATGTCCTGGAGAAACGTGATAGGAAGGTCGGTGCGATGGATATCTGATACATGGGGAAAATGAGGGGCAACATCAATCGGTGCAGAAATGGGTGCATGAGAGGGAGTGTCGGGTCTAACATATGGGGGATAATCGTCATCATCGATCCACCCGTTGTGGGTGTCAGCAAATCTAGGATCGATGTGGGCGGCAAACGGAGCATGGTCATCAAACATAAGGACTGGATCAGGTAATATCGGTGCAATATCAGGTATCTCAGCAAAAATAAAGTCATGATCTGGTAATGGGACAGGGTCAGCTGGGGCTAGGTCTAGATCAGTGGGTACAACAGGGGGCTGATCGATAGGAGCAACAGGAGCCTCTAGGGGCTGATCCTCGTGCACAAGCCCAATCTCGTGATCCGGGTCGAGATCATGAGGAGAAACAGGGGCCTCGAATGGCTGCTCATCAGGAGCATAGTCTATCTCATGCTCGGCGTTATCAGCAAGGTTAAACTCATGATCGGGGTCATCAGCAAGGTCGAAATCATGATCGGGGTCATCAGCAAGGTCAAAATCAGGGTCCTGATCGGACGCGGCTGACATAGCCATATCGGAATCTGAGTCGGTGGGGTATCGCTGTAACCCCAGCGCGTGGAGAGTAGAAGATGCTATTGACTCAAAAGAGTCTGGACCAGAAGAATCAGAAAGAACCTCCTTATCCGGAACCTCAATGTCAGGAATAACGACATCATCAACAAGTGGCAGATCCTCGACAGGAACTGCAACAAGGGGAACAGGAGCAGGGATCTCAGCAAGAGGTAGATCCCCGACTAGAATACCATCAGCGAGCTGAACATCGTCTCCGACATCCGGCAAAGCAAAAGGCTGGAAGTCGTCATCATCACTGCTGTCAGTATCAGATGTATAAATCTCGGGATCTGTGGGCATCGGATCATCTGAATCTACTGCTTTGGGGTCTAGTGCGCCAGAAAGTCCACTCGAAGAAGACATGATGTCTGTAACAAAACAATCACGACAATGGCACATATATCAACATATAATCAAATAAGCATGTGAGTCACAATAATGTAAGCAAGTAATCGACCTAGTCTTTCCCAGACCATCCCACCTAGTCTCTCAGACTAACTCCCTGGTCTCTAAGACCAACTCTTCCCAGTCTCTAAGACTAATCCCCGGTTTCTAAGACCAACTCCCTGGTCTCTAAGACCAAATCTCCTAGTCTCTAAGACTAACTTTTCCCCAGCCTCTAAGGCTGAACCTCCCTCAGTCTCTAAGACTGAATAAATTTGAAATGTGTATTTATGCCTTTTGTTTGTAAAATGTTTGTACCTTGGATCTGGACGTTTTGTGTATGCAATGTAAAAATGTTTTCGTGAGAGCCCTGATGATCATAGTCTAGACTCGAGAAAGAATCCTAGTTCGCTATGATCGAGGCTCTGATACCAAGCTGTCACACCCTGGCTTTTGCGGAAGCGTGGATTATTTTGGTGTGACTTCTTAATACCATAGCAACAATCATAACAATGCTATATGATAAAATAGAAGATGTTCATCCATTAATTAAGTCTTAGAAAATACCATACATACTTGTCTTGAAAACGTTGTTACCAAGATAAATTACAAACCATGAAAATGTTTAACCGAGTTCATAAGACTCCCCAAAGACTTAAAATAAAACCCCGAGTTTAGCAACATGTATTCCGTCCAGGAAAGGAATACATCCCCTAAACTCCCAACTACCATGGACAACATCCTTTATTTGAACGCAACTTGACACATATGCAGACACTTGCCAGATCCCTTTAATTTCCTTAAATACATGTAGTTTGAAAAATCAACAAAAAGTTAAGCGAGTTCATGTGTATGTCTGTGAGTATAAACCGTTAAGATATGTCTGTATGAAAATCCCTGGTATGTAGCAATAAGGAAAAAGAGATCACCAATGGGTTGCAAAGCCACTGGTATGTGTGAAAAGGTGCAGGAAGAACTCAAACCTAGCAAATTTGTACCGGGCTTCCGGCTGGAAGACATAGTCACCTCTATGGACCGCCCAGGCCTCATGGGTGTGGGCTCGCTACACCCAAATAGATCTATCACTCATGTCCCTCGGTCCTACGACGAGGATTAATGGCCTTTAAGTGTTGTGCCCACCCCTCACATGATCTAGTAGTATACCCTCCTTACGCTAACCATACCATGTATAAAAATGTCCGTAATAATTGTAACATGTATTCCACCCCCGAAGTAGAAAACTGAAAACAGTTAAGAGAAAAGGGGGGCATGAACTCACTGTAGTGCGTCTCCTGTGCTCGTAGTCAAACCTTGTCAGCTATACAACGACCTACAACGTACTAATGTCTATTAGACGAACGGGCCGTGCCTTGCTTGTGTATTTACGGTTTGAGTTACGTTACTTTGATATGATTCCAAGTTATAACTTATTGTTAAAATAATAAATATTATTTTAACTTACATTATATTTTTTGGGTCTTGAAATAATAGTTAGACAACTATTCCGTATTCATACTTCTCAAGTATTTTATGTGCGTATTTCCTTCCCAAGGATGGGGGTATTTTATACATGTATTTTTGTGATAATTCATATTTCTCGTTATCCAAAATATTATCCATCCAAAATATACTAGTAGCGGTACTGTGTTAAGTTATATTATTTTTCTCTAAATAATATAACTAGTTCCCAAATTATGCAAATATTCACACAAGCGTTTTAGTATGAGATATATATTCTAAATATATATTTGTCCGCTTTTATTTACGAAAACCCACCTCCGTCACTTTGAAATATTGTAACAAAACTTATGGCGAATCTTACTTTCGAAAAACAAAGTTAAAAGTATGCTTGTAACACTTGTTTGGAAAATATTTTCTATGTGTTGGAATTTTAGGAAAATTTTGCCAGAATTTCCTTTGTAAACGGAGGCGTCCATGCTAATGAGCATATCATTTTCTTTTCAAATCAATCACAATGATTATCAACAATTATCCTTTAAACAACTCTACATCACCGAGAGCAAAAACTACATGCGTTACATATTAATCATGAACTTGATATATCACAAAAATGCGTAGTAACTTAGTAAAGCGTTTAGTGGACTTAGTTACCTTCCAAAGCGTAATTATTTCTTTAAAAATCATTTTCTCACAAAATTTTAGTGTTTACAACTTGTAAATAATTTTTACAAAAATAAAACTTTTGAACTCTTCTTGTAAATAAAAGGTTTTTATACTTATGTTATGTCCAAAAATGATGCAAGTGTATGTAAAGTCATGACCTTCCAAAAATCGCTTCTTGAACTTGGTTCATTTAGAAAAGTCTTTTGTAAAACCCGGATCTACATGATCACCAACTTACTTTATTTACTTATATTTCAAGAAGAATCATTTTTATCAAGTTCATATTTAAACTAGAAGATGATTATTTCATGTGACATAATATCATCTCCTAATCTTGTTAAGTCATGTTTCTAATCATCACTTAACAAGTTCCATATGGTGATTAACATTACATAACCAAGAATCATCATACAATCAACAACATATCCACTACAATATCATACTATCAACATTTCATCTTCGTGTTTCATCCTTATGTAAACTTTATGTAAAGCTTCATGTTTATGTTTTTAGTTCTTGTTCTTTAGTATTTTAAACATACTTATCATACTACAACCTTTAACCATAAAAACAAGATGAACAAGAGTTTAACAAGAACTTACTACTAGCACAAAGGCTAGGGATGATTTCTAGTGAAAAAGATGAAGAAAATGATGGTGAAAAGCAAGCAATGAAGCTCCTTGATGATCTACAAGTTGCAAGCTTCCTTGAATCACCTTCTAGTCGGTTATGTGTGGCCGAGAGGGAGAGAGAAGAGAGTGAAGGAGTGGGGTGAATCTAGTGAAGGATATGAAATGATGTTGAGAAGGTATGGTGCCATACTTATAAGATCATTCTCTAATATCTTGTTCACCTTAACAAGAAATAATCTAATAAAATAATAGATAAAATCTCATGGGCATGGGGGTGGGTCCCTTGGGACCGAAATCGGACATGGGGGGGGGGGGGGGGGGGGGCTTGATGTAAATTTGTGACCAAGTTGGTAAATGTTAGTTAAATCTCAAGTATCTAATTCCATATGTTAGTTAGTAGGGAATTTAGTGGGTGTTATGGTGTACGAGGATCATGACTAGCCAAGAAATAATTAAACAATGTATTTGACAAAAATTTAGTGTCCCGGGTAATGTCCGGTTGTTCGGTTAGATACCGTTCCGTTAAAGTGTTTAATATTTCCGTAAAGTGTCTTTTATATATCTTTTTGTAACACTTTTAATCCTCGGCACTTAGGAAAGCATACAGGACCATTCTGCCATATTTTTGACATCTTACTAGCATGTTAAATGCTGAATTTTTGCTGAAAATGCAGAATTCTGCACTTAAAGTGTGTTTTAGGCACTTCCAGACACTTTAACTATCACCTAGTGACGCAGTTTTATGGTCCTCACTTTCTTACACTCCATACTAGTGTAGTACTTTGTCCCTGGCCCATACTGGGCCTCAAAAACACTGTCTGTCTATTGCTGGCATTATCAGCATGTTTCCGAATTATCCGTTCAGTGTGCTAACTGTGCTTTGTGCATCAAGTATGTCACTAATGTTTGTATGTAATAAATGGAGTGACGGTATGAAATGTGATGCGTATGTATGTATGATACAAAAATCATAAAGCAGTTCAAGTTGTCAGTTGTAATCAAGCACAGTCATTAAGCACATAATTAAAATTAATTAATTGTACGGATACCTGTAATTGTGAGGGTTGTCACACCAGCTATCACATCTGGAATCAGATCTGCTTCCTAGGTTGTCAGCTGAAAAGCTCTTGCGTTCTTCTTACTAGTTCCTTCAGCAGGTTTGACCTTGTTATCAGCTGGCTTGACCAGTTTAGGGCATTCTGGTCTATAATGTCTAACTTCTCAACAATTATAGCAGATTCCTTGTTTTCTTTCTGCATTCCTCCTCTCGGTGCCCCGGAGCTTTGTAGAAATAGCAATTTTCATTACATTTCCCAAAATATTTCCTTTTACAATTTCTACAGAATAGAGGTGTGGAAGATTGCCCAGTTCCATTTTTCTTGAAATTACTACTATTATTACCCCCACGAAATCCTTGGGTAATCTTTTGACCCAATTCCTTTTTCCTGTTTTCTTCCCTCGTGCGCACCAGTCCGTCAGTCAAGGTGTTGGCCAGTTCAACCGCATCGTCTATAGTGCGGGGTCTCGCGGCTTTGACTATATCACGAATCTCGCTAATTAGCCCCAAATATAGCGAGAAATAAGTACCGGTTCTGGCGAGGCCAGAGTTGGTACAATTCTAGCATACTCAAAAAATTTTGAAGTATACCCCCGACAGTCAAAATCCACCATTCGGTGGTTCGGGAACTTATTCGTCATTTGTTCCTTTTCATAGTCGGGACAAAATTTTCTTTCCACCATTCCCTTAAATTCCACCCAACTCATGGCATAAGCCACGTCACTTCCCTTAGCCTGCAACACTCTATTCCACCATTCTAACGCCTCTTCTTTGAAAAGGTGGGATGCATACATAACCTGGTCTTCCTCTGCGCACTTACTGATTTTAATTACTGCTTTGGTCTTTTCTAACCAACGCAGTGCGGCAGTTGCCCCTTCATTGCCTGCAAACTCGATCGACTTACAAGCAAGGAAATCTTTATAAGTGAAACCAGGTGTTGCCACTTTCATTTTCTTAAGGAATGGGGCTTGAACCACATTATTATTATTATTGCCGCCTCTATTTACACTGTTACTGAAATTATCATCACGTGTGCGTTTACTGTGGTTGGCTTGGGAAGGTTCAGCAGGATTCTTAACGGCAGCAACAATTGCCGGGATAGCATTGGCTATTCCCTAAGCAACAATATTTTCTATGTCTTGCCTATTAAGAAAATGATCTTCATTATTTTGTTCGGATTGGTTAACTTCATTTTCCGGTTGGTTTTTGATATGTGCAAAATGCAACATATAAATTACATCAATTGTGGCATAAAACTAACCCCTTTTTAGTACTAATGTTGGAAAAAGTGTGCTTTTGTCTTCCTTTTGTATTTTCAGGATTAAATGAGCTCAAATTAACAAAAGAAGCAAAAAGACAGCAAAATCTAACATAAATACAAGAAAAGGAACAAATGTGACATTTCCGACCCCACGACAGCATCTTCCTAAGCAAAACAAGAAGACAGAAGACTGAACACGCCCCGTGCTCAGCCAGCACGGGGGCGTGCCCAAGCGTCAGCAGAAAAGACAAAGTGGAAGAAGCTTCTATTGCCCACCACGGGGCCGTGCTCAGCGGACACGGGGCCGTGGTCAACTATAAGATTCGCATAATCCAGGCAAATCTTCATAGTACAAAGATTCTTTTGCACACGGGGTCGTGCTCAGCGGACACGAGGGCGTGGTCAACTAATAAGACAAGCTGCATTAAATGAAGAAAGAAAAGGATGTGGACACGGGGCCGTGCCCGAGCTTCTGTTCAGCCTATAAATAGGAGTGCTTGGCTCAAGCTCAAACCATCCCTTGGCACACCACCTCTCTCACACTTCACCCACCACCCACCACCACCATAACACCATCATCCACCACCATCACCCATTGTCCATCATAGAGTGTGTGAGTCGTCTCGGGATCCAAGATTGATCGTAAGAGTTCTTGATAAACAAGGCCATGTTTGCCTAAGTCTCTTACATCACTTGGTGAAGACAAGTGTCTAGTGTAATACTTTTTATTTCTAATCTTTTCGCACTTTTTATTTGGTTTTGTATTAATGACTTTAATAACTAGTTTCTTATGTTGAAGGTGATTCTTCCTTATCGTTTGTCCGTGGTGTCTTGACATTATTTTACTGTCTATATAAAATAAAAGATTTTCACCATTCATATCTCCACGGTCTATATGGAGGTATGTTGGCTACCTGGTCGGGGGTTAAGGGAACGGTTTGGTAAGAGTCTTGCCATTGTTCAGCGTTTAGAGGTCCTGTAATCGACCTGGGTCAAATTTAGTAGGACCTCCTTCAATACTTACCGGTATTGGATGGCGGGGGTCCAAACTCTTTGATCCCCTCATAAGTTAACTACTATTAATACTATAACCCAGCTATTTAGGACTGTATCCCTGCTGACTCAGACTACTTAGTCGAGGGTAACGTCACCTCCAAAAGAGGGCCTACCATAATTTGCATTAATAACTTAATTAATTATCTTTCAATAATCCGACCCTTTAGGATTGTATCCTTGCTGATTCAAACTACTGGGTTGAGGGTAACGTCACCTCCAAAAGAGGGGCCTACTACAATAACTAAGATAATCTCTTAAATAAGTGCAAAAGTGCGGAAATAATCAAAGGTTACACTATACACGAGTCGGAACCAAGTGATTCATCTTGTCTATCTGTTTTTCTTTTTATTTTTCAGCATTTTAGTTAGTTTTTATTTTTCTTAGCTTAAAACCATTTTTTCTAAACTTTTGATTTGATTAGACGTTGAGGATAAACCGGTACTAAAAGCTCTTGTGTCCTTGGACGACCTCGGTATCTTACCAACACTATACTACGCTCACGATGGGTGCACTTGCCCATATGTGTGTTTAGTGTTAGTAAATATCGTGCTTTATAAATTTAAAACTTGGCTAAAGAAAGTGTAAAAGGGGCTTAAAATATACCTAAATTCATATACACACTTCACACGAATCAAGTTTTTGGCGCCGTTGCCGGGGACACAAGGATTTTAAGAAAGTTAGGAATCAGCGGCCTAATCGTTTTTTCTTATTTTTCAATTTATTTAGGATTTTTCTTAATTTTTCAGCTTCTGCAGAACTCAGCACGGGCCGTGCCCGCTGAACACGCCCCGTGCCCAATCATTGGAACTGGCAATCCTGTTTTAAGTCAGACAGTAAGCTGAACACGGGGCCGTGCCCACTCAACACGCCCCCGTGCCCAAGATTCAGTTACTGAAAACAGAACTATAAGATCCCGACGGTTGGTAATTTCTGACACAAACATGAGTGATACTGATACTTTTTACTTTCGGCACTCTTATGGTACTACGTGGTGTCAATTATGTGGTGGTAACCATAAGGAATTAGAATGTTATTTTCTAAATTATAAGCCCTACTATATAGACCCATCGTTTCCTTGTATTCTTAAGAGGGACGAAAGTAAAAATAATCCCTATCTCTCTCTCGAATGCTCCCAACCAGATTTTCTAGGATAAATGCTTCTCGATGAATTATTTCAACTAGAAGATCTAATTCTTAATTGGTTAAAAGAACTTAGGTAAGATTTCAATGATCTTTTCCAGGACAATAGCTAAGAAGAAGGGTTGGAACCGCATTCAAACAACTTCGTTGTTTCCGACGATACTTCTAACTCCAGTGAGGACTTGAGCGATAGTCGTCCCTGTGTCGATTGTGCCGTGAAGGACTCCCCATCGACTTCGTTCGATGCATACATAGACCTGAGCGATTCGACATACACCTTCTTTAACGAGAGCCCGGAAAAGGGTTGGACTTGTCCACCTACATATAGCATAGGAATCACCCTCACCGACAACCTCTTGCGTTCTCGTCTTAATCTGGAGCAATTAAGGTATCTTAGGCACTTTGGGGTTGTTCCCTCCAGTAAGGAACCACCCGATCTAGAGAAGGTCCTTGAAAATAGACGAATTCCTTAAGACAGCTTCTAGACACGGGGCCGTGTTCAGGTCAGCACGCCCCCGTGTCCACCCAAAGATTCCCTTCTGATTTTGTCAGAATACAGAGAAAAATGTGTCAGGATTCTGTCTGCACACGGGGCCGTGTCCAGCCGACACGGGGCTGTGCGCAACGTACTGTCGTTTTCTATAAATGCAGCCAAGAATCCTGCACATTTGAACCATTCCAGGGACAGAGATTTGGGGAATATTCTCACATACCATCCTAGGTATTTTCTAAAAGAAGTTTCTCAACTATCTTCTTGTCCTTTCCTCTTTTATCCACTATCATCTTCTTCAATTTTTCTCATACTTCCATTAAAGCTTGAACCTTCCATAATTTCAAGCCTTATTGAGATGTTTGTTAGATTTTTGTTCATGGAATCTTGTTAAAAATAAGTTCTACAACAATGTTTTAAGTTGTTTACGTTCAAAAATGCTTTAAAAATCATGAAAACAATTTGAAACCCCAAGATTCCTTGTTCCTAAATCCTGCAGATATCTGAACACGGGGCCGTGTCCGAAGTACTGGTCCCATAAAATTGAACTCTTTTCGGTATGTTTTCTCAGAATGGCAAGCAGAACAAGCGGAAACTCTTCGTCACATTCGAGAAACAACCGGCAGGGGAGAAGATCATCAACGGTTGAAGATTCTCTTGTAAACTATGTTTACGCCTTAAGAGAAGCCCTTGATGAAGTGACAAGTGTGGAAGAGGCATTGGTTGACCGTATTAATCATCTGACGGTGGGACTAGAAGGATGTCTCCGGGAAGTCAACCTTTTGCACCAAAGGTTGAACATTCTCACCTCTCCTCCTTTGGTGCCGATTATCACCCAAAGGGCATGGAATGTGGTACCGGAAGTCATCATTCCGGCTGAATGGTACGCCTTACATCCGGAGCCTCCTCGAGACATACTACAAGGGGTTCCGATTGGTGTCGCTCCTCCTCCACAAGATGTTGAGGAACATGAAGCCACCTCCCTTCTCCCGAGGGAGATAGAAGAATGGCTCTAGCAACATCTAAGGGACACCGCTCAGCTTGGAGTTCTACAAGGCTTTTAGACCGGAAGTCTATTTCCAGAATTTTGGTTCTTATTGTAGAAGTAGAGCTCCTTAGGAAGATTTTACGGATCACTTGACCTATCTAATATTAGGACTTTTAACTTTTATTTTCTGCTTTATTTTTCATTTTTAGGACTATTATGTAATTCTCTCTATGACTTAATGAATGATGGTTTTAGTTAATTTGGTGTTTGGAGGGTGTTGAAGTGAATAAAACACACTTGAGATGGCAAAGGATACAAGGGAAGCTTGAACCAGCACCCCATGCAGGAAAACAGGACCATCCGATAAAATTCTTTGTTTACAGTAGGTTCGGCACGGGCCGTGTCCGCCCAACACGGCCCCGTGCTGCACAATCTGCAGAAGAGACCCAGTTCAGGTAACTGGACACGGGCCGTGTTCACCCAACACGCCCCCGTGTCCAGGCTTCTGTTTCTTTTGTTTAAATTTTGTTACTGGCACTTGAACACGGGGCCGTGCCCGGACAACACGGGGCCATGTTCAGTGCCCAGTAACACAAAATTTTTGCTTTTTCACACCTTTTTACACATTCAATCAACCTAAAAACTTATTTTTGGGACACATTACAAAACTCTATTGGAACCGCTAATCACCCCAAATTTTTTCAAAATTTTTTCATTTTTTTTTACTTGTCTAGGTTTAACTTGGGAATTTCAAGTTCTAAAAAGGTTATATTTTTACGAATTTACAACCGATAGCGTCGGGATAAAAAGAACCAACATAAGAAAATTATGAAAAGGCATGACAAACTTAGTTAAAATTTGATTATATATACTTGATCACATAAAAAACCCATTCCCACAAAAGTAAGTTTTGAGCCTTTATTGAGCATACAATTACATATCATTAAACTAAATGCTCATTTTTCGTTTCTTGTGTAAATAGCCGCTTTGTTCTTACGACTCTAGAACTTGCCACGATGATACATTCCCGGTCCTTACCAACTTAAACCCGAGTAAGTAAATGATGGAGGCATTATGACTAACCCTTTTTATTTCTACACCATTATTTTTCTTTTTTTTACCACCTACCCAAAATCCCCCTAGTTAGCCCCTTTGAGCCTAAACCCTTTCATTTCATAACCCAAACCAAACACCCTTTTACCCACCAAAACCTTTTTCATTTTTAACCCTTTGTTTTAGTAACTAGCTCGGTTTTTCGTATGACCCTTCAAAAAAAAATAGTGTTGATGATGAAGCAAAAACAAATAAACAAACAAGTTTATCAAAAATGACTTTGTTTGAATAATAGCTTCATCAAAATAAAAGTTGCAAAAAAATAAAGTCCTACGAAAACCGACGCTTGTTACGCTTTTCGCCCTTTTTCTACTAACCACTAACCACTAACCCAACAACCTACCTTTAACCCAAGCCTAACCCTTCACCCAAAAAGTCCTCTTGATATTTACAAAGGTATATAGTTAAAAAGGAGGTGGATTGATTGCTTGGCAAGCATATGGTAGGAGTAAGTTCCATGCCGCTCTCGAGTGATCCACAAAAATACTTTTTCGGCCGAGTGTTGAGTGATCCCCGTGAGGTATGTGAACTTGTATATAAATAGAATTTTAAAAAGGCATGTTATGCCCTAATAAGTAATTTATCTTATGAAAAGTTTTAAATAAATCATGACGAATAGGATTGTAAATAAATAAAAATAAAACTAAATAAAGAATCTTGGAAATCCCGACACTCTATGACAAGCCCAAAAACCTTCTTTTCTACCCATTCCATTTGGGAGTGTAAAAGCCACATATTAAAGAGTTTTGCTTGAGGACAAGCAAAGATTCAAGTGTGGGGGTATTTGATATGTGCAAAATGCAACATATAAATTACATCAATTGTGGCATAAAACTAACCCTTTTTTAGTACTAATGTTGGAAAAAGTGTGCTTTTGTCTTCCTTTGTATTTTCAGGATTAAATTAGCTCAAATTAACAAAAGAAGCAAAAAGACAGCAAAATCTAACATAAATACAAGAAAAGGAACAAATGTGACATGCCCGACCCCACGACAGCATCTTCCTAAGCAAAACAAGAAGACAGAAGACTGAACACGCCCCGTGCTCAGCCAGCACGGGGGCGTGCCCAAGCGTCAGCAGAAAAGACAAAGTGGTAGAAGCTTCTATTGCCCACCACGGGGCTGTGCTCAGTGGACACGGGGCCGTGGTCAACTATAAGATTCGCACAATCCAGGCAAATCTTCATAGTACAAAGATTCTTCTGCACACGGGGTCGTGCTCAGCGGACACGGGGGCGTGGTCAACTAATAAGACAAGCTGCATTAAATGAAGAAAGAGAAGGATGTGGACACGTGGCACTGCCCACTGGACACGGGGCCGTGCCCGAGCTTCTGTTCAGCCTATAAATAGGAGTGCTTGGCTCAAGCTCAAACCATCCCTTGGCACACCACCTCTCTCACACTTCACCCACCACCCACCACCACCATAACACCATCATCCACCGCCATCATCCATTGTCCATCATAGAGTGTGTGAGTCGTCTCGGGATCCAAGATTGATCGTAAGAGTTCTTGACAATCAAGGCCATGTTTGCCTAAGTCTCTTACATCACTTGGTGAAGACAAGTGTCTAGTGTAATACTTTTTATTTCTAATCTTTTCGCACTTTTTACTTGGTTTTGTATTAATGACTTTAATAACTAGTTTCTTATGTTGAAGGTGATTCTTCCTTATCGTTTGTCCGTGGTGTCTTGACATTATTTTACTGTCTATATAAAATAAAAGATTTTCACCATTCATATCTCCACGGTCTATATGGAGGTATGTTGGCTACCTGGTCGGGAGTTAAGGGAACGGTTTGGTAAGAGTCTTGCCATTGTTCAGCGTTTAGAGGTCCTGCAATCGACCTGGGTCAAATTTAGTAGGACCTCCTTCAATACTTAACTGTATTGGATGGCGGGGGTCCAAACTCTTTGATCCCCTCATAAGTTAACTACTATTAATACTATAACCCAGCTATTTAGGACTGTATCCCTGCTGACTCAGACTACTTAGTCGAGGGTAACGTCACATCCAAAAGAGGGGCCTACCATAATTTGCATTAATAACTTAATTAATTATCTTTCAATAATCCGGCCCTTTAGGATTGTATCCTAGCTGACTTAAACTACTGGGTTGAGGGTAACGTCACCTCCAAAAGAGGGGCCTACTACAATAACTAAGATAATCTCTTAAATAAGTGCAAAAGTGCGGAAATAATCAAAGATTACACTATACACGAGTCGGAACCAAGTGATTCATCTTGTCTATTTGTTTTTCTTTTTATTTTTATTTTTCAGCATTTTAGTTAGTTTTTATCTTTCTTAGCTTAAAACCATTTTTTCTAAACTTTTGATTTGATTAGACGTTGAGGATAAACCGGTACTAAAAGCTCTTGTGTCCTTGGACGACCTCGGTATCTTACCAACACTATACTACGCTCACGATGGGTGCACTTGCCCATATGTGTGTTTAGTGTTAGTAAATATCGTGTTTTATAAATTTAAAACTTGGCTAAAGAAAGTGTAAAATGGGCTTAAAATATACCTAAATTCATATACACACTTCACACGCATCAGTTTTCCACGTTTTCCATCTGAATCATTAACAATATATATATTATTGTCACAGAGTGGATGCCAATCAAACACAATAAGACAATCACAAACATAACTAAGTCAACGCATATAGCCAAAATTGTCGACCTTGCGACGTTTAGATTATATATATATATATATATATATATGTATAGGAAGGTTAACGTACATTACGTACGACAGGTAATTACACACGTTCATTTTAAAATCACGCACGTTATAACTCAAAAATCTAAAATCATGCATGTTGAAACACAATAATCACGCATATTGAAAACATTAATCACGCATGTTATAGAACAAATCACGCACGTTGTTGTACGTGAAGTACGTTAAGCCGTAATGTACGATATACTTTTTCTTTATATATATATATATATATATATATATATATATATATATATATAGGGAGATGATCATGAGAAAACTACATATATATGAGAAAACTAGAAAACTAACTAAAAACCACTAAAAAGGAGGGGGGGGGGGGGGGAGACTTTTAATGAAGGAGGGGGGACTTTTAATGAAGGAGGGGTAAAATTGGAAAAAGTATATAACTTTTCAAACATTTCCCATTTCTCCATACGTTATCATTTTAAAACAAAAATGGCACCATAAGATCACAAATTTTTGTATCTTTCATTCAAGTATATTCGAGCATATTTATTATGACATAAAAAAAGATTTATGGTGTCGTCTTGTTTTCAATACTATTATTATAGTAGTGCACATGTGCAATATAACATGTACTACAATGTGCATTCCATGCTTAAAATTAGTTTTTTGAGTCTAGTTTATCTTTTAGGGTTAGTTTTTTTTGGAGGTTTAGGATTAGGATTAGGTTTTGGGTGTGGGGGGGAGGGGGGTTTAGGTTTTTGGGGGGTGGGGGGTTTAGGGTTTAGTTTTAGGTTTTCGGGAGGGTGGGGGGTTTTGGAGGTTTAGGATTAGGATTAAGTTTTTGGGTGTGGGGGGGGGGGGGGGGGGGAGGGGGTTTAGGTTTTTGGGGGGTGGGGGTGGGGGGTTTAGGTTTTTTTCGGGTTTATGTTTAGGGTTTAGTTTTAGGTTTTCGGGAGGGTGGGGGTGGGGGGGGGGGGTTAGGCTTTTGGTGGGAGGGTGAATTTAGGTTTTTGGGGGGTGGGGGGTTTAGGTTTTTGGGGGGTGTCGGTGGGGGGTGGGTTAAGTGGTTTAGGCTTTCAGTATTAGTGCACATGTGCAGTACAACAAAAAAAAAAGTTTTTTTTTTAATTTTTTTTCCGTACACAAAAAGTAGCGATTTTTCTATGAAAAATTGTAAAAAAAAAAAAAAAATTTGGTATGTTTTTTAGGTTTTTTTAGGCTTTTTTAGTTAGTTTATTGGTTTTCTCATTTAAACTAGTTTTCTCATGATCCATCCCCTATATATATATATATATATATATATATATATATATATATATATATATATATATATATGCGTCAATACACATTACATATGTTACAGATATTTTGTTTTTAATATTATACAATATTATACATTATATTATTGTTATTGTTATTACTATATTGTTTTTATATTACTATTATTATACAAAACATTCAACCCCCCGGTAGCTGACTTTTTCAGAAACGACGCTCCATCTCGTCGTATTTCCATGTAATGTTTTCCCCCACTTCTCGAATCCGGTTTCCCGCATCCACCAGTTCCTCGCCATAGCGGCATAATTTGGCAACGTTTTCTGCGCTCATAGGTGGGAAAGGTGCAGGTTCAGGATCAAACTGGGGAAAATAAACATTGGGGTTATTCATGAAGTTCTGAAAATGCCAGTCGCTCGTCTACCACTCTTCCAGCTGGCCTGTAACAGGTTGTGGGTTGACAATAGGGTCCGGAATAGCAGGTTCCAAGTTAAGTGGAAGTTCTGACTGGGCAGGGAAATTGAAAAGGTTTTCATCGGAAGGTCCGATGAGGTCACAATTCGCCAATTTCCTATCAAGCTCTTCCCACGGTGGTATTTCCTGGGCTTGACCGGAACTTTCCCCTACTTCCTTCCCTTTTCCTTTGTCTTTCAGATCCTCTGTCTTTTTCACCTTCTGGGCAGCTGGCTTCTTCCTTCGTCCGCGTTTCCAGTCCAGGATTCTCCTCCTCTTTTTAGGCTTTGGTTTCTCCTGCGGCTGGGCCTGGAACACTATTGGCTCTTCGGTATCCGCTTGATAACCGGTCTGGGTTTCGGTTATATCCATATCAGTTGTATGGATGGTAAAGTTTCGGAGTGCCTCCGACAGTTCATTCATGCTGTTAACACACATGAAGAAACACACAAAATTTTAAGTTTAAAATTTTATTTATTTGTAAATTAAGTTTTCACAGAATCATGAAATGGCAATCTGAAAAAATTAAGTATTTCTAAATACTTAATTGGCTTAAATCAGTGGCTCTGATACCACATTTTTCTGTCACGGCCCCCGACCCAGTTTCCCGGTTCGGATGCCGTGAGACAGAAAACCCGTGGTGTTTGTATTTAATTTGGCAGCGGAAATTTTAACAGGATCGTTTAAACTGAAAATACCCAATTATTTTATTTCACCTTTCGGGACAAACCCCGTAATTTACAATAACGGAATTTTACTGGGAAATCCTCGGTTTACAAAAACATGTTTATTTATTTACTGAGCTACTTTATCCAAGCTGTTAGTGCTACACGACACTTTTCCTTGTTCACAGTAAATCACCTGAAACATGTTAAAAATATTTTATCAGCGGGGAAATACTGGCGAGTCACTCAATTCCACAAAATGACACATTGTTATAATCTACAGTATTAAGAGCGATTACAATGTTTATATATCAACTAATTACCCCAAATCGGTATTTGTCACTCGACCGGATCTGTGACTATGGTCATATCACCCATTGGCTAACCCGTTGTCCAATGGTGAAGATTATCAAGTAATGTATACAAAACCCCACATACCGGCAGTAATTGAAGATTACAAAGACTTAATCCCTGTAATTATAACTTTGAAATCAAATAGGGTTTTGGAAACAATTTGGTAAAAAGAGAATGACTCACATTGCAAGTTTACTGGACAGATTGTGCCTACTGATTTAGCCTGGTAACCTAGTTAGATAATGCAAACGAAACTAGGTTAGTAACTTAATACAACTTTTACGATAAGTTCACGAAATCAAAACCCTCACGACGAATGACAAAGTATAGCCCGAGTTAGGGCAGCACTTAAACATCCATCGGATCGGTTTCAATCGATCGGACATTGTATCGTAGCAGTGATCGAGTTATTACCCTGTAATCGTAGCAGCGTTTCGATACCTAAACACTTGATTTTTAGTAGAAAGTTTCGTTTTTGAAGAAGTTTTAAGAGCACAGATGAAAGGCCATGCAATGCTCGCTATATAGCTGAAATTTGAGTCTCTCGCGGCCCGCGTAAACTCGAAGGGAATCCTATGCGGCCCGCGAGGGCCACCCTAGCTACGACTAGGGCTGCCGTGTCACGGTATAGGTTTGCCACGTGTCTGACACATGGCCCTGAAGCTTATCCGGAGAATAGCAAGGCTGTCGTGCCCCGCGTAAGCCCTGCTTAACTCTTACGCGGCCCGCGACAGATGGATAAATTTGGATTTTCTTGATTTTTCATAAGATTTAAGGTTTTAGGGGTCCGGGTTTCTACTTACGGAGTGTTTTGGGGCAATTTTGGTGCAGGTCGTTACATGTATGATGGCTCAACTGATCCAGAAGAGCATATAGCTCAATACAGGGAGAGAATAGAGATCAATCCCATTCCTGAAAGGTTGAAAGAAGCATGTCTATGCAAGGGTTTCGGCTCCACACTAACAGGATCATCTCTTAAATGGCTGCTAAGTCTTCCCCCTTACTCTATTACTTCATTTGCTAACTTAGTTAATTTGTTTAGTAGCCAATTCTCATGCAATAGGAGATTTGAACGATTAACTAGTGATCTATATTGGGTAACACAAGGTCAAAACGAATTACTTAGAGATTATATAACCAAATTCAGTAGAGAATCATTTGGGATTCCTAATTTGGATATTGCTACAGCTGTAGAAGCTTTCAAAATGGGTTTACTTAAGGATTCACAATTCTATGATGATCTTGACATGACACCTTGCAGGAATCTTGATGAAGTAAGAACCAGGGCACTTAGATTCATCCGTTTAGAGGATGATAAAAGGATCCAGGAAAGACTGTCAGGATCCTCAAAGCAGGAAAAGCAAGGATCCTATTACAGGAACAACAAATCCAAATCATACAACAAGTCTGATAATCAGAACGTGCATGCAGTGGAGCAAGAAGAGGATGATGAAGATTATCCACCCATTTCTGAATATTGCTTTGCTGTTGATAATAATGAACTAATCCTTGCAATGCAGAACTTAGGTGAGAAAGCAAGATGGCCCAGAAAGAGTGATAAGCGAACTGCTACAAAGATAAATCCAAATGGTGTGCCTATCATGAAGATTTTGGTCATCTCACTGATGAATGCATAGCACTCATGAAAGAGATTGGTTACTTGTTAAGCAAAGGACATTTGAAGGAGCTATTTGGAAGAAAAAAGTCAAGGATCCAGGATCCTAAAAAGATTCCAGAAAGAGCTCCTGCTCCTCCAGCTGATGCACAAATTATCAACTTCATTTCTGGTGGATCAGACATATGTGGCACTTCCTTTTCAGCTGCTAAGAGGCATGCTAAAGAGATAAAGATGGAGAATGGGGATAGGCCTATTCGAACCTCAATCCTTACCCAGGATAAAGTCATATCCTTTGATGAGGACGACCACGTAGATATTCAGGATCCTCATCATGATGGTCTTGTTATTACATTGTTTATTTCTAACCATTTTGTTCGCAGGATTCTCATAGATGGAGGAAGCTCAGTGAAAATCATTCAACTTGATGTCCTCAAGAAGATGAATATCCCTGAATCAGAAATCATCCCAAGATCATCGGTTCTTGTAGGATTCAATGGAGAAACCAAGAACACATTGGGGGACATTAAACTTCCCATTTATATAGAGTGAGTTAATTCTTTTCAAAAATTTTGTGTCATAGATTGCTTATCCTGTTGCAATGTTATCCTTGGCAGGCCATGGATACATGACATGAAAACAGTTCCATCTACATATCATCAGTGCGTGAAACTCCCTACTCCATGGGGTGTGGTGAAGATAGAAAGTGACCAACAAGAAGACAAAAATTGTTATACTTCATCAATGAAGCCAGCCTCAAGACCTAGGGAGCAATAGCAATTAAAGTATCCTCCAAGAAATGTCCTGGAGGCTAGAGAACAAGATGTGAAAGATATCCTGATGGATCCTCAGGATCCTGAATCCAAAGTTTTTATAGGATCCGGGATCCTCAATAACATCGAATAGGATCTAGTATCCTTCCTAAAGAAGAGAAAAGCTACCTTTTCCTGGAAGCATGAGGACATGACAGGTATTTCTAAAGATAGTATTACTCATAAACTTGGCATTGACAGGTCATTCAAACCCATACATCAAAAGAGGAGAAAGTTTGCACCTGAAAGGAATGCCATCATCCAGGAGGAGGTAGATAAACTGCTCAGAGCAGGTATGATTAGAGAGTTTAAGTATCCAAGGTGGTTAGCTAATGTGGTTATTGTTCAAAAGAAAAATGGAAAGTGGATGGTATGTTTCGATTTCACTGATTTAAACAAGGCATGTCCCAAGGATCCTTTCCCATTACCCCACATTGACTCCATGGTGGATGCTACCGCGGGTCATGAGTTGTTGACTTTCATGGATACTTCATCTGGATTTCAACAAATTTAGATGGAACCATCTGATCAAGAGGATACAACCTTTATGACCCCTACTGGTATCTATTGTTATATTGCTATGCCATTTGGACTAAGAAATGCAGGTGCTACCTGTTTTGGTCAAAAATCACACAAGGATAATGCAACCAAATCCGATTTTGTGAGGTGTGATGCTTGGTTATATGATCAAATGTATGAACAATGAAAGAATGAATTGAATGTTGAACACGAGGATTTATACGAGGAAAAAGCCCTTGATCAATGAATGATCTCCGGCACAAAAAACCTCGGGTGATGGAAACTACCGATCACCAACTATATTAAACAAACAATTTTTAAAAATCGGGATGATAACAAGCTTGGTACAAGGATCACTAGTGTGCAAAAAGTGTGTAATCGCCGAGAGTTGTTTAGAGCTCGAGTGTAGTGTGTTGCTAATAATTCTTATGTCTAAACAAGCTTTGTTATCCCCATTTAAAAATAGAAATCAACTAACTAACTAACAATCTGAAAAAGGTGCAAGCTCCCCATGATCACCATAACGGTCGAATAACTTATGCACGTGCAGAATCATGAAGCATATTCCCCTAGAATCTCGGTTGAACAAGTCCTATTCGAATACTCCTGCAAAACAAATTCAAATAAAATGGAAACAATTGTTAATGTTAGGATAATAATGAGGATCCTAGATCCTTAGTCCTGCAACGTCTTCTAAGGATTCTTAATTCAAACTAAACTGAGGATCCGTGATCCTGGCTGCACTTGAGGATCCGTGATCCATATGCTTAGAAATTCTATCCCTAAAAATTGCCCCCAATATATGAGGAATTAATTGCAACTGAATGATTCATATTTTCTGCTTGATTCGGAACAAGTTGGTTAGCGAAAAACTAGCCGTTGAGATAGGACTAGCCGTTTCGAAGATGACGCCAGCGACAAGACTCCTCTGCATAATCATCATTATATATACAGAGTTAGAGATAAGGATCAAAATGCATTTAAATTCAACCGTTTCTCTCCTTTAAATCTTCATTCGGAGACTTCAACAGGTATCTCTCTTTCCCTTCTCTCTAAATTTTCTTCTTCCGATTCTCTGTTCCTTCAAAATACCATGGCAAAGATGAATCCCCGATCCTCTCCCGCCAAGGATCCTAAGAAGGAAAGCCCTCCTAAGAGTCAGGGCATAACGAAGAATCCTTCCGCTGAACTCTATCGCTTTACTAATCCTGAAATAGATCAGTTGCGTCACTGCTTCCCTGGAGGAACCATCTTCAGACCCTTCGATTCTGCCACAAAGAGCGATTGTATTTCTGATCACTGGATCACCTTCCCAGCAACCCCTTTTCTTATTGGGTTTAGCTATCCCTTCCCTACTTTAACACGGGAATTCTTCACACTCACTGGTTTGTGCTATGTGCAAGCCATGCCAATGATGTGGAGAGTTCTCTATACTTTTGAAAACATCATCGAACTAGAAGGGATTGAAATAGGTCTATCCGAGGTGGGTCAGTTATACAACCTTGTTAGCCATGGTTCTCACCGTTTTTTGTTCAAGCATAAACCCGGTCAGCCTCATCCGATCCTGAAAACCACCAAAAATGATACCAACTGGAGAAGCCAGTTCTTCTTCCTAAGGAGGGACTCAATCCCAGATGGGAAAGACCTTCCCAAAAGGTGGATCACCCAGGGTAGGATATAGGATCCTTAGACCAGGACCAAAGTAGGATTCTTTTTCTGTTAAGGATAACTGATCCTTCTTTTTGTTTATGTTGTGCAGCTGTCTCGCTCTCTCATATTCAAGAGACACCTGCAAAAAAAGATAGGATTGCTGCTTTTTGCAAGCTTGATCCTGTTGTCAGAACATTTCAAGCTAAAATACAGGATTCACAATAAATCTCCTCCGGATCCTACACAATGTCAAGTAAGTATCCATATCTATGTGTAAATAAATGTTTAAGTAAACGTAAAGTATAAATACTTATCTGTGTTTTGTATTTGTAGGCGCTGGAAAATCCTCTAAATCTGCTTCCAGGTTCAGCGTAAGTGATCTTGATGCATTCGCCTCCTCAAGGTCCTAAGGGTATGAGCACACGGGGCAAGGGTGCCAAAAAGAAAAAGACTGTAAGGACCTACAAAAATGTCCCACAACACTCCGTAAGTGAAAACTCAGACCCCTAAAACCCTAATCCTTGTGAAAAATCAAGAAATTCAAATTTGTCGATCTGTCGCGGGCCGCGTAAGACTTAAGGAAAGCTTACGCGGGGCGCGACAACATTAAAATGCTCTGGATAAGATTTAGGCCACGTGTCAGACACGTGGCAGACCTACACGTGACACGGAAGCCCTAGTCATAGCTAGGGTGGCCCTCGCAGGCCGCGTAGGATTCCCCTCAGGTTTACGCGGGCCGCGAGAGACTCAAAATTCAGCTATATAACGAGCTGTGCATGGCCTTTCTTCTGTGTTTGATAAATCAGTTTAAAAACGTTCATATTCTGCTTAAATCATGTGTTTAGGTATCGAAACGCTACTACGATTATAGGGTAATAACTCGATCACTGCTACGATACAATGTCCGATCGATTGAAACCGATCCGATGGATGTTTAAGTGCTGCCCGAATTCGGGCTATACTTTATCATTCGTCATGAGGGTTTTGATTTCGTGAGCTTATCGTAAATGTTGTATTAAGTTACTAACCTAGTTTCGTGTGCATTGTTATTTAACTAGGTTACCAAGCTAAATCAGTAGGCAAAACTCTATCCAGTTAAACTCGCAATGTGAGTCATTCTCTTTTTATCAAATTGTTTTGCAAAACCCTAAATGTTTTCCAGTTATACGTTGCAGTGATTAAGTCTTTGCTAATCTTTAATTACTGGCAGTGTGTGGGGGTTTTGTGCACATTACTACTAACGATTTATCATTTTAGGTGGGCGAGCCTAATTAGTGATATGTCCACAGTCATAGATCCGGTCGAGTGATAGCTGAACCAGCTAATTATAAGATAGGGGCAAATATAAAAACTCTTAATGTTGTAATTTGTAACAATGTGTCATTTTGTATCAAATGAATGACTCGCCAGTATTTCCCTGCTGATAAAATCTTTTTTTAAACATGTTTCAGGTGATTTACTGTGAACCAAGAAAAGTGCCGCGTAACACTACAGCTTGAAGGGAGTGGCTCAGTAAATTAATAAACATGTGTTTGTAACCAAGGGATTTCCCAGTGGAATTCCTTTATTGTAAATTACGGGGTTCGTCCCGAAATTTGGAAATAAAATAAATGGGTATTTTCAGTTAAACGATTCTGTTAAAATTTCCGCTGCTAAATTAAATACAAATACCACGGGTTTCTGTCCCGCGGCATCCGAACCGGGAAACTGGGTCGGGGGCCATGACAAAGACTGCCGAGCCCACTTAAGGCCTCCCTCTCATCCAACACCAGTTTGAGGAATACGTCTCCGAGGTAAGGATCCTGTATCCTTAGGTCTGAACTTTCATTTCCGAGGATAACGAATCCTGACTATGTACTTCTTTTATGCATAAATTTGCCGAGATCCAAATGCTCCTTGATCAACATTTGGCAGAGGATGAGCAGCAAAAGCTAGACTTCCAGCAGATGTTCCTGGCCAAAGATAAGAAGATCTCCTCCCTTGAGAAGGACATCAACCTGCTGCAGAAGGAGCTAGTCCTGACCTAGATCACAGCTCAACAAGAGAAGGCAGAGGTTATGGATGGGGCTAAACTGTCTGCCACTATTGCCATGCTGAAGATCAAGCTACAAATGGCTAAGGAGGCTGAGGATCCTGCTTTTGACAGGTATGCCTGGGACCAGGAGGCTTGGAGGCAGAGGTTGGCGGAGCTGGATGATGTGGATGAAGCTGAGGAGGTCTTGGAAATTGAGGCTGGTAGCAATGGGGTGAAGGATCCTGAGGCAGCAGGTGGTGATGGTGAAAAGGTGGTGGAAGCAGCGAAGGTTTGGGCTGTAACAATGGGCGATGATGGATTTATTTAGACGCGACCGGAGCCCATTTTTTATGGTTTATTGGTTTTTGTTTAATGGTGTTTTGAACAATGATGGTCTGTAACTAAACAATAGTATTTAGGTTTAAGGATCATGGATCCTTGGGACAATAGGGGGTAGCAAAGGTGGATGGGTCCTTCTATTTGTGGAGGATGAAGCCTTTGATGCCCCTCATCTTTTAATTTCCCGCATGACTCAGAACTTCTTAGTATGGACACCCTTTACCTACCCCAGCGGACGGGCCACGTATTGCTGGTAGATGCTTGAGGTAGGTAATTTTGACAACCTTTGAAGGGTTTAAGTTTGATTAATAAATATAACCTTTAACTTTTGGCTATCTTCGTGTTGTTCTTTTTGTGTATATTTACCTTTCAATTGTTATTGCATGACTTCTTAGACTTACAAGTTATCAGCGAAGGTATAAAAATTAGTTTATGTCAAAAGTTTAGGATATGATCAAGGATCAAATATCCTATAATCGAAAAGTTTAAAAAGCAAGTTAACTTTAGGATCATACATCTTGTTGTCAAAGAATAAGGGTAATATCAATAAACCAAGAATTAAGTTAAAGTAAATAAGGATCATATCAGAGAATCCAAGTTAGGATCCTATATCCTTAATGTACATAATTGCAACAATCATAAGACAAACCCTTATGGAAAGTTAGGATCCAGGATCCTTAACCGTTTAGCTTTAGAATCCTGAAATAAGAAACAACTTGGGACTAAGCAAATCTGCAAAAGAAAGAATTAGTGTCTGGGGACAAGCCCAATAAACTGGGGACAAGCCAAAAAAACTGGGGACAAGCCCAAAAAACTGGGGACAAGCCCAAAGGATCTTGTGTAAACTGGAGTATGGCCCTTACTGGCGACTATCCAAACTAAGTGACATGAAGATGCCAAAACCTTAGCTAATGTGAAAACATTAGAAACCTTAGGAACGGATGTATGGTACGTCTACCATTATACTTAAGATCCTGAATACAGCCAATACAATGAAATTGTCAGCCCCTAAAGCGGGTACTGGTCCCATTGCCTTTAACTGCACCAGGATAATCGTGCGCTACTGGCGAAGGTGTTAGATTCTGATTCGTAGAAGGTAGTGGATACCTTAAACTGGGGATAAGCCCAAAAACTAGGGATAAACCCATAAAACTAGGGGCAAGCCCATAAAACTTAGGAGACTTCTGTGGATACTTGATCCTTTGTCAAAGATGCACCCACTTCTGCAAAACTCATAACTTAGTGAAAAAAATAAAGGATCCTGGATCCTTCTCCTTGTAATCAAATAAATTAAAGGATTAGATAAATTAGAATCAAATCATTACCAGAATGAGGATCATATATCCTCTAAGGATCCTTTATGTATACCAAATATGAGGATGACTAAGGATCCTGGATCCTTCTTACATGAAGTATCTCTTTAGATGGACAACATTCCAAGCTCTTGGTAATAGATCACCTTCCATTGTTAATAAGCGGTATGCCCCCTTTCCTGCCTCAGCTTCAATAAGATAGGGGCCTTCCCACTTTGGTGCTAGCTCGCCATCAGCAGGATTTGTGATATTTTGGAATGCTTTCCTTAACACCATGTCACCAACTTGGAACTTTCTGATCCTGACATTCTTGTTATAAGCTCCAGCCATCCTTTGTTGATAGCTAGCCAATCTTATCCTTGCCAAATCCCTGAGTTCTTCTATGGTATCCAAGTCTTGAACCAAGTTTTCAACATTTCCTTCAGGATCACGGATGCTTGTTCTTGCAGTAGGGACTACCATATCTGTAGGGATCACTGATTCAGATCCAAACACTAAAGAAAATGGAGTTTGGCCAGTAGCATTCTTGGGAGTTGTTCTATCAGCCCATAACACATAAGGTAGCTCTTCTGCCCATTTTCCCTTCTTGGATCCAAGCTTCTTCTTCAAGTTGTTGATGATGATCTTGTTGGATGATTCTGCTTGACCATTAGCTTGTGGGTGAACTGGTGTTGATGTTATCATCTTAATCCCCCAACTGTCACAAAAGTTAGTAGTTCTACTCCCAATAAACTGGGATCCATTATCACAAACAATTTCAGAAGGAATACCAAATCTGGTAATAATGTTTCTTTTAATAAAGGATATCACTTCTTTTTCTCTGACTTGAGCAAATGCTTCAGCTTCTATCCATTTGGAAAAGTAATAAGTCATGGCAAGCATAAACACTTTTCCTCCTGGTGCTTTTGGAAGTTTGCCAACTATATCCATTCCCCATCTCATGAATGGCCAAGAAGAGGATATCGGATGCAGGAGCTCTGCTGGTTGATGAAGGATATTAATATGTCTTTGACAAGCATCACACTTCTTTGCATAATCCACAGCATCTTTTGTTTTGGTCAAAAATTACCTAAGCAATTAAGTGATCAAATTAGTTAAGTGAGGTAGTGTGCTAGAAATATGTATGAAAAATGTGTTAACAAAATTAGATATGAAAACAGTTTCAGGATACGGCTCAGGATATAGAGCTGTATCTATGATCAAACAATGAGCGAAAATGTAAAGGTGGACACGTGATGTACGAGGAAAGCCCTTGATCAATCTAGATCGCCGGCATAAAACCTCAGGAGCTGACAATCGCAGCTGCCTTGTTCTTCTATTGCTTCAAATATTAGGATACAGTGCAGGATGTGGTGCGGATCGACTATGTGTTACAATGTAATTTGAGTACAAGTGTTGTGTGTAGTGTTTGCGATGAACTAGAGAGAAAGTGTTTGAAAGTGTGTAAAATTGCGTGACTTAATCTGATCCGCCCCCATCTATTTATAGTAAAACTAATGTAACTAACTATCCTACATAACCGGGATCCAACGAATATTCCTTAGTTGAACGTTGGAGACCTGGTCTTTCGGGCTCAACGTCTCTCCTTTAACAAATACGCCAGAGTCTTGAGGAAATGGAGTCCACTTGACCATTGGCAAGTCCCAGTCTTCAACCTGCACATGATTAATTCGATATACCCCAGGATATCACCCAGGATATTAGCAATGTCCTCGTCCAGTATCCTGATCACAGATAAACAATGAAAAGCAGGATATTAGTCAGCATGCATACTCAGAAAATGAGCCATAACAATTGTCCCCAAATATATCGGTTGGTATACCAATCCAACGGATATATTTTAAAAGTCTAATCCCATAATTCAAGGCATTTAAAATGAATCGACGGTCGAGATCACATCGTAACCTCCAACACGCTTTTTGCTCAATGGAGATCCATAATGCCCCTATATCTTCTCTCTTCTTGTTTGAAAAGCAGATATCTTCAACAGAGCCTTCAGGTAATTCTCCATTTCTCATTTACTTTCTACCAACTTTCATCACCTTACTCGTAATGGATGCCGAGACCTTCACCCAGCAAAATCTCCTCAAAAATCCCGAAAAGGAGATCTGTGCTTTTGACAACGCAGACATTGCGGCTTTGAGAGCTTCCGGCGCCTTCCCAGATAACACGGTCTTTAGACCGTTCGATCGGTCAATTCGATCGGATGTTTCTTCCACTGATTGGGTTTGCTTTCCAGCATATCCCTTTTCGCTAGGTCTTCGATACCCTTTTCCCGAATTCATGATGCGATTCTTCTGAACCACCGGCATCTCTTTTGCTCAGACCATGCCCATGGTTTGGAGAGTATTAATTGTACTTAACCAAATCAAAAACCTCCATTGCCCCGATCTTTGCATCGAGGATTTGCCTATTGCTTATCGCCTCCGATCCCATGGCTCTAGCCGATTCTTGCTTTTCTCGACCTCTAGCAAACCCCTTATTCTTAAAGCCACCAAAAACGAAGACGGATGGCAACGCAAGTTTTTCTTTGTCAAACGAGACTCCATTGCTGAGGGTGCCAACCTTCCGGTGGAGTGGTTAACCACCGGTTGGGTCATAAATATTCTCATGGACCATTTGGTTTTCATCTCCTACTAATATCCCTATTTTTGATCCTTATGCAGTGAACTTCAAGGAAGTAGCTCCCCCTACCGCTGAATCAGAAGAAAGAATCAACACTGTTTACCGATTACCTGCAATAGACAGGACTTTCACCACACACGTCCCGAATTCCAGTTAATACTCGTCATCTGAAATGTCTGGTAAGGATTACTTTCAAAATAATTAGTCAAAACAGTATAATAAAATAAAGAGTAATAATGATGTGAAACTTTTCCCTTTATGCAGCACCGGCCAAGATCCCTGAAGTCTTTGACCTCGACGAATTGGACAGTTATTCTGATCAGATTCAGGTCAAGAAGGAACCTAGTCCCAAGGCCACAGCCTCATCCAGACCCAGCAGTTCCAAAGCCATCATTATTCCCAAACCTTCACCGGCTACCAAGCCCCGGAGTTCAAGTTCCCGCAAAAGGAAAGAGCCTGATTCCCCTTTCATTTCTGACACATTTCCTTATGAGAAGCACGGGTTCATTGAAGCTAGCGGGTTTATGACTTCCTTTCTTAACCAGGTTAGTATTCTCATATCACATCCTGCGGCTTACATTATTTACAAAGATTTATCAATATTAATACCTGTCCTTTTACCTTTGTAGGGTCTTGAGCGTTTGGTTCACCTATATCAAGAATCCTGCAAGCTTAACAAGACGCTTGAAACCAAGCTAAAGGAAGCTGAAATCACAATCTCCGATCAAGGCATGATTGCAGCCGCCAAATCTCGTCATTACGAGCAAAAATTTAAAGCTATGATTCAAGAACACCAAACTGCTCTCAACAAAGCTACTCTTCAAGCCCAGGCCGATCTTGAAGCTGCCCATGTGCAACATGAACGGGATATGGTCAGCTACCGGGAAAGCCTCAAGAGTTCCGTCGTCATTTCTCTCCTCCAAGCCAGATTGAAGATGGCCCATGAAGCCAAAACATTAGGTTTTGAATGCCCTTCTTGGGATGTTGGTGCTTGGGAGACCAAACTAAAGAACCTCGGCGGCACCTCTTCCAAATCAGCTGTCGAAGAATATTCCAAAGCAGTTGAAAAAGCAACCGATGCTGAGAAAGATGCTGAGGCGGATCCCAAGACGGATGCTGCTGAAATCACTATGGACGAAGAAGGCACTACCCCCTAGAGCTTATTTCCTTTAAATCATTTGAACAATTTTATGTCCTATGAACAATTTTTATTTCTGCATCAAAACAATTTGATATCCGAAGGTGGATGGGTCCTGGGTTTCAGGATGAAACCTTCGGTTATCAACTAGTACTGATTGTTTCAAGTAATTTTATTTTTCATATTTCTCGCTATTATCTTCTGTCTTTCTTAGTACAGATCTTTGTTTTACAAAATTTCGTACAATTATCTTTCAAAAATATCCTGATCAATATGCTCAACGATATATAATAAAAACTGTTATTAGATTTTTTCAACTTCGTAGAAAGCTTTTTAAAGAGTAAAAACAATCTATCTTTCCAAAACCTGTTTCGATAATACTTAAATGATCAAAGTTTCAAACTAGTATTAGTTTCAAATATTTTCATCAAATATTCTAAGAAGTACTTAAAAACAAATTTTGAGAATATATCAGGATATTTAACCTTTTACCAAACATATTATTATCAAAAACTTAAACAATGTTTACAAAGGAAAGATCATACCAGGAATAGGGTATAAACCTATTACCAAATTTCAATCCCTTTGCAACTCTTCCAATGAAGATGTCCCCTGTCTGAGACACTTAGTGTATGAGTTCTGAACCTTATCCTTTGAGCTTTACATCATTGCCTTGGTAGGAATGTCCCCTGTATACAATGTCTTCAAATACTTAGAAATCTTCTGAATGTCAGTTTCCATTGTATAGGCAATTTTTCATGTCACAGGGGTAAAACCCAAGAATGTACTGGAGATAAATTCCTTGTATCCTGGGGAAAATCCCAAATTTTCATGCGCTACAGGCGGGAGTGTATAAACTCCAAGACTTAGAAAGGTGAAAACCTTTAAACCTTAGAGAGTATGAAAATACCCTTTCGTGAGAGAGGGTGATCAATCCTCATATACCTTTAGGATTCAGGATATAGCCAACAGTAACGAAATTGTCAGCCACTTTTACATGGACTGGTCCCGTCACCTTGAACTATCCCTGAATAACTTGCGCTCCAGGCGGGGTGTTTAAACCCAATTCGGAAGAAAGGTGAATACCTTTAAACCTGTGAAGGGATCAGGATCCCTTATACGTGAGAGAGGGGGCCAATCCTCTAATCTTCCGAAGTATCTTGAGTGAGCATCCTGGAGCTATATCCTGAAGCATATGCTGCAAAACATCCTTAAACTAAGGTGGGTGTTAGCTTGGCTAACACCCCTCCGATGCTTAAGTTAGTATTGGGTTTCAAAGAATAAATTAAACCAAAACATATTTAAAAAAGATAGAATTCATACCATCCTGAGTTAGAAATTAAATTCTAAACTCACTTGAAATAAAGCTTAAGGTGTATAGCATTCTAAGATCTCGGTAGCATATCCCCTTCCATATTCTTGAGTCTATATGCTCCTTTCCCTGCTTCTGATTCAACTTCATATGGTCCTTCCCATTTTGGAGCTAACTTGCCATCGGCAGGATTAGTAGTATTCTGAAAAGCCTTTCTCAACACCCAATCTCCAACCTTAAATCTTCTGGTCCTAATATTCTTGTTATATGCTCTAGATATTCTTTGTTGATATGCTGCCATTCTTAGCCTTGTTGCATCCCTTTTTTCATCTATAGTATCCAAATCCTAACACAAGGCTTCAGGATTCTGTTCAGGATCCCGTAGGATAGATCTTGCAGTAGGTATTGCCATTTCCGTTGGAATCATTGCTTCTGCTCCAAATACCAAGGAAAATGGGGTTTGGCCTGTTGCATTCTTGACCGTTGTCCTATCATCCCACAAAACAAAGGGTAATTCTTCTGCCCCTCTTCCTTTTTTGGCTCCAAGTCTCTTCTTTAAGTTATTGACAATTATCTTGTTTGAGGATTCTGCTTCTCCATTCGCTTGAGGATGTACCGGAGTAGATGTGATCATTTTGATTCCCCAACTCTTGCAAAAGTCAGTAGTTCTCTTGCTTATAAACTGAGAACCATTGTCACAGATTATCTCGGCTGGTACTCCGAATCTGGTCAGGATATTTCTCTTTATGAAGGATACTACTTCTTGATCTCTAACTTGAACAAATGCTTCTGCTTCAACCCACTTGGAGAAATAATCCGTCATTGCCAACATGAAAACCTTTCCTCCTGGAGCTTTCGGAAGCTTTCCCACTATATCCATCCCCCACTTCATAAACGGCCAAGGGGAAACAATAGGATACAGCGGTTCAGCAGGCTGATGTAATATGTTACTATGTCTTTGACATGCGTCACATCTTCAAGCATATTCCGTGGCATCTTTTCTCATTGTCGGCCAATAATATCCTGTCCTTAATACTTTTGAGAATAATGACCTGCCCCCAGTATGGTTACCACAATCCCCTTCATGTATATCCTGAAGTACTTCTTTGGCTTCAGGATCCTCCAAGCACCTCAAATACGGTCCTGCAAGAGATTTATTGTATAGAACATTATTTATAATAGTGAATCGTGATACCTTCATCCTAAATGCCTTTGGATTTTCATTTTCGGGGATGTATCCTTCCTTGAGATATCTCATGATTGGAGCCGTCCAAGATTCAGGATCCTCTTCAGGATACTCTGCTCCAGGATCCTGAATACCCGCTACTTCTTTATCCTGAGGATTCGTTGCAGGATACAAGACATGTATTATTGGTATTTGGGTTCCTTCTGGTATCCTGATCGATGATCCCAGATTTGCTAAGGCATCTGCTTCAGCGTTATCCTCTCTTGGTACCTGTTCAAGTGTAAAAACATCAAAATATTCTGTTAATTTTTTGAGAATATCGAGGTATTCAATTAATTTCTCACCCTTAACTGCATAGGATCCATTAAAATGGTTAGTAATTAACAAGGAGTCAACATATACTCGCAAATTCTTGATACTCATACTTTTAGCCAATTCTAATCCTGCAATTAAAGCTTCATATTCTGCCTCATTATTAGTAGCAGGAAATTCACACCTAATGGCCTGGGGTAATATGTCCCCCTGTGGCGATTTTAGTAGTATACCTAAACCTACACCTCTTATATTGGATGCACCATCAGTACATAATGTCCAGGATCCTAAAGATTCTCCTAACTGTTGAACTTCTAGGTCTACCTCATCCTGAATATCACTACTGAAATCAGCCACAAAGTCAGCTAAAGCCTGAGACTTTATGGCATTTCTAGGTTCATATACTAAATCATAAGCACTTAACTTTACTGACCACTTGGCCATCCTGCCTGACATCTCTGGTTTCCTAAGCACATTTTTGACAGGATAATTCATTTTAACATGGATCCTATGTGTCTCAAAATAATGTCTAAGCTTTGTCGATGCCATGACTAGAGCTAATATCAATTTTTCTAAATGAGAATACCTAGTTTCAGCATCTAACAAACTTTTACTAACATAATATACAGGATATTGCTGACCTTCATGGTCTTTTATAAGAACGACACTTACATCATTCCCTGATACAGCGAGGTATAGGGATAGTGGTTCACCATTTTCAGGATTCATCAATAGAGGTGCGGTTGAGAGATATTGCTTCAAATCCTGCAAGGCTGCTTCATGCTTTGCTGCCCATTCAAATTTCTTATTCTTCTTGAGGATATCATAGAATTCCTTGCATTTTTCTTAGGATCTTGAAATAAATCTATTCAAAGCTGCTACTCGGCCTGTCAACCTTTGTACGTCCTTCATATTTGAGGGTGATTTTATATCCAGGATAGCTTTGATCTGCTCTGGGCTTGCTTCTATCCCCCTTTTTGTCACCATATATCCAAGAAACTTTCCTGCCCCCACTCCGAAATGGCACTTAGCAGGATTCAGCTTCATGTTGTATTGATCCAGGATATCAAATGCTCCCTTGATATCCTGGAGGTGATCCTCAGCTCTTTTAGATTTTACCACCATATCGTCAATATATACCTCCATGGTGTCCCCCAGCTTATCTTTGAACATCATGTTTACCAATCTCTGGTATGTTGCACCTGCATTTTTCAAACCGAAAGGCATAGCAGTATAGCAATATATACCTGTTGGTGTCATGAAAGCAGTATCCTCCTGATCCGAAGGCTCCATTTGAATCTGCTGAAATCCTGAGGATGCGTCCATGAATGTTAACATTTCATGTCCAGCAGTAGCATCTACCATTGCATCGATATGAGGGAGAGGAAATGGATCTTTAGGACAAGCCTTGTTCAAGTCCGTGTAATCTACACAGACTCTCCATTTCCCGTTTTTCTTCTGTACCACAACTACGTTTGCTAGCCATCTTGGAAACTTGACTTCTCTGATCATCCTGGACTTCAACAATCTTTCAACTTCCTCTTGGATAATCGCATTCCGCTCAGGAGCGAATTTTCTTCTTTTTTGCTGAAAAGGCTTGAATGATTTGTCAATTCCAAGCTTGTGAGTGATAATGTCTTTGGATATGCCTGTCATATCCTCATGCTTCCATGCAAATGTTGACATCCTGCATTTCAAAAAGTTAGTTAACTGTTCTTCAATATCCTGAGGGATATTGGTTCCTACGAGCACCGAGATATCAGGATTATCCTGATCCAAGATAATTTTCTTCACGTCCTGCTCCGAATCCTCCACGATATCCTGGGCCCGCATCTTTAATTGCTATGCTGTACTAGGCTTAGTTGAGGATTTCATCGAGGATGAGTAGCATTCTTTCGCTTCCTGTTGATCACTTTCCACCTTGACAACCCCCCAAGGGGTAGGGATCTTGATGCATTGGTGATATGTTGATGGCACAGCCTTAATATCGTGAATCCATGGTCTTCCCAGTATGATGTTATAGCAGGATAAGGAGTCCATCACACATAAGCGTTGTATTGAGTTGACCCTTCAACATATACTGGTAACTTTATCTCCCCTACGGTATTCCTAGCTTCTCCACTGAAACCAACGAGCACAGTGGACTTCGAAGTGATATCCATCGGAGATACATTCATCCTCTTCAATGTTTCCAGCTGAATTATATTGACAGAACTACCGTTGTCTACCAGTATCCTGCGTACACAATGGTTAGCCACATATAATGTTATTACTAAAGCATCATGGTGAGGATCCTGTACAGTATCCCTGTCATCACTATCGAAAGTAATCACTTTATCAGTTGTGAGGGTAGTCATTCTGACTGGTCTGTCTCCCCTCTCGCTCTTAGCTTCCTTTGCATGTCTCTTGGCCGCCGAATACGAAGTCCCATAAATGTCGGATCCTCCTGAAATAAAGTTAATTATCTTGGCATCTGCTGGGGGTGATGCTGCTCGTTCAGGATCCTTCTCGGGATCCTGCCTTTATTCTTCTTTTTTCCCAGCAAGTCCTTCAGATACCCCTTGCTTAACAGGTAACTTATTTCGTTCCTTAAAGCAATGCAATCCTCGGTCATATGTCCGAAGTCTTCGTGGAAGGCACACCATTTGGATTTATCCTTCCAATCAGCTTTCTGCTGGTTCTTTCGAGGCCACCTAGCTTTGTCCCCTAAGCCCTGCATAGCATACATTAATTCAGGTATATTAACAGAAAAGCAGTATTCAGATAAATCAGGATATTCTTCAGGATCCTCGTCTTCGACAGCGTTCACTTTCTTGTTATCATTTCTGCCATATGGCCTGGAGCGATATGGCTTATATGAGGTTTCTGATTTCCTGTTAGTTGATTCATAGGTTGAGGTAGAATTCATCCTCTCCTGCATCTTCTTGTCATCTTCCAGACGAATATATCTCAAAGCCCTGTTACGAGCTTCGTCGAGATTCCTGCAGGGATTCATTACAAGATCCTGATAAAACTGAGAATCCTTTTGTAATCCCATCTTAAAAGCTTGCACATCTGTTGCAACATCAAGATGTGGGATATCCAAGGATTCTCGACTGAATTTGTTCACATAATCCCTCAAGGATTCCTGAGGCCCTTGAGTTATCCTGTAAAGGTCACTGGTTAGTTTCTCAAAACTCCGACTACAAGAAAATTGATTGTTAAACAAATTAACCAAATGAGCAAACGAAGTAATTGAGTGAGGAGGAACGTTTAACAGCCATTTTAAGGCTGATCCTGTCAGAGTAGAACCAAATCCCTTGCATAAGCATGCTTCCTTAAGCTCCGGAGGGATAGGGTTAATTTCCATTCTTTCCCTATACTGGGCAATATGCTCTTCAGGATCCGTAGTCCCATCATACAGCTTCATGTTGGGAGTCTGAAATCTTTTTGGGATTTCAGCATCACAGATGGGATATGCAAAGCGGGATATCCTGTGGCTGTCCTGGGATACTTCCGGAATTGGCTGGACCACTCCAGGTACACTGGATATCATGTCCTTCAATTTCTGGAGCTCCCTGGTAAATGTTGACGTCATACCTGCATCCTGCAAAGAGCCATTATTGTTAGTAGCAAGAATATTATTATTTGACACATTACCATTCTGAGGATTTTGGCCATATCCTGAAGCATATCCTGAACTTCTCACAGTCGATATCCTGACCGAAGAGGGTATCTCAGGGGTATGATTCTGAGAATGGCTTGGGACGATATTCCCCCTATTATCCTCAGTGTAAACTGCGGAACTGAAGTTCAAAGCCCTGGGCTGTATAGGAGTGACAGTTTCTTCAGCGGGTCTACTCGAGCTAGCTTTTATGAGTTGTATTTCTCTTAATAGCATTTGGTTAGTCTCCTGTTGCTGCGTCATTTGTTCCTGCACACTTCCAAATAAAGTCAAAATTTCATCGTTAGAGGCTAAAACGGGAGCAGATCCCTGGACACTCCGAGTAGGGATAACATCTTGAGATTGTGAAGAAAACGGCATCCTTGGAGGAGGTGGTGGAAGCACCGAACCAGTAGTAGCAGAGGTTGTAGCAGACATAGTGGAAGAGCCCATGTTTGATCTTGAGGCAAGTTTTGAAAATAGAAAACCGATTAATGATTTTGCAAAGATTTTTAGTAAAAGTAGCACCACTTGCCCCACGGTGGGCGCCAAATTGTTTTGGTCGAAAATTACCTAAGCAATTAAGTGATCAAATTAGTTAAGTGAGGTAGTGTGCTAGAAATATGTATGAAAAATGTGTTAACAAAATTAGATATGAAAACAGTTTCAGGATACGGCTCAAGATATAGAGCTGTATCTATGATCAAACAATGAGCGAAAATGTAAAGGTGGACACGTGATGTACGAGGAAAGCCCTTGATCAATCTAGATCGCCGGCATAAAACCTCGGGAGCTGACAATCGCAGCTGCCTTGTTCTTCTATTGCTTCAAATATCAGGATACAGTGCAGGATGTGGTGCGGATCGACTATGTGTTACAATGTAATTTGAGTACAAGTTGTTATGGGTCATTTTCTGAGTATACATATCCTGACTAATATCCCGCTTTTAATTGTTTGTTTGTGACCAGGATACTGGACGGGGATATTGCTAACATCTTGGGCGATATCCTAAGTTTGAGTGAATTAAACACGTGCAGGTTAATGGCTGTAAGTTACTAACGGTCATCAGGACTTCTTCTCCTCAAGACTCGGGCGTATTTGTTATGAGGAAGCCGTTGAACCCGAAAGACTTGGTCCTCAACGTTCGAATGGGAATATTCGCTGGATCCCGGAAGTTTAGGATAGTTTGTTACATTATCTTTACTATAAATAGATGGGGGCGGATCAGTTTAAGGCACACAATTTACACTGACACTCTCGAACACTTTCACTCTCTAGCTCATTGCAAACACCACACTTGTATTCAAATTTCATTGTAACACATAGTCGATCCGCACCACATCCTGCACTGTATCCTGATATTTGAAGCAATAGAAGAACAAGGCAGCTGCGATTGTCAGCTCCCGAGGTTTTATGCCGGCGATCTAGATTGATCAAGGGCTTTCCTCGTATATCACGTGTCCACCTTTACATTTTTGCTCATTGTTTGATCACAGATACAGCTCTATATCCTGAGCCGTATCCTGAAGCTGTTTTCATATCTAATTTTGTCAACACATTTTTCACACATATTTCTAGCACACTACCTCACTTAACTAATTTGATCACTAAATTGCTTAGGTAATTTTTGACCAAAACAATTTGGCGCCCACCGTGGGGCGAGTGGTGCTACTTTTACTAAAAATCTTTGCAAAATCATTAATCGGTTTTCTATTTTCTAAACTTTTTGCCACATTGTTTACAATGGCCTCAAGATCAAACATGAGCTCTTCCACTATGTCTGCTACAACCTCTGCTACCACTGGTTCGGTGCTTCCACCACCTCCTCCAAGGATGCCGTTTTCTTCACAACCTCAAGATGTTATCCCTACTCGGAGTGTCCAGGGATCTGCTCCTGTTTTAGCCTCTAATGATGAAATTTTGACTTTATTTGGAAGTGTGCAGGAACAAATGAGGCAGCAACAGGAAACTAACCAAATGCTATTAAGAGAAATACAACTCTTAAAAGCTAGCTCGAGTAGACCCGCTGAAGAAACTGTCACTCCTATACAACCCAGGGCTTTGAACTTCAGTTCCGCGGTTTACACTGAGGATAATAGGGGGAATATCATCCCAAGCCATTCTCAGAATCATACCCCTGAGATACCCTCTTCGGTCAGAATATCGACTGTGAGAAGTTCAGGATATGCTTCAGGATATGGCCAAAATCCTCAGAACGGTAATGTGTCAAATAATAATATTCTTGCTACTAACAATAATGGCTCTTTGTAGGATGCAGGTATGACGTCAACATTTACCAGGGAGCTGCAGAAATTGAAGGACATGATATCCAGTGTGCCTGGAGTGGTCCAACCAATTCCGGAAGTATCCCAAGACAGCCACAGGATATCTCGCTTTGCATACCCCATCTGTGATGCTGAAATCCCAAAAAGATTTCAGACTCCCAACATGAAGCTGTATGATGGGACTACGGATCCTGAAGAGCATATTGCTCAGTATAGGGAAAGAATGGAGATTAACCCTATCCCTCCGGAGCTCAAGGAAGCATGCTTGTGCAAGGGATTTGGTTCTACTCTAACAGGATCAGCCTTAAAATGGCTGTTAAACGTTCCTCCTCACTCAATTACTTCGTTTGCTCATTTGGTTAATTTATTTAACAGTCAATTTTCCTGTAGTCGGAATTTTGAGAAACTAACCAGTGATCTTTACAGGATAAGTCAAGGGCCTCAGGAATCCTTGAGGGATTATGTGAACAAATTCAGTCGAGAATCCTTGGATATCCCACATCTTGATGTTGCAACGGCTGTGCAAGCTTTTAAGATGGGATTACAAAAGGATTCTCAGTTTTATCAGGATCTTGTAACGAATCCCTACAGGAATCTCGATGAAGCTCGTAACAGGGCTTTGAGATATATCCGTCTGGAAGATGACAGGAAGATGCAGGAGAGGATGAACTCTACCTCAACCTATAAATCAACTAACAGGAAATCGGAGACCACGTATAAGCCATATCGCTCCAGGCCATACGGCAGAAATGATAACAAGAAAGTGAATGCTGTTGAAGACGAGGATTCTGAAGAATATCCTGACTTATCTGAATACTGCTTTTCTGTTAATATACCCGAATTAATGTATGCCATGCAGGGCTTAGGGGACAAAGCTAGGTGGCCTCGAAAGAACCAGCAGAAAGCTGATTGGAAGGATAAATCCAAATGGTGTGCCTTCCACGAAGACTTCGGACATATGACCGAGGATTGCATTGCTTTAAGGAAAGAGATAAGTTACCTATTAAGCAAGGGGTATTTGAAAGACTTGCTGGGAAAAAAGAAGAATAAAGGGCAGGATCCCGAGAAGGATCCTGAACGAGCGGCATCACCCCCAGCAGATGCCAAGATAATTAACTTTATTTCAGGAGGGTCCGACATTTGTGGGACTTCGTATTCGGCGGCCAAGAGACATGCAAAGGAAGCTAAGAGCGAGAGGGGAGACAGATCAGTCAGAATGACTACCCTCACAACTGATAAAGTGATCACTTTCGATAGTGATGATAGGGATACTGTTCAGGATCCTCACCATGATGCTTTAGTAATAACATTATATGTGGCTAACCATTTTGTACGCAGGATACTGGTAGACAACGGTAGTTCTGTCAATATAATTCAGCTAGAAACGTTGAAGAGAATGAATGTATCTCCGATGGATATCACTTCGGAGTCCACTGTGCTCGTTGGTTTCAGTGGAGAAGCTAGGAATATCGTAGGGGAGATAAAGTTACCAGTATATGTTGAAGGGGTCAACTCAATACAACGCTTCTGTGTGATGGACTCCTTATCCTGCTATAACATCATACTGGGAAGACCATGGATTCACGATATGAAGGCTGTGCCATCAACATATCACCAATGCATCAAGATCCCTACCCCTTGGGGGGTTGTCAAGGTGGAAAGTGATCAACAGGAAGCGAAAGAATGCTACTCATCCTCGATGAAATCCTCAACTAAGCCTAGTACAGCATAGCAATTAAAGACGCGGGCCCAGGATATCGTGGAGGATTCGGAGCAGGATGTGAAGAAAATTATCCTGGATCAGGATAATCCTGATATCTCGGTGCTCGTAGGAACCAATATCCTTCAGGATATTGAAGAACAGTTAACTAACTTTTTGAAATGCAGGATATCAACATTTGCATGGAAGCATGAGGATATGACAGGCATATCCAAAGACATTATCACTCACAAGCTTGGAATTGACAAATCATTCAAGCCTGTTCAGCAAAAAAGAAGAAAATTCGCTCCTGAGCGGAATGCGATTATCCAAGAGGAAGTTGAAAGATTGTTGAAGTCCAGGATGATCAGAGAAGTCAAGTTTCCAAAGTGGCTAGCAAATGTAGTTGTGGTACAGAAGAAAAACGGGAAATGGAGAGTCTGTGTAGACTACACGGACTTGAACAAGGCTTGTCCTAAAGATCCATTTCCTCTCCCTCATATCGATGCAATGGTAGATGCTACTGCTGGACATGAAATGTTAACATTCATGGACGCATCCTCAGGATTTCAGCAGATTCAAATGGAGCCTTCGGATCAGGAGGATACTGCTTTCATGACACCAACAGGTATATATTGCTATACTGCTATGCCTTTCGGTTTGAAAAATGCAGGTGCAACATACCAGAGATTGGTAAATATGATGTTCAAGGATAAGCTGGGGGACACCATGGAGGTATATATTGACGATATGGTGGTAAAATCTAAAAGAGCTGAGGATCACCTCCAGGATATCAAGGGAGCATTTGATATCCTGGATCAATACAACATGAAGCTGAATCCTGCTAAGTGCCATTTCGGAGTGGGAGCAGGAAAGTTTCTAGGATATATGGTGACAAAAAGGGGGATAGAGGCAAGCCTGGAGCAGATTAAAGCTATCCTGGATATAAAATCACCCTCGAATATGAAGGACGTACAACGGTTAACAGGCCGAGTAGCAGCTTTGAATAGATTTATTTCAAGATCCTCAGAAAAATGCAAGGAATTCTACGATATCCTCAAGAAGAATAAGAAATTTGAATGGGGAGCAAAACATGAAGCAGCCTTGCAGGATTTGAAGCGGTATCTCTCAACTGCACCTCTATTGATGAAGCCTGAAAATGGTGAACCACTATCCCTATACCTCGCTGTATCAGGGAATGCTGTAAGTGCCGTTCTTATAAAAGACCATGAAGGTCAGCAATATCTTGTTTATTATGTTAGTAAAAGTTTGTTAGATGCTGAAACTAGGTATTCTCATTTAGAAAAATTAATATTAGCTCTAGTCATGGCATCGACAAAGCTTAGACATTTTGAGACACATAGGATCCATGTTAAAACGAATTATCCTGTCAAAAATGTGCTTAGGAAACCAGAGATGTCAGGCAGGATGGCCAAGTGGTCAGTAAAGTTAAGTGCTTATAATTTAGTATATGAACCTAGAAATGCCATAAAGTCTCAGGCTTTAGCTGACTTTGTGGCTGATTTCAGTAGTGACATTCAGGACGAGCTAGACCTAGAAGTTCAACAGTTAGAAGAATCTTCAAGATCCTGGACATTATATACTGATGGTGCATCCAATATAAGAGGTGTAAGTTTAGGTATACTACTAAAATCGCCACAGGGGGACATATTACCCCAGGCTATTAGGTGTGAATTTCCTGCTACTAATAATGAGGCAGAATATGAAGCTTTAATTGCAGGATTAGAATTGGCTAAGAGTATGAGTATCAAGAATTTGTGAATATATGTTGACTCCTTGTTAATTACTAACCATTTTAATGGATCCTATGCAGTCAAGGGTGAGAAATTAATCGAATACCTCGATATTCTCAAAAAATTAGCAGGATATTTCGATGTTTTTACACTTGAACAGGTACCAAGGGAGGATAATGCTGAAGCAGATGCCTTAGCAAATTTGGGATCATCGATCAGGATACCAGAAGGAACCCAAATACCAATATTACATGTCTTATATCCTGCAACGAATCCTCGGGATAAAGAAGTAGCAGGTATTCAGGATCCTGGAGCAGAGCATCCCGAAGAGGATCCTAAATCCTGGACGGCTCCAATCATGAGATATCTCAAAGAAGGACACATCCCTAGAAATGAAAATCCTAAGGCATTTAGGATGAAGGTATCACGATTCACTATTATAAATAATATTTTATACAAGAAATCTCTTGCAGGAACGTATTTGAGGTGCTTGGAGGATCCTGAAGCTAAAGAAGTACTTCAGGATATACATGAAGGGGATTGTGGTAACCATACTGGGGGCAGGTCGTTATTCTCAAAAGTATTAAGGACAGGATATTATTGGCCAACAATGAGAAAAGATGCCGCAGAATATGCTCGAAGATGTGACGCATGTCAAAGACATAGTAACATACTGCATCAACCTGCTGAACCATTATATCCTATTGTTTCCCCTTGGCCATTTATGAAGTGGGGTATGGATATAGTGGGAAAACTACCAAAAGCTCCGGGAGGAAAAGTCTTTATGCTAGCAATGACGGATTATTTCTCTAAGTGGGTTGAAGCTGAAGCATTTGTTCAAGTTAGAGACCAAGAAGTAGTATCCTTCATAAAGAGGAATATCCTGACCAGATTCGGAGTACCAGCCGAGATAATCTGTGACAATGGTTCTCAGTTTATAAGCAAGAGAACTACTGACTTTTGCAAGAGTTGGGGAATCAAAATGATAACATCTACTCCAGTACATCCTCAAGCGAATGGACAAGCAGAATCCTCAAACAAGATAATTGTCAATAACTTAAGGAAAAGGCTTGGAGCCAAAAAAGGAAGATGGGCAGAAGAATTACCCTTTGTTTTGTGGGCTGATAGGACAACGGTAAAGAATGCAACAGGCCAAACCCCATTTTCCTTGGTATTTGGAGCAGAAGCAATGATTCCAAAGGAAATGACAATACCTACTGCAAGATCTACCCTAAGTGATCCTGAGCAGAATCCTAGAGCCTTGAGTCAGGATTTAGACACTATAGATGAGAAGAGAGATGCGGCAAGGCTAAGGATGGCAGCATATCAACAGAGAATATCCAGGGCATATAACAAGATTATTAGGACCAGAAGATTTAAGGTTGGAGATTGGGTGTTAAGAAAGGCTTTTCAGAATACTACTAATCCTGCCGATGGCAAGTTAGCTCCAAAATGGGAAGGACCATACGAAGTTGAATCAGAAGCAGGGAAAGGAGCATACAGACTCAAGAATATGGAGGGGGATATGCTACCGAGATCTTGGAATGCTATACACCTTAAGCTCTATTTCAAGTGAGTTTAGAATTTAATTTCTAACTCAGGATGGTATGAATTCTACCTTTTTTAAATATGTTTGGTTTAATTTGTTCTTTGTAACCCAATACTGACTTAAGCATCGGAGGGGTGTTAGCCAAGCTAACACCCACCTTAGTGTAAGGATGTTTTGCAGTATATGCTTCGGGATATAGCTCCGGGATGCTCACTCAGGATATTTCGGAAGATTAGAGGATTGGCCCCCTCTCTCACGTACAAGGGATCCTGATCCCTTCACAGGTTTAAAGGTATTCACCTTTCTTCCGAATTGGGTTTAAACACCCCGCCTGGAGCGCAAGTTATTCAGCGATAGTTCAAGGTGGCGGGACCAGTCCATGTAAAAGTGGCTGACAATTTCGTTACTGTTGGCTATATCCTGAATCCTAAAGGTATATGAGGATTGATCACCCTCTCTCACGAAAGGGTATTTTCATACTCTCTAAGGTTTAAAGGTTTTCACCTTTCTAAGTCTTGGAGTTTATACACTCCCGCCTGTAGCGCATGAAAATTTGGGATTTTCCCCAGGATACAAGGGATTTATCTCCAGTACATCCTTGGGTTTTACCCTTGGGACGTAAAAAATTGCCTATACAATGGAAACTGACATTCAGAAGATTTCTAAAGTATTTGAAGACATTGTACACAGGGGACATTCCTACCAAGGTGGTGATGTAAAGTTAAAAGGATAAGGCTCGGAACTAATGCACTAAGTACCTCGCACAGGGGACATCTTCATTGAAGAAGTTGCAAAGGGATTAAGGCTTGGTAATAGGGTTATATACTACTCCGGGTATGATCTTTCCTTTGTAAACATCGTCTAAGTTTTTAGTAACACTATGTTTTATAAAAGGATAAGTATCCTGATATATTCTCAAAGTCCTTTTCAGGATATTTGATTAAGGTGTTTGAAACTAATATTAGTTTGGAACTTTGATCATTTAAGTATTATCGAAAACTGGTTTTGGAAAAATAGATTGTTTTTCAAAACCTTTCTACAAAGTTGAACGAGCATTTGGGAGTCCTATCTAATAAAAAAGTTTTTGTAATATATTGCTGAGTATACTGATCAGGATATTTTCATAAGATAACAAGATAAAATTTTTACAAAGCTAAGAGTTACATTAAGTAATGCAAGGCAATAACAAACAAATCAAAAGATAGTTATATTATTAACAAGTCAAAAGTTGTGCTTTTGGTTTCACCTCAAACCAAGGCCCATCCGCCAAAAGCACAATTAGTTTTTACCATACTTGTGTAACGGTTGTAGGATATATCTCAAAACAGGACCTGTCCACCTACAACCGTTACCAGATTCAAAACAAGTTATACTAATTGATGACCAAGGGCTTCGTCCTAAAACCTAGGACCCATCCACCTTTGGTCATCACATTGTTCTAATGCAGGGAATATAAATTGTTTGAAGACAGGAAAAGTAAATTGTTTACATAACCACAACCATGAAACTTAAAAGTGGGCTCCGGCCTTGGCACGTATATCCATCATCGCCCACTTCACCGCTTAAGAAGCGGTACCTTCTTGATCAACAGCTTCCTTCCCAGCATCTGCACCAGCATCGGCCTCAGGATTCTTCTCGGCATCACCTTCGTCAGCATTGGCCACTTCCTCTGTCGCCTTAGAAGGCTCTTCACCAGCATGCTTTGCAGGATGAGTAACGGGATGACCTCCAAGATCCTTTAGTTTCACCTCCCAAGTCTTTATGTTCCAGGAAGGGAATTCGAAGCCCAAATCCCTGGCTTCGTAAGCCATCCTTATCCTGGCTTGGAGAAGAGAGACGACCACGGATGCTTTGAGGCTGTCCCGATAGGAACTCATATTCTGCTGGTACTGGAGGAGGGCAGCATCTAGTTTGGCTTTGGCATCCTCATTGGCTTTGTGGAGGGTAGCTTGGTGTTCCTGGATCATGGCCTTATATTTGTCTTCGTAATGCTGGGATTTGGCAGCTGCAATGGTTCCTTAGTCGGCTATGGTGGCTTCAGCTTTCTCCAGCTTGATCTCCAACATCTTGTTAAGCCCGCATGCGTCTTCATACAAGTGCATAAGACGATCCAAACCCTATCGATAAAGACACAGGTATCGATGTAAAAATAAGCAGGATAAGGACTAACATACTTGTGCAGGATATTGAAAGGAAAATTTTACCTGTTTGAGGAATGAGGTGGCTTCGTTAAACCCATGGTTCTCGAGAGAGAATGTTTCAGAAACAGTTGGAGAATCCGACTCCTTTCTCTTCCGACAACTGGATGCTCGGGTCCTAGATGCCGGAGGGGCTTTAGGAGCAGAAACGGTCCTTGAAGAGGTAGGTTTTGGTGTAGCAGACGACTTTGGCTTGGATTCCTGTTTGACGGGTGCGAGGCTGGAGTAGCAATCCAACTCGTCAAGTTGGAAACCTTCAAGGTTGACAACTGGTACTGCACAAGGGAAGATATTCTTAAACTCATCATACTTTTGAAAAGTAATTAATTTAAAATATATGCTGAGAATGTGCTTGCCAGACATTTCTGAGCTTGATTTCTGGCTTGAATCTGTAAGAGAGTGGGAGAAAGTTCTTTCACTGGCAGGAAGTCGGTAGATTTCCTTGAACTTGGATTCGGATTCTGCACTGGGAGGCACTAGATCTCTGAAATTCGCTGCATAAAAACATCAGGATATAAGTCCGGAATACAGTTTGAAGATATAATTGGGGATATTCCTAAAACCCTAAATCCTACCCTTGGTTAACCATTTAACCGGTAGATCGAAACCCTTATCAATAGAGTCTCTTTTTACGAAAAAGAATTTTCGTCGCCATCGATCCTCGTTCTTGGTGGCTTTAAGAACCAAAGGGTTCTTGGAGGTAGAAAACAGGAGAAAACGGTGATTGCCGTGGGATCTCAACCGGTATGCTATAGGGAGGTCCTCAACAAGTAGGTCAGGAAAAGGACGAGATTTGATTTGATCCAGCACTATTAAAACTCGCCAAACCATTGGCATAATCTGGGCATAGCTAAGGCCGGTGAGTTCAAAAAAGCAAGAGATAAAGGGTGGAAATGGGTACCGGAGTCCAAGAGAGAAGGGGTAGGCGAAGAAACAAACCCACTCATCGGATAACGCGTCTGATCGGGCTTCCCGATCAAAAGGGCGAAAGACTGTTCCGGTGGGGAAGGCGCCGGAATCTTTAAGAGCAGCGATGTCGGCATTGTTGAAGCAGCAGATCTCCTTTGCTGGATCAACAATGAAATTTTGACTTACGAGGCTTGAGGCCGGTCTGTCTGATTGGGATCTTGTTCGTGATGCCATGAAAGGTGTTGAGCAAACTGAAAGAAATTCAAGAAAGAAGGATAGAGGATAGAGAGAAAAGTGATTACCTGAAAATCGCTTGAAGAAAGATAAAAAGAAGCAGAAATGATTTGGCTAAATATAGGCTGAATATAGGAGGTAAAGAGTAAATGTTGCATTGAAAACGGCACGCTGTCATTTCAACCATCGTTTCATTTTAATTGCCTCGATCGACGAGAAAAGGTTTTGAAATATATCCGTTGGATTGGTATACCAACCGATATATTTGGGGACAATTGTTATGGGTCATTTTCTGAGTATACATATCCTGACTAATATCCCGCTTTTAATTGTTTGTTTGTGACCAGGATACTGGACGGGGATATTGCTAACATCTTGGGCGATATCCTAAGTTTGAGTGAATTAAACACGTGCAGGTTAATGGCTGTAAGTTACTAACGGTCATCAGGACTTCTTCTCCTCAAGACTCGGGCGTATTTGTTATAAGGAAGCCGTTGAACCCGAAAGACTTGGTCCTCAACGTTCGAATGGGAATATTCGCTGGATCCCGGAAGTTTAGGATAGTTTGTTACATTATCTTTACTATAAATAGATGGGGGCGGATCAGTTTAAGGCACACAATTTACACTGACACTATCGAACACTTTCACTCTCTAGCTCATTGCAAACACCACACTTGTATTCAAATTTCATTGTAACACATAGTCGATCCGCACCACATCCTGCACTGTATCCTGATATTTGAAGCACTAGAAGAACAAGGCAGCTGCGATTGTCAGCTCCCGAGGTTTTATGCCGGCGATCTAGATTGATCAAGGGCTTTCCTCGTATATCACGTGTCCACCTTTACATTTTTGCTCATTGTTTGATCACAGATGCAGCTCTATATCCTGAGCCGTATCCTGAAGCTGTTTTCATATCTAATTTTGTCAACACATTTTTCACACATATTTCTAGCACACTACCTCACTTAACTAATTTGATCACTAAATTGCTTAGGTAATTTTTGACCAAAACACAAGTGTTGTGTGTAGTGTTTGCGATGAACTAGAGAGAAAGTGTTTGAAAGTGTGTAAAATTGCGTGACTTAATCTGATCCGGCCCCATCTATTTATAGTAAAACTAATGTAACTAACTATCCTACATAACCGGGATCCAACGAATATTCCTTAGTTGAACGTTGGAGACCTGGTCTTTCGGGCTCAACGTCTCTCCTTTAACAAATACGCCCGAGTCTTGAGGAAATGGAGTCCACTTGACCGTTGGCAAGTCCCAGTCTTCAACCTGAACGTGATTAATTCGATATACCCCAGGATATCACCCAGGATATTAGCAATGTCCTCGTCCAGTATCCTGATCACAGATAAACAATGAAAAGCAGGATATTAGTCAGCATGCATACTCAGAAAATGAGCCATAACATCTTTCTTCACGGTAGGCCAATAGTATCCTGTCCTAAGGATCCTTGAGAATGGTGCTCTACCCCCAGTGTGGTTTCCACAATCTCCTTCATGGAAATCCTTCAGGACTTCTTGGATTTCAGGATCCTCGATGCACCTTAGATATGGACTTGCAAGAGATAGTTTATATAACATGTTATTTAGTATTGTAAATTGAGATTCCTTGACTTTGAAAGCTCTGGGATTTTCCCCTGTAGGAATCTCTCCATGTTGTATATATCTTAGGATTGGAAGGATCCAGGATCCTGAATGTGACTGTGCACCATCACTAGGTATGATTGCAGAATCCTTCATTATTTCCATAGCTGTATGATCCTCAATAGCAGGATTCAAGATATGGATAATGGGATTTTTAATATCCTCTGGAATCTTCAATGATGATCCAAGGTTGGCTAAAGCATCAGCTTCTGCATTTTCTTCCCTGGGTACCTGTGTCAAACTAAAAGAAGCAAAACAGTCTGCCAATTTCTTGACTATCTCTAGATATTTGATTAGTCTTTCACCTTTAACAACATAAGAACCATTAATGTGGTTAGTGATTAATAAAGAATCTACATGTACCTCAAGATACCTGATCCTCATATGCTTGGCAATTTGCAAACCAGCTATTAAGGCTTCATATTCAGCCTCATTGTTAGTAGTTTGAAACTCACAAGCAATTGAGTGGGGTATTATGTCCCCCTGTGGCGATTTTAGTAGTATGCCTAGTCTAGTTCCTTTGACATTAGAGGCTCCATCTGTGAAGAGTATCCAAGGATCCTTAGTCTCTTCAAGTTGTTGAACTTCCAATTCAGCTTCCCTTTGTAGATCACTACTGAAATCAGCCACAAAGTCAGCCAAGGCCTGAGATTTAATGGCAGTTCTTGGTTCATATCTGATATCATAGGCACTAAGCTTGACTGCCCATTTTGCCATCCTTCCTGACATTTCAGGTTTCCTGAGAACATTCTTAATTGGAAAGTTAGTTTTAACAATAATAGCATGTGTTTCAAAATAATGGCGTAGTTTAGTAGATGCCATAATTAAAGCAAGGATAAGTTTTTCTAAATGAGAATAGCTGGATTCAACATCAAGCAAACTTTTACTTACATAATATACAGGATGTTGTGTACCTTCATTATCCTTAACAAGGACTGCACTTACTGCCTTAGAAGAGACTGCCAAATATAAGGATAATATATCCCCTTTTTCTGGTTTCATTAATGCTGGGGCTGAGGATAGGTAATCCTTGAGGGCCTTGAGAGCATTCTTATGCTTTTTAGTCCACTCAAACTTCTTGTTCTTTCTTAGAATGTCATAGAATTCCTTGCATTTCTCTGATGACTTTGAGATGAACCTGTTCAAGGCTGCGATCCTTCCTGTCAATCTTTGTACATCCTTGGCATTAGCAGGAGACTTGATATTCATAATTGCCTTGATTTGCTCTAGACTTGCCTCTATCCCTCTTTTTGTCACCATGTACCCTAGAAACTTGCCAGCTTTCACACCAAAGTGGCACTTGGAAGGATTCAATTTCATATTGTATTTATCAAGGATATCAAATGCTTCCTCTAAATCTCTAAGGTGATCCTCAGCTTTCTTAGACTTAACCACCATGTCATCAATATAGACTTCCATTGTGTGTCCAATTTATTCTTTAAATATCATATTAACTAGCCTTTGGTAGGTAGCACCTGCATTTCTTAGTCCAAAGGGCATAGCAATATAACAATAGATACCAGTAGGGGTCATAAAGGTTGTATCCTCTTGATCAGATGGTTCCATCTGAATTTGTTGGAATCCAGATGGAGCATCCATGAAAGTCAACAACTCATGACCCGCAGTAACATCCACCATGGAGTCAATGTGGTGTAATGGGAAAGGATCCTTGGGACATGCCTTGTTTAAATCAGTGAAATCGACACATACCCTCCACTTTCCATTTTTCTTTTGAAAAACAACCACATTGGCTAGCCATCTTGGATACTTAACCTCTCTAATCATACCTGCTCTGAGTAGTTTATCTACCCCCTCCTGGATGATGGCATTCCTCTCAGGTGCAAACTTTCTCCTTTTTTGATGTATAGGTTGAATGACCTGTCAATGCCAAGTTTATGAGCAATAATGTCTTTAGAAATACCTGTCATGTCCTCATGCTTCCAGGCAAAGGTAGCTTTTCTTCTCTTCAGAAAGGATACTAGATCCTGTTCAATATTGTTGAGGATCCCGGATCCTATAAAAACTTTGGATTCAGGATCCTGATGATCCACCAGGATATCTTTGACATCTTGTTCTCTTGCCTCCAGGACATCTCTTGGAGGGTACTTTAATTGCTATTGCTCCCTAGGTCTTGAGGCTGGTTTCATTGATGAAGTGTAACAATTTTTAGCTTCCTGTTGATCACTTTCTATCTTCACTACACCCCATGGAGTAGGGAGTTTGACACATTGATGATATGTAGATGGAACTGCTTTCATGTCATGTATCCATGGCCTGCCAAGGATAACATTGCAACATGATAAGCAATCTATAACACAAAATTTCTGAAAAGAATTAACTCCCTCTATGTAAATGGGAAGTTTAATGTCCCCCAATGTGTTCTTGGTTTCTCCACTGAATCCCACAAGAACTGATGATCTTGGGATAATTTCTGATTCAGGGATATTCATCTTTTTGAGGACATCAAGTTGACTGATTTTCACTGAACTTCCTCCATCTATGAGAATCCTACGAACAAAATTGTTAGATATAAACAAAGTAATAACAAGACCGTCATGATGAGGATCCTGAATATCTACACGATCATCCTCATCAAAGGATATAACTTTCTCCTGTGTAAGGATCGATGTTCGAATGGGTCTGTCCCTATTATCCATCTTCGTTTCTTTAGCATGCCTCTTTGCTGCTGAAAATGAAGTGCCACATATTTCTGATCCTCCAGATATGAAGTTGATAATTTGTGCATCAGCAGGAGGAGCTGGAGCTCTTTCTGGGACCTTTTCAGGATCCTGGATCCTTGACTTTTTCCTTCCCAACAGCTCCTTCAAATGCCCTTTGCTTAACAAATAACCAATCTCTTTCTTGAGTGCTATGCATTCATCAGTGAGATGACCGAAATCTTCATGATAAGCACACCATTTGGATTTGTCTTTTGTGGCAGCTGGCTTATCATTCTTTCTGGGCCATCTTGTTGTTTCACCTAGATTCTGCATTGCAAGGATTAGTTCATTATTATCAACAGCAAAGCAATATTCAGAAATGGGTGGATAATCTTCATCATCCTCCTTTTGCTCCACTGCATGCACATTTTGATTATCAGACTTGTTGTATGATTTAGATTTGTTGTTCCTGAAATAGGATCCTTGCTTTTCCTACTTTGAGGATCCTGCCAGTCTTTCTTGGATCCTTTTATCATCCTCTAATCGGATGAATCTAAGGGCCCTGGTTCTTACTTCATCAAGGTTCCTGTAAGGGGTCATGACAAGATCATCATAGAACTGTGAATCCTTAAATAAACCCATTTTGAAGGCTTCTACAACCGTAGCTATATCCAGGTTAGGAATTTCTAAGGATTCTCTACTGAATTTAGTGATATAATCTCTAAGTGATTCATTTTGACCTTGTGTTAATCGTTCAAATCTTCTACTACATGAGAATTGGCTATTAAACAAATTAATTAAGTTAGCAAATGAAGTAATAGAGTAAGGGGGAAGACTTAGCCGCCATTTAAGAGCTGATCCTATCAATGTGGATCCAAAACCCTTGCATAGACATGCTTCTTTCAACTTTTCAGGAATGGGGTTGATCTCCATTCTCTCCCTGTATTGAGCTACATGCTCTTCTGGATCGGTTGAGCCATCATACAACTTCATGTTTGGTGTTTGAAACCTCTTTGGTATCTCTGCATCACAAATAGGTGGTGCAAATCTAGATATCCTATGTCTCCCATCTGGAATTTTAGGAATGGGTTTAACCACTCCTGGAACACTGGATATCATATCCTTTAGCTTTTGTAACTCTCTAGCCATAGCTTAGTTGATTCCTGTATCCTGCACAAAGCCATGGTTAGTATTATAAGTAGTATTTAAAGTGTTACCTCCTGATGGATTCAAGGGTGGAATTTCTGATGTAAATCCACATTGATGTGATTCTGGCACGATTGAGGGACCAGATGAAGCAATAGTTTGCATAGGGATAAAGTCTCCCAAGTGAATCTCTGAACTTCTAGGTTGTACACTCCTTAAGGATCCTTGATCCTGAAAGATGTTGGATCCTTGATACACCGAAGCTGGGGGTCTTGGAGGATAATCCATGAATCCGTGAACCTGAGATGAGGATCCTTGAACCTGAGAGGATGATCCTTGACCCTGAGATGAGGATCCTTGAACCGTCTGCATTCCCATATATCCTCCAGAACTAAAGAAGGATCCTTAATGCTGGAAGGAGGATCCTTGAGGCTGAAGAGAGGATCCTGAAGGCTGAAAGTAGGATCCTTGAGCCTGAGTTATTGCCGATGATCCATAGCGTATACTCGATAATCCACCATGGTGTTGAGTGCCTGATGATGTGGAGTGCTGGGCTGTTATGGCTGGAGAATCAAAATTCAGTGATCTGGGTATCAATGGAGAGTGATCCTCCGCTGATCTCTTTAATTTCTTGATTTCATCAATCTCTCGAAGGATCCTGTCCTGCTGCTGCATGTAATCTTTCATCTGCAAAATCAAAGAATAAAGATCATTGTTAGTAGGACCAGAAGAAGCAACAATAGTTGGTTTTGAGAAAACAGGGGTTTGTTTCTTCGGAGCATTCTCAGCATTCTTCTGGGATCCAGAAGGTGCAAGAGGCAAAGGTGGAATGCCCTGTGAAGAGGTGATCGCCGGCATGGAACTTGAAGTGTTCTTCGCTTGTGAAGCCATGTAGTTGCAGACAATGAAGAGAAATGAATGAAATGAACAAAATTTCTCAGAATTGAAGCACCAATTGCCCCACGGTGGGCGCCAAACTGTTTTGGTCAAAAAATCACACAAGGATAATGCAACCAAATTCGATTTTGTGAGGTGATGCTTGGTTATATGATCAAATGTATGAACATTGAAAGAATGAATTGAATGTTGAACACGAGGATTTATACGAGGAAAAATCCCTTGATCAATGAATGATCTCTGGCACAAAAACCTCGGTTGATGGAAACTACCGATCACCAACTATATTAAACAAACAATGTTTACAAATCGGGATGATAACAAGCTTGGTACAAGGATCACTGGTGTGCAAAAAGTGTGTAATCGCCGAGAGTTGTTTAGAGCTCAAGTGTAATGTGTTGCTAATAATTCTTATGTCTAAACAAGCTTTGTTATCCCCATTTAAAAATAGAAATCAACTAACTAACTAACAATCCGAAAAAGGTGCAAGCTCCCCACGATCACCATAACGGTCGAAGAACTTATGCACGTGCAGAATCATGAAGCATATTCCCCTAGAATCTCGGTTGAACAAGTCCTATTCGAATACTCCTGCAAAACAAATTCAAATACAATGGAAACAATTGTTAATGTTAGGATAATAACGAGGATCCTGGATCCTTAGTCCTGCAACGTCTTCTAAGGATCCTTAATTCAAACTGAACTGAGGATCCGTGATCCTGGCTGCACTTGAGGATCCGTGATCCATATGCTTAGAAATTCTATCCCTAACACTACCTACCAAAGGCTAGTTAATATGTTGTTTAAAGAACAAATTGGACTCACAATGGAAGTCTATATTGATGACATGGTGGTTAAGTCCAAGAGAGCTGAGGATCACCTTAGAGACTTGGAAGAAGCATATGATATCCTTGATAAATTCAATATGAAATTGAATCCTTCCAAGTGCCACTTTGGTGTAAAAGCTGGCAAGTTCCTAGGTTATATGGTGACAAAAAGAGGGATAAAGGTGAGTCCAGAGCAAATCAAGGCGATTGTGAATATTAAGTCTCCTGCCAATGCTAAGGATGTGCAAAGATTGACAGGAAGGATCATCAGAGAAATGCAAGGAATTCTATGACATTCTGAGAAAGAACAAGAAGTTTGAGTGGACTGAAAATCATGAGAATGCTCTCAATGCCCTTAAGGATTACCTATCCTCAGCTCCAGCCTAAATGAAACCAGAAAAAGGGGATATATTATTCGTAAACTTGGCAGTTTCTTCTAAGGAGCTAAGTGCAGTCCTTGTAAAGGATCATGAAGGTACCCAACATCCTGTGTATTATGTAAGTAAAATTTTACTTGATACTGAATCCAGGTATTCACATTTAGAAAAAACTTATCCTTGCTTTGATCATGGCATCTACCAAATTACGCCATTATTTTGAAACTCATGCTATTATTGTTAAGACTAACTTTCCAATTAAGAATGTTCTCAGGAAACCTGAAATGTCAGGAAGGATGGCAAAGTGGGCAGTCAAACTTAGTGCTTATGATATCAGATATGAACCAAGAACTGCCATTAAATCTCAAGCCTTAGCTGACTTTGTGGCTGATTTCAGTAGTGATCTACAAAGGGAAGCTGAATTGGAAGTTCAACAACTGGAAGAAACCAAGGATACTTGGATACTCTTCACAGATGGGGCTTCAAATGTCGAAGGAACTGCACTAGGAATACTACTAAAATCGCCATTGGGGGACATAATACCCCACTCAATTGCTTATGAGTTTCAAACTACTAATAATGAGGCTGAGTATGAAGCCTTAATGTTTTGGTCAAAAATCAAGCAATGATAATGCAACCAAACTTTCTGTTGTGAGGTGTGATGCTTGAATCAATGAACAATGTGAAGGATCACTCAGAAATGTAATAAACAAGTGACACAAAGATTTATACGAGGAAAAAGCCCTTGATCAATGAATGATCCCCGGCATAAAAAACCTCGGGTGATGGAAACTACCGATCACCAACTCAGATTAAACAAGAAATGTATTACAACTTCGGATGATAGCGAGCTAGTTACATGGATCACTATAGTGTAATGTGCAAAAAAGTGTGTAATCGCCAAGTGAATTGTCGAGAGCTGGTGAGAGCAGTGGCGAGTGTGTGTGTTAAGCTAAAATCAGCCAAGTGTTCTAATTTAGCTCGCTATCCCCTTTAAAAATGGAAAATATCTAAGCTAACAAACTTTCCGCATTTTGTGCAAGTCCTCCACGACCTCCATAACGTCCATTTCAGCCATGCACGTGCGGAATAAATATGGAATATGCTCCAGGAATCTCGCCAAGACCAAGTCCAAGCTCGTACTCCTGCAAAACAACTTCACATTCAAAGTAGACAATCGTTAGTATAAGGATCCTGATGATGATCCATGATCCTGATCCTATAATACTTTCTGAGGATCACTAATTCTGACAGAATTGAGGATCACTAAACCCAACAGTAAATGAGGATCACTAATAATTCAAAAATCCTCCCCTAACAATTGCCCCCAAAATATAAGGAGTAATATGTAAAATAACGAGTTATATTTTCTCGTTCTTATCCATAACCAACTAACGGATATATAGCCATTGTAATCGAACTATCCGTTGCCATCCTGACGTCACTGAAGTGACTACCCTGCAAGATCATCATTATAAATTGAAGTTAGAGATAAGGGTCAGAGAGCATTTAAATTCGTGCGTTTCCTCCTTTAAATCCTCATTCGAAGATCCGATCAGGTAATTCTCTCTCCTTTCTCTCTTCATCTTCTTTTTATGTTCCTTTTTTCCTCATCTTTATCTGCAATCAAGATGATCTTGAGATCTTCGCCGGCTAAGGATCACCGTAAGGACAGTCCCCTGAAGTCCCAAGAGATCATCAAAGATTCTGCGAAAGAAAGATGCTGCTTTACCGATCCACAGATAGACAGAATCCGCCATTGCTTCCCGGCGAACACCGTTTTCAAACCATTTGACCCCACCGTTCTAAGTGACTATATTTCTGAAACTTGGGTAGCCTTTCCGGTCACACCATTTACAATAGTGTTAGGGGAGGATTTTCTAACAATTAGTGATCCTTATTCGTTATCCTAATTAGTGATCCTTACTTCTGTGACAGGTGGTGATCCTCAGAAGAGCTTCAGGATCAGGATCATGGATCAGTTTAAGGATCCTCGTACTGACGATTGTTTGTTTATATTTTGTACTAACTCGCAGGTATAACAAGCTTGACCAAGTCTTGGCGACATTCCTGGAGAATATTCCCAAGCTATTCTGCACGTGCTTAGCCAAAAACGGACGTTGTGGAGAACGTGGGGGCTTGGCACAAAAGTCGGATAGTTAGTTTGGTAGTTAAATTTCTATTTTAAAGGGGTAACGAGCTAGTAGAAAAAAAAAACTTAGTCATTTTGACAGCTACACACACTCATATACTCGCACACTCGAAGCTCTCGACGAACATTCATTCGTTTTCACTCACATTTACACATTTACACATTTCACGATAGTGATCCTGTACCTAGCTCGTTACTATCCGAAGTTGTAAACATTTATTCATTTATTTGAGCTTGGTGATCGGTAGTTTCCATCACCCGGGGTTTTTTGTGCCGGAGATCAACTCTTGATCAAGGGCTTTTTCCCCGTATAAATCCCTGTGTTGTTTGTGCAATTTACATTGAAGTGATCCTCATCGCTGTTACACATTTCAAGCATCATACCCCATAACATAGAGTTTGGTTGCAATATCCTCAACAGATTTTTTGACCAAAACAGTTTGGCGCCCACCGTGGGGCAATTGGTGCTTTGTCCTTAGAAGAATACGCATTTCTGTGCTCATTCCAGTTCACTACAGCCAAGCAAATGGTTTCCTCGGCGAAGAATGCTTCAAACTTGATGCCCTCATTCAGTTCTTCACAAGGCGTTCCTCCTTTGCCTCCACCACCTTCTGGATCCCAGAAGAACACTGAGAATCCTGCGAAGAAACCAACTCCCATTTTCTCAAAACCACCTACTTCTTCTGTTTCAACTAATCCTACTACTAATGATCTCTATGCCTTGATTTTGCAGATGAGGAATCATGCACAAGAGCAGGATAAGACCAACGAAAGGATCCTCCGGGAGATTGACGAAATTAAGAAACAGAAGAAAACGGCAGATGATCGTTCCCCACTGATACCCAGATCTTTGAATTTTGATACTCCAGTGATTACTTCTCAGCCATCAGTGGTTCCAGACATTCAATATGTGGGTGGACCAAAAGGAGTGCACTATGGAACAACAACAATGACCCAGGCATCAGGTTCATATTTCCAGCCAGCGGGATCCTATCCTCAGCATATGGGATCCCTCACGAGTTCAGGAGGATATTCAGGATTGCAGCAGGTTCAAGGATCCTCCTTTGTTCCAGGATCATCCCAGGTTTAAGGATCCTCCTTTGTTCCAGGATCGTCCCAGGTTCAAGGATCCTCCTTTGTTCCAGGATCATCCCAGGTTCAAGGATCCTCCTTTGTTCCAGGATCATCCCAGGTTCAAGGGTCCTCCTTTGTTCCAGGATCGTCCCAGGTTCAAGGATCCTCCTTTGTTCCAGGATCATCCCAGGTTCAAGGATCCTCCTTTGTTCCAGGATCATCCCTAGTTCAAGGATCCTCCTTCGTTCCAGGATCGTCTCAATTTCAGGGATCCTTCCAGATGCCAGGATCCTTGAGGAGTTTGCAAACAGGAAGTTCAGATGTCCATCAGGGAGATTTTATTCCAATGCAGACCAATGCTTCTACTGGTCCCTCGATCATTCCAGAGCCTTAACAATATGGATTAACATCCAATCTTCTTAATCTGAATCCAATGGGAGGTAACACTTTTAATAATTCTTATACTACTAACCATGGTCTTATGCAGGATCCAGGTATCAATCATGCCATGGCCAGAGAATTGCAAAAGTTAAAGGATATGATATCAAGTGTTCCAGGAGTGGTCAAACCTATCCCAGAGATTGCAGATGGGAGCCACAAGATATCTCGTTTTGCACCACCAATCTGTGATGCTGAGATACCCAAGAGATTCCATGTGCCAACAATGAAGCTGTATGATGGTTCGACAGATCCTGAGGAACACATAGCACAATACAGGGAGAGGATGGAGATCAATCCAATTCCAGAAAGGTTAAAGGAAGCATGCCTGTGCAAGGGATTCGGATCCACTCTTACTGGATCAGCTCTCAAATGGCTGCTAAGTCTTCCTCCCTATTCTATTACCTCATTTGCTAACCTAGTTAACTTGTTTAATAATCAATTTTCTTGTAGTAGAAAATTTGAAAGATTAACTAGTGATCTATATAGGATAACACAGGGTCATAATGAATCATTAAGGGATTACATTACCAAATTCAGTAAAGAATCCTTAGACATTCCCAACTTAGATATAGCCACGGCTGTTGAGGCCTTCAAAATGGGATTGCTTAGGGATTCATTGTTCTATGATGATCTTGTTATGACACCATGCAGGAACTTAGATGAGGTAAGAACACGAGCACTTAGGTTCATCCGGCTAGAGGACGATAAGAGGATCCAGGAGAGGTTAGCAGGATCCTCAAAGCAGGATAAGCAAGGATCCTCATTCAGGAACAACAAGTTCAAATCTTATAACAGATCTGATAACCAGAACGTGCATTCTGTTGATCAAGAAGAGGATGATGAAGATTATCCTCCCATTTCTGAATATTGCTTTTGTGTTGATAACAATGAATTAATCCTTGCTATGCAGAACCTAGGTGATAAAGCTAGATGGCCGAGAAAAAATGATAGGCCAGCTGCAACTAAGGACAAATCTAAGTGGTGTGCATATCATGAAGATTTTGGGCATCTCACAGAAGAATGCATTGCACTAAGAAAGGAAATTGGATACTTGTTGAGCAAAGGGCATTTAAAGGAATTGTTGGGAAGAAAAAAGTCAAGAACTTAGGATCCTGAAAGGATCCCTGAGAAGGCTCCAGCCCCTCCAGCAGATGCACAAGTGATAAACTTTATTTCTGGAGGATCAGACATCTGTGGCACATCCTTCTCAGCAGCTAAAAGGCATGCAAAGGAAACTAAAATGGATAATGGAGAAAGACCAGTTCGAACATCAAGTGTCTCCGAAGGAAAAGTCATAACCTTTGATGAGGATGATCGTGTTGATATCCAGGATCCTCATCACGATGGTTTAGTTATTACTCTTTTCATTTCTAACCATTTTGTTCGCAGGATCCTTATAGACGGAGGGAGTTCAGTGAACATTATCCAGCTTGATGTTCTAAAGAAGATGGGTATTCCTGAATCAGACATCATACCAAGATCCTCCGTGCTCGTGGGATTTAGTGGCGAAACCAAGAATACCCTGGGGGACATTAAACTCCCAATATACATTGAAGGCCTACACTCTTATCAAAAATTTTGTGTTATTGACTGTTTATCTTGTTGTAATGTTATCCTTGGCAGGCCTTGGATACGCGATATGAAAGCAGTCCCATCTACCTACCATCAATGTGTGAAGCTCCCTAGTCCTTGGGGAATAGTGAAGATTGATAGTGATCAGCAGGAGGCTAAGAATTGCTACACTTCATCGATGAAACCAGCCTCGAAGTCAAGGGAGCAATAGCAATCAAAGTATCCTCCAAGGGATGTCTTGGAGGCAAGAGAGCAGGATGTGGTAGAAATCCTCATGGATCCTGATGATCCTGAATCCAAAATCTATATCGGATCAGGGATCCTTGGCGAAATGAAAGAAGACCTCGTATCCTTCCTCAAAAGGAGAAAGACTACCTTTGCATGGAAACACGAAGATATGACTGGTATATCCAAAGATGTTATCACTCACAAACTCGGCATCGATAGATCCTTCAAACCAATCCATCAAAGGAGAAGGAAATTTGCACCGGAAAGGAATGCCATTATCCAGGAAGAGGTAGAGAAATTGCTCCGGGCAGGTATGATTAGAGAGGTCAAGTATCCAAGATGGTTGGCCAATGTGGTTGTTGTTCAAAAGAAAAACGGAAAGTGGAGGGTATGTGTCGATTTTACCGATTTAAATAAGGCATGTCCCAAGGATCCTTTCCCATTACCCCACATTGACTCCATGGTGGATGCAACTGCGGGTCATGAACTGTTAACTTTTATGGATGCTTCATCTGGATTCCAACAAATCCAAATGGAACCATCCGACCAAGAGGATACAACCTTCATGACTCCAACTGGTATATACTGCTATATTGCTATGCCGTTCGGATTAAGAAATGCAGGTGCAACGTACCAAAGGCTGGTGAATATGATGTTCAAGGATCAGATTGGACAAACTATGGAGGTTTACATAGATGATATGGTGGTAAAATCCTTAAAAGCTGAGGATCACCTAAGAGACTTGGAGGAAGCATTCGATATCCTTGACAAATATAATATGAAACTTAATCCTTCAAAATGTCACTTTGGTGTTAAAGCAGGTAAATTCTTAGGATATATGGTGACAAAGAGAGGCATTGAAGCTAGCCCGGAACAGATCAAAGCAATAGTGAACATCAAATCCCCGGCCAATGCTAAGGATGTTCAAAGGCTAACAGGCAGGATAGCAGCTTTGAACAGATTTATATCCAAATCCTCGGAGAAGTGCAAAGAATTCTATGATATCCTAAGGAAGAACAAGAAATTTGAGTGGACTGAGAAGCATGAAAATGCTTTAAGAGCCCTCAAAGATTACCTATCCTCAGCCCCAGCCTTGATGAAGCCGGAAAAAGGCGATGTGCTATCCTTGTATCCTGCAGTATCCTCAAAAGCAGTAAGTGCGGTCCTTGTTAAGGATCATGAAGGTACACAACATCCTGTCTATTATGTAAGTAAGAGTTTACTTGATGCCGAATCCAGGTATTCACACCTTGAAAAGCTTATTCTTGCATTAATTATGGCATCTACTAAGTTAAGACATTATTTTGAAACTCATGTTATCATAGTTAAAACTAATTTTCCAATTAAGAATGTCCTCAGGAAACCAGAGATGTCAGGAAGGATGGCTAAGTGGGCAGTGAAGCTAAGTGCATATGATATAAGATATGAGCCTAGGACAGCCATCAAATCCCAAGCACTAGCTGACTTTGTGGCAGATTTCAGTAGTGATTTACAAGAAGAAGCTGAGTTAGAAGTCCAGCAGCTAGAAGAGACCAAGGATCCTTGGATACTCTACACTGATGGATCCTCAAATGTCAAAGGCACAGGGCTTGGAATACAACTAAAATCGCCACAGGGGGACATAATACCCCACTCTATAGCTTGTGAGTTCCAAACCACTAACAATGAGGCTGAATATGAAGCCTTAATTGCTGGCTTGCAAATTGCAAAGCATATGGGGATCAGGTATCTTGAGGTACATGTAGATTCATTGTTAATTACAAACCACTTTAATGGATCCTATGCTGTTAAAGGTGAAAAGCTAACCAAATATTTGGAGATAGTCAAAAGTTTGGCACTCTCTTTTGTTTCCTTTAGTTTGTCACAGGTACTAAGGGAAGAAAATACAGAAGCTGATGCACTGGCTAATTTAGGATCATCCTTGAAGATCCCGGAGGATATCAGAATCCCTATTATCCATATCCTGACCCCGGCTATTGAGGATCAGGTGGCTATGGAGATAGGAAGTGATTCTGCAATGATCCCTAGTGAGGATACTCAATCCCATTCAGGATCAGGATCATGGATCTCACCAATTATGAGATACTTACAACATGGAGAGATTCCTACAGGAGAAAACCCTAGGGCTTTCAAATCTAAGGTATCTCAATTCACAATTTTAAATAATATGTTGTATAGACGATCTCTTGCAGGACCATACTTGAGATGCATTGAGGATCCGGAAATCCAAGAAGTTTTAAAAGACTTCCATGAAGGAGATTGTGGAAACCACACTGGGGGCAGGGCATTATTCTCAAGGATCCTGAGGACAGGATACTACTGGCCAACCATGAAGAGAGATGCTGTATTGCATCCTATATCCTCCTCTTGGCCATTTATGAGATGGGGGATGGATATAGTTGGTAAGCTCCCTAAGGCACCTGGTGGAAAAGTATTCATGCTTGCTGTTAGGGGAGGATTTTCTAACAATTAGTGATCCTTATTCGTTATCCTAATTAGTGATCCTTACTTCTGTGACAGGTGGTGATCCTCAGAAGAGCTTCAGGATCAGGATCATGGATCACTTTAAGGATCCTCGTACTGACGATTGTTTGTTTATATTTTGTACTACCTCGCAGGTATAACAAGCTTGACCAAGTCTTGGCGACATTCCTGGAGAATATTCCCAAGCTATTCTGCACGTGCTTAGCCAAAAATGGACGTTGTGGAGAACGTGGTGGCTTGGCACAAAAGTCGGATAGTTAGTTTGGTAGTTAAATTTCTATTTTAAAGGGGTAACGAGCTAGTAGAAAAAACACTTAGTCATTTCTGAGCTACACACACTCACATACTCGCACACTCAAAGCTCTCGACGAACATTTATTCGTTTTCACTCACACTTATACGTTATATTCTAGTGATCCTTGTACCTAGCTCGTTACTATCCGAAGTTGTAAACATTAATTGATTTATTTGAGCTTGGTGATCGGTAGTTTCCATCACCCGGGGTTTTTTATGCCGGAGATCAACTCTTGATCAAGGGCTTTTTCCCCGTATAAATCCTTGTGTTGTTTGTGCAATTTACATTGAAGTGATCCTCATCGCTGTTACACATTTTAAGCATCATTCCCCAAAACAAAGAGTTTGGTTGCAATATCCTCATCAGATTTTTTGACCAAAACAGTTTGGCGCCCACCGTGGGGCAATTGGTGCTTTGTCCTTAGAAGAATACGCATTTCTGTGATCATTCCGGTTCACTACAACCAAGCAAATGGCTTCCTCGGCGAAGAATGCTTCAAATTTGATGCCCTCATCCACTTCTTCACAAGGAGTCCCTCCTTTGCCTCCACCACCTTCTGGATCCCAGAAGAATACTGAGAATGCTACGAAGAAACCAACTCCCATTTTCTCAAAACCTCCAACTTCTTCTGCTTCTTACACTCCCACTACTAGTGACATGTTTACTTTGATTTTGCAGATGAAGGACCAGATACAGCAACAGGATAAGACCAATGAGAGGATTCTCAAAGAAATCGGAGATCTCAGGAAACAAAAGACAACGGCAGAGGATCATTCCCCACTGGTGCGAAAATCCTTGAATTTTGATACTCCAGTGATTACATCTCAGCCATCAGTGGTTCCAGACATTCAATATGTGGGTGGACCAAAAGGAGTGCACTATGGAACAACAACAATGACCCAGGCATCAGGTTCATATTTCCAGCCAGCGGGATCCTATCCTCAGCATATGGGATCCCTCACGAATTCAGGAGGATATTCAGGATTGCAGCAGGTTCAAGGATCCTCCTTTGTTCCAGGATCATCCCAGATTCAAGGATCCTCCTTTGTTCCAGGATCATCCCAGATTCAAGGATCCTCCTTTGTTCCAGGATCATCCCAGGTTCAAGGATCCTCCTTTGTTCCAGGATCGTCCCAGGTTCAAGGATCCTCCTTTGTTCCAGGATCATCCCAGGTTCAAGGATCCTCCTTTGTTCCAGGATCATCCCAGGTTCAAGGATCCTCCTTTGTTCCAGGATCATCCCAGGTTCAAGGATCCTCCTTCGTTCCAGGATCGTCTCAATTTCAGGGATCCTTCCAGATGCCAGGATCCTTGAGGAGTTTGCAAACAGGAAGTTCAGATGTCCATCAGGGAGATTTTATTCCAATGCAGACCAATGCTTCTACTGGTCCCTCGATCATTCCAGAGCCTTAACAATATGGATTAACATCCAATCTTCTTAATCTGAATCCAATGGGAGGTAACACTTTTAATAATTCTTATACTACTAACCATGGTCTTATGCAGGATCCAGGTATCAATCATGCCATGGCCAGAGAATTGCAAAAGTTAAAGGATATGATATCAAGTGTTCCAGGAGTGGTCAAACCTATCCCAGAGATTGCAGATGGGAGCCACAAGATATCTCGTTTTGCACCACCAATCTGTGATGCTGAGATACCCAAGAGATTCCATGTGCCGACAATGAAGCTGTATGATGGTTCGACAGATCCTGAGGAACACATAGCACAATACAGGGAGAGGATGGAGATCAATCCAATTCCAGAAAGGTTAAAGGAAGAATGCCTGTGCAAGGGATTCGGATCCACTCTTACTGGATCAGCTCTCAAATGGCTGCTAAGTCTTCCTCCCTATTCTATTACCTCATTTGCTAACCTAGTTAACTTGTTTAATAATCAATTTTCTTGTAGTAGAAAATTTGAAAGATTAACTAGTGATCTATATAGGATAACACAGGGTCATAATGAATCATTAAGGGATTACATTACCAAATTCAGTAAAGAATCCTTAGACATTCCCAACTTAGATATAGCCACGGCTGTTGAGGCCTTCAAAATGGGATTGCTTAGGGATTCATTGTTCTATGATGATCTTGTTATGACACCATGCAGGAACTTAGATGAGGTAAGAACACGAGCACTTAGGTTCATCCGGCTAGAGGACGATAAGAGGATCCAGGAGAGGTTAGCAGGATCCTCAAAGCAGGATAAGCAAGGATCCTCATTCAGGAACAACAAGTTCAAATCTTATAACAGATCTGATAACCAGAACGTGCATTCTGTTGATCAAGAAGAGGATGATGAAGATTATCCTCCCATTTCTGAATATTGCTTTTGTGTTGATAACAATGAATTAATCCTTGCTATGCAGAACCTAGGTGATAAAGCTAGATGGCCGAGAAAAAATGATAGGCCAGCTGCAACTAAGGACAAATCTAAGTGGTGTGCATATCATGAAGATTTTGGGCATCTCACAGAAGAATGCATTGCACTAAGAAAGGAAATTGGATACTTGTTGAGCAAAGGGCATTTAAAGGAATTGTTGGGAAGAAAAAAGTCAAGAACTCAGGATCCTGAAAGGATCCCTGAGAAGGCTCCAGCCCCTCCAGCAGATGCACAAGTGATAAACTTTATTTCTGGAGGATCAGACATCTGTGGCACATCCTTCTCAGCAGCTAAAAGGCATGCAAAGGAAACTAAAATGGATAATGGAGAAAGACCAGTTCGAACATCAAGTGTCTCCGAAGGAAAAGTCATAACCTTTGATGAGGATGATCGTGTTGATATCCAGGATCCTCATCACGATGGTTTAGTTATTACTCTTTTCATTTCTAACCATTTTGTTCGCAGGATCCTTATAGACGGAGGGAGTTCAGTGAACATTATCCAGCTTGATGTTCTAAAGAAGATGGGTATTCCTGAATCAGACATCATACCAAGATCCTCCGTGCTCGTGGGATTTAGTGGCGAAACCAAGAATACCCTGGGGGACATTAAACTCCCAATATACATTGAAGGCCTACACTCTTATCAAAAATTTTGTGTTATTGACTGTTTATCTTGTTGTAATGTTATCCTTGGCAGGCCTTGGATACGCGATATGAAAGCAGTCCCATCTACCTACCATCAATGTGTGAAGCTCCCTAGTCCTTGGGGAATAGTGAAGATTGATAGTGATCAGCAGGAGGCTAAGAATTGCTACACTTCATCGATGAAACCAGCCTCGAAGTCAAGGGAGCAATAGCAATCAAAGTATCCTCCAAGGGATGTCTTGGAGGCAAGAGAGCAGGATGTGGTAGAAATCCTCATGGATCCTGATGATCCTGAATCCAAAATCTATATCGGATCAGGGATCCTTGGCGAAATGAAAGAAGACCTCGTATCCTTCCTCAAAAGGAGAAAGACTACCTTTGCATGGAAACACGAAGATATGACTGGTATATCCAAAGATGTTATCACTCACAAACTCGGCATCGACAGATCCTTCAAACCAATCCATCAAAGGAGAAGGAAGTTTGCACCGGAAAGGAATGCCATTATCCAGGAAGAGGTAGAGAAATTGCTTCGCGCTGGTATGATTAGAGAGGTCAAGTATCCAAGATGGTTAGCCAATGTGGTTGTTGTTCAAAAGAAAAACGGAAAGTGGAGGGTATGTGTCGATTTTACCGATTTAAATAAGGCATGTCCCAAGGATCCTTTCCCATTACCCCACATTGACTCCATGGTGGATGCAACTGCGGGTCATGAACTGTTAACTTTTATGGATGCTTCATCTGGATTCCAACAAATCCAAATGGAACCATCCGACCAAGAGGATACAGCCTTCATGACTCCAACTGGTATATACTGCTATATTGCTATGCCGTTCGGATTAAGAAATGCAGGTGCAACATACCAAAGGCTGGTGAATATGATGTTCAAGGATCAGATTGGATAAACTATGGAGGTTTACATAGATGATATGGTGGTAAAATCCTTAAAAGCTGAGGATCACCTAAGAGACTTGGAGGAAGCATTCGATATCCTTGACAAATATAACATGAAACTTAATCCTTCAAAATGTCACTTTGGTGTTAAAGCAGGTAAATTCTTAGGATATATGGTGACAAAGAGAGGCATTGAAGCTAGCCCGGAACAGATCAAAGCAATAGTGAACATCAAATCCCCAACCAATGCTAAGGATGTTCAAAGGCTAACAGGCAGGATAGCAGCTTTGAACAGATTTATATCCAAATCCTCGGAGAAGTGCAAAGAATTCTATGATATCCTAAGGAAGAACAAGAAATTTGAGTGGACTGAGAAGCATGAAAATGCTTTAAGAGCCCTCAAAGATTACCTATCCTCAGCCCCAGCCTTGATGAAGCCAGAAAAAGGCGATGTGCTATCCTTGTATCTTGCAGTATCCTCAAAAGCAGTAAGTGCGGTCCTTGTTAAGGATCATGAAGAATGTCCTCAGGAAACCAGAGATGTCAGGAAGGATGGCTAAGTGGGCAGTGAAGCTAAGTGCATATGATATAAGATATGAGCCTAGGACAGCCATCAAATCCCAAGCACTAGCTGACTTTGTGGCAGATTTCAGTAGTGATTTACAAGAAGAAGCTGAGTTAGAAGTCCAGCAGCTAGAAGAGACCAAGGATCCTTGGATACTCTACACTGATGGATCCTCAAATGTCAAAGGCACAGGGCTTGGAATACAACTAAAATCGCCACAGGGGGACATAATACCCCACTCTATAGCTTGTGAGTTCCAAACCACTAACAATGAGGCTGAATATGAAGCCTTAATTGCTGGCTTGCAAATTGCAAAGCATATGGGGATCAGGTATCTTGAGGTACATGTAGATTCATTGTTAATTACAAACCACTTTAATGGATCCTATGCTGTTAAAGGTGAAAAGCTAACCAAATATTTAGAGATAGTCAAAAGTTTGGCACTCTCTTTTGTTTCCTTTAGTTTGACGCAGGTACCAAGGGAAGAAAATACAGAAGCTGATGCATTGGCTAATTTAGGATCATCCTTGAAGATCCCGGAGGATATCAAGATCCCTATTATCCATATCCTGAACCCGGCTATTGAGGATCAGGTGGCTATGGAGATAGGAAGTGATTCTGCAATGATCCCTAGTGAGGATACTCAATCCCATTCAGGATCAGGATCATGGATCTCACCAATTATGAGATACTTACAACATGGAGAGATTCCTACAGGAGAAAACCCTAGGGCTTTCAAATCTAAGGTATCTCAATTCACAATTTTAAATAATATGTTGTATAGACGATCTCTTGCAGGACCATACTTGAGATGCATTGAGGATCCGGAAATCCAAGAAGTTTTAAAAGACTTCCATGAAGGGGATTGTGGAAACCACACTGGGGGCAGGGCATTATTCTCAAGGATCCTGAGGACAGGATACTACTGGCCAACCATGAAGAGAGATGCTGTGGAGTATGCTAAAAGGTGTGATCCTTGTCAGAGACACAGCAATATCCTTCATCAACCAGCTGAATTATTGCATCCTATATCCTCCTCTTGGCCATTTATGAGATGGGGGATGGATATAGTTGGTAAGCTCCCTAAGGCACCTGGTGGAAAAGTATTCATGCTTGCTATGACTGATTACTTCTCCAAGTGGATAGAGGCTGAAGCTTTTGCCCAAGTCAGAGAAAAGGAAGTTATATCCTTCATTAAAAGAAATATTATAACTAGATTTGGAATTCCTTCTGAGATTATATGTGATAATGGTTCCCAATTTATTGGGGGCAAAACCACTAACTTTTGTGACAGCTGGGGGATTAAGATGATAACATCAACACCAGTCCACCCACAAGCTAATGGTCAGGCAGAATCATCCAACAAGATCATCATCAACAATTTGAAGAAAAAGCTTTGATCCAAGAAAGGGAAATGGGCAGAAGAACTACCCTATGTGCTTTGGGCTGATAGAACAACCCCTAAGAATGCTACTGGTCAAACGCCATTCTCTTTGGTATTTGGAGCAGAATCAGTGATCCCAACAGAAATGGTGGTTCCAACTGCAAGAACAAGTACCCGTGATCCTAAGGAAAATGATGAGAACTTGGTTCAAGACCTGGATACTATTGAAGAAATCAGGGATATGGCTAGGATAAGAATGGCCAGTTATCAACAAAGAATGGCTGGTTCTTACAACAAAAATGTCAGGATCAGGAGGTTTCAAGTCGGAGATATGGTATTAAGGAAAGCATTCCAAAATACCACCAATCCTGCTGATGGAAAATTGGCTCCAAAATGGGAAGGCCCTTATTTGATTGAAGCTGAAGCAGGAAAGGGGGCATATAGATTGCTAACCATGGAAGGTGATTTGCTACCAAGAGCTTGGAATGCTATCCACTTGAAGAAATATTTCATGTGAGCAGGATCCTCATGGCATAGATGATCCTCACGATAGGGATATCCTTAAAGGATCCTCAAAGTATCAGTGATCCTTACTTAGGTAATATCCTAAACTTGAACTATTTCATTTCTTTATTTTCTCATATAAGGATAAGGATCATGTATCCTTTATCCATCTCTCACGTGAGTTTAAGTTTTGAAAGTTCAGGTATCCTTAGCATAACATTGGTTATCTGCTGAAGCAATCCGTTCCTTGGGTTTAACCCCAGTTATTTGGGCTTGACCCCAGTTCCGCCTGTAGCGCACGATGATCCTGGTATAGTTCAAGGCTTTGGGACCAGTACTCGTTTTAGGGGCTGACAATTCCATTGTACTGGCTATACCTAGGATCCTACGTATAATGGTAGACGTACCATACATCCGTTCATAAGGTTCTAACGTTTTCACGTTAGCTAAGGTTTCTAGCGTTTTCACGTTAGCTAAGGTTTTGGCATATTCATGTCACTAAGTTTGGATAGTCGCCAGTCAGGGCTATACTCCAGTTTACATACGATCCTTGGGCTTGTCCCCAGTTATCCTTGGGCTTGTCCCCAGTTATCCTTGGGCTTGTCCCCAGCTTCTAACCCTTTTCTTATATTGGCTTAGTCCCAAGTTATGCTCTATTTCAGGTTCTTGAAGATAGGCAACTAGGGATCCTTGATCCTTACTTTATTCTGAGGTTTATTTTACAGTTATCCTTATTGTGGTTAGGATCCTAACTTGGACCCTCAGGTATGATCCTTAACTATCTTTTATTCTATTCATTATTTATTTGAATAACCCTTAAAGTTTGACAACTAGACTTGTGATCCTTAAAACATATCGCTTTGTAAAATTCTTTAAGGATATCTGATCATGGATCATATCCTAAACATTTTCAGTCTGGCTTATTCAAAATTGTTTATTCAATAAGTATGTATCAAAACAAAGGAAAATCAAAGAAACATAAGGATAACAACACAAGATAAGCGACAAAAGGTTAAGATTTTATTTATTAACAAAAGACTAACCCTTAAAAGGTTGTCAAAATTACCTACCCGAGCTTCTACCAGCAAAACGTGGCCCGTCCGCTGGGGTAGGTAAAGGGTGTCCATGATAATGAGTTCAAAAGTAGTGCAGGAATATAAAGGCGGCAGGATCACAATGGCTTCATCCCCCAAACAGAGGATCCCTCCACCAATTGCAATCCTGCCTATTGTCCAAAGGATCATACATGATCCTCAATCCTAAAACCTATTGTTCAAGTACAAACCATTAAATTGTTTTAAACATCACAACCACAAAAAACTACCATTGAACTAAAAAATTGGGCTCCGGCTACGTCTAGAAATGTCCTTCATCGCCCAATCATGCAGCCTAAACCTTCGCTGCATTGTCACCTCCAGCTCCACTTGTTTCACCACCTTCACCTTTGCCTCCAGCTTCAATTGTCAGGATCTCTTCAACCTCCTCAGCCTCTTCATCGTCCAGTTCAGCCAGCCTTGCCTTCCAACCTTCAATATCCCAGGTGCTCTTGTCAAAAGCAGGATCCTGAGCTTCCAAAGCCATTTGAAGCTTGGGGGCTGTTTGTTTGCATCTTAATAGCCTCTTATTAGTCTCATGTCTGACTGAGTCAGATATCAGCTTGTTTGTTTCATACCTCTTAAAACTTCCCAGCCTCTTATTAGCCTCTTACTGGGTCATACATGTAAAGGAGTCTGACTGGAGTCTGAATGAAACATTGGACGCGTATGCCCTTCAGCTCCTCCTCTTCAGCTCTTCTCCACAGCAACCCCATCTTCCCTCCATCTCCTCTCCTCCACAGCCGGAGGAGGAGCCTGAAAATTATTGCTTGTTGTAACCTGACGGCTCCGCCGTCCTGCCGTAGTCGGCCACCACAACCACATCGACATCAGCCATCAATGTTTCCAAAAAAAAAACGAAATTAACAGAGGGGGTACCGTGAACGCGTCGGAATCCATTATCACCGCCGCCGTAACGGCGGCGGCTCCGCCTATCTCCGCCTCTTTCTCTCTGTATTTCAAATATCTCTCTCTCTCTCTCTTCGTTCCCGTCTTCTCTCCATCGAGAGTCTCTCTCGTCACCGCGTCATAACACATCGGAGTTCAAGGGGGGGGGGGGGTGTTTCGCTGAACCTAGTCACCGCCGCCGCCGCTCACGGCGGCGAGTCTTTATCCACTACCGTCATCAGAAACGAGAGGGGGAGGTGTGGCTGTCGTCGGCCGGTTCTTCACGGGAGAGGAGGCAGGGAGTAATTTCATCTCTCTGTGTGTGTGTATATACAGTTTGAAGTTTTTTAGGGTTTGGAAATTATGTGGTTTCACGGGAGAGGAGGCATGATTATATTCTTAGGGTTAATTAGAGTTCAGAGGGGTAAAAATGTCATTTTACACAGTCATTCAGATGTGTAACCAAACAGCACTTTACCGGTTCAGCACTTACTGGTTCAGACCCTCTTACCCATTCAGACCTCTTATTCATTCAGCACTTATTGGTTCAGATGTTGCCAAACAGCCCCTTGGTCTTGTACATTGTAATGGCGGCAGAGACTTTGGCATCTTCGGTGATCTCATTCTTCTCATAGTCAACATTAACCAGCACCCTGGCCATCTGCTGTTTGGTATCCCGGACTTCCTTCTGAAGATCAGCAATTGTGAGATCCTTTAACACCGCAACCTGCTGGAGATCGGCAATCTTCCTATCCTGATCCTCAACGTGGCCCACATAGTCCTCAATCTCAGCGAATTTCTGTAAAAAGGATAAGGTCAGGATCAAGTAATCAGCAGGATATACCAGCAGGATATGTCAACAGGATATACGAGCAAAGACAGTGATCCTCACCTCATTGAAGTACTCAAGGAATTGATGACGGATCAGAGGCAGACCCTGCAGATCCCCAGCTTCAGAGGCTTTTCTCTTCTTGATTGCCTTCCCTTTGAGGGATGCCTTGGGGACCGAAGCTACCGGACTGGTAGGAGCTTTTCTCTTGGAGGATCTGACAGTGGTGAGATCAGCAACATTAAACTTGGAAGCGGACTTGGTGGATTTTCCAGCACCTACACAACCAAAACAAGATAAGTATCTTTTCTTAATTCATATTTCACTATTTATTTAAATTTTAAACAAGGATACTTACTTGACATTGTGACAGAGCCTGAGGATATCTCTTGTGAATCTTGGGTTGTTGTCTTGAAAGTTCTTGTCTCAGGATCAAGTTTCTTGAAAGCAAGGAGCCTTTCCTTAGCAGCAGGGGACAGTTTGAGGTGTGAGACGGTGATAGCTGCATAACAAGAAAGCAAAAATATAAGTTATCCTTACATCAAAAGAAAGTTCCTGGTGATCCTTCTCAGGATCCTCCACCCTACCATGGGTAGCCCATTTTTTAGGTAGATCCTTTCCATCCTCGATGGAATCTCTCTTGATAAAAAAGAAACGCCGTTTCCAATTAGCATCATTCTTGGTGGCTTTGAAGATCGGGTGTTCCTCACCGGGTTTACGTTTAAACAAATAACGATGAGAGCCAAAGGTGGTAAGATCATACAGCTCTCCCAGCTCTGCCATTCCTAGATCTATTCCCTCCTGATCGATGATCCTTTCAAGGGTGTACAAAACCCTCCAAATCATCGGCATGGCTTGGATATAAGAGATGCCGGTTAGGGAAAAGAAAGATTGGGTGAAGGCTGGAAAAGGATATGTATAGCCTATGGTGAAAGGAGTGACGGGGAAAGCAACCCACTTATCCGAGATATGATCGCTCAGGGCATTGGGGTCAAAGGGCCTAAATTCGGTGTTCGCCGGGAAGCAGTGGTGGATCCTATCTATCTGAGCATCATTGAAACAGCAGCGTTCTTTAATGGAATCTTCAATGATCCCCTGGCTTTTCAGAGGACTGTTCTTTGGGTGATCCTTGGCTGGGGAATTTCGGAGCAACATCTTTGATGGAGAGAGACGAAAACAGAGCAAGAGAGGGAAGAAGATAGAGAGAGAGAATGCCTGATCGTCTTCGGAATGCAGATTATAAAGGGAGTCTCTCTGAAAATTTAAATGCATTTGATCCTATCTATATCTCTATTTATAATCATGATTCTGCAGGATTGTCACTTCTGTGACGTCATGATCGCAACGGCTAGTTCGATATCAACGGCTATATATCCGCTAGTTAGTTGCGGATAAGATCAAGAAAACATAACTCGCTAATTTTACAAATTACTCCTTATATTTTGGGGGCAATTGTTAGGGGAGGATTTTCTAACAATTAGTGATCCTTATTCGTTATCCTAATTAGTGATCCTTACTTCTGTGACAGGTGGTGATCCTCAGAAGAGCTTCAGGATCAGGATCATGGATCACTTTAAGGATCCTCGTACTGACGATTGTTTGTTTATATTTTGTACTACCTCGCAGGTATAACAAGCTTGACCAAGTCTTGGCGACATTCCTGGAGAATATTCCCAAGCTATTCTGCACGTGCTTAGCCAAAAACGGACGTTGTGGAGAACGTGGGGGCTTGGCACAAAAGTCGGATAGTTAGTTTGGTAGTTAAATTTCTATTTTAAAGGGGTAACGAGCTAGTAGAAAAAAAAAACTTAGTCATTTTGACAGCTACACACACTCATATACTCGCACACTCGAAGCTCTCGACGAACATTCATTCGTTTTCACTCACATTTACACATTTACACATTTCACGAGTCAGAGAAAAGGAAGTTATATCCTTCATTAAAAGAAATATTATAACTAGATTTGGAATTCCTTCTGAGATTATATGTGATAATGGTTCCCAATTTATTGGGGGCAAAACCACTAACTTTTGTGACAGCTGGGGGATTAAGATGATAACATCAACACCAGTCCACCCACAAGCTAATGGTCAGGCAGAATCATCCAACAAGATCATCATCAACAATTTGAAGAAAAAGCTTGGATCCAAGAAAGGGAAATGGGCAGAAGAACTACCCTATGTGCTTTGGGCTGATAGAACAACCCCTAAGAATGCTACTGGTCAAACGCCATTCTCTTTGGTATTTGGGGCAGAATCAATGATCCCAACAGAAATGGTGGTTCCAACTGCAAGAACAAGTACCCGTGATCCTAAGGAAAATGATGAGAACTTGGTTCAAGACCTGGATACTATTGAAGAAATCAGGGATCTCGCTAGGATAAGGATGGCCAGTTATCAACAAAGAATGGCTGGTGCTTACAACAAAAATGTCAGGATCAGGAGGTTTCAAGTCGGAGATATGGTATTAAGGAAAGCATTCCAAAATACCACCAATCCTGCTGATGGAAAATTGGCTCCAAAATGGGAAGGCCCTTAGTTGATTGAAGCTGAAGCAGGAAAGGGGGCATATAGATTGCTAACCATGGAAGGTGATTTGCTACCAAGAGCTTGGAATGCTGTCCACTTGAAGAAATATTTCATGTGAGCAGGATCCTAGTGGCACAGATGATCCTCACAATAGGGATATCCTTGAAGGATCCTCAAAGCATCGGTGATCCTTACTTAGGTAATATCCTAAACTTGAACTAATTCATTTCTTTATTTTCTGATATAAGGATAAGGATCATGCATCCTTTATCCATCTCTCACGTGAGTTTAAGTTTTGAAAGTTCAGGTATCCTTAGCATAACATTGGTTATCCGCTGAAGCAATACGTTCCTTGGGTTTAACCCCAGTTATTTGGGCTTGACCCCAGTTCCGCCTGTAGCGCATGATGATCCTGGTATAGTTCAAGGCATTGGGACCAGTACTCGTTTTAGGGGCTGATAATTCCATTGTACTGACTATGCTTAGGATCCTACGTATAATGGTAGACGTACCATACATCCGTTCATAAGGTTCTAACGTTTTCACGTTAGCTAAGGTTTTGGCATATTCATGTCACTAAGTTTGGATAGTCGCCAGTCAGGGCCATACTCCAGTTTACATACGATCCTTGGGCTTGTCCCCAGTTATCCTTGGGCTTGTCCCCAGTTATCCTTGGGCTTGTCCCCAGTTGCTAACTCTTTTCTTATGTTGGCTTAGTCCCAAGTCATGATCTATTTCAGGTCCTTGAAGATAAGCAACTAGGGATCCTTGATCCTTACCTCTTTCTAAGGTTTATTTTACAGTTATCCTTATTATGGTTAGGATCCTAACTTGGACCCTCAGGTATGATCCTTAACTATCTTTTATTCTATTCATTATTTATTTGAATAACCCTTAAAGTTTGACAACTAGACTTGTGATCCTTAAAACATATCGCTTTGTAAAATTCTTTAAGGATATCTGATCATGGATCATATCCTAAACATTTTCAGTCTGGCTTGTTCAAAATTGTTTATTCAATAAGTGTGTATCAAAACAAAGGAAAATCAAAGAAACATAAGGATAACAACACAAGATAAGCGACAAAAGGTTAAGATTTTATTTATTAACAAAAGACTAACCCTTAAAAGGTTGTCAAAATTACCTACCCGAACTTCTACCAGCAAAACGTGGCCCGTCCACTGGGGTAGGTAAAGGGTGTCCATGATAATAAGTTTAAGAGTAGTGTAGGAATATAAAGGCGGCAGGATCACAATGGCTTCATCCCTCAAACAGAGGATCCCTCCACCATATGCAATCCTGCCTATTGTCCTAAGGATCATACAAGATCCTTAATCCTAAAACCTATTGTTCAAAGTACAAACCATTAAATTGTTCAACACCACAACCACAAAAAGATAATACCAAATTTAAAAAATTGGGCTCCGGCTACGTCTAGAAATGTCCATCATTGCCCAATCAAGCAGCCTAAACCTTTGCTGCATCACCACCTCCGGCTCCACTTGCTTCACCAGCTTCATCCTTGCTTCCAGCCTCAATTGTCAGGATCTCTTCAGCCTCCTCTTCATCACCCAATTCAGCCAGCCTTGCTTTCCATTCTTCAATTTCCCAGCCGCTTTTGTTGAAGGCAGGATCCTGAGCTTCCAAGGCCATTTGCAGCTTGGTTTTGTACATTGCTATGGCGGCAGAAACTTTAGCATCATCTGTGATCTCCTGCCTTTCATAGTCAAAATTAACCAGCACCTTAGCCATCTTCTGTTTGGTATCCTGGAGTTCCTTCTGAAGATCAGCAAGTGCAAGATCCTTGAGCACAGCAACCTGCTGGAGGTCGGCAATCTTCTTATCCTGATCCTCAACGTGGCCGACATAATCCTCGATCTCAGAGAATTTCTGTAAAGAGGATAAAGGATAAGGTCAGGATTAAGTGATCCTCAAATCAGCAGGATATATCGGCAGGATATGTAGACAGGATATATGAGCAAAGACAGTGATCCTCACCTCATTAAAGAACTCAAGTAATTTATGACGGATTAGAGGCAGACCCTGCAAATCCTCAGCATCGGAGGCCTTTCTCCTCTTGATCCGCTTTCCTTTGAGGGGTGCCTTGGGGATTGAGGCTGTCGGGCTGGCAGGAACCTTTCTTTTGGAGGATTTGACAGTGGTGAGATCGGTGACACTGAACCTTGAAGCAGCTTTGGCAGATTTTCCAGCACCTACACAACCAAAACAAGATAAGTATCTTTTCTTAATTCATATTTCACTATTTATTTAAATTTTAGACAAGGATACTTACTTGACATTGTGACAGAGCCTGAGGATACCTCCTGAGAGTCTTGGGTTATTGTCTTAAAAGTTCTAGTTTCAGGATCAAGGTTCCAGAAAGCAGCAAGCCTTTCCCTGGTTGCGGATGTTGTGATGAGATGAGAAACAGAGACAGCTGCATGACACAAGACAAAAGGGGTTAGTGATCCTATCACATGAACAAGACTACCTGGTGATCCTTCTCATGATCCTCCAGCCTACCATGGGTGGACCATGTCATAGGGAGATCTTTTCCGTTTAGAATGGAATCCCTCCGGACAAAGAAGAAGCGACGTTTCCAATCTTTGTCGTTCTTGGTGACTTTCAGAAGAGGATGATCTGCACCGGGTTTTCGCTTGAACAAATAACGGTGGGAACCGAAGGTAGTGAGATCATACAGTTCCGCCAATTCCGACATTCCTAAATCAACGCGTTCTTGCTCGATGATCCTCTCTAGGGTATATAAAACCCTCCAAATCATCGGCATGGCTTGGATGTAAGATATGCCGGTCAGGGAAAAGAAGGATTGTGTGAATTCTGGGAAAGGATAGGTGTACCCTATGGTGAATGGAGTAGCTGGAAAGGCAACCCATGTTTCAGAAACATAGTCGCTAAGAACAGTGGGATCAAAGGGTTTGAAGAAGGCACTCGCCGGAAAAAACTGACGGATTTTATCTACTTGTGCATCGTTAAAACAACACCTTTCATTCGCTGAGTCCTTGATGATTTTCTGACTCTTCAAAGGGCTATCCTTCTTGTGATCCTTGCCCGGTGAGCTTCGGAGCATCATTCTTAGAGCAATGGTGATAAAGAAAGAAAAACAGAGTAAGAAAGGTAGAAAGAGAAGAAAGAGATACCTGATTGATCGTCGACTGAGAATATAAAGGGAGTTTCTTTCGAATTTGAATGCATATTGATCCTATCTATATCTCTATTTATAATTATGATTCTGCAGGATTGTCACTTCTGTGACGTCATGATCGCAACGGCTAGGTCTATATTAACGGCTATATATCCGTTAGTTAGTTGCGGATAAGATCAAGAAAACATAACTCGCTAATTTTACAAATTACTCCTTATATTTTGGGGGCAATTCTTAGGGGAGGATTTTCTAACAATTAGTGATCCTTATTCGTTATCCTAATTAGTGATCCTTACTTCTGTGACAGGTGGTGATCCTCAGAAGAGCTTCAGGATCAGGATCATGGATCACTTTAAGGATCCTCGTACTGACGATTGTTTGTTTATATTTTGTACTAACTCGCAGGTATAACAAGCTTGACCAAGTCTTTGCGACATTCCTGGAGAATATTCCCAAGCTATTCTGCACGTGCTTAGCCAAAAACGGACGTTGTGGAGAACGTGGGGGCTTGGCACAAAAGTCGGATAGTTAGTTTGGTAGTTAAATTTCTATTTTAAAGGGGTAACGAGCTAGTAGAAAAAAAAAAACTTAGTCATTTTGACAGCTACACACACTCATATACTCGCACACTCGAAGCTCTCGACGAACATTCATTCGTTTTCACTCACATTTACACATTTACACATTTCACGATAGTGATCCTGTACCTAGCTCGTTACTATCCGAAGTTGTAAACATTTATTCATTTATTTGAGCTTGGTGATCGGTAGTTTCCATCACCCGGGGTTTTTTGTGCCGGAGATCAACTCTTGATCAAGGGCTTTTTCCCCGTATAAATCCCTGTGTTGTTTGTGCAATTTACATTGAAGTGATCCTCATCGCTGTTACACATTTCAAGCATCATACCCCGTAACATAGAGTTTGGTTGCAATATCCTCAACAGATTTTTTGACCAAAACAAATAGGATACTCGTATCCTTTTCCAGATTTCACCCAATCCTTCTTCTCTCTTACCGGCATCTCCTACATTCAAGCGATGCCAATGATCTGGATGGTCTTATATACCCTTGAAAGGATCATTGAACATGAAGGAATTGATCTGGGAATGTCGGAGTTTGCAGAGATGTATGACCTTGTTAGCCATGGATCCCACTGATATCTACTCAAACATAAACCTGGTGAAGAACACCCCATCTTCAAAGCCACTAAGAATGACACCAACTGGAAACGGCGATTCTTCTTTGTCAGAAGGGATTCTCTCCCTGATGGAAAGGATCTGCCTAGAAAATGGACCACCCATGGTAGGATAGAGGATCCTTAGAAGGATCACTAGATGACCTTGTTTCTGCTGAGGATCACTAACATCCTTTTGTTTCTATTTTGCAGCTATCACTGTCGCACACCTTATTTCAACACCTGCAACGAAGGAAAGGCTTGCTGCTTTTCGGAGGCTTGATCCTGAAATAAGATCATTTAAAGCAAATACCCAGGATTCTCAAGAGGTATCCTCAGGTTCTGTCACAATGTCAAGTAAGTATCCATGTTTATATGTAATTAAATGCTTAAATTAAAATGGAATAAGGATACTTATCTGTGTTTGAATGTGTAGGTGCTGGAAAATCATCGAAGTCTGCTACCCGTTTCAGTGTCACCGATCTCACCACTGTTGGTCCCGGGTCCGGGAAGAAAAAAGCTGCTGCTAGCCCAAGTACTACCATCCCCAAGCCTACTGCTTCCAAAGGAAAGAAGAGGAAAGCCTCTGAGGCAGACAATCCAGAAGGCTTGCCTCTAATTCGCCACCAGTTCCTTGAGTATTTTGCTGATGTAAGGATCACTAACTTAACTTAGTTATCCTGCCCACTTGAGGATCATGTTATCCTAAACTTTATATTGTCTTTTTGCAGAAATTCGCTGAAATCGAGGATTACGTAGGCAGTGTTGAAGAAGTTGAACAAAAGTGCGTGGATCTCCAAAAGATGATGCTGGCCAAGGATAAGAAGATTGCCTCCCTTGAAAATGATGTCAATCTGGTGAAGAGGGAACTTGTCTTTGCTCACATTACTGCTGATCAGGAGAAAAATGAGATCACCAATGATGCTAAAATCTCCGCTGCCATTGCTATGTATAAAACCCAGTTGCAGATGGCCCAAGAAGCTCTGGATCCTGACTTTGACAAGAGCAGCTGGGACGTAGAGGGCTGGAAGGCTAGATTGCCTGAGCTGGATGATGAAGAAGAAGTCCTAGCAATCGAGGCTGGCGGCAGTGGAGTTAAGGATCAGGTGGATGATGCTGGAGTTGAAGGAGATGGTGATGCAGCAAAGGTGTAAGCTGCAGGAATGGGCGATGAAGGACATTTCTAGACGTAGCCGGAGCCCATTTTTTTAGAATTTGGTAGTTTTATTTTGGTTATGGTGTTTTGAAACAATCTTGGGGTTGTAATAACTTTAGACAATAGTTTCTAGGGTGAAGGATCATGGATCCTTGAACAATAGGCAGGATAATGGGTAGTGGATGGATCCTCTGTTTGGGGGATGAAGCCACTCGTTATCCTTCCGTCTTTTATTTCCTGTACTACAAAGACCCGTAAACAATGGACACCCTTTGCCAACCCATGTGGACGGGCCACGTTTTGCTGGTAGAAACGTGGGTTGGCAATTTTGACAACCTTAAAGGGTTTAATCTTTTGTGAATAAAATAACTTTAACTTTTTGGCTATTCTCCCGTGTTGTTATCCTTGTAAAGACTTTACTTTTCAATTGTTGAGATATACATTTTGTCTGAATTTATTAAGTAAATAAATATCTTCAAAAAGTTTAGAATATAATCAAGGATCATATATCCTTTAGTTGGCAAGTTCTGAAAAGTAGTGTAGTTTAAGGATCATTAGTTCAGTTGTCAAAGGATAAGGGCAACTCAGATGAATAATGAATAAAATCAAAATAGTTAAGGATCATACCTGAGAATCCAAGTTAGGATCCTAACCTTTAAGACTTATAATCAGGATATCCAAAAGACAAACCTTAGTAGAAGGTAAGGATCAAGGATCCTTGGTCATTTAGCTTCAAAAACCTGAAATAGGATACAACTTGGGACTAAGCCAATATAAGATAAAAGTTAGCAACTGGGGACAAGCCCAACAATTCTGGGGACAAGCCCAAAGGATAACTGGGGACAAGCCTAAAGGATAACTGGGGACAAGCCCAAGGATAACTGGGGACAAGCCCAAAGGATAACTGGGGACAAGCCCAAGGATAACTGGGGACAAGCCCAAAGGATAACCGGGGACAAGCCCAAAGGATAACCGGGGACAAGCCCAAAGGATAACCGGGGACAAGCCCAAAGGATAACCGGGGACAAGCCCAAAGGATAACCGGGGACAAGCCCAAAGGATAACTGGGGACAAGCCCAAGGATCGTGTGTAAACTGGAGTATGGCCCTTACTGGCGACTATCCAAACTTAGTGACATGAAAATGCCAAAACCTTAGCTAACGTGAAAACGTTAGAAACCTTAGGAACGGATGTATGGTACGTCTACCATTATACGTATGATCCTGAATATAGCTAGTACAATGAAATTGTCAGCCCCTAAAGCGAGTACTGGTCCCATTGCCATGAACTATACCAAGATCATCGTGCGCTACTGGCGAAACTGGGGACAGGCCCAAACTGGGGACTAGCCCAAATAACTGGGGTCAAGCCCAAATAACTGGGGTCAAGCCCAAATAACTGGATACTTCTGTGGATACTCAATCCTTTGTTAAGGATACCTGAACCTTCAAAACTCAGAATCAAGTGAAAGGAGGATAAAGGATGCAGGATCCTTATCCTCATATAAGATAATTAATGAATGAAATAGTTTGAGATTAGATCATTACCAAAATGAGGATCATCTGTCCTATAAGGATCCTTCAAGGATACTTGTCATGTAAGGATCATGGATCCTCGTTACATGAAGTATTTCTTTAAGTGGACAGCATTCCAAGCTCTTGGTAGCAAGTCACCTTCCATTGTTAGCAGTCGATATGCCCCCTTTCCTGCCTCAGCTTCGATCAAGTAAGGGCCTTCCCACTTTGGTGCCAACTTTCCATCAGCAGGATTGGTGGTATTCTGAAATGCTTTCCTTAACACCATATCTCCAACTTGGAATTTCCTGATCCTGACATTTTTGTTGTAGGCTCCAGCCATCCTTTGTTGATAACTGGCCATCCTTATCCTTGCCAAATCCCTGAGTTCTTCTATAGTATCCAAGTCTTGAACCAAGTTTTCAGGATTTTCTTCAGGATCACGAATGCTTGTTCTTGCAGTAGGAACCACCATCTCTGTAGGGATCACTGATTCTGCCCCAAATACCAAAGAAAATGGAGTTTGGCCAGTAGCATTCTTGGGAGTTGTCCCATCAGCCCAAAGTACATAAGGTAGTTCTTCGGCCCACTTTCCTTTCTTGGATCCAAGCTTTTTCTTCAAATTGTTGATGATGATCTTGTTGGATGATTTTGCCTGACCATTAGCTTGTGGGTGGACTGGTGTTGATGTTATCATCTTAATCCCCCAGCTGTCACAAAAGTTAGTAGTTCTATTCCCAATAAACTGGGATCCATTATCACAAACAATTTTAGAAGGGATACCAAATCTAGTAATAATGTTTCTCTCAATAAAGGATATCACTTCTTTTTCTCTGACTTGAGCAAAGGCTTCAGCGTCTATCCACTTGGAGAAGTAATCAGTCATAGCAAGCATGAATACTTTTCCACCAGGTGCCTTAGGGAGCTTACCAACTATATCCATTCCCCATCTCATAAATGGCCAAGAAGAGGATATAGGATGCAAAAATTCTGCTGGTTGGTGAAGGATATTACTGTGTCTCTGACAAGGATCACATTTCTTGGCATATTCCACAGCATCCTTCTTCATAGTAGGCCAATAGTATCCTGTCCTCAGGATCCTTGAGAACAATGCTCTGCCCCCAGTGTGGTTTCCACAATCTCCTTCATGGAAATCCTTTAGGACTTCTTGGATTTCAGGATCCTCAATGCATCTTAGATATGGACCTGCAAGAGATCGTTTATACAACATATTATTCAATATTGTAAATTAAGATACCTTGATTTTGAAAGCCCTAGGGTTTTCTCCTGTAGGAATCTCTCCATGTTGTATGTATCTCATAATTGGAAGGATCCATGATCGTGCATGAGATTGAGTATCATCACTAGGGATGGTTGCAGAATCCTCTCCTATCTCCATAGCTACATGATCCTCGATAGCAGGGGTCAGGATATGGATAATAGGGATCTTGATATCCTCCGGGATCTTCAAGGATGATCCTAAATTGGCTAATGCATCAGCCTCTGCATTCTCTTCCCTTGGTACCTGTGTCAAACTAAAGAAAACAAAAGAGAGTGCCAATTCTTTGACTATCTCTAAATATTTGATTAGCTTTTCACCTTTAACAGCATATGATCCATTAAAGTGATTAGTGATTAATAATGAATCTACATGTACCTCAAGATACCTGATCCTCATATGCTTAGCAATTTGCAAACCAGCTATCAAGGCTTCATACTCAGCCTCATTGTTGGTAGTTTGAAATTCACAAGCTATGGAGTGGGGTATTATGTCCCCCTGTGGCGATTTTAGTAGTATTCCAAGCCCTGTTCCTTTTACATTAGAGGCTCCATCAGTGAAGAGTATCCAAGTATCCTTAGTTTCTTCAAGCTGTTGGACTTCTAACTCAGCTTCCTTTTGCAAATCACTACTAAAATCTGCCACAAAGTCAGCTAAGGCTTGGGATTTGATGGCAGTCCTTGGTTCATATCTTATATCATATGCACTAAGCTTCACTGCCCACTTAGCCATCCTTCCTGACATTTCAGGTTTCCTGAGAACATTCTTAATTGGAAAATTAGAGGCTGTTTGGTAGCATCTGAATGACATTAAGAGGCTACCTCTTAATGAAATCATTTAAGAGTTTAACAAAGATAATGTAGAAGAATGTGACATGTGATGGTTTACCATTTAGATGTTACCTCTTATCCAGTCAGACATAAGGTTACCTCTTATTCATTCAGACATAAGGGCCACAAATGATTTCATTAAGAGGCAGCCTCTAAATGGATTAAGAGGCTACCAAACAGGGCCTTAGTCTTAACAATAATGGCATGAATCTCAAAATAATGTCTTAATTTAGTAGATGCCATAATTAATGCAATGATAAGTTTCTCTAAGTGTGAATACCTGGATTCAGCATCAAGTAAACTCTTACTTACATAATAAACAGGATGTTGTGTACCTTGGTGATCCTTAACAAGGACCGCACTTACTGCTTTTGAGGATACTGCTAAGTATAAGGATAATATATCCCCTTTTTCTGGTTTCATCAAGGCCGGGGCTGAGGATAGGTAATCCTTAAGAGCTTTGAGGGCACTTTCATGCTTCTCAGTCCATTCAAATTTCTTGTTCTTCCTCAGGTTGTCATAGAATTCCTTGCACTTTTCTGAGGATTTGGATATGAACCTGTTCAAGGCTGCGATTCTGCCTGTCAATCTTTGCACATCCTTAGCATTGGCAGGAGATTTGATATTTACAATAGCCTTGATTTTCTCTGGACTTGCTTCAATGCCCCTCTTTGTCACCATATAGCCTAAGAATTTACCTGCCTTAACACCAAAATGACACTTGGAAGGATTTAGTTTCATATTAAATTTATCAAGGATATTGAATGCTTCCTCCAAGTCTTTAAGGTGATCCTCAGCTTTCTTGGACTTAACCACCATGTCATCAATATAGACTTCCATAGTGTGTCCAATTTGTTCATTGAACATCATATTGACTAGCCTTTGATAAGTAGCACCTGCATTCCTTAGTCCAAATGGCATAGCAATATAACAATATATACCAGTTGGGGTCATAAAGGCTGTATCCTCTTGATCATATGGTTCCATCTGAATTTGTTGAAATCCAGATGAAGAATCCATAAAAGTCAACAACTCATGACCCGCGGTAGCATCCACCATGGAGTCAATGTGGGGTAATGGGAAAGGATCCTTGGGACATGCCTTGTTTAAATCAGTAAAATCGACACATACCCTCCACTTTCCATTTTTCTTTTGAACAACAACCACATTGGCTAACCATCTTGGATACTTAACCTCTCTTATCATACCTGCCCGAAGTAGTTTATCTACCTCTTCCTGGATAATAGCATTCCTTTCAGGTACAAACTTCCTCCTCTTTTGATGTATAGGCTTGAATGACCTGTTAATGCCAAGCCTATGAGTAATTATATCCTTGGATATACCTGTCATGTCTTCATGTTTCCAGGCAAAGGTGGATTTCCTCCTCTTAAGGAAGGATACTAGATCCTGCTCAATGTTGCTAAGGATCCCTGATCCTATGAAGACTATGGATTCAGGATCATGAGGATCCATGAGGATTTCTTTTACATCCTGCTCTCTTGCCTCCAAGACATCTCTTGAAGGATACTTTAATTGCTATTGCTCCCTTGGTCTTGAGGCTGGCTTCATTGATGATGTATAACAATTCTTAGCCTCTTGTTGATCACTCTCAATTTTCACCACTCCCCATGGACTTGGAAGCTTTACACACTGATGATAGGTGGATGGGACTGCCTTCATATCATGTATCCATGGCCTGCCAAGGATAACATTGCAACAAGATAAGCAATCTATTACACAAAATTTTTGATAAGAATGCAATCCTTCAATATAGATTGGGAGTTTGATGTCCCCCAATGTATTCTTAGTTTCTCCACTGAATCCCACAAGTACTGAGGATCTTGGGACAATATCAGACTCCGGGATATTCATTTTCTTGAGGACATCAAGCTGAATGATGTTCACAGAGCTTCCTCCATCGATTAGGATCCTGCGAACAAAGTGGTTAGAAATAAACAATGTAATTACAAGACCATCATGATGAGGATCCTGGACATCAACACGATCATCCTCATCAAAGGTTATGACTTTATCCTGGGTAACAACGGAGGTCCGGACGGGTCTGTCTCCATTATCCATCTTGGTTTCCTTAGCATGTCTTTTTGCTGCTGAAAAGGAAGTACCACAAATGTCTGATCCACCGGATATGAAGTTTATAACTTGTGCATCTGCTGGAGGAGCAGGAGCCTTTTCCGGGATCCTTTTAGGATCCTGGATCCTTGAATTCTTTCGTCCCAAAAGCTCTTTCAAATGCCCCTTGCTCAACAAGTACCCAATTTCCTTTCTAAGTGCAACGCACTCTTCAGTGAGATGCCCGAAATCCTCATGATATGCACACCACTTGGAATTATCTTTTGTAGCAGCTGGTTTATCACTCTTTCTCGGCCACCTAGCTTTCTCACCTAGATTCTGCATTGCAAGGATTAGTTCATTGTTATCAACAGAAAAACAGTATTCAGAAATAGGAGGATAATCCTCATCATCCTCTTCTTGTTCCACTGCATGCATGTTCTGGTTATCAGATTTGTTATAGGATTTTGATTTGTTGTTCCTGAAGTAGGATCCTTGCTTTTCCTGTTTTGATGATCCTGTCAATCTCTCCTGGATCCTTTTGTCATCCTCTAGATGGATGAACCTAAGGGCCCTGGTTCTTACTTCATCAAGATTCATGCATGGGGTCATGACAAGATCATCATAGAACAATGAATCCCTAAGCAATCCCATTTTAAAGGCTTCTACAGCCGTAGCAATATCCAAGTTAGGAATATCTAAGAATTATTTACTAAACTTAGTGATGTAATCTCTAAGTGATTCATTTTGACCTTGTGTTACCCTATATAGATCACTAGTTAATCGTTCAAACTTTCTACTACAAGAGAATTGACTATTAAACAAATTAACTAGATTAGCAAATGAAGTAATAGAGTAAGGGGGAAGACTTAGCAGCCATTTAAGAGCAGATCCTGTGAGTGTGGATCCAAATCCCTTGCATAGACATGCTTCTTTTAACCTCTCAGGAATTGGATTGGTCTCCATCCTCTCCCTGTATTGAGCTACATACTCCTCTGGATCCGTTGAACCATCATACAGCTTCATGGATGGTATCTAGAATCTTTTGGGTATCTTAGCATCACAAATAGGTGGTGCAAAGCGAGATATCCTATGGCTACCATCTGCAATTTCAGGAATGGGTTTGACCACTCCTGGTACACTGGATATCATGTCCTTGAGCTTCTGTAACTCCCTGGCCATAGCCTGATTGATACATGTATCCTGCATAGAGCCATGGTTAGTGTTATATGAATTATTAAAAGTGTTACCTCCCACAGGATTCGTGTTTGGAATTCCAGATGTGAATCCATATTGACGAGACTCTGGTATGATTGAAGGACCAGAGGAAGCAATGGTTTGCATTGGTATGAAGTCTCCTTGATGAACATCCGAGCTCGGGGGCTGCATACTTCTTGGGAATCCTTGATCCTGAAAGATGTTGGATCCTTGAGGCTGAGATGATCCTTGAACCTGAAAGGACCCTGGATTCATAAAGGATCTTTGGACCTGGGAGGATCCTTGGACCTGGGAGGATCCTTGGACCTGGGAGGATCCTTGGACCGGGTAGGATCCTTGGACCGGGTGCATTCCTAAATATCCTCCTGAGCAGATGAAGGATCCCTGATGCTGAAAAGAGGATCCCGATGGCTGAGAGCAGGATCCTTGAGGTTGGAAGTGAGAGCCAAATGCCTGACTCATAGTTGCTGTTCCATAACGCCTTTCTGATGGACCACTTTGATACTGGATGCCCGGAACTGCCGATTGTAGGGTAGTTACAACTGGAGTGTCAAAATTCAATGACCTTGGCATCAGAGGAGAGTGATCCTCCACTGATTTCTTCTGTTTCTTGATATCACCAATCTCTTGGAGGATCCGTTCATTGGTTTTGTCCTGCTCTTGCATGCGATCCCTCATCTGCAAAATCAGATTAAAAAGATCATTAGTAGTAGGATTAGTGGAAACAGAAGAAGTTGGTGGTTTTTGGAAAATGGGGGTTTGTCTCTTCGCAGCATTTTCAGCATTCTTCTGGGATCCAGAAGGTGGTGGAGGCAAAGGAGGAACGCCTTGTGAAGAACTGATCGCCGACAAAGAGCTTGATGTGTTCTTTGCTGAGGAAGCCATTTGCTTGATTGTAACGAACCGAAATGATCACCAGAATAATAATTTCTCAAGAACGAAGCACCAATTGCCCCACGGTGGGCGCCAAACTGTTTTGGTCAAAAATAAAGCAATGATAATGCAACCAAACTTTCTGTTGTGAGGTGTGATGCTTGAATCAATGAACAATGTGAAGGATCACTCAGAAATGTAATAAATAAGTGACACAAAGATTTATACGAGGAAAAAGCCCTTGATCAATGAATGATCTCCGGCATAAAAAACCTCGGGTGATGGAAACTACCGATCACCAACTCAGATTAAACAAGAAATGTATTACAACTTCGGATGATAGCGAGCTAGTTACAAGGATCACTATAGTGTAATGTGCAAAAAAGTGTGTAATCGCCAAGTGAATTGTCGAGAGCAGTTGCGAGTGTGTGTGTTAAGCTAAAATCAGCCAAGTGTTCTAATTTAGCTCGCTATCCCCTTTAAAAATGGAAAATATCTAAGCTAACAAACTTTTTGCATTTTGTGCAAGTCCTCCACGACCTCTATAACGTCCATTTCAGCCATGCACGTGTGGAATAAATATGGAATATGCTCCAGGAATATCGCCAAGACCAAGTCCTAGCTCGTACTCCTGCAAAACAACTTCACATTCAAAGTAGACAATCGTTAGTATAAGGATCCTGATGATGATCCATGATCCTGATCCTACAATACTTTCTGAGGATCACTAATTCAGACAGAATTGAGGATCACTAAACCCAACAGTAAATGAGGATCACTGATCATTCAAAAATCCTTCCCTAACACTTAATAGCTGGTTTGCAAATTGCCAAGCACATGAGGATCAGGTATCTTGAGGTACATGTAGATTCATTGTTAATTGCTAACCACTTTAATGGTTCTTATACTGTTAAAGGTGAAAGACTAATCAAATACCTAGAAATAGTCAAGAAATTGGCAGACTCTTTTGCTTCTTTTAGTTTGACACAGGTACCCAGGGAAGAAAATGCAGAAGCTGATGCTTTAGCCAACCTTGGATCATCATTGAAGATCCTAGAGGATATTAAAATTCCCATTATCCATATCTTGACTCCTGCTATCGAGGATCACACAGCTATGGAAATAGTGGAGGATTCTGCAATCATACCTAGTGACGGTGCACAATCACATTCAGGATCCTGGATCCTTCCAATAATGAGATATATACAACATGGAGAGATTCCTACTGGAGAAAATCCCAGAGCTTTCAAAGTCAAGGTATCTCAATTTACAATATTAAATAACATGTTATATAAACGATCTCTTGTAGGTCCATATCTAAGGTGCATCGAGGATCCAGAAATCCAAGAAGTCCTGAAGGATTTTCATGAAGGAGATTGTGGTAACCACACCGGGGGCAGAGCACTGTTCTCAAGGATCCTTAGAACAGGATAGTATTGGCCTAATATGAAGAAGGATGCTGTGGATTATGCAAAGAAGTGTGATGCTTGTCAAAGACATAGCAATATCCTTCATCAACCAGCGGAGCTCCTGCATCCGATATCCTCTTCTTGGCCATTCATGAGATGGGGAATGGATATAGTTGGCAAACTTCCCAAAGCACCAGGAGGAAAATTGTTTATGCTTGCTATGAGTGATTACTTCTCCAAATGGATAGAAGCTGAAGCCTTTGCACAAGTCATAGAAAAGGAAGTTATATCCTTTATTAAAAGAAACATTATTACCAAATTTGGTATTCCTTCTGAAATTGTTTGTGATAATGGATCCCAATTTATTGGGAGTAGAACTACTAACTTTTGTGACAGTTGGGGGATTAAGATGATAACATCAACACCAGTCCACCCAAAAGCTAATGGTCAAGCAGAATCATCTAACAAGATCATCATCAATAACTTGAAGAAGAAGCTTGGATCCAAGAAGGGAAAATGGGCAGAAGAGCTACCTTATGTGTTATGGGCTGATAGAACAACTCCTAAGAATGCTACTGGTCAGACTCCATTTTCTTTAGTGTTTGGAGCTGAATCTGTTATCACTACAGAGATGGTAGTTCCTACTGCAAGAACAAGCATCCGTGATCCTGAAGGAAATGTTGAAAACTTGGTTCAAGATTTGGATACCATAGAAGAGCTCCAGGATTTGGCAAGGATAAGATTGGTTAGTTATCAACAAAGGATGGCTGGAGCTTATAACAAGAATGTTAGGATCAGAAAGTTTCACGTTGGTGATATGGTGTTGAGGAAAGCATTCCAAAATGCCACAAATCCTGCTGATGGCAAGTTAGCACCAAAGTGGGAAGACCCCTATCTTATTGAAGCTGAGGCAGGAAAGGGGGCATATCATTTATTAACAATGGTAGGTGACCTATTACCAAGAGCTTGGAATGCTGTCCATTTAAAGAGATACTTCATGTAAGAAGGATCCAGGATCCTTTGTCATTCTCATATCTAGTATGCATTAAGGATCCTTAGAGGATATAAGATCCTCATCTTGGTAATGATTTGATTCTTTTTATTTATCTTATCCTTTAGTTTACTTGGTTACAAGGAGAAGGATTCAGGATCCTTTATCCTTTTTTACTAAATTCTGAGTTTTGCAGAAGTTGACACATCTTTGACAAAGGATCAAGTATCCACTGAAATCTCCTAAGTCTTTGGGTTTATCCCCAGTTTTTTGGCTTGTCCCCAGTTTAAGGTATCTATTACCTCCTATGAATTAGGTTCTTACACCTTCACCAGTTGCGCACGATTATCCTAATGCAGTTAAAGGTAATGGGACCAGTACCCGCTTTAGGGGCTGACAATTTCATTGTACTGGCTGTATTTAGGATCCTAAGTATAATGGTAGACGTACCATACATCTGTTCCTAAGGTTTCTAACGTTTTCACATTAGCTAAGGTTTTGGCATTTTCATGTCACTAAGTTTGGATAGTCGCCAGTATGGGCCATACTCCAGTTTACACATGATTCTTTGGTCTTGTCCCCAGTTTTTTGGGGTTGTCCCCAGTTTTTTGGGCTTGTCCCCAATTATTGGGCTTGTCCCTAGATTGTTGGGCTTGTCCCCAGATACTAACTCTTTCTTTTACAGATTGTCTTAGTCCCAAGTTATGTCTCATTTCAGGTTTCTACAGCTAAACAGTTAAGGATCCTGGATCCTAACATTCTACAAGGTTTTGTCTTTTGATTGTCACTATTGTAAGTGTTAAGGATATAGGATCCTAACTTGGATTCTCTGGTATGATCCTTGTTTACTTTAACTTTATTCTTGGTTTATCAATGTTACCCTTATTCTTTGACAACTGGATATATGATCCTAAAACTGTTTCACTTGTCAAACTTTTGATTAAAGGATATTTGATCCTTGATCATATCCTAAACTTCTTGACATAAACTGATCTTTATACTTTCACTAATAACTTGTAAGTTCAAAACATTGTACAATAACAATTGAAAGTTAAATATATGCAAAATTGAAACGCCCACTATTTCATACATTCGAAAGACTACAACATGCCACATATCTTTTTCACATAATAAAGAAAATTTGGGCATGACACGTTCGTACCATAAAAGATATCCTGTTTTAACCAAAATCTCATTTAAAAAAAAACAAAGCGCAAAGACATCTTTTAAAAAGATGAGAAATACAACCATACAAAAATTCATTACAAGTATCTTCGCGATACCGCCAAAAAAAAGTTTTAAGGAAAATACCCAAGTTACTACAAACATCCTAACTTAGTATAACATTACATTACAAAACCATTTTGACCCTTTTCAAGTAAGCGACGTAAACCGGAAGCGCATATGTGGTTGACGTGGTGCGTGTTCGATCCGAGAAAGAGGCCAAAGCACTTAAGCTAGAGATTTACCTATTATTACAACAAAGAAAACTTGTCAATAACTTTACATAATACAACTTAAAATTCTACCAACATTATCATTCAATTCTTCTATCATTCATTCTTTTAGGTGGTCAACCCATTTAGATACGGTTCGACATGCTATCATCCTGTTTGATACTTATTCCATACTAATCAACCCGTTCATAACGGATCATTCTCATAAACCAAATCGCGAACATTCCCATTCTATTCCAATTGACCCGTTCATTACGAATCAATATGAAATCTTATTCTTGACTACAATTTCAATTAAGAACATACCTTCTATAAATTTTAACTAGAATCTAACGGACTATAAGACTAACAATAAACATGGATGTGTAATGAAAACTATACAACTATTAACATTACATAAATTTGTAAGTAATTGAACTTACCTCGTTCTTGAGATTTTTGTTGCGAACCAGAGCTTCCTCCTTCTTCCTTGTTTCCTACACAAATCCCATTCTTACTTAGATCATGTCATTTATTTACATAGCTTTCGTATTCATATTAAATTCGCATTCCACACACACCCTTTTTACAACTATCATTTCCATATTTTACACACAAGGCAAAACATCCCAATTCACTCAATTTACACGAATAAATTATTCAAGCATTTAATCGAACACTTGGCGTGCGTACATCAATTTTAGCACTAGGTACAAGTGTTTATGCATAATTTCTCTAGTAGGCTTCACAACTCTTTTTATCAATCTAAACCACATAACAAATCATTCTACAACATGGTAATTCATCAATTATCTTAGTATTCATACATTTATCTATCACAACAACTCATTTTATTGAATTACAAGATTACCATACTACTAGGTTAAATGGGTTTTACTTCAAACCTTCATTACAAACGAATTCAGACATAGAACATCTTCTAAATGATAATTCTAATGCATACATAAGCTTAATTTCATACTTATTCACAGACTGATCAAAACCCACATTCACTAACTAAGATCAAATCATAAAATCTGACTTACTCTATGTAGGAGACTCTTAGATGGTTGAGATTTTGATCACATGCATTCGAATTAGAGCCAGAAACTCATTCAATTGTTTGTGATTTGAGAAGCTAGGGCAGGAAGGGTTGTTCCCTTCCTGATCGTTCCCTGCGTCGCGCACCCACACTCCCCACACATTCAATCTTTTATTTTCTTATTTATTTGCCAATTTACACATTCAGTCCCTTGGAATTTTTCAAGTTATCATTCTAGTACATTTTCCTAACTTCCTAAACTTCCTTGTTTATTATAACTTAATAAATTTTATTTAAAAATTTTAAACATTCAAATAGTCTATTATTTGATTTTTGGGGTGTTACAAACCTACCCCCCTTGAAAGACGTTTCGTCCCCGAAACCTTAATACGTACCAAATAAAGACGGGTAGTGCTTCCGCATTTCATTTTCCAACTCCCATGTTAGATCCGATCCTTTCCGGTGTTGCCATTGAACTAAAACTTGTCGAATGGCTTTGTTTCGTAGATGCGTTATTTTGGAATCTTTGATAGCCACCGGCCTTTCAACGTAGTTCATTTTCTCATCCAGTTCAATATCATCAAGCGGCACATACGCTGCTTCACCCGCGAGGCATCTTCTTAGTTGTGACACGTGAAAAGTGTTATGGATTCCATCTAAAGCCGGAGGTAATTCTAATTGGTATGCCACTTTACCAATACGGGCTATAATTTTTAACGGTCCAATGTACCGAGGACCCAATTTCCGCCGTTTACGGAACCGTATTATACCCTTCCACGGCGAGACCTTCAGGAACACTCGATCCCCTTCTTGAAATTCAATAGGGCGCCTTCTTTTGTCCGCATAAGATTTTTGTCGGTCTTGCGCTGCCTTCAAACGAGCCCGTACTTGATCAATCTTTTCATTCATTTTCGCCACAACATCTTTAGGAGCGAGTTCTCGTTGCCCGATTTCTCCCCAGCATACAGGGGTTCTACACTTTCTACCGTACAACATTTCGTATGGTGCCATTTGGATACTACTCTGATAACTGTTATTATACGCGAACTCTACCAACGGCAAATGGTCATCCCAGTTACCCCCAAAATCTATGACACAAGCCCTCAACATATCTACTAACGTTTTTATAGTTCTTTCCGACTGTCCATCTGTCTGTGGATGGTACGCGGTACTCAGTCGCAAGTTTGTGCCCACATCTTCGTGAAATCTACGCCAAAATCGAGACGTGAATCTTATGTCACGATCCGACACAATAGACATGGGTACTCCGTGACGAGCTATTATTTCATTCGTATAAATCTCTGCCAATTTTTCAGATGAAATAGTTTCTCGTATGGGCAAAAAGTGACACTCTTAGTAAGTCGGTCAACTATAACCCAAATAGCGTCGTGACCTCGTTTTGTTTTAGGAAGCTTTGTAACGAGATCCATGGTTATGTCTTCCCATTTCCAAACTGGTACCTCTAAAGGTTGCAATTTACCATACGGTTTTTGGTGCTCCGCCTTCACTTGGGAACATGTCAAGCACTTAGCCACGTACTTAACAATGTCGCGTTTCATTCCAGGCCACCAATATCCTTTCTTCAAATCTTGATACATTTTTGTTGCTCCGGGGTGTACCGCATAGCGAGATTTGTGGGCCTCCTCTAGTAACAGTGATTTCACTTCACATAACAAAGGTACCCAGATTCGGCCATACCTGGTCATGATGCCGTCAGTATTCATTTTTAATTCATCAACTAAGCCTTTCATTCTTTCCTTCCTTGGATCACTAGCATTTAAGGATTTTGTTTGGGCCTCTTTGATCAACTCCAAAAGTTTAGGGGTGACGGTCATTTTCATTGATTTAATTTGTATGGGTGGTGGGTATTCCCTCCGGCTTAACGCATCTGCTACGATATTGGCCTTCCCTGGGTGATAAAGGATTTCACAATCATAATCCTTAATTAATTCCAACCACCTTCGTTGTATCATATTCAAGTCTTTTTGTTCGAAGAAATACTTGAGACTTTTGTGGTCTGAATATATTGTGCATTTTGTTCCGTACAAATAATGTCGCCACAGTTTCAACGCGAATACTGCTGCAGCTAATTCTAGATCATGTGTTGGGTAGTTGCTTTCGTGTGGTTTAAGCTGCCTTGAAGCATAGGCTATCACCTTACCCCGTTGCATTAAAACAACTCCCAACCCCTGATGTGAAGCATCGGTGTATACCACCAAGTCTTCTGATCCCTCGGGTAAGGTTAAAACTGGTGCGTCAAACAGCCTACTTTTTAATGTTTGAAATTCTTTCTCTTGCTCAAGCCCCCATACAAATTTCTCATTTTTCTTGGTTAGTTTGGTCAAGGGTAATGCTATTCTGGAAAAATCCTGTATAAACCTTCGATAATACCCAGCCAAACCCAGAAAACTTCTTACTTCACTCGGGTTCTTTGAAGGAACCCAGTTCATAACGGCCTCTACTTTAGTTGGGTCCACCAAGACACCGTCCTTATTGATGGCATGGCCGAGAAATTGCACCTCTCTAAGCCAGAAGGCACATTTTGAAAATTTTGCGTAAAGCTTTTCCCTCCGAAGAGTTTTTAATACTTCACGCAAATGGTTTGCATGTTCGGCTCTACTACGAGAGTAAACCAGGATATCGTCTATAAGTACAATTACATACTTATCCAACATGGGCTGGCATACTCTATTCATAAGATCCATGAATGCGGCCGGCGCGTTAGTTAGCCCAAATGACATTACTAAAAACTCGTAATGTCCATATCGGGTTCTAAACGCGGTTTTCGCAACATCTTCCTCTCGTACCCGAAGTTGGTGATATCCCGAGCGCAAATTAATTTTCGAAAACCAGCTCGCTCCTTGCAATTGGTCAAAAAGGTCATCTATTCGAGGTAGAGGATATTTATTTTTCACTGTCAGCTTGTTCAACTCTCGATAGTCGATGCACATGCGCATCGAACCATCTTTCTTTTTTACAAAAAGTACCGGGGCTCCCCAAGGTGACACACTCGGGCGTATGAAGCCCTTATCGAGCAATTCTTGTATCTGTGTCATTAGCTCTTGCATCTCAGCAGGAGCTAATCTATAGGGAGCCTTGGCCACTGGCTTGACGCTCGGGTTTAATTCAATTCGGAATTCCACCTCTCGTTCGGGTGGTAATCCCGGTAATTCATCCGGCAACACATCCGGATACTCGTTCACAACTTCAACTTCTCCAATTTCAGGTACCTTCTGTCTTGTGTCCACAACGTAAGCCAAATATGCCTTACCCTCATTCCTTGCGTACTTAACAGCCCCGACAATCGTGCACAGTTTTGTCTCTAATTTTCTTTCCCCACAGATACTTATTCGAGCCCCATTAGGTGACAACACATGAATGACTTTCGCCTCGCATTTATTTCCGCGTGATAACGGGATAACCAATCCATCCCCACTACTACTTTAAATTCCCCCAAAGTCATAGGAATAAGATCTATTTCGAAATCTTCGTTCTCTATGGTGATCTTACAATTTTTACAAACTTCACGTAACAAATAACCTTTGCTATCCGCTACTTCTACTTCTAAGGGCACAAGCATTCGTTCTTTTCTAAAGGAGGGATGGCACATAAGTTCGTCTGACACGAAATATTTACTAGCACCGGAATCGAATAACACATTCACGGGGATTTGGTTGATTAAGAAAATACATGATACAACATTCGGTAGAACCTTAGCTTCCTCAGTGGTAATTTGAAACATCCTTCCCCGAGCCTTCTGAGTTTCATTCTTTTTTTCGTCTTTTTGCCCCTTTTGTTTAAGCTTTGGACATTCGGCTTTGACGTGACCCGGAGTAAAGCAATTGAAACACGTCCTCACGGGACTAGGGCACTTATAATAAGGATGCCCCTCCTGACCACAGTTGTAGCATCCCTTCTTCCCCAATAGACATTCTCCGGTGTGAAGCTTTCCACAAGTTTTGCATGGAGGAATATTACTTTTAGATCCTCCCTTGTTTCTAGTGTCGTGTTGCTTAGGCTTCTTGGATGGACTCGTAGTTGTCGGCTTTTCAGCCGCTCTTTTCTCCCCCCTTTCCACTTGTCGCTTCAGCTCTATCTCTCTATCCCGGGCCAAGTTGATAAGTTCATTCAAGCTTTCACACTTCGAGGGGGTAATGAATTCCCTATACTCGGCCTTCAACATGGCGTAATACCGGTTTATCTTCATCATTTCAGACTTGACAAATGTCACAAAACTTTAGCTTATCAAAGAAAATGTTGGCGATTTCATCAATAGATTCATCCTGTTGGCAAAGACGCAAGAATTCATCTTGTATTCTATCAATTGCCGACTGCGGGCAATGATACTTCTGGAACAACTCCTTGAATTCTTTCCAAGTTAGTGTTTGGAGTCTTAGTTCCCCTAACTCCTTACATTGGGTATCCCACCAATCCTTGGCTTGCTGCTGAAGCTGACCCGTAGCAAGCATTACTTGATCTTCTTTCTCACATCAGCTACGTATAAACACGGCTTCGATGTTTGCTATCCACCTTTGACACTTTATCGGATCAACCTCCCCATTATATGAAGAGGGATTACACGCCATAAAATCCTTGTATGTACACCTTAGTTCCTTACTTTTAGTTCTAGACCCTTCAATCATTTCCTTTAACTCCTCAATCTTGCTAGTCATCATCTCATCTACAACCCCTAAGACACGACTTTCGACTTCTTGAGCTAACTTAGGAAGGTTGGCATGTATAACCTTTTCTGCCGCCTCCATCATCTTATTATCGAATGCCTCTTGTTGTGCTACTTCAGCATCATCTACATTACTTGTGTCCGTCATCCACATAAAACATTCATTCTATACATTAGAGTTCCTTTTTATACACCTCTTCAACACATACATACTCGTTTTATCATACTTCATTCCACTTTGCAATTCATACTTTATACATTATCGTCATCGACGATAATGTCGTATTGTTTAGATCATATTTTTTTGATCTTATCAATTCATACTTTCTTCCTTAGTATACAATTTCTTCATCATTCTTTATATAAAAATGACCTTAACAATGATTACAGGGCCTTAGAAATTGATTAAATCAAGTTCCCATAGTTAAAACAGCAGTAATTAAAAATTTTGCCAGCTTTTTGGTCCCTGGCGGGCCACAAAAGCCCATACTTGGTTTTACGCGGGGCGCGAGAAAGCCACCGTAAGCTACGGTGGCTACCGTAGCTTACGGTGCTGACTGAATCCTTACAGTGGATTCCTACTGTCTTATGGTAGCCTATTTTTGCCTAGTGTCTACCATAGCTTACGGTGGCTACCGTAAGCTATGGTAATGCCCAGCTAAAAAGACCAAAATTTTCATATTTGAAGCCGTTTTGATCCGTTTCCGAGTACGACTTTAATCCCACCATTCCCTGATGATCATAATACACCATTCACTATTATAGCTACATTTTAAACTCCTTCTATTCTCTCTATTACTTATTAACTTATGGCAACAATTACTATAAAAAAATTTCTTAGAAGTTTTACCTCTTTTTGCGTCTCGGAGCGAACACACCCATTCTTACGAGCTTTCGGCTTGAGTCCGAGCACTACATTATGTTCGAATCCCTCAAACCTAGGCTCTGATACCAACTTGAAACGCCCACTATTTCATACATTCGAAAGACTACAACATGACACATATCTTTTTCACATAATAAAGAAAATTTGGGCATGACCCGTTCGTACCATAAACGATTTCCTGTTTTAACCAAAATCTCATTAAAAAAAACAAAGCGCAAAGACATCTTTTGAAAAGACGAGAAATACAACCATACAAAAATTCATTACAAGTATCTTGGCCATACCGCCCAAAAAAAGTTTTAAGGGAAATACCCAAGTTACTACAAACATCCTAACTTAGTTTAACATTACATTACAAAACCATTTAAACCCTTTTCAAGTAAGCGACGTAAACCAGAAGCGCATATGTGGTTGACGTGGTGCGTGTTCGATCCGAGAAAGAGGCCAAATCACTTAAGCTTGAGATTTACCTATTATTACAACAAAGAAAACTTGTCAATAACTTTACATAATACAACTTAAAATTCTACCAACATTATCATTCAATTCTTCTAACATTCATTCTTTTAAGCGGTCGACCCATTTAGATACGGTTCGACATGCTATCATTCTGTTTCATACTTATTCCATACTAATCAACCCGTTCATAACGGATCATTCTCATAAACCAAATCGTGAACATTCCCATTCTATTCCAATTGACCCGTTCATTACGAATCAATATGAAATCTTATTCTTGACTACAATTTCAATTAAGAACATACCTTCTATAAATTTTAACTAGAATCTAGCGGACTATAAGACTAACAAATAACATGGATTTGTAATGATACCTATACAACTATTAACATTACATAAATTTGTAAGTAATTGAACTTACCTCGTTCTTGAGATTTTTGTTGCGAACCGGAGCTTCCTCCTTCTTCCTTGCTTCCTACACAAATCCCATTCTTACTTAGATCATGTCATTTATTTACATATCTTTCGTATTCATATTAAATTCACATTCCACACACACCCTTTTTACAACTATCATTTCCATATTTTACACACAAGGCAAAACATCCCAATTCGCTCAATTTACTCGAATCAATTATTCAAGCATTTAATCGAACGCTTGGCGTGCTTACATCAATTTTAGCACTAAGTACAAGTGTTTATGCATAATTTCTCTAGTAGGCTTCACAACTCTTTTTATCAATCTAAACCACATAACAAATCATTCTACAACATGGTAATTCATCAATTATCTTAGTATTCATACATTTATCTATCACAACAACTCATTTTATTGAATTACAAGATTACCATACTACTAGGTTAAATGGGTTTTACTTCAAACCTTCATTACAAACGAATTCAGACATAGAACATCTTCTAAATGATAATTCTAATGCATACATAAGCTTAATTTCATACTTATTCACAGACTGATCAAAACCCACATTCACTAACTAAGATCAAATCATAAAATCTGACTTACTCTATGTAGGAGACTCTTAGATGGTTGAGATTTTGATCACATGCATTCGAATTAGAGCCAGAAACTCATTCAATTGTTTGTGATTTGAGAAGCTAGGGCAGGAAGGGTTGTTCCCTTCCTGATCGTTCCCTGCGTCGCGCACCCACACTCCCCACACATTCAATCTTTTTATTTTCTTATTTATTTGCCAATTTACACATTCAGTCCCTTGGAATTTTTCAAGTTATCATTCTAGTACATTTTCCTAACTTCCTAAACTTCCTTGTTTATTATAACTTAATAAATTTTATTTAAAACTTTTAAACATTCAAATAGTCTATTATTTGATTTTTGGGGTGTTACAAAAATAAACAACACAAAGATAGTTAAAATTTTATTTATTTATCATAGTTAACCCTTTTAAAGGTTGTCAAAATTCCCTACCCAAACATCTACCAGCAATACGTGGCCCGTCCGATTAGGTAGGCAAAGGGTGCCCATGTTCATAAGGTTCATTGAGTGCAGGAAATCAAAATGCGAGGGGCATCAAATGCTTCATCCTCCACAAACAGAAGGACACATCCACCTTTGCTACCCCCTATTGTCCAGAGGATCAGTGATCCTTAAACCTAAAAACTATTGTTTACCATACAGACCATTGTTCAAAACATCATCATCAAAAATGTCACACCCTCAAAATCCACCAGCGGAGTATTACCACGAGGCGTGTGACTGACCAGGATCATACCACCAATTATAATAAACATTAAGTAAAGTAAAGTAAAACCAAGCACCTAAAGTTTTCCAAACCAAAGTCCAAAACCAAGTTTAACAGTCAGCGGAAGCATTTAAGTTCAAAACCAAAATATAAGTTTTAAATTTAATAAAGTTTTCAAGAACACGCAGCGGTTCGTGTCCCACAACGACTCCTGCTCCAATGCAAGCTCCAGCTAAAAACCTAACGACCTGCAAGGCATGTAGCAACGAATCAACAACAAAGTTGAGCGAGTTCACAGTTGGTTGTCAGTTTTAACGTTGTTCCAAAAACCATTAGTTGTTTCGAAAACCATAAGTAAATCCATTCCTTGTTTCCCAAACCATAACCAGTGGGGGCTTCCCCATGTTAACCACTAGACCCGTTACCATATCGACCACTGACTGAAGTAAGTTGGTGCCCTAACGTCAATGTCTATCATCATTGACTAGTGCCTAGATCCATTAGTTCACGCCCGTCCTCTGCGGCACGGTGTGAGGCTTGTCAAACCTAAATAGCGCTATCTAACTAATGACCCGCTCGCCATTGGCCCGGCGATTAAGTCGATATAAAAATGAGGGACTTCATGATAGAGATTTTGGTCTAGTATCGATGTTATCACCCTTCAATAAAGAGGATGTGGTACGTGTCCCCAAACCAGGAGATCACGCAGGTTCCGATTAAATCCTTAGTACATGTTATCACCCTTCAATAAAGAGGATGTAGTACGTGTTCCAAACCAGGAGGTCACACAGTTTCCGATTAAGTCCTTTACCCATTCCCAACCACCTGGAATCCCATGCCTTGTAGAAAGTGTGAACTCACCTTTGGTTGCTCGGTTGAACTCTTAAAATAGCTAACGGTCAGGGTTAGTCAATCGTGTCCTAATATGATTACCATTTAGTTTGTTAATGGTTTTAAATAAAACACAAAGTTCCTACACGCATCTATCACATAACACGCACTCACGTTAACAGTTCACGCCCATATAAACATCCCATCTATAACCATTCAAAAGAAAACATACGATATTGTACGTAACACTTTCATTGACATATAACACGTTAGATCATTCTCAGATAACCTACCCGACATTTAGACACGCAAATTACTATGTATGTCGTTTCAGCTTTAACATTTAAAGCTGGGCTGTTTTCGGACATTTTAATAAAATAGTTAACTTATTCCAAAAATTCCCAAATTTTTACAGAATGTTTTAAACGATCCAAATATTATTTTATAAAAATATCGGGATCCAATTCATTATCAATATTTTACAAAAAAATCATTTACCGGGCTGCAATCAGATTCTTCACTTTCTGACTGCAGTCCACGGAAAAATTCATATAAAATTCATCGTAAGTCCGATTGATGAAATTCCAGTTGGAGAATTACAAGGACATCAGTGGGCATCTACAGTACAAATTTCATGAGCTAATTCTACACAGATTTCAAGTTATTACGAAAAACATAACACACAATTTTTGCAGAGACCTTTAAAAATAGCAAACGACCTCAAAAAAATGTGATTCCAGTGCCATTTGATTCGTTTTTCGAAAACATATCGTTTAGACTTCAGAAAATCAATTTTTTTGATTTATAACGATCCGTTTATAGCCAATTGAAGTTGGCTGTAAATGTTACTCAGCTTTCTGATTTTCAGCTATCAACGCCTAAACACGAGTTCAAGTGGTTCCGTTAGCGAGTTTAACGATCACGCAGCCTATTAACATTATTTATTTATGATCATACCCGTTGTTAATCAGATTTTTAGCCAACCCATCCGCCTACTCTAAGCTATCATTGAAAACATACTCTAGTAAACCTAATCGCGTACCAACGTTTCATACAAGTAAACCAACCCGTTAAATCCCGCACCCGCTAACTGCTACTATCAAGAACACCCCAATATTATTACCCCACAAACACCACATAATACACATACATACATGTCTATGAAAATAGGCCCCTTAACATAATATATCCATATTATTCATGACACATCTCAATGAAAGTATTTAAACCGAACATCATCATAGATATCCTAATAACATCAAACCAATCATTATCATGTTCTTGCAAGTATCATAACAATTAAAAGAATGCAACCAAGCAGTGCAATAAACACAAACCATAAATAACCGAAACACTAACCGTACGAGAGAGAGGGATGCGAGAGAGAGAGAGAGATCGAACTCGAGCTAGGGGGATCGCGACTGGGGTCTGTTGCTGCTGCACGTCGTGATGAGAGGGAGGGAGTTAGGGTTTTGGGTTTTTTGTGTACGATGAATGTTATTATAACAATTCGTAGTATATCAGATTTCATGTTGGGGCGGTTTGAGTTTTTTGGGCCGATAACTGTTGGATATCCGATGTATTTGATTAGGGTTTTGACAGAATTCCCTTTGTTCATAAAATGTATGAATTGATAAATCGAAAATTATGCAATACATATTGTATATATACAGATACTTGAATCGGTAGTAACTGCCATAACTTAGGGTTAAATAATAATAAGAAGAATAATACTAATAACTAGTAATATATCTAGCTTATAAAATTAATAAATATTTGTCTAACACCCTCCCGTAAGCTAGATCAATGCAGCATCATATGCAGCAAAATCTTTAAACGAAGAAAATCTTTCGGCTGCAACGCTTTGGTCATGATATCCGCCAACTGGTCCTTTGTTGCACAGAACATTACAGTTACATCATCCTTTTTTATTAAGTCCCTGATGAAGTGATATTTGAATCGAATGTGCTTGCTCTTGCCGTGGTATACTGGATCTCTAGCCAAACAGATGGTGGACTTGTTATCACAATATATAGGTATTGAATATATGATATTTCCTTGCAGTTCATCTAGAATCCCTTTCAGCCATATTGCTTGACATCCTGCTAGGGTTAGAGCCATGTATTCGGCTTCCGTAGAAGATAGAGCAACAATCTTTTGTTTCTTTGACTGCCATGATATGGGTCTAGAACCTAAATGAAAGATATATCCGGATGTGCTTTTACTATCATCTAGATTTCCTGCATAATCGCTGTCACTAAAGCCCACTCACTTCTGTTTTCCTCCCTTAGAGTAAGTGATACCTTGATCTAAGGTTCCTTTAACGTATTTAAGAATACGTTTAGCAGCTTCCCAGTGACTTCTTTTTGGGTTTTCCATAAATCTACTTATTTTACTCACAGCAAACATAATATCAGGTCTTGTGTTTGTTAAATACATCAGGCTACCTACAAGACTTCTATATTTACTTTCGTTTACAGGCTCTTCTGGATCATCCTTAGATAATTTGAGACCGTATTCCATTGGAGTTGAGACAGTATTGCATTGAGCCATTCTATATTTTTCAAGTAGATTTCTCATGTATTTCCTTTGGGATAAGATTATATTACCATTCTCATAGAGTACTTCCATACCGAGGAAATAATGTAATTTACCCATGTCTGTCATCTCGAATTCTCTTTTCATTTCTTCCTTAAAGTCAGAAATTTGTTTCAAGGAACTACTGGCTATGATCAAATCATCTACGTATAGACATATCACTAACTTTCCTTCCTTAACATCCTTAGTACATAAGGTATGTTCATATGTGCATTTTTTGAAATTGTGTTGCATAAAATACGTGTCAATCCGGCTATACCATGCCCTTGGTGCTTGTTTTAAACCGTACAATGCTCGCTTTAGATGACATACCTTTGATTCTTCTCCCGGTTTAACATACCCTTGTGGTTGTTCTATATACACCTGCTCCTTTAATTCTCCATTCAAAAACGCAGTTTTCACATCCATTTGATGAAGATGCCAGTCATTTTGAGCTGCTAGTGCTAGTACTAAACGTACCGTCTCAAATCTGATTACCGGAGCGAATACCTCTTGATAATCTATCCCAAACTTTTGTTTGTACCCCTTCACTACCAACCTTGCTTTAAATTTGTCTATATTGCCCTTTTCATCATACTTAGTCTTATATATCCATTTAACTCCTATTGGTTTTTGATTTCTTGGAGGATCCACTAGATCCCAGGTTTGATTCTTATAAATAGATTCCATTTCCTTGTTCATGGCTTCGATCCATTTCGTATCCTTGCTAGCTTCCTCATAGGTAGTTGGATCGGTATTAGCATAAAGAACAAAGTTAATCACTTGGTTTTCATTGTATTTCTGCAGTACTTCGGTATCAGTTAGGGCCCTTGTATCTCTATAAATATTATTAACACTTCTCGTTTTAATCACTTCATTTTCAGAATCAGTTGATGAGTCCTCGTTATCATGCTGATGCTGAGTCTGCTGTTGTGGACTATCCGATCCAGAAAGACCTTCTGTATTCATGTCTGCAGGACTTGTTTCACCAGCAGATCCTAATAAATCTTGGTCTGGTGCAGAATCAGGTAGGTTGTGATTGTCTGAGGTCGTCGGATTTATGTCATCTTGTTCAGTAAATTCATCTTTATCATCGATTATAATGTATGGAGCATCCGATGGCTTCGAATTCATTACCCATCTTTTACTTTCGTCAAAAGTAACATCTCGGCTTATTGTAATCTTATTGTTCAATGGATTATACAATTTATATCCTTTGCTATTTTCACTGTATCCAACAAAGATCATTTTTTCGATCTTGTCATTCAGTTTGTTCCATTGTTGCTTGGGTATATGAACATAAGCTATACTTCTGAAAACCTTGAAATGTTCTACGTTAGGTTTTCGTCCATTCCATGCCTCAAAAGGAGTTATATTAGGTCTAGTCTTAGTAACTGTCCGGTTTAGTATGTATGTAGCAGATGCTATAGCTTCAGCCCAGTACTTATTCGGCAATTTCTTTATGTTCATCATGCTTCGACTTAACTCCATTAACGATCTATTCTTGCGCTCTGCTACTCCATTCTGTTGGGGTGAGTAACTGTTAGTGAGTTGATGATGTATCCCATTCACTTTCAAGAATTCTTGAAACAATTTTCCACAATATTCTCCTCCTCGATTTGTCCTTAATGTCTTTATCACATGATCTGATTGTTTTTCAGTCAATGCTTTGAATAACTTAAAATAATTCAAAGCCTCGGACTTGAATTTGAGGAAATAAACCCAGGTTTTTCTTGTAAAATCATCGATGAAGGTAATGAAATATTTGCACCTACCAATGGATTCCGTTCTCATTGGACCACAGATATCCGAGTGAATTAGTTGCAGTGGCTTAGTTGCATGTAAGTTAGTTTTATTCGGAAAAGTTTTCCTTGCTTGTTTACCTGACACACAACCTTCACATATACTGTTATCTCTTAAGATTTTCGGCAATCCAAGCACTAATTCTTTATTTCCCATCTCTACTAATGTGTCTAAATTCACGTGTCCATAACGTTTATGCCAGAGTGTTGAAACTTATTTCGTTGCCATGGTCAAGGCCAACGTCAGATCACTCTCAGGATTGAGTGGAAACATCTTGTTATTAGTCATTCTTATGGTGCCCATGATTTCATTTTTAGTGTCTTTGATTGTGCAATATTCCTTCTCGAACTTGACTGCATAACCTTTTTGTATAAGTTGCCCCACACTCAAAAGATTGTGTTTCAAACCTTTAACGTAGAACACATTCGGTATTCTTTTGCTTTGTCCCCGTATTTTAATTATGACTTCTCCGCTGCCTAACACCTCTAATCTTTTGTCATCACCCGTTCTCACTTCCTTCTTTAAGGATTCGTCCATTTTAACGAACAGGTTTTTGTTTCCCGTCATATGATTACTGCAGCCACTATCTAAATACCAACAATCATTGTTAACAGTTTCTTCCATGTTAAAAATCATAAACATGGTATCTTCCTTTTCTTCCGGTTCATTCTCTTGATGAATTAATATGTTATCGCCATTCCCATTTTCTTCCTTCTTCTTACAGAACCTGGCTGTGTGACCCAGTTTCTGACAATTATAGCATCTGATAGAACTCAGATATCGACCTTTGTTTCTGTCACGTCCTCTTACTCCTGTATCATTTCGACTCTGTCGAAATCTGTCTTGACTACCACTTTGAATTTGAAAGGCATGTTCGATTGGGGTATCTTCATACCGTTTCATTCGTAGTTCATGGGAATGTAGTGTTCCCATCAATTCTTCAGAGGTTATATCTTCTAAATTTTTTGTTTCTTCGATAGCGATTACTACAGACTCAAAATTTCGAGTCATACTACGTAGAATTTTCTCTACAATTCTTTATTCGCTAACCTTCTCGTCGTTCATTCTTAATTGATTAACTATTAGGGTTATTCTATTGAAATAATCTTCAACAGATTCCTCATCTCTCATTTTTAATGCATCGAATTCACAACTAAGAGTTTGAAGTTTTACGGTTCTTACCCGGTTTTCTCCTCTGTATGATTTGTGCAGAATACTCCAGGCCTCCTTTGACGATTTGGCCATGGCAATTCTTTCGAACACAATCTCATTGACCGACTGAAATAATATGTGCAGTGCTCGCTTATCTTTCTTGATGGAATCTCGATAGACTGCGGTGGCTTCTTCTGAGGGATTTGTTGCCAATTCTTGATAACCGTCTTCGACTATGCCCCATAATTCTTGTGATTCGAGTAACACTTTCATCTTAATGTGCCAGTGATAATAATTCTGTCCAGTAAGTTTTGGAATTTGAGTTTGAATTCCCTGTGTTTGATTCATATCGTCTAATGTAAATTTCGGTTGATTTTGTTGATGGGGATTTCCGAACGCTGTGCTCTGATACCACTATGTTGGATATCCGCTGTATTTGATTAGGGTTTTGACAGAATTCCCTTTGTTCATAAAATGTATGAATTGATAAATCGAAAATTATGCAATACATATTGTATATATACAGATACTTGAATCGGCAGTAACTGCCATAACTTAGGGTTAAATAATAATAATAATAAGAATAATACTAATAACTAGTAATATATCTAGCTTATAAAATTAATAAATATTTGTCTAACAATAACCACACAAAGAAGCGAACATAAAGGGGTGGAGGTTATGGGCCGTGAGGTTGAGGTATGGGCTGCAAGAAGATGGCAGATTCCAATGATGTGCATTGATATTGCTATTGTTGTTATATATTTTGTTTTAAACATATAAATAACTAATAAAGATTTATAATTAGCCAACTAACATGGAGCTTTAAAAGATGAATAATTAGAAAACATTAAATTCTTGTTAGATGTTTTCACGTGAGAGTTTATAAGAAGGTTGTTGAGCATTAAATTGGTCTAATTAGAATTGCAATTAGTGGAAAGGTATAATTGTTTGTGACTTTAAAGTTTAAAGCTCATCTTGTCACTTGATTAATATGTTCAGCGGCACAATTTAGAAATCTAGAATTATCATCGGCCCATAAAGCAATTTGGCAGTCCATATATATCATCGGTCAAAAATTGTGGAAAGTTAGTCTTCACGTAATCCATTTGATTGTTAGCCCATGTGAATGTGGCGGCCCAAATAATCAAGTGTGCATTGTGATTGTGTTGGCCCAACTGGTTACATAGCTCGAGAGGCCCAATTAAAAGTTGGAGTATAGAGTTAAGACCATTCGAAGCCCATATTACGTGGCCCATTTGATCAAGTCCATTCAAACAGTGATTCCATCCGAACAACATTATCATGGTTTGGTTCAAACGGTTCGATTCGACACGATACGAATTTTAGTTGCAAAATATTTGTTTTTATATAAAACACATTAGAAAAGTATAATTAATTCGTCACACCGGCTCATGCATTTTAGGTAAATGAGAATAGTATAACAGTGCTGACCTCGAAATCGCGGGTTGTCACAAAAAAAACTACCTAATCATAAAAAATGGGCTCCGGCCACGTCTAGAAATTTCCATCATCGCCCATTTGTGCAGCCTAAACCTTCGCTGCATCCTCCACCTTCTTCTCATCACCTTGACCACTGCCTCCAACCGCTGCATCCTCAGGATCCTTCGCTTCACTGTCACCACCTTCGAGAGCCAGCACTTCCTTAGGTTCATCTTCGTCCCCAAGCTCCACAAGCCTTTGCTTCCAAGCCTCCACGTCCCAGCTGGACCTATCAAAGGCGGGATCAGCAGCCTCCTTAGCCACCTGGAGTTTGATCTTCAGCATCACGACAACAGCAGAGTGTTTGGCCCCGTCCATGACCTCAATACTCTCCCTTTGGGCTGTCATTTCAGCAACAAGAAGCTCCTTTCGCAGTGCCTTCTGTTCGTTCTCGAGTTGGGAGATCTTTTTATCCTTGGCAACTGCAATGGCCTGGAGGTCAAGGCACTTTTATTCGGCTTCAGCAACATGTTGGTCAATGAGGATCTGGACTTCAGCGAATTTCTGCAATAAAAGATTTGAGTATTCAGGATCCTATATCCTCAAAAGAAAAGTGAATTTCAGGATATGAAATCCTTACCTCGGAGACATATTCTTGAACCCGGTGTTCCATCAGAGGCAGGCCATCGGCGGGCTCAGCAGTCTTCTTTTTTTTGGTCCCTTTACCCCTGGTGTTGACTCCTTTGGCCTTAGGGATGTTTTGGCTTGCAGCCAGCTCCTTTTTGAGAGACCTAGGGGAAGCATACTTCTGGATGTCAGTCACACTGAACCTTGAAGCAGACTTGGAAGATTTGACAGCACCTACAAACATAATTCACAGATAAGTATTCATACCTTATGTTCATTTAAACACTTATTTACACACAAATATGGATACTTACTTGACATTGTGTAGGAACCAGAGGAGATTTCTTGAGAATCCTTTACTTTGGCTTGAAATGTTCTTGTAGCAGGGTCAAGCTTCCAGAAAGCAGCAATCCTCTCTTTTGTAACAGGAGATTCTTGGATGCTAGAGAATGAGATAGCTGCACAACAAAAACAAAAAAAAGATCAGTTATCCTTAGCAGAAAAGAAGAATCCTACCGTGGTCCTGGTCCAAGGATCCCATATGCTACCCTGGGTGATCCATTTCTTGGGTAGCGAGCTTGTCGAACGCCTTTCGCTCCTTGCCTCGAAACTCAATGTTCGCCACCGCCACCCGGTCCTCGTGGCTTAACTCGCCTCTTGGGGGTTGGGGTGACCGCTTGGCTTGGCCAAACGGTTGGAATTGAAAATTCAAACCCGCTATGACATGGCGGTGGACAGCGAATAGGAGGCCGCCACATCGGATCTCAAGCCCGCCCCACGCCCGGCTTCAAACCCAAGCCCCAAGGGCCACGCCCAAACCCAAGCCCATCCAGGGTGGTGGCTTGGGCGTTTTCCCCCAACCCAAGCCCCATACCCCATAGTCTAACATCGAGGTTGCATCTAAACATTACATGGGGATGATTTTGCGAGGATTGCATGGAAGATATCCGGAATAAGCTTATATGAATGACATTTGTAGTAAAAGGTAATCTTGAATAACAAGTTGATTGTATGAGTTATTGGAAAATTAAATATAAATTTACGATGGTTTTTTTTATTCATACACAGCAAGAAATTTATTGTTGTGAGCTACAAAGCGGTTTGTGTTCTGTATTTCATAGATAAATCACCAAATAATATTGATTGCCTAATGACACATATATGCAGGTCACATGTTTGATGATTTGGATGAAGACTTGAATTTTCATTATTAAACTTGAAGATTTACATATGTAAATAGTATGTTTACATATATTTTAAAACAGTATGTTTAGACATATGTATTTAATTACATACGTGAGTTTATAAATGTGCTTGAAAGGAATTTTGGTTTTGTTTGATTTATCTTTAAGGTTTACATATATGTAAGCAGACTTTTAGTTGAATAAATTGATGATCCGTATGAAGATTTACATATGTAAATAGTGTATTTACACGTATGTGGAACATTAACATATGTATATAGGCAATCAAATTTAAAATTGGCTACTTGGTATGAATACGATCACATTGATAAGTATGAAGATACAAATATATGTAAATGGATGATTCAATTGATAAGTATGAAAAGATTTACATGTATGTAGACAAAATTAGTTAGAATAAACTGATGACCAGTATGTATATTTAAATATATGTAAATAGTCTAGTTACACATACGTAGAACTTATATATATAAGTTAATAGATCACTACTAGAAAATTGCCAAGTTTGTGACAACCAAATTTGTAGCAAATTTGTCTCAAATTGGCCTTACCTTCAAATTTCCTACAAAAAAATTCATAGGAAATAAACTTGTGGGTAACCGGGTTAGCTACAAAAATATGACAAAATCTGCTACAAAATTTCTACAAAATCTCTCGTCGCAAAATTTGCTACAAAATACTGACAAATCACTCTTCTTGCAAAATTCCTACAATTCTTCCACGTTTTTGCCTTTTTTTATATTATTTTATGATATTTTATTTTTAAAATTAATAACATTATTAAAAAAAATATTCATAATTTTTTATTTTCCCGACAAAATTCCTACAAATTATAAAACGTTCTTGCGACAAATTTCCTACAAATTATAAAACTTTTCTGCGACAAAATTCCTACAAATTTTAAAACTTCCTTGCGACAATATTTCCTACAAATCATAAAACTTTCCACAAGTTTCCTACAAATTTATAAATTTTCTTTAAACAATTTGCTACGAATTATCTACAAAACTAACGGTTTCCAACAAATTTCCTACAAAGTTATGAAAACAGTTTGCGACAAATTTCCTACAACTAGAAAATATATTTTTTTATATAGCTACAAATTTCCTACAAACAGTTAAAAACGTTTTTGCGACAAAATTCCTACAAATTATAAAACTTTTATGCGACAAAATTCCTACAAATTATAAAACTTTCTTGCGACAAAATTTCTTACAAATCATAAAACTTTCCACAAGTTTCCTACAAATTTATAAATTTTCTCTAAACAATTTGCTACGAATTATCTACAAAACTAACGGTTTCCAACAAATTTCCTACAAAGTTATCAAAACAGTTTGCGACAAACTTCCTACAACGAAAAAATATATTTTTAATGTAGCTACAAATTTCCTACAAACAGTTAAAAACGTTCTTGCGACAAAATTCCTACAAATTCTAAAACTCTTCTGCGACAGATTTGTGACAAAGATTTGTGACAAAATAACAAATCTGAATTTTAAAAAACCATTTTTTTGTATAAAAAATGCAGCAAAATATAAAATATTCCAAAAAAATTACAGCAAGCAAAATTATAAAACATTCCAAAACATTTGCAACAAGCAAGATTCTAAAACATTCCAAAAGTTCCAAAACACACAAAAAAATCCTAATTAAGAGCAAGTTTTTTGATTCAAAACTAATCTAACATTCCAATACTTAACAAAACGAGAGCTTTGTTTACTTCTTTCTGATGTTTTTCACCATTTCTTCCATATTTTTTCGCCATGCGTCTTGGTCGGCCCGCTCTTTTTCACGCTCTTGTTGAAATAGTTCGAAACGGGCTTCTATGTTTTGTCGAGCCTCACGCTCTCTTTCTAATTCCGCCTGAACTTTTTGAAGCTGAAAATCATAAAACCGTAATCATCACATATCAACCCGAACAGGTCGATCAACACAACCCTACAAAAATCTAACTAACAATGTAAAAATCCCTTATAACAAAATACAAACACACAACATATTAAAAAAATGAAATATCATATTAAAATGTCGTTATTTATTTGTACTTAATTATTTTAATAAATTATTAAAAAGTATTATAAGTACGCAATTCCTTATGTTTCTTGCAATTTTACTTTTATTAAACATATTTATACATGAGTGGTAAAAATCATCTCGACTCGTGCTTATTTTGTAAAAACTTCTAACACAAACCAAATAAACCTTCAAAATGAACCCTTCTGACCCAAATCAAAATTTACGTGAACCCATTCTAACCCGAATCAAATTAACCCTGTTTAAAAATAACCTATTCTGACCCGATCCATTCTGACCCGCACGGCCCATTCTAACCCGTGACCCAAACCCGCCCATAACAAACCTATTCAACCAGCAATGTACTCAATCAATCACAAGCAAGCTACCTTCAATACGACCATATGAAACCCATATCAGCAAACTCCTTCCCATTTAAAGCCTAAACTATTACCTTCACTAATAGGACTATCTTAAAAATGTTTATGCTATCTAAATAATAAGAATAAATAATGATACCTCTTGCGAGTGTCAGACATCATCGTTAGAACCGCAAATTGCAGATGATTTTTTTCCGGTCACCAGAAAATCAGGATCAGAAGATCCTATCCCGAACATCTTGCGACCCTTACACTTAGGATGCAAACTTTCCCACAAGTCTAAATCATCGCAATCCACGTCCCCATACAAATCTTTAAGTTGTTGCGAGTATGCGACCTATAATTTTATCAAGTGAAGGTTATCAACTGGTAAAAGTGACACCATAATTCATATATGTTATATGATTGATAGAAGAGAGCTTACATATGAACGCTTTGCACGGTCGGTAACAAACTCCAACGACGCAAAATCATTTTCACTTATCTCCCCATCTTGTAACATTTTTTTGCACCTCTTAGTGGCGTGGGTCTGTAACAATACTTTCTTGTATCCAACTGTTTTACCCGCTTCTTTGTCCTACACAAAAAGGAGTATTGTAAATTATAAGTGTTAAATATAGAGATGGTTAATAATATTTAGCTTACCAAGTTGATACGATGTTGATCAAATCGTATTGACCCGCCTGTATGACGGCACAAGTCATTTTTGCGGTTTGCTCTCCCGGCTATTGACTTTTTTTGCCATTTTTCGGTGCTCCAATGCTGTAATGATAAAAATTAGGGTGAGTCTGGAAAAAAATAATTTGCATCAAATCGAGCACCATATTTGACTCGCTACCCAACCCGCTAATGTTTTCATTAGGGGTGTGCACGGTTCGGTTCGGTTCAGTTTTTAGGCAAAAGCAAAACCGAAACCGAAATGTCGGTTTTTGGTGTTTGAAAACCGTTCGGTTTCGGTTTTTTCGGTTTTTACATCGGTTCAGTTTTTCGGTTATTTCGGTTTCTTAAAAAAAATTATGTAAGATTCAAAAAATATAAAGTATAATTAAAATTTAAGAAGATTTCTTAAGTAATTATATATAACCTATTTAACGAAATGACACACTCATCACATATTACATTGGCTATATGGAGAGGGTATAAACCATTCTTAATGGAGGTTGCAAAAACTTGCTGAAGATGATGCTACAGGATAGAGGTTTATCTATACTCATCTAGCATAAGTTTTTAACCAATGTATAACGTATATTTTAGTTTTAGAATAATGTGCAAAACACTAAGGCAACTAGAGCTATCAAATCTACCTTGTAACTAACCTTAACTACAGCCATGATAATAAGACATTAAACCAGGAATATGATACTAAGAAGATGAGACTAAAAATGGATAAAACAAACAGGAGAAAAATAAGGATTTGAGGTAGAACTAGAACTTAAATATTAATAATTTCTATGGTAAAATCTTAGTTCGGTTCGGTTCGATTTTTTTCGGTTATTGAAAATGGTTATTCGAAAACCGAACTGGAATTTTCGGTTATTAAAAATCCGAAAACCGAACCGTCGGTTTTTGTTTCGGTTCGGTTCGGTTCGGTTTTTGTTTCGGTTATATATATATATATAACAGATAGATAGATAGACAATTAAATTTAAAAAAAAATATTCAATTCCATACCGCACACATTCTGTGCCATTTCTCAAGGGGAATCCCTTTAGGTGGAAATTCACGTAGGATACCAATATCGTATCCTTCATCTGGTAGTTCACGATTTGCCTCCTTAGCCATCTCTTTAGATAATTCTCTCAAAGTTTTCATGTTATCTCTAAAGCGGTCTTTGATCAGGTCGATAAATGTGTCATATATGGCCTGCTCAGCTCGTGGATTCCATTTATACTTGGTCTGTAAAGTCAAGGTAAAAATGTCATAACTAAAACAATTAATCAAAACATAGACATATAATTAACTGATAAATACCCGAAAGCGATCAAACAAACGCATCCTAACGTTTTGTGGGATCTTTTTAAATGTGACCCAATCTCCATCATAACATTGGTCAAATATATCCTTCACACGTTTTTTTACCGTTTTGTCTGTAAACCTACAATATTGAAAAAACCATATAAGTATATTACTCTATAATAACAAAGAACATCGATTCTTATCTATACAATAACCGCATATGAAATCTGGCAACCTGGGCGGTGACGGTTCATAAGGTTTTTATGTCATGTTTGTTGGATTATTCGGGTTCGTTTACGGGTCATCCGGTTCAGACATGGAGTAGATGACCGATTAAACTGGAAAAAGGTTTTTATGCCATGTTCTCCTTATTATTAGCAAACCAATATCTATTTCCAGTTTAATCGGTCATCTACTACCAGGTCTTCAACAACCCATAGGACCCGTTCCGACCCGAACCCGTTTCAGCCGATATACAGGAATATATCAGTTAATTAAGGCAAATCTAAAGCAAATGAACAAGTAAAACACATAGTTGAACATCGTATATAGACTATATAAAGAGAAGACAAATGTCTGTACCGTCTGTGCATATTCGACCATGGAAGCCCCATAATGGAAATAGCAGATGTCGATTGAGTGTGTTAAATGACACCGCTTCTGATGATGACGATTTCAAATGCCTTCTAACCTACACAAAAATACGAAATTTTAAGAATTAGGGCACCAAATAAGATAGCCAGTTCATAACCTAATATACCACTTTAAAGATTTAGATTACATTCGATTATTAAACTCTGTAACCACCTCAAATCTCCTAAAAAGAAGTTATAACAAAAGAAGCTACCAAACCAGGGTTGAATAAGAAAGTAATAAGCTTTGAGTCTCAACATCAGAGACCATATGATGCTTTATTTCCTTTTACAGAGACCATATGATGCTTTATTTACGTTTTACAAAACTACCATGAAAGTTAGGGACTTAGGGTTTACGATTGGAATCAGGTCAACTTACCGGTTTCACAGTTTGAAGCGCCGCCTGAAACCACCGTCTGGAACGCAGCTTCTGGCCTCTATCTTTGTCATCGCCTACTCATCATCAGCTGGTCGATTTCTTTGGTGGGAAGATTAGGGCTGGAATGGAATGAGTAGCGGGAAAGGGGAGAGAGCGAGCGATAGAAGCGGGAATGTTTAATTATATTTTCAAAGGGCTTGAAAAGTGTGGGCCACAGTTGACGATCCATATGTAACTTTTGTGATTTCTTTTGATTTTCCATCAATTATAATAGTGGCACATGTGAGACAACATTGAATTTGTGTAGATACTATATATTAATCAAAAAGGGAATGGAGGATACAACATGTGAGACATGAGGGACCTGGTAAACGGGTTGGTTCGGGTCGGGTACGGGTCGAAACGGTTTGATTCGAAATGGTACGGGTTAGAACGGTATGGGTCGAAATGGTTCAGTTCGAAACGGTTCGCGGCGAAACGGTTCGTGTCGAAATGGGTGTAGTTTAGGTTTGTATTGATTGGTTGATGTTTATTTTTTTATTCTCTTCCACGCCACTTTCCCACCCCGTGCTTTTTTCTCCACGCCATCATGCTGACGTGGTTGCCACGTATCGATCCACGCCCTTCCTTCAAGCCCCTCCACACCGTATAGTCTTACTAAAATATTATATGTAGAAGAAAAAAAAAAACTATGACTAAAAGAATATGTAGACAACATGTAACCAAAATATACCGATGCAGTAAATGAGACTAATGGAAAGCGTGAAAAAAGAACAATATAGAAGACAAGTATTAGTTCAAACTTAAATTACCAAGAATTAGTTCATTTATCATGAATAAAAGGAAAACGGTAAACAATTGAAAAGCATAATCTTTTTAAACAATTGAAAAATAAAAAAGGCTGATGCATTTGGTACAAGACTAAAAATCCAAAAGGATGATGAGGGGCTACTGTCACTTTGAATGTGGGTTTGCCCATGTCTGCCACCCCATTCCATGTGTTAACCAATGCCCAACCCACGCCCCAACCCAAGCCCCACCATACCCCACGGTCTAAAAGGTGGGTGATCCAATGGTTGGGGAATGATCCAATGAAAACATATACCAATTAGTATTATTATTATGAGTAAACTTTCGTTTTACCCCCTGTGTTTTGGTCGTTTTAATGATTTTTGCCCCAATTCATTAAAAATAGTCATTTTACTCCCTGATCTATGAAGATTATCTCTATTTCACTCCCCGCCCTTAACGACATCCAAAATGTTTGTTAAAAATAAGGGCAATTTGGTAATTTTACATGTAATTAGAAGGGTGTTTTAGTAAATAGTAACTTTAAAAATAATTTAGTTGTTTATCATTATAATCATTAAAAAAAACATTCCTCACTTCATCATCCTCCTCTCACTCAGTATATCTCTCTTTCTCCCTTTTGTAACAACCAGCAGTCGTCACCAGCACCATCAGACACCACTACCACCACCTCACCACCACTATCAAACACCATCACCTCACTTGAAAAACGCACCCCTTCGCAACCCCAAATCCCAAAACCCCAAGTTCAACTGCAACCATAACCCCAAATCCAACCGTCACCACCGCAACTCCAAATCCAGCAATCATCACCTACCTCCTTCGCCGCCCCAAATCCGTCTGCTCCCATCATCATTACCTACCTCCTTACATCCAACACCCTTCCCTATCGCCTGCTGTGTATCCTAAACCACTAATTTCATATTTAATTGCTACTAAACCCTAATAAATCAAAGAATTTCCTTTTTCAAGTATAACTGCAAAGGGAACCCTTCTAAAACCCACCACCGCCGAAATCCACAACTTCACAAAACTAGATTGGAACTCAGAGATATTGTCGGAGATGATGAGACACATGGATAGTGGTGGTTGTCGAAGACAAAGAAATATAGATATGGTGGTGGTATCGTATCGTATCATATCGTATATTATCGTATCGTATAGTATAGTGTAGTATGGTATCGTATCGTGTAATATGGTATCGTATCGTGTCGTCTCGTATGGTATGGTATGGTATGGTATGGTATGGTATGGTATGGTATGGATGGTGTTGTATGGTATGGTATGGTATGGTATGGTATGGTATGGTATGGTATGGTATGGTATGGTATGGTATGGATGGTGTTGTATGGTATGGTATGGTATGGTATGGTATGGTAAGGTATGGTATGGTATGGTATGGTATGGTATGGTATCGTATGGTATCGTATGGTATTGTATGGTATGGTATGGTAATGGTATGGTATGGTATGGTATGGTATGGTATGGTATGGTATGGTATGGTATGGTATGGATGGTGTTGTATGGTATGGTATTGTATGGTATGGTATGGTATGGTATGGTATGGTATGGTAATATGGTATGGTATGGTATGGTATGGTATGGTATGGTATGGTATGGTATGGTATGGTATGGTATGGTATGGTATCGTATCGTATCGTATCATATGTTATCGTATGGTATGGTATGATATGGTATCGTATCGTAAGTGAGTAAATGACCTTTTTATTTATTATTTGTCGTAAATGAGTAAAGCACTGCACATAGTTTGTCGGTCCCCATCAGCGTATTTTTTTGTTTTACGCCCCCGTAACTAATCCTCAGCCAGGGTCATTTGCTACAAATTATTGACAAATAAAATTAATTGATTTTTATAATTAATAATTAACAAATAAAATATTGTTTTTGTTGGAAATCTATAGAAACTGGTGACAATTTGCTAAAAATTTCCGACAAATTTAAAATTTTATTTTTTAAAAATATACGTTTTCTAAATTTAATAAATAGCAAATAAAATAACTTTCAGTTTGTAGGAAATCTGTAAGAACCGTTGTCAATTTCCTACAAATTATCAACAAATATAAAATTTTATTTTCAAAACAATATGTTTTTTATAATCAATATGTTTTTGTAGGAAATCAGTAGCTACTGGTGTGTTAGTTTGCTACAAATTGCCGACAAATTAAACATTTTATTTCTAAAATTGATAAATTAACAAATAAAATAACATTTTTGTAGGAAATCCGTAGCAACTTGCTACAAATTTGCTACAACTTAAGCTTTAATTTTTTAATTTATTTATTTTGCAGAAATTCAGACATTACAAATATAATAACTTTTGTTTTTGTAAGAAAATTGTAGAAAACGAGGTCAATTTGCTACAAATTTTCGACAAATTTAGCATTTTATTTTTAATTTTTTTTATTTAACTAAGTTAAGAAATAACAAATTAATTGACCCTTTTTTGTCGAAAAACTGTAGCAAATAAGGTCAATTTCCTACAAATTATCGACAAATGTAAAATTTTATTTTCAAAACTATATGTTTTTTATAATCAATATGGTTTTGTAGGAAATCTGTAGCTACTGGTGTGTTAGTTTGCTACAAATTGCCAACAAATTTAACATTTTATTTCTAAAATTGATAAATTAACAAATAAAATAACTTTTTTGTAGGAAATCCGTAGCAACTTGCTACAAATTTGTTACAACTTAAGTTTTAATTTTTTAATTTATTTATTTTGCAAAAATTTAGACATTACAAATATAATAACTTTTTTTTTTGTAAGAAAATTGTAGAAAACGAGGTCAATTTGCTACAAATTTTCGACAAATTTAGCATTTTATTTTTAAATTTTTTTTATTTAACTAAGTTAAGAAATAACAAATCATTTGACCTTTTTTGTCGAAAAACTGTAGCAAATAAGATCAATTTGCTACAAATTTTCGACAAATGTAAAATTTTATTTTCTAAACTATATGTTTTTTATAATCAATATGTTTTTGTAGGAAATCAGTAGCTACTGGTGTGTTAGTTTGCTACAAATTGCCGACAAATTTAACATTTTATTTCTAAAATTGATCAATTAACAAATAAAATAACATTTTTGTAGGAAATCCGTAGCAACTTGCTACAAATTTGCTACAACTTAAGTTTTAATTTTTTAATTTATTTATTTTGCAGAAATTCAGACATTACAAATATAATAACTTTTGTTTTTGTAAGAAAATTGTAGAAAACGAGGTCAATTTGCTACAAATTTTCGACAAATTTAGCATTTTATTTTTAATTTTTTTTATTTAACTAAGTTAAGAAATAACAAATAATTTGACCCTTTTTTGTCGAAAAACTGTAGCAAATAAGGTCAATTTCCTACAAATTATCGACAAATGTAAAATTTTATTTTCAAAACTATATGTTTTTTATAATCAATATGGTTTTGTAGGAAATCTGTAGCTACTGGTGTGTTAGCTTGCTACAAATTGCCGACAAATTTAACATTTTATTACTAAAATTGATAAATTAACAAATAAAATAACTTTTTTGTAGGAAATCCGTAGCAACTTGCTACAAATTTGCTACAACTTAAGTTTTAATTTTTTAATTTATTTATTTTGCAAAAATTTAGACATTACAAATATAATTACTTTTTTTTGTAAGAAAATTGTAGAAAATGAGGTCAATTTGCTACAAATTTTCGACAAATTTAGCATTTTATTTTTAAATTTTTTTTATTTAACTAAGTTAAGAAATAACAAATAATTTGACCCTTTTTTGTTGAAAAACTGTAGCAAATAAGATCAATTTGCTACAAATTTTCGACAAATTTAACAATTTATGTTATTTAATTATTTATTTTACTGAAATTCAGACTCGAAAAATAAAATAAATTACACTTGTCGCAAATTTGTAGCTAGTTGCTACAAATTTCCGACAAATTTAGAAAATTTATTTTTTAAATTATTTATTTTGCTATAGTAACAAATAATTTAAATTTCTTATTTATTTTGTAGGAATTTTGTCACAAAGATAATATATTTTGCTACAAAATTGCTACAAATGCTTGTTGTGTGGCAATTTTGTAGGAAAATTGTGGAGAAGTTTTGGGTTTTTTTTTGTTTTTCTTTTTTGTCAAAAAATTGTAGGAAAATTGTAAAAAAAATTGAGTTGTGGGAAATTTGTAGGAAACTTTTGTAGGAAAAAATGTAGTTTTCTAGTAGTGGATGACTGGCCGGAATATTTACATATATGTTTAGAAATGAAAGTTTAACAAATGATTATCATGAAACTTAGATATACATGAATAGACGTTGATGTTTGATAAACTAATTATAAGTTTCAAAAGTTCTATTTACGTAAATGGTACCTTAGAAATATATTGAAGATTACATATACGTATATAGAAACACATTAATCAGTTTGATCCAAAATTGGGTTGAAGACATGAACGATCATATTCAAATCTAGTTTGATCTTTTTACGTATGTATATTTTTTGAAATAAATTTAGTCTGATCAATAAGATACACTACATAAAAACTAGAGAGATGCGAGAGAAAATAGGTTATATAGTTGGTTAATTACTTTATTCAAAAATATATTATTTAATAAATTACAATCATACCCTTTTTGTTTATTTTTTAATTTGTATTATTGAAATGAAATGCGTGGTCAATATTAGTTCTGTAAGTTCTCAATAAAAATAGGGCTATATATATATATATATATATATATATGCTCGAGCCCACTTCGAGCCAAGCGGAGCCAGCTTGTTTACAACCAAGATTTTTTTGAGTCGAGCTATTTTCAAGTTTTTTCGAGTATCGATTCGTGTGGAGGGTGCAACTCCTGTCAAGTGGCAAGGGGTCGGAAATTTTCTCGGGGAAAGCTATGTCCCATTTCTACCGAGGCATGGGCCCCATTAAGACAACATAGTCCTTGGGACAGAAATGGGGCGGGCCTGCGACTTGCGGGTGTGTATTAACCGTCTGTTGTGAATTACACCTTTAAAAAAAACTGCAAGCTTTTTAAACACCCCTAGCCTTCACAAAAATATGCGTTACATTTCTTTTGGATTAGGCTTAGACTAGTTGTAAAAATCGATTTAAGGAAACTATCCCGTGATGCATGTTTTTTTAAGAGTATGTCCTGTTTGTGGCGAAGATCAGGCAAGACCAAAAGAATGGGGAAATTTACAGTGATGTAGGCATGTACAGTGACGAAGCTTGAGATTTCCGACCGGGGGATCGGAAGTCACCGGACCTAAAATTATACCTTAAAAATTATAAAACCGGGGGGTCGAAAGCGTATATATCTAAAAAATTCTATACGAAACGTACATACATAACACTACTGAGCGAAAAGTTCGGGGGTCCGGGCGCCCCTCCCGGCCCCTTCAAAGCTACGCCCATGGGCACGTAGCTCACTGAGCCCAGATAGGTTGGTGCAAGTGATGTGAAAAGAGGTAGAAGATAAATCCGTAGGATTGCAATTCATTCAGTAATTTTTTCCTGGGGGTGCGGAATATTTTCAAAGATTTTAGGCCCCTAACTGTATAAAAATATCGGTTCACAGCGGGTCGAGTCGGATCATGTAAGACAAAAGAACATCAAACTAAAATTTATAAATCATAAAAAACACGTCATTACAAATTACAAAAGTATTTAAAATTGTGCCCTACAGGTTTTACTTTTTTTTTTTGAAATATATCCAAATATCATCTAAAGATACTAAACACGCCATAAGTTCATTACATTCTTACTCATTGTTACTAACACATATAATTTGCTCCATAAGTTCATAAAACAACACTAAACACTTCAACAAAATAAACAATCATGTTCAACCATAGCCCATAACTTTCAATTATATTTTTAAACATTTAAGCCCTAATATTAAATGTTGATTACTTGTAACTAATCATTTAAACAAATAAAGCTATAAATAAAACAACAAAATACAAGTCTAGAACAACAAAAAAATTAAAAAAATATAAAAAGAGTATAACACACTGTGGGACGAAAACCCGAGTAAACTTAGGATTTGAACTGACAACCTCGCATAAGACGTAGCTAAAATCCTTCGTTTCCTATCTAATAAAATTAAATAAAAATAAATTCTAGAAAACAATAAATTGCTACTTCTGTTAACTAGCTAGCATTTTGTAATCTCGTGTTATTACTTATTAGTAGCGACCACAACCAAAACAAATTGTCGCTTTTGTTTGTGTCTATAGTATTTTGTTTAAATGTATGGTATTACTTTTGTATAATGATATACGACTATATAGTTATTATACAGTATCATTTCCAATATGAACCGTGTCACGTACAGTGACACAGATTTAGCGGATATCAAGCCTTGTATTTACGTACAAGGACACTTTAATAGTATTTTGTTTAAATGTATGGTATTACTTTTGTATAATGATATACGACTATATAGTTATTATTCATATACACTTTACTAAAACCTCGTTTAGAGGATAGCTAGGTTGATAGAAGATCGAAAATACTAGTTCAAATGGATCGCAATGAGATCAATCTTTCCAGGTATTAACTCCAATATTACTCCGGATCTTTTTATAATATTGCTATATATAATCAATATCATGTATTAACTACCGCGGCGGCCATCACCACCGCTTCCGCAATCCTGTTGCGTTGCTTCCGGTGCCACGCTACTAGAAAAGGTGGTTAGATCAGATTCAGCAAAATCTCATGCCACTGTGTGGTGTTTGTGTAGTTCAAGATTTTTAAGTTGGTGAGAAGCTAGGGTGGTTGGGCTTACTGGTACGCATGATGGCCCCATCACGGTGTGAAGCACCACCGCCGGCCACTCGTTACGTCACCGTGAAGAGTTGTTTCGTTAAGATTATCACGGTGTGATCATGGTTTTGATGGTGTAAGAGCGGAGTGAGGTGTGTAGTTGTTGGTTAGTTGTTGTGAAAGTTGTGAGTGATGGTGGTGCAAGTGTTTTGTGATTGAATTGGGTGGTCTGAGATGGCAGCATGCATGTGTTTGGTTGGTTTATGAGTGATGGTGTGATAGGTGTCCTCTCCTCCCTAACGGTATATGGTTATGCCAAGCCTGGCTAATGGAGGTTCACCACACCTTGACATCACCGCCACCAAAACCTCCACCACCACCACCATCCCACCCCACCCCACCCACCCCACCGCGCCTCCGTCACCACCCACCATACCTGTATTGATCCGAACTCCCAAACCCGATTTGGTCTGAACTCATCTTGCTACAAACCCGTTTTAACACGAACTCATTTTCATACAACCCGTATTGACCGAATACGCATGACCCACCCAATTAGCCAGCCCTAGAAATGATCCGAACTCCTAAACCCGTTTAGATCTGAACTCATCTTGCTACAAACCCGTTTTAATACAAACTCATTTTCATGCAAACCCATATTGACCCGAACACACATTGCCCACCCAATTAGCCAGCCCTAGAAAAAAAAAGCTTGGTGGAAAAGTGTGGAGAACAATTGGGAGGTGGAGGAGAGAGTTGAGTTGAATGGGAGACAGAGACAGTCAGATATTTTTGAAAATCTTCCGGATGAAAGCGACTGAGAGTGTGGATACTATTAGATAACACTTATCTTTAAAGTGTCCTTGTATGTAAATTGTATTTATTCTTAGGTCCTTGTTTAGGCCTATATATTTTGTTCTCTATTCTTCTGTATTCATTCAAGTCATAAATTATACATGGTATCAGCCATTCAATATTGTGGTTGAGTTCTCCTGCTCTTCCCCTTCCCTCCTCTTCGTCTTCTCCTCCCTTTCTCCACCCATCCATCTTCCAATCCTCTTCTCCATGGCTTCATCCTCCAGCGAATCCAACCCGATAACCAATCTTCCTCCCGTATCAGGCCTGAAACTATCATCATCGAACTATCTGTACTGGCGCACCCAGTTACTGCCTTTATTAGCCTATCAGAAGGTCATATCTCATATCGATGGAACCTCATCAGCAGGGCCGGCCCTGAGAATTCAGGTGCCCTGTCCAAGCTCGAAAAAATGTGCCCTTAATCCTTAACGAAATAACACGTAAAAGTGCACCCCCCCCCCCCCAATTACCAAATTAACAAGACTATTAGCAAAAGTGCAAAACCCCTAAATTTCTAACAAAGTTTCAACCAAATTATCGCCTAAATAATCGACAATTACTCAAATAATCGACAAAAGTCCTAACTACGCAAATAATCGACAATCATATGCTAAATAATATGAAAATAAACTGATTAACTGAAATCGAAAAGACGAAAATCAATCCTAAATCATAAGTTAAGTGATTTCGACATAAGTTAACTGAATTCGACATAATAACTGAAATCGTAAATCAATCCTAAATCATAAATAAACTGAATTCGACAATTGATTTTTAGTTGTTTACCTGTGAAATCGAATCGAAGGCCTGCTGATGATCGAAGGGCTGCAGACTGTGGTGCTCTGTCTCTGTCTCTGATCTCGATTGCAGAATGAATGATGATGATCGAAGGCCTGCAGAACAACACCTACAAAATCGTCGATGATGATCAAAGTCTCGAAGATTCGAAATCGAAGGCCTGTTCCTGTGCGACGTTTGACGTTTCAATCACACAGTCCCGGATGAAATTTGCTGCCCAGAATATTTTTTTATTAGTTTTTAGAATATATTTGGGTATTGGGCTTACTAACCTAATGGGCTAAATAGCTTAAACAATATGATTTTTTTAAGTGGGCCTAAGTTAATATTTTTTTGGTTATACCCTATTAATTTTTTTTTTACATACATAATATCGGATTTTTTTTTAAATTACGTGCCCTCGAAAATCATGGGCCCTGTTCGGTTGTCCTCCCCGCCCTCCTTCAGGGCCGGCTCTGCTCATCAGCCCCCAATCCAACCATCACGACCAATGACAAAACCACGACCAATCCTGACTATTCTGATTGGCTTCAACTCGAACAAAAGGCCATCATTGCTCTCACCACCTCTCTCACTATTCTTCTGTATTCATTCAAGTCATAAATTATACAGATACGTACTAAATTTGGTGAGACGCAGATAAATAGAAATTTAACCTATTAAAATATAGAAGACGACCATCCCCTATTTTTTGGGGTTGTTTTTTTGTCATTTGTCCACCTCATCCATTTGTTTCTATTGTGGGTATCATTTTTTCTCAATGTATTTGAGATGCATATTTCGTGAAGAACGCATATTTGAGATGCATGTTGTCAGGTGGTGGCGCCAAAGGGTGGGGGGTTGGGTGATAAATTAAAAAAAAAACCTTTAAATATGTAAAAGGTGGTGATGATGTGGCAATGTTTTTATATGTTTTTGTGTTTTCTTATTGGGTGGGTTTTTGATGTTTTTGAAGGGTAAGTGTTTTTCTGATGTGCCAGCTGACTGTTCATGTTTTTAGGTGTTTTTAATGAGTCTTATTGTGGATGCTCTAAGGAAAAATAAGATTTGTTTTCCTAGTGGTTCAAAGTGGGCCCACACTATACGATAAGGATATAAATCCATCCTGCATGAATTTTGCCCTAATTAACAATTGCTTTCACGTGACCATAGTTGATTAGTGGTATATGGTTATGCCCCGTTTCTCAACTAACCTCCCGGTTTGCGGGAGAGGGTGAGCCGGCGGGCGGCCGTTGTTGTTAGCTAGAACTGCTGTAACATGCTTCTCCACCTCAAAAGGTTGAATATATATTAGGGTTTGAATTGTGTCATTAAGCGTCTTTAAAACTTTAGCTGCAGCTAACTTTAGGTCCAATTCTATCTTTTTTTTTCCTAACATTAATTAAGTAGAAAGCGTTTCTCCTTGTGAACTTAAGTCTTATATTGCTTAAGATAAAAAATAATCTTCTAGCATATATATCTTATCTAGGAATCTTTCTTACATGGGTTATATATTTTCTTTGGTGATTGTTTCAGGTCGTTGACAATGTATGGCATTTTCGTGGCGATTGTGGCAATCGTAGTGGGGGCGGTTGTTCAAATGGCTGAACAAACCCGAGGAAACAAGATACGCATAGGAATATGTTTAGCAACATTACTCACGAATTATGTTGCGGCACTATGGGTTTTCTCTCAAGAATATGATCATGAAATCATGAAATTCGTCATATTTAAAATCGTTTTCATACTTACGGGAATATTTTCTCCATATTTAGCATTCTCCGTGTTGTTTCCAGAATGGTTTGCTTGGCATGGTTTTATCATCATATGCATCATTGTGATGATGATGGAAGGTCATAAAATCCTGAACCACGTGCTCAATTGGCCTCGTCTAAACTTTGATTTTAACATGATGCGTTTGTTCTTCAGAGATCATGCATTGCCCCATTGAGTTCTGGTGTTATCCTTTGTTGTTTGTTGTATTGGTTTTTTTTTTTTTTCAGTTATATAATATTTGAAGACTATTGCTGATGCCTAAATAAATGACCTCACTGCTATTTTGTAATATGTAAGAAGTTGATATTTTTAGTAGGGTGTGCCTATTGGCACACCAAACCCTAGCAAAATTAGGGTTTATCTACGCAGCGTATTGGTCAATACGCAGCGTATAGGGTTAACCCTCTACGCTGCGTATTGACCAATACTCTGCGTAGATAAACCATGGATCTCAGTGTCTGATAACCAATCATTGCACAGAAAACAAAGGTCATATACGCTACGTATAGGTCTATACGCAGCATATAAACCATTAGATTTTTTGGGTCATTTTGGTAGGTTTGAGGGATCATTTTTTCACAAAGTTTAAATACGCTGCGTATTGACCTCTAAGCAGCGTATATAAAGGTCTGAAAATGTCTTTTATACCCTTATGTTGAGGCTATACAAAGCCAAATACAAGGGTAGTTGTGTCATTTTTGTCTCATACGCTGCGTAGAGATCTATACGCAGCGTATACAAAGCTTCATTTTTGTATTTTTTATTTTGTATTCCTTTGTTTATTTATAAAAAAAAAAGAAAATTATTTATAAAAAACAATATTATTGGTAAATAATACAAATATAAATTATAAAAATTAAAAATAATATAAATTTTATGAATTATAAAAATTAAAAAAGAAAATTATTTATAAAAAAACAATATTATTGGTAAATAATACAAGGAATAATGGATTTTAATAATCCAAACTTTCACCCATTGGCCGGCAACGGACCCAACTTAAAAAATAACCGGTGGTGGTCCCAACTTTTCGTATATTGTAAACCAATGGACTTTTACTAAAAAAAAACCTTAATTTCTTTTTGTCTCCTTATCCTTTTCGGTTTAGTAAAGGTCCATTGGTTTACATTATACGAAAAAGTTGCCGAAAAGGATAAGGAGACAAAAAGAAATTAAGGTTTTTTTTTTAGTAAAAGTCCATTGGTTTACAATATACGAAAAGTTGGGACCACCGGCGGTTATTTTTGAAGTTGGGTCCGTTGCCGGCCAATGGGTGAAAGTTTGGATTATTAAAATCCATTTTGCCATAATACAAATATATTGTTCTGTTATCGTTTAAATTAAATTATCGTATTCCTTTGTTTATTTATAAAAAAAAGAAAATTGTTTATAAAAAAACAATATTATTCGTAAATAATACAAATATATTATATTGTTATAGTTTAAATTAAATTATCTTATCGTATTGCATCGTATCGTATCGTATTGCATCATATCGTATCGTATAGTGTATAGTATATAAGTTTCGTATAGAGGCCTATACGGGTGTTATTGTATACGAGGTCAATACGTGACCTATACTACCCCTATACGATACGATATCACAGTTATAGGCTTATACGAGGTCAATACGTGACTTATACGACGTTATACGATACGATATCACACTTATAGGCTTATACGAGGTCAATACGTGACCTATGCGCCGCTATACGATACGATATCACACTTATAGGCTTATACGAGGTCAATACGTGACCTATACAACGCCTATACGATACGATATCACACTTATAGGCTTATACGAGGTCAATATGTGACCTATACGACGCTATACGATACGATACCACACTTATAGGCTTATACGAAGTCAATACGTGACCTATACTACGTTATACGATACGATATCACACTTATAGGCTTATACGAGGTCAATACGTGACCTATACGACGCTATACGATACAATATCACACTTATAGGATTATACGAGGTCAATACGTGACCTATACTACGTTATACGATACGATATTACACTTATAGGCTTATACGAGGTCAATACGTGACCTATACAACACCAATACGATACGATATCACACTTATAGGCTTATACGAGGTCAATATGTGACCTATACAACGCTATACGATACGATACCACACTTATAGGCTTATACGAAGTTAATACGTGACCTATACAACACCTATACGATACGATATCACACTTATAGGCTTATACGAGGTCAATATGTGACCTATACGACGCTATACGATACGATACCACACTTATAGGCTTATACGAAGTCAATACGTGACCTTTACTACGTTATACGATACGATATCACACTTATAGGCTTATACGAGGTCAATATGTGACCTATACGACGCCATACGATACGATACCACACTTATAGGCTTATACGAAGTCAATACGTGACCTATACTACGTTATATGACACGATATCTCACTTATAGGCTTATACGAGGTCAATACGGGACCTAAACCACACCTATACGATACGATATCACACTTATAGGCTTATACGAGGTCAATACGGGACCTAATATTTGTATTATTTTTAATTCTTATAATTCATAATATTTGTATTATTTTTAATAATATTGTTTTTTTATAAATAAACATGGAAATAGCCCAAAATACACACAATTAATTTACTTTTTTTTTTATAAATCAACATAGGAAAACACAATAAAAAAAATACAAAAATGGAGCTTTGTATACGCTGCGTATAGATCCCTACGCAGCGTATGAGACAAAAATGACACAACTACCCTTGTATTTGGCTTCGTATAGCCTCAACACAAGGGTATAAAAGACATTTTAAGACCTTTATATACGCTCCTTAGAGGTCTATACGCAAAGTATTTAAACTATAAGGGTTAAAAAGATAATTTAACCACATGTTTGGGGTTAAAAATAAAAACTACTTTTTATGTACGCTGCGTATAGACCTATACGCAGCGTATATAAAGGTTTGAAAATGTCTTTTATACCCTTGCGTTGAGGCTATACGAAGCCAAATACAAGAGTAGTTGTGTCATTTTTGTCTCATACGCTGCGTAGGGATCTATACGCAGCGTATATAAAGCTTCATTTTTGTATTTTTTTTATTTTGTATTCCTTTGTTTATTTATAAAAAAAAGAAAATTATTTATAAAAAAACAATATTATTGGTAAATAATACAAATATAAATTATAAAAATTAAAAATAATATAAATACTTTGAATTATAAAAATTAAAAAAGAAAATTATTTATAAAAAAACAATATTATTGGTAAATAATACAAATATATTGTTTTGTTATCGTTTAAATTAAACTAGCAATAACACCCGCGCACGTTGCAGCGCGGGTACATCACAAACATCGAATGGATTAGTCCAAATGTTATGTGATGCGTTGATCATATGAAAACGCGTGTTTAGACGTTTCCCGATTGAACTCAATGTAACCTATATAAGCATCGCGATTGGATCAAAACATAAAGTAAATCAAATTTATATCATACAATCATAATGTATTATATGTGACCCGACTCATACATAGAAAACGTAACACATGTAACGGTAAAGTTGACACCTAAAATTAAAAGAGATTAATTAGAACTTTGTGAAAAAGGGAAAAAAGAAACCCCGATTTGACTCCACTCGATTCGAAACAAATTTTACCAAACATTCATAAAATAAGCATGAAAACATATTATATTGACCTGACTCGTTTACCAAAAAAATTACGTCGAAACATACACCAACTTCAATGTATACCGAAACGTACATAAAAATGGTTTTTTATACGAAAACGTATTATATTTGACCTATCTCATTTTTAGAAAAAGTTTAATTCGAAACGTATAGCAAATCGAATTCATGCCGACAAATAAATAAAAATATACACGTAAAAATAGTTTCTTTTAAAGTAAATGAGGTATAGGGGTAAACTCGAAACAAATTATTAGTAAAACTTAATAGGTTAAATACGTTCGTAAAATCGTGTCAAGTAGCACCAATGCCACACCACTGCCAACGACCACCAATATCAGGAAAGATCGTAAAAATAAAATAAATAAAAAAGGAATAAATAACACCGAATGAAAAAATAGACGTAAAATTGTTAAACCACGGACGCCCATTGCGTCATGTTAATGCGAGAAATTAGACCGCAACGTAAAAAGGTAGAAAAGAATAACTAAGTCGATCTAGGACCCGCACGTTGCGATGAACTTCTCAAACGGAGAAAAATAGACGTGTTGCGATGGGCTTGTAAAACGGGGAAAAATAGACAAAAAACATTGAACCCCACACGCACATTGCTGCGTGTTGACTCGCAAATTTAGAATGAAACATAAAACGAAAAACTTGCGAAAGATAAAAGTATGAGGGACTAAAGTTGAACATAAAAAAATTGTTTGTGTTAAATTGCAAAAGATTAAAAAGCTTTAGGTAAAAGTAAAAAAAACAATAGGGTTAAAATGTAAAAGGTAAAAGACTTTTGGATTTAAAGTAATAAAATTCAATTTTTTTTTTGAAAAGCACCCAATGCATAGTGTACAACCATATGAAGCAACAACATGTTGCTTATTTATAATGTGGTAATTATCATATTCCTTTGTTTATTTATAAAAAAAAAAGAAAATTGTTTATAAAAAAACAATATTATTCGTAAATAATACAAATATATTATATTGTTATCGTTTAAATTAAATTATCTTATCGTATTGCATCGTATCGTATGGTATGGTATCGTATCGTATCGTATAGTGTATAGTATATAAGTCTCGTATAGAGGCCTATACGGGTGTTATTGTATACGAGGACAATACGTGACCTATACTACCCCTATACGACACGATATCACAGTTATAGGCTTATACGAGGTCAATACGTGACCTATACGACGCTATACGATACGATATCACACTTATAGGCTTATACGAGGTCAATACGTGACCTATACTACGTTATACGATACGATATCACACTTATAGGCTTATACGAGGTCAATACGTGACCTATACAACACCTATACGATACGATATCACACTTAAAGGCTTATACGAGGTCAATATGTGACATATACAACGCTATACTATACGATACGATACCACACTTATAGGCTTATACGAAGTCAATACGTGGCCTATACTACGGTATACGATACGATATCACACTTATAGGCTTATACGAGGCCAATATGTGACCTATACGACGCTATACGATACGATACCACACTTATTGGCTTATACGAAGTCAATACGTGACCTATACAACACCTATACGATACGATATCACACTTATAGGCTTATACGAGGTCAATATGTGACCTATACGACGCTATACGATACGATACCACACTTATAGGCTTATACGAAGTCAATACGTGGCCTATACTACGTTATACGATACGATATCACACTTATAGGCTTATACGAGGTCAATATGTGACCTATACGACGCTATACGATACGATACCACACTTATAGGCTTATACGAAGTCAATACGTGACCTATACTACGTTATACGATACGGTATCACACTTATAGGCTTATACGAGGTCAATACGTGACCTATACAACACCTATACGATACGATATCACACTTATAGGCTTATACGAGGTCAATATGTGACCTATACGACGCTATGCGATACGATATCACACTTATAGGCTTATACGAAGTCAATACGTGACCTATACTACGTTATACGATACGATATCACACTTATAGGCTTATACGACGTCAATACGTGACCTATACTACACCTATACGACACGATATCTCACTTATAGGCTTATACGAGGTCAATACGGGACCTAAACCACACCTATACGATACGATATCACACTTATAGGCTTATACGAGGTCAATATGGGACCTAATATTTGTATTATTTTTAATTCTTATAATTCATAATATTTGTATTATTTTTAATAATATTGTTTTTTTATAAATAAACATGGAAATAGCCCAAAATACACACAATTAATTTACTTTTTTTTTATAAATAAACAAAGGAATACACAATAAAAAATACAAAAATGGTGCGTTGTATACGCTGCGTATAGATCCCTACGCAGCGTATGAGACAAAAATGACACAACTAACCTTGTATTTGGCTTCGTATAGCCTCAACACAAGGGTATAAAAGACATTTTCAGACCTTTATATACGCTACTTAGTGGTCTATACGCAGAGTATTTAAACTTTGTGAAAAAATGATCCCTCAAACCTTCCAAAATGACTAAAAAAATCTAATGGTTTATATACGCTGCGTATAGACCTATACGCAGCGTATATAACCTTTGTTTTTTGTGCAATGATTGCTGATAAGGCTCTGAAATCCATGGGTTATATACGCTGAGTATAGCTCTATACGCAACGTATGTAAACCCTAAGTGTGCAGATAGCCTGCCAAGGTGTGCAAATAGTGAGGGCCTTTTAGTATTTAGTATGTTTGATAACAATTGAATTTTATCAGGAATATATTTTGAATTTCATATTTATTATTTGTATTATCATTATATCCTACACTAGTACAGAAATTATTTTTCGAGGCATTTGGTTTTTTCCATTTAAGATGTTTGCATACTAAAACCACTTCAAAAAAAGAAAAAAAAAAGAAAGAAAACCTCCATTCATATATTCGTTGTTAAATGAGTAGTAATCTTATCCACCCTTTCATCCTAAATCCTAACATATATATACAGTGGCGGACCCAGGATTTTATTTCAATGGGGTCCATTTTCGGGTCGGTCCTTGTTCGGGTCGAGTTAAAGTGAGGTTTGAACTAGATTAAAAAAAAAAAATAAGAAAAATGAGCTTATCAAGGATTGAACCCATGACCTCTTGGTGGAAAAGAAGGAGATTTACCACTACACCAACTTTCTTTTTATTTCTATGGTGTCCACCTAATTGTATTTATGGGGTCCATATACAATTTAATATACCGAATCTAGTATTTTTTTTTTAAAAGATTGGGGTCCGGGGACCCCGGTGGCACCAATGTGGGTCCGCCCATGCATATACACACTAGGGTATGTTTGGTATGAGGTAATTAAATAAACAAGGAGTAGAATGGAATGGAATGGATAAAGGAATGATGAAGGAATGGAAGTGATAAATGAATGAAATGAATCATTACCGTTCCAATATCTTTTTTGGTTACCATTTGATAGATTGAACCATTACCTTTTGTTGTTTGGTAGTCAAGAAATTAACGAAGAAATAAAATCGGTGGTGGGTGGTGGTGGTTGGTGGAGATGGTAGGGGGCAGTGGGTGGAGGTGATGATGTCAATGGTGGGTGGCAGCAATGTGATGACAACGATGGTGGGCAGTGGGTGGAGGTGGCGATGGCGGTGGTTGGTGGCGATGGTGGTGGGTTGTTTTGATGGTGGTGGGTGGCGGTAGAAGTGGGTGGTGGTGGTGGCCCCTGGCCCTTATGGGGAGGGTTATGACGACACCCTATAACCTAAAATAATATTTAAACAGAAAAGAATAGTAAATTAATAAAGGGTTGTAAATTTTAAACAGAAAAGAATAGTAAATTAATAAAGGGTTGTAAACAAACCGAACGAACATGAATAAGACCTTGCTCGTGTTCGTTCGTTAAGGAGATGAATGTGTTCACAAACGTTCATGAACACTTACCAAACAAGATTTTATATTCTTGTTCATTCGTCAAGGAAAGAAAGTGTTCCCGAACACAAACAAACACGTAAAAAATCGGCGAAAGCGATATAGTCTAGAGATGGATGGTGGAGGAAAAGGCTGAAACTTAAAACCATAATAGTGGAACATAGGTTGATAGTGTTCGTCAATTTTTATATCGAGAAAGGAAAGGGGATATGCACCGTTTGAATTGGGTTTTCTATTTTAATTTTAGTATAACAAAATAAAAAAAATTACAAAAAACTCATGAACATAAACAAATGTTCACGAACACATACCGAATGTTCATGAGCACACTTGAACGAACGAGACCTCTGTTCATATTCATTTATTTAACTAATTTAACGAAATTTCTTGTTCATATTCGTTTATTTAACTAATTTATCACATATACGATATATTATAATAAACATAGAAAGTACATAATTTGCTTTGTTCCTACAAAAATGTTTTATTTGGAATACAATTATGTTTTAATTAAGATTTAAATAAAGATAACGAAAGCAAGTTGTTTAGAAAAAAAAATTATCAAAAAAATAAATAGGTTAAATATGTATATAATTTGTGTATAAGAGTTGAAATCCAAAAAATAATATAAAAAGGAATAAACAATTCAAAAACTATTAAAAACTGTTTAGGTGTATAATAAAAGGATAAAAATATGTTCAAACGGGGATCGATACGTGTTCACTTTATTTGTTTAATCATGTGAGATGAGACGGGCCGAAACTCAATAGGTGTCATGAACTATATATTTTTAAATCTAAGTGTGTCAAAACATAAAATGAATCGATTAGACAAATATAATTGATTTCTTACGTTATAGTAGGGCATCTCGTAAAAGATATAAATATTAATATTAATATTATGAAACTTATAAGATAAAAAACTTTCTCCCTTTGCATCAACATTGTTTTAAGGGCGAGGGGTTCTCTCTGGGCGATCTTGGGCGACGTGGGGAATCTCTAGGTTCTTCAATCCAATCCTGGTATCGAATCGATTTTGATTAGCAGCCAGGGCTCGATTTCCTTACTGGTAAGGATTTTTGATTTTACTCTTGTTTCTAACTGATTGAGGTTCGAATTAGGGTTTTCTTCTAGGGTTCCGATTTCTTGCTTTCTATTGGATCTGTCAATTAATTCTGAATCGGAGGGTTTAGGATTGTTATTCAGATTATTTAAAGATTAGTTTACTGTATGTGGAGATCGGGGGGTTGAGCGGCTGTTTCTTGTTCATTCTGCATAAGGGTTCGCTTATCTCAACCATTTGTTCGCTGTCAGTGGCGTTCATTCGGGAGTTTTCTTCTCCATTCCTTCTTGTCTGATTTGCGCTAGGGTTTCGGCAGGGTGTCGGCTGATATGGATGATCTAATCGTAGACAATTCAGATGTGTTTGTGAAGAAGATTAAGAGTATTGATGGCAAACCTTTTGAGCCAAGAAAAACATCGAATATGCCTACGATGTCAGAAGTGGGGAATAAGAAGGTAAGATTCATGTTACCGTTGAATGATACTGGCTACGTTCTTGGTTGTTCTGATGCTCCAGCTGAGGATCACGCAGTGGTTTTTGATAAGCGGAAGGTAGCATTTGTGTTACCGCTAAATGAAGTCAGTCCTGCTCGTGTTCGAAAATAGGAACAGGGTGATAAAACTCAAGTCCAACAGCAATCGTATGCTGATGCGATCCTAAACGAACAGGTAGAACAAGGAGGTTCTAAGCGGGCTTCCAATACATTTCAGGTTCGCTCTGATCTGGGTAATTCGATGCCAAGGTCTTATGCGGATTCAGTTTCGGTAGTCAAGACCAAACAAGTAAACTTTCTTACTCTTGCGAGTCCGGTATTGCAAGATGGTTGTGATGTGGTGCTTCCCCGGGAGTCTGTTAGACAAGTTCAAGACAGGTTAGCTAATACACTGTTTGGGTACTTCTTGGGGGATCGTGTGGCTTATCCGGTGGTTGAGTACTTTGTGAGAAACAATTGGAAGAAATTTGGTTTGCAAAAGTCTATGATGAATGCAAATGGGTTTTTCTTTTTCAAGTTTGCGGACAAAGAAGGTATGATGAATATCCTTAAAGAGGGACCTTGGATTATCCGTTCTCAACCTCTCTTCCTTAGTGAGTGGTCGCCTACTTCGAGACTAGAGAAGAAGGAAGTTAAAAAGGTACATGTTTGGGTTAAAATCCATGATGTTCCTTTAGTTGCCTATACGGAAGATGGTTTGAGTATGATTGCTACGGCTATTGGTGAGCCGAAATTGTTGGATACATATACCACTTCAATGTGTACGGATGCTTGGGGAAGGAGCAGTTATGCAAGAGCATTGATAGAAAGTTCAGCCGAGAATGTCTTTAAAGAGGAACTAGTTATAGCAGTTCCTGAACGAGAAGGTGAAGGTTTTATTAAAGTTACAATGGCTGTGGAATATGAATGGAGTCCCTATAGATGTGCTCACTGTAAGGTTTTTGGACATGCTGATGAGTCTTGCCCGAGACAGCCTAGGAAGTGTCCTAGGGAAGTGCCTAAACCTCAGAAACAAAATGTTGGGAAGCAACCGCGTGGTCCGGTGAAGACTCCAGTAGTGGATGAAGATGGCTTTATGGATGTGGATGGTAAAAAAACGGCTAGGAAATCGGGCTTTCATGTTAATAAAGCTAAACCGAAATTCGAGTATAGGCCGATTGGGTTCAAATCGAATGGAGAGGTTAAAAAATCAGATCCTTCGGTTAGTGTAGTATCCCGGAACCCGTTTGATGCCCTTAGGGATGAGTAGGGTACGGTCCGTCAAAAGAGCAAGGCTACGAGGGATGATATAGCAGATTCTGATGATGAGGAGGTTGTTGAAGTCTATAATGAAACTAATGAGTTTATGATTTCGGGCTCATATCCTTCGTCTTCAAAAGCAGGGGCAAGCACCTCTCCCACAAACTTCACTAATGGATAATCTATTTCGAGGCAATTTTATTTTTGATGATGGAGGATAATGACTCTTGTTGGTTATGTTTGTTTTGTCTACTATGCATTTTTTCATGATGTAAAGTAGACTAGGTTATGAGGTATCTTAGGTAATTTGTTTTTGGCTTACATATATGGGGCATGTTCTGTATATGAACTAGTGTGGAACTCATCCTCACTACTTGTACTTATTTGCGGTTGTTTTTAATAGAATCACCGGGGTAACCCTTTACCCAAAAAAAAACTTATAAGATCAAACCTTTTGGTTAATATTTGATAAGAGAAAACTAAAAACAAAAGCATATAAAAAACTAATATTTGAATAAAGAATAAAAGAGAGGGAAAAGCATGTAAAAAAATTGTGAATTGGGTTGGAAGAATGGAACTTGCCTATGAGTTTCAAGACCAATCATAAGAGTCTACTAATGTACACCATTTTTGAAAATGTAGGATATATAATATGAGAGGAAGAAAATTAAGAAAATGGAGGGAGAAAAATAAAATGGATAAGGCACCGACCTTCATCAAGAATATTATTATATATATTATATATATATATATATATGTTAATAGCAAAAGCTCATCAACAGTAAATTTGATTTTTTATTAATATTGATTTTTTTTAGGTTTTTATTAGTATTATATTATTTTATTCGTTTAATTGATTTAAACATATATTTTTATATACTTTTAAGATACGATCAAAGTACCAGTTATCAAACAAGAAATATATACTGGTACCGATGTTGTTCAGTACGGTATGGTAGCGATACGATATTAATTCATCGAAAGCAAAAACACTAAAAATAAATACGGATACAGATGTTATTCAATCGGTTTTTATTGAATTTGATACGATAGCGACACAATATCCGTTTAAAAAATATATATCGTAATGTTGAAATAAAAAGAGGGGAACAATTGTTTTTGAGTTTTTTCAATATTGTTTTTTCTAAGGTTTTATTATTTTATTGGTTTATTACTTTAATTAATTTAAGTATATTTTGTTCTCTCATATAACTTTTAAGATACGTTCATAGTACCCGTTATCAAATAGGAAACAATAAAACGGAATGTATACCGGTACCGATGATGTTCGGTACAATATGGTAGCGATACAGTATCAATTTATTTTATTGAAAGCAAAAAAACTAAAAAATAATATTGGTACCGATACAAATGTTGTTCAATTGGTTTCGATTGGGCTTGGTACGATAGCGGCAGAATATCCGTTATCAAAAAAAAAATTTGTAATGTTGAAATAAAATAAACATAAAATGCAAGCGAACCGAACCGATATCAACTGAACAACATATATAGGTACCATATCAATATGTGTTATTTTTTCGGTCGATGTAATGCTTTCTCTTTCAATTACTATATCGAGTGCAGGTACTATAACGAACCAAATTGATACCGACTTAATCCTCGCCGCGAAGCGCGGGGGAATATCACTAGTACATATGAATAGAAATTGCCGATGAATAGTGATTACTTTTCTTAATAATTGTTTTTTAATATTTTATCTATTATTAAATTGATCTTTTAGTAATAAATGGTAATTAATCATTCTTAGGTATTTGTTTCGTATTTTTTATTAGTTGTATTTGATTTAGCATTCATTTTGATTTTTCTATATAAACTTACGTTCGTTAACTTTAAAAAATATTCTAAATTTGTGTCTATATTTTTTTAACATTCCAAGTTATTTGTTTGTACATTGTGACGATACGTTACCGTGGGCATTGTATCGGTATCGATTCCGTTCGTTATAGTACCAGTAGAATTCATGCACTCGGTTTAGATATCAACACGTGTTTTACATCGACCGAAAACATACATCGATACCAACACCGATGTTGTTCGAACGGTATCGATTGGTTCAAATTGTCAACAAAACTAAAAAAATTAATACATACCGCTACCGATGTTCAGTTTGGTACGGTATGGTAGAGATAGTATCTTATTTTATCGAAAACAAAAACAATAAAAATAAATATCGCTACCGATACAAATGTTGTTCAGCTAATTTTGGTTCGGATTCGTACGATAGCGACACAATAGTTGTTTTCAATAAAGTTTATATGGAAATGTTTAAACTAATAAACATAATGCAAACCAACTGAAGCGATATCAACAGAACAACATCGGTACCGGTATTGATATTGATATTATTTATTATTGTTTTCGATCGATGTAAGGTTTTCTTTTTCAATTACTATAGCGAGTGTCGGTAGCGTAACGAACCGAACATATACCAACTGGATTTTCGCCGCAAAGCGCAGTGAAAATCACTAGTTATTATAATAGCGGGGAGACAGAAAGGTGCCTTATTCCTACATATACAAAAACCAAATGGGGGAATAGTTAAATATACAAAAACCAAATGGGGGAAACGTGTTTTATATCCATTTTAAAATTACGTTTTCGCCCACAGCTTAAATTAAAAGTACGTTTTTGCCCACAACTCAAAATAAAATTACACTTTTTGTCCCCATCTCAAAATTACAATCTTGCCCTCAATTCAAAATTACGACTTTTCCTGGCACTCTCCCATTGGACCAACCAGTTTATTATTTTATATCCATTCTAAAATCACGTTTTTGTCCCTCTCTAAACTTACGGTTTTGCCCCCAGCTCAAAATAAAATGACGTTTTTGCCCCCAGCTCAAAATTAAGATTTTTTCCTTCATTCAAAATAAAATTGTGGTTTTGCCCTCAGCTCAGAATTACCTTTTCGCCCCCAGTTCAAAATAAAATTTTGTTTTTGCCCCCACTTAAAAATTACGATTTTGCCCTCTGTTAAAAAATGTGGTTTTCTCAGCTCAGAATTACCTTTTCGCCCCCAGTTAAAAATAAAATTTTGTTTTTGCCCCCACTTAAAAATTACGATTTTGCCCTCTGTTAAAAAATGTGATTTTTCCCCGTTTAAAAATTGTGATTTCGCCCTTAATTCAAAATTATGTTTTTTCCCCAGTTCAAAATAAAATTATGTTTTTGCCCTCGACTCAAAATTACGATTTTTCCCTCGGTTCAAAATAAAATTGTGCTTTTGCCTCAAGCTTAAAATTATGATTGTGCCCTTAGTTCAAATTTATATTACGTTGTTACCCCAAGTTAAAAATTACGAATTTGCCCCTGTGAAAATTTACAACTTTGCCCCAGGTTCAAATTTACAGTACTGCCATTACTTTAGCTTTGTCAAATTACGATTTTACCCCAGTCAAAAAATACAACTTTCTCTCAGTTAAAAATTACAATATTGTCATTGTTTTAGTTTTTTTTTTTTATCAAAACTATAAAAGTGTTTTATTTTAATTGGTTGACTCGATTTAATTGTTTTTCGTGTCAATGAGCTGACTAACACTCGCTCATTATTCGGTTATCGCCCCGCAACGCGGGCGGGCACCAACTAGTTATATTACAAAACTGAAATTTGAGCCCTAAACACGCAAGGACAAGATATTTTGATAGACGCCCTGTCATTTACAATTTCAATTTTGACTGCTGCTAATTATTCATATATACTTTACTTAACCTTATTTAGCGGATAGTTCATAGGTTGATAGAAGATCGAAAATACTAACTCAAATGAATCACAATGAAATCAATCTTTTCAGGTATTAACTCCACCCTAACGGTATACTATTAGCTACATGGTACTTTTATCGATAATTTTGCATGTGTCCTCTCTACCATGACTAGCTACCGTGCGCTAACCTCACCGGCCTTCACATCATCCCACACCACCGAGCCTCCGCCACCGCCACCACCCACCATACCCGTATTGATCCGAACTTCCAAACCCGTATTGAAAATCTTCCGGATGAGATTCGTGTGAGAGTTGGGTAAAAGAGACTGAGAGTGTGGATACGTGACTTTGGTGCATGGCGGGGAGAAAATAAGAAATTTAATATAGAAGCTTAATAAGATTTGTTTTCCTAGTGGTTGAAAGTGGGCCCGACACGATAAAATAAGGATAAATCCATCCTGCACGAATTTTGCCCTAATTAACAATTGCTTTCACGTGACCATAGTTGATTAGTGGTATATGGTTATGCCCCGTTTCTCAACTAACCTCCCGGTTCTTCGGTTTGCGGGAGAGCCGGTGGGCGGTGGTTGTTGTTAGCTGGAACCAGTGTTTTCAGACCTGGATCGGACCAGCCGGTCGGTCAGACTGGGAACCGGAGGTTGAGGCGGTCCGGGTAATGATATCGGCTAAGGAATACATTGAACCGATGGTTGGACCAAGAAACCGGTCGGTCGAACAGGTTTTTATAAGGGTTTGGCCGGTTTTTATATATATATTTCATATTTAACCCTATTAAATTTTATTATATTTACAACGCGTTCCGGTTCTTACATCCAGTCGACCGGTTGAACCATTGAACTGGTAGGGAGACCAGTTCTGAAAACATTGGCTGGAACATGCTTCTCCACCTCAAAACGTTGATATATATATATATATATATATATATAGAGAGAGAGAGAGAGAGAGAGAGAGAGAGGGGCCGGTTATCATACAAATAACCTAATCGTACGTTATGTACGCTTCATCCACAACCGTCGGATCATCTGATTTAAACAGCGTGTTTTACTATTAAATATATCAAATTAAAATTAATGCAAAGAAACCGCCAAGGTTAAAATCGTCTAATGCGAGATCAAAACCCTTGATAATCAGCAAACAAAAACCTCAAAAATCATAACGTAAGGTTCTAAAATCAAAACCGAAATCGAAATTATAACAATTAATCAAAAATCGATCGATTCCTAATCACCAAAATCCTTATGTGAAAAATGAAATTCGGATGAATTTAGAAATTATTAACTAATCAAGAAGATGATGCAGGTATTGAGATCATGTGCGAATTCATGGACAATGCACATGTGATTTGTAATAAAAAAAATTCTTTCAAATTTCATATAGTGTGCGAATTCGTAACAAAAACACATGCGATTTCGATAAAAAGTTAAGTATTTCTTATAATTTCATATAGTATGCGAATTAACGATAAGGCATTGCGATTTCAGTAAAAATGTTAAGTATTCTTTAAGATTTTACATAGTGTGCGAATTTGTATCCATTCAAGTGCGATTTCGAATAAAAACAGTGCAAAACAATTAAAAATTGCAATTCTCTTAAAAATGATAAAAAAATTACATAATAAATAAATAACTAAAAAAAACAAAATACGAATCTAAAAAACTAAAAATAGTAGCATTATATATAAAAAATACTTGATTTATGAGCGATGTGACTGAAAATTGACATGTAATGATCAATTTTACAATAATTACTATTGAACTTACCACCCTACCTACATAATAAATTTACTAAATTAATATAAAAAACCTAGATATAACTACCTTCCATATTAAGTCATACATAGAAGATTATCAAAACAAACACACAAAACATACAAAACAACATGGCATCTGATGATTCGGAACAAATAAAAAACATTGCAATCAAAGAATTATTGTCAACTCGCACGTTGACAGAACTAAGCACTGATGTCAACTCTTCTCATCTGGTTCTTGATGTGCAGGGTAAAATTCTTGAACAAATCAAGAAAAATCAAGATATATGGGAACGCCTACTTCAAGAACCACCATCAAGCTTCAAGGAGAGAGCTTTGGATCACATTAAAGAGCAATCTCGAGCTGATGACTTGGCCTTCTCTTTCCTGACAGATGCTTTGAACACTGTGAAGGAGAAGATGGAGTTCAGCTCTTCTGAACGTGACAAAATATTTACTCCAAGTAACTAAAAAACTCTTTTTAATCGTTTTTTTTTGGTAATGGCTGTGTTAGACAATAACTATTGTTATATTTTGGGTACATATTTGTTAACATATTATGTTATCTCTTAATATTAAATTCGCATGAATGATATAGCCATCATTGTCACATAACAAAACACAAGATAACTAACAAATCGCATGTAATAACAGTGAAATCGCATGTAAAAATTTATATTAACTGTTGATTATAAATTCGCATGTTTAAAAAATATAATCGCATGTAAACTGATATAAACAGATGAATAAAAAAAATCGCAAGTGTTTCGTATAAAATCGCATGTCCATTTAGAAAAAAACTACTCATCCTCACCATCTTCCAAAACCTCCTCCCACTGATCTTCTTCTTCAGATCCATCATCACTACTGTAATCTTCAAACTCATCTTCCTCTTCATCATCTTCAACCTCATTGTCTTTGTCTCTATCAACATTTTCGATCTGGATGCCCTTCTTCTTCTTTTTTTGCTGTTTACCTTGTAGTTTGGCTTTCAGCTCCTCGCAAGTCCGAATGTCATGACCTTTTACATTACATACGCTACATGTCCTTGACCTTTTCCCCTTGCGGCTGATCATTTGTTCTTTCTTAGATTTAATCCTTTTATGTGATTCTTATACCAGCCGGCACACGGACAGTAGGAGGAGCATTAGTTACGGGTTGTTGATAACCAATCAACTTGGAAAATCGGTCAAATTTTGGATCAAGTTGCTTGGTTATACGACTCTGATCCACTCTCTCTTTGAGCTGCATCATTTGATCCCTCACTAAAACAAGTTGATCGAGGTCGGAAATCAAATTGCTAACCAAATACTCCCCTGTGTGGATGATTTCACGAGCAATCCGTTTAGCCTTGTGTTGCACATCCTTGCCACCCACATTTAGATTGTACTTCACATTTAACTCATTCGGAACAACATCCTTCGTCCATCTCTTCGTAACATACTTGTTTGGTATTTCTTTAACACCAAACATCTTGAAAAGGAAATAAATGTGTTTGCAAAACAGACCATACTGCTCAAAACGCAAACAGCTACATTGTGCAGTTACATCATTTTCAAGGTTCTTGAACCACACCTAGGAAAAACCAACAAAATAAAATATATATATTCAAAATTAAATTCGCATGTGAAACATGACAATTTCGCATGTCCTAAAAAAAACATGTAATGGAATCAGTTTTAAAATCGCATATGTAACATATTAAATTCGCATGTTTTACAAACATGTATAGGGATAACTTTAAATCGCATGTGTAACATAATAAATTCGCATGTATAATAATACCTCCAATAAACCATTTCCATGTGCTTTAAAGTCCTTCAACATTATCCTGATCTGTGGACCCTCTACTTTGGTGTCCATCGGCAGACATTCAGAAATTGTACCTAAAATCTCTATTTGCTGATCAAAGAATATAGACCTGGTGAATCTCTTAGCAGCATCTTCTTCCAAAGAAGTTCCGCTCAAATCAGCAGGCTCCGTATATCTTGAAATATGATCATTCTTTCTATGATTAAAACGTTGGACATCCATTGCACCGTCGAAATGATTCATAAACTCTACGAGAGTGAGTTGTGAATTAGACACCTGGCAGAAAAAATGGTTCTCACTCTCTGATCTGGATGTTGTTCTCATAAGTCCCGACATTGGCTCATGTCAGTAAAAAGCAGGAATCCACATGGATCTCATCACAAACATATCATCGATCCATTTGTTTTCTGTGAGACCAAAATCAATCATCACCAACTTCCACTGTCTCTCAAATTCTTCAGGCTCGATCGAATCAGTCCATACAATGTCGCACATCCTCCTTTTAAACTCATCGTTATTGCACAACTCGTGTCCAACCTATGACAAATAAATGCTCTTAATATCAACCTATAAAAAAATATATAATATACAGAAAAATAACACTAACAAAAGACAATATAGCATACTGTACCTTATCTGCCACTTTTTTCATTATGTGCCACGTGCACAATCTGTGTCTGCTGACATAGAAAACCGCCTCAATAGCCTGTTTCATAGCTGGGTCTTGATCAGTCACTACAACCTTTGGCTGCTGACCAAATGACTTTAAAAATGAATTCAATAGCCATTTATATGATTCAATGCTCTCCGATGCCAACAACCCAGCTCCAAATGTTACATTTCGACAGTGGTTGTCAATGCCAGTGAACGGGACAAACACCATCTTGTACCTGCACAATACATGCGGAAACAAAAGTAAAACATGCGAATTACAAAAACCCACATGCGAAAACAAAAGTAAAACATGCGATATCGTTAACACAAATTTTACACATGCGATATACACAGCTTATGAAGACATATAACATGCGAAAAATAGTTAAAAAAAAAAACATGTTTGTCTTCAAACACTAACCTGTTTGTCTTGAAAGTTGCATCAAAGGATATCACATCCCCAAATTCCATATAGTTAAGCTTACATAAACCATCAGCCCAGAACAAACCAGTTAAACGTTTGCCATCATCAACAGAATATTCAAACGAATAATCAGCTAAATACTGTTTTTTGTCAGTCATCCTATTAATCACCATGTCAGCATCATATTCTCCTATATAGCTGTTAATTCGCTTCCTAAAATTTTTGCAATCATCAACCGTGGCACCAACGTTTTCGAAACCACCATAACGTTTCCTCATTATATGGAAAGCTTTGACAGGACCAAGGTTTAAAGTGCCTAATTCCCATACCATCTCCTCCTGGACATCTGACAATTGTCTGTAAGCTGGCAACATGTGAATATCATCTTGGCATACAAACTTATGATTATGGCCATCAACAAATCTCTTTACTGTATATAATCTACCATCCACAGTGCAAATCATAAGTTGAGCTTTGCATCCAGTTCTAATAGTCCCCCTGTTCCTTGTTTTGAATTGCTTTTTTGACTTCGAACGATCGTCAATACAAATTGGCTTATGTCCCTCTTTAGAACAAACAAAATACTTAGTTTTGATTATACCACCACTGTTTACTTCACCACCTTTCCGAATAGAAAACCCAGCCAACTTAGCATATGATTGGTAAAACGCATATGCTTGTTCAATAGAGATAAATTGCATTCCAACCACAGGTGTAGCTGATGCTTGAACCTCCGGAGTGTAAACCCTTTCATCTAAATGAATCAAATCAGAAAAATCAAAAACATGCGAAATCTATGAAAAAACATGCGAGATTGATGATTATGATTAATCTGATTTATCTATGCGATTTAATAAACCATAGCATGCGAAATACTTAGGGAAAAAACATCAAATGCGAATTGAAAGACTAATAACATGCGAATTTGTACATGTTGCATTAATATCAAAAAAATACTCAACATTCAAACTTCAAAAAAAGTTACAAAAATGTAAAATCAGAGGAACGATTAAACAAAAAACATGTATACGAACAATTTAGAAATCTGAATTCACATAATTACCATTAAAACAATCGTTTAGAACACTTAAACTTGCAATTGGATTTGAATTTGCAAATGGCGGATTTAAAACATCCTCAATAGAAACTCTCTGATATGCAGATAATTGAGCATGATCACCGATCGGTCGACTTTCTTCAACATCAACAACATTTGCACGTCCACTGCTGCTCTGTGGATCCATCGAAAAAAAACAAGTAAATAAAACCCTAACACATAAGAACGATAACTGCAAATTGAGAATTATGAAAAATTTGAAATTGATTCGAATGATAAATACCGGGATATTAGTGTAACGAACTTCTCGCTCGCTGATTGAATGAAGAGACGAATTTACCCTCAGATGATTGAATTAATTGTCTCATTTAACCCTGTATATGAAAAACCAATCAGGACACGTGTAGGGCTATAATGTTAGCGTATATAATGTACGATAAGGTAATTTGTACCTTACTCTTTACCTATATATATATATATATATTAGGGTTTGAAACTTGGGTTATTTACCTCAAAACGTTGAATATATATATTAGGGTTTGAAAGTTGGGTTATTTTAAAACTTGAGTTGCAGCTTTAGGTCCAATTCTATCTTTTTCTTTTCTTAACATTAATTAAGTAGAAAGTGTTTCTCCTTGTTCACTTAAGTCTTATATTGCTTAAGATAAAAAATAGGCTTCTAGCATATATATTTTATCTAGGAATCTTTCTTACATGGGTTATATATTTTCTTTGGTGATTGTTTCAGGTCGTTGACAATGTATGGCATTTTCGTGGCGATTGTTGCACTCGTAGTGGGGGCGGCTGTTCAGATGGTCGAACTTACCCGAGCTAACAAGATACGCATAGTAATATGCTTAGCAGCATTAGTCGTGAATTTTGTCGCGGCACTATGGGTTTTCTCTCAAGGAGATGATCATGAAATCTATCATCTTCAAAACCATTTTCATATATACAGGTATACTTTCTCCATATTTTGCATTCTCTGCATTGTTTCCAGAATGGTTTGGTTGGCTTGGTTTTATCATCATATGCATGATTGTGACAATTATCGGAGGTCATAAAATCCTGAAACACTTACTCAATTGGCCTCGCTGGAACTTTGATTTTACCATGATGAGTTTGCTCTTCAAAGATCCTTTGGCTGCCCCGGCCAGTGAATGCTGATGTCACAAGTGTTGTTTCTTGTATTGTATTATACTCATAATGATAATATCTGAATCATCTCGTACTGTAATTTTGTAATAAGTATAAGTTGATGTTTTGATTTTGTTTGATCACAATTGAATTAATTATCATAGGCTATGATGGAATTATGTTTCAATACATTGGTGAAATGCAGCATTATTTTATACGTTATTGGTAGTTAAGAACCACTCGTTTTATATGTATGAAATGAGTGAATAACAAATTCGAATGGCTGAACAAACCCGAGGAAACTGCTTAGCAACATTACTCACGAATTATGTTGCGGCACTATGGGTTTTCTCTCAAGAATATGATCATGAAATCCGTCATATTTAAAATCGTTTTCTTACTTACAGGAATATTTTCTCCATATTTAGCATTCCAGAATGGTTTATTTGGCATTGTTTTATCATCATATGCCACATTGTGATGATGATGGAAGGTCATAAAATCCTGAACCAATTGGCCTCGTCTAAACTTTGAATTTAGCATGATGCGTTTGTTTTCAGCTGAGATCATGCATTGCCCCAATGAGTTCTGGTGTTATCCTGTGTTGTTTGTTTTAGAGTGTGCCTATTGGCACACTAAAGTGCCTATTGGCACACCAAACCCTAGCAAAAATCGGGTTTATCGCTGCGTATTGGTCAATACGCAGCGTATAGGGTTAACCCTATACGCTGCGTATAGATCAATACGCTGCGTAGATAGACCATAGATCTCAATGCCTGATAACCAATCATTGCACAGAAAACAAGGTTTATATACGCTGCGTATTGGTCAATACGCAGCGTATATAAAACAGCTGCTAATTTGGGGTCATTTTGGTAGGTTTGAAGTGTCAAATTTTTGCCAGGTTTGTATACGCTGCATATTGACCTATACGCAGCGTATATAAACCTGGCAAAAATTTGACACTTCAAACCTACCAAAATGACCCCAAAGTTACAGTTGTTTTATATACGCTGCGTAGCGGGTAACAATTACGTAACCATACTTCTTTCCCGTTTCTTGTACCCAATTCTTCAAATCAGTTAGAGACATGAAACGCTAAAAAAAAGTTACGTTAATATTTGGTCATTTTATGAAACTCATACTTCAGGGACTAATATGGTTATTATTGAAACTATTTTAACTGAATGTTTAAGCCAGGTTAACTTTCATATAAAGATTTCTTCTTTAAACACTAACTCAGTTAGCATACTTAACTGAACAGTACAGGGACCATTTTTGTCAATTTTCGAAACTTCAGGGACCATTTTTGTAAATCCTGGAAACATCAGGGACCATTTTTGTAAATTTACGAAACTTCAGGGACCGTTTATGTCAACTTTCGAAACTTCAAGGACCATTTGTGTAAAAATTGAAACTTCGGGGACCAAAGTGTAAATATATGAAAATAATAATAATAATAATAATAATAATAACAATAATAATAATAACAATAATAATAACAATAATAATAATAATAACAATAATAATAAGAATAATAATAATAATAACAATAATAATAACAATAATAACAATAATAATAATAATAATAATAATAATAATAATAATTATTATTATTATTATTTTAATAACAATAATAACAATAATAATAATAATAACAATAATAATAATAATAACAATAATAATAATAATAATAATAACAATAATAATAATAATAATAACAATAATAACAAAAATAATAATAATAATAATAATAATAATAATAATAATAATAATAATAATTTTAATGTGATACCTCATTTATTTGAAACGGATTGCCCGGAGTAGATGGTTCATAAAGTGATGTATCGTATCCACTGTATCCACCTTCACCCACGTATCCACTGTAACCACCTTCACCCCCATATCTATCGTATCCACTCTATCCACCTTCACCCCCGTATCCACCTTCACCACCGTATCCACTGTAACTTCCGTATCCACCTTCATCCCCGTATACCCCGTAACCCGGATACGATTGCTGCATCGGGTAATATGGTTCATCAACAGGTGCATTCTCAGCACCGTATCCACTTTGTTGCACGTACGGAGATTCATACTCGTATCCGTAATCTGGATACACTTAATGCGCCGGGTAATTTGGTTCATCAACAGGTGGAGTGGGAGTCTTGTTCAAGTCTGGCAACTGTGTTTTTTGATCAACAGGGACTCCAGACACAACATCCTCCTCCTCATTGGCAGCATTTGCTCCCCATGTGTCGTTAGAATAGCGATTACCGAAATAATTATCGTTCCAAAATGATGACATTTTAACAAGATTGAACAAAAAACAGAATAAATAATTTTGGTTTAGTGTGTAAATTGTTTACTGAAGAAGATGAAAAAGCAAGCAGAGGGGATTGAATTCGAATTGTGAACAGATATGAATAGATGGATAAATAGACTTTCATGTGACACTTCAATAGGCAGCGTATTGCTCTCTACTCCCCGTATTACTTTATTCACGTGCCTGGACAACATCGTATCGATGTCAAATCAGTCTGACATACACTGCGTATTGACCACTACGCAGCGTATAGGGTTACCTCTATACGCTACGTATTGATCACTACGCACCCTATGTCAGACTGATTTGACATGGTACTAGGTTTGACTGTCTGGTCGTGCGCCTACCCCTTAAATACGCTGCGTATTGGTCAATACGCAGCGTATAGGGTTAACCCTATACGCTGTGTATTGACCAATACGCAGCGTATTTAAACCCTAAGTGTGCAGATAGGCAAACTGAGTGTGCAGATAGTGAGAGCCTTTTTTTTTTTTTTTTTTTTTGCAGTTATATAATATTTGAAGACTATTGTTGATGCCTAAATAAATAACCTCACTGCTATTTTGTAATATGTAAGAAGTAGATATTTTTTTATTATGTTTGATAACAATTGAATTTTATAAGGAATATATTTTAAATTTCATATTTATAAGCCAAATACACCTTTTTTTTGGTTGTTGCTATCAATGCAATAGAAATGGTTGAACTTGATTATGTTAACAAAATCTAGTTATTGGGGATTGGGGATTTTAACTTGACTTGGAATATTGGAGCTTTTGTGTCAATTAACTAGGTGTTAGGTGGTATGAATGGATGGGAGATCATGACCTAATTGGGGTGGTCGTTTGTTTTTCGGGAAAAAATAAAACGACCAAGAGAGGGATCCTATGACTATGTGATAACCACACTCGAAGCTATATGAACACCTATAGCATCTTGTTGTTTTGGTTTGGTTTGGTTTTTGTGATGATATTAAATAAACGATAGAGAACGTCCCTACCGCGAAATGTAAACTAGTAGTTATATACAATACAATTACCACATTTTTTTGTGAATAACGATTTAGCTTTTTTTTCTCTTTTTTTATGTCTTTTTTGTCTTTTGTAGTTTGTATACTTTTACCTCTTAAATTTCAACATTGACACTTACAACTCCTTAGCTTTCTAAAGACTTTGTAATCAAGCTTTACGTGTTTATTTTTATGTACATTTGGGGGTAAATTTAAGTTGATTTACGCATCGACGTAATATTTTTGGAAATGAGTTGGAGCAAAGGTAATACGCTTTCGTGCTTATTTTTACGTACGTTTTCAATTGGTCTACGTTTTGATGTAAAAATTTACGAAACACTGCGGCAATGTGCATGGCAATTTACTAGTATTAATTAAATAGGAAATTTAAAAAAAAAAAAAAACTAGGAAATACTTTTAGAAAAAAAGTGAAAAAGTAATAGAAAACTGCACGTGCCATTGGGCCTCAACACTCAACAGATATGCAAGCATGCAGAAAGGTTAGTTGTTCACGTTATTTGTTCATAACGAAGGTTGTTTTTTTTTTCTTTTTACCAACATAGCCCGGCGGCCACCCGGGTAAACATAATGGCAAAATAACGGTTGTAGTTTGTTAGTAATGAAATACCTTAGAGAGCGCAGCAGGGAGATAAATCCGGTTAGAAATAGACTTGGAGCCAGGCAAATTATCGGCGCCGGATACCTCTGTAACGGGTTGTAACACTTTATGGCTTCTCCGTAATGACATGCAGCTGCAGAAGCAGAAACGGTGACACGTTTTCTTCCAAGCTAGATTCCTATAAGAAGAAACAGAAATCTGAGTGTTTGGGATACTTTTGTATATCGATCCAAAAGATAAGAAAGATGAAATTGGTAGTTTGGAGATTGTGTGTGAAATTGCACCCAAGAACACGTAGTAGGTATTGAGAATTTAAGGGAATTTGGGAAAAGATTGCGGACAGAAATGGACGAAGGCGAGTAGGTGTGACACATTAACTAATATTAAACAGAGACCAAACCTAATAGAAATATTAAACAAAGACCAACCCTAATTAATTGGAATTGACTGGTTAATTAAGTAGCTTATGATTTTGGAACGATATTTTGTTCCTTTTGTTCAGGTAGTGATGAAACAATGGTTAACCGGGCGGGTTAACTCACTGGTCTCGTCAAGAGGGTTAATCCCTTCTTTCCGAGGATCGCCGGCTGGATCGTCTGGTGGTGGGTTTTCTGCACAAGGAAACAAACCGTGACTCGCAACAAGGAGGATAGGGTGGGGGGGGGGGGGGTGCTCCTTGTTACCACTCTCCGGCGTGAGAATCAGTAATTTGCTTGGAAAGCAAAGTGTGATAGTAGTAGTATTGAGAGAGTTCAGAAGTTATACCTCAAACCTGGTTTGGGGTCAGTATTTATAGCCGAGGAGTGGAGGAGGGTAATTGAGTAGCTAGCCTGACATCGCACATCTATTTGCAGGTGTATCAGACCTGTCGGTTACTGTGGTGATGCCACGTCCTACTGTGGTGTCAGACTGTTGTATATACGTGGGCCGGTAGGCGACTGTTCCCAGTGCCACTTGCACTGTGGTGTCAGACCCACTTGCCTTGTAGGCAGGATGCGGTGCCCAGCCGCATCGCTGCTTGCGGTCATTGATGTTGTTCCCGCGTTGGTTGTTCCATCCATGATTTACGCAGGATGCGGTGTTATGCCGCATTGCCTGCTGAGTGACTGTTACTGTTGTCCAGATCCCTTGTCGTGACGAAAATGTTCATAGGATGCGGTGCAGGGCCGCATCGCTATGCGTAACATTAGTTTCCGTCCTTAAGGTAAGTCTTCTCATCACTGGACAGATTGGACCGCTGTGTTCGCGTGTGCCCACGCGGACAAAGGTGAGTTTATTGTTGTTGGAGGTTTTTGATGAGGGTAATGGTCATTCGCGGTCATGCTGACGCGAGATCTGGGACCATACCCCTTCAAGTCCCCCCAGTCTAGTGTTCCTTCCGTGTGCAAGTTGCATGTGGGAGGGATACTGGACTATCTTGTCTAGAAGGTTAAATATGGGCCATGCAGATGGCGCCTTCTTTCAGTAAGTAGTAGACTTTTCGAGTGGATTGTTCCTTCCTTCGAGAAGGGTGTCTGGTGAGCAAGTTCCGTCTGATGCGGAATTCTCAGCCAAGGACTTGACTCTTAGTCTACCTTTTCTTGATGTCATCAGCCACCTGTTGGTGTTTCGAACCAACCTTTGAGACTGTGACTGAAGGTGTTAGCAGTGGTTCGAACCAACCTCTGAGATCGTGACTGAAGATGTACGTCTTCGTCAGTCTAGTTGTAACCTCTGCGTCAGCTAGTGCAAAGGTGCAAGTACTTTGTTCAAGCTCTATGTTCAGCAACTGGACATGCAATGATGATCCCTGTTTTGTGGGGTATTCGTGTTTTCCAGTTAAACTTTCTAGTAACCGCACGTCCTCTGCGGTTTATCTCTCAAGTAACCGCACGTCCTCTGAGGTTTAGCTCTCTAGTAACAGCACGTCCTTTGCGGTTACCTCGTTGCCGTACCTTGTTGGCCATGTTTGTTTGAGGAACGTGGGGTAGTTGCGCCATTGTTGGCCGTGTTTGGTCGAACAATGTGAATCTGAACTATGGGCAGATAAACATGGTCATAGGCAGGGTTGTGCCCACCATTGTTTATTCTATGCGGTCCATAGGTGGGTAGCTAGTCATAAGCAGACTTGTTACCACTGTTCTGGAGCTACTTTCCTTCACGCTTTGGTGGAAAGTAGCTTTTCTGTAAGTGGTGTTGCCGGAGGAGATCACCTTGGAAACTTGGGAAGTTGGTTGAAACTCTTCCGCATTCGTTTTGTAGCCACTTACCTTCATGCTTAGTTGAAAAGCGGTTTTCCTTGAAGTAGCTTTGTTCCTCCGCATGGTGCTTTAGTTGTGGCTCTTCCGTAGCTACCGTTCACATAGTTGTGGTTTGTAGTAACTACTCACGAGTTGTTGCGTTTTTCAGCAAAGAACTCGCTTCTAGAAGTCTTGTAGTCTGGACGTAGCTCTTGAAGGTTCAGGAGACAGGGTTGCTGATGTGCGGTTGCTCAGCACACTTGTCCTTTTCCTTAAGGAGAAGCTGTTTGCGTTCCCTCCGTGGTTGTGAACCGGAAATGAGGGTTTTGAAGCTTGAAGAAGCTTACATGGAGTGCGGTTTACCGCATCCTGAGAAGCGGTTTTCGCAGTCCAAAGAACCATGCTGGTTCTGAGTATCTGACGCACTTGTGCGGGCTGGTGTGTGTCCTCTCCGCATATTCCACGTGTGTGCGTGGGTATGTGCGGTTATTACTTATACCCCCTTATATAATTTTAAAGATATATATTTTTGCCTTTTTTGAGGGGTATGTAAAAAACGACATGCGGTATGGGTTATGGTGCGGTAAACCAGAGAAACCGCATGCCGCTTAAGTTTGGATAATGTTTGTCGCTTTTGTGTTGTCTACGTGGCTGATGGCACGTGTGGGTTGTTGAAAGTTGGTAGGATTCTGACATGTGATGTTCTGAAAGGACGTTTGCATTGACCGAGGTCATAACTGCACTGTAGTAAGTAATGTAAAGGTCAATTCTGTCAGGCGCGTGGGCGGCCACGCGCGCGTGATAACCGTCAGCTGAAAGGTCCCTGAATACGTGGCGAAACGTAAGTGGCCCTTTTTGAACTTTGTAAGTCGGTTACTCCATCGCATTAATTGCGATGAGTATATAAGGGGAAACCGTTTGGTTTCTCCTCACTTTGTTCAAAATTTTTAAAAATTTCTCCGGTGGAAAAGAGACCATGCTCTTCATCTTCTCCGATCAATCCGCCTGTACTTCCGGCGATTTTCCGAGTTTTTGTGCAATTCAATCCTTTTCTTCTTCATATTTCCGATGGCTGAACCATCAAACCCACACAATGTGGAGGGTGAAAACCCTGAAATTTCTTCTCCGGTGGGCGGTGAAGACGAAGATGATGGTGGTAGTGCCCCTGGTGGTGGCTTACCACCCTTGAAGTGGTCGAAGGCGTCGTTCGACCAACTGATGATTAGTACACAGATGCCCTCCGAGTTTGGGGCTGTTTATCCCGAAGACGGTGACACCGGTGCTTGTGCTCCAGCCGGTCACGTGACCATGTGGGCCGATTCTTTCGTTGATGGTAACCTTCGTTTACCATTGACCGTTTTTGTTGCTGATTTGTTGGAGCATTACAAGGTTCATATCTCCCAGATGAGTCCTTTTGGGTTTATTCGTATTAGACACTTCGAATCGACTTTCCGTGCCCTTGGTTTGCCGGTTACCGTTGATAATTTCCGGGGGTTTTATCAGTTGACGGTGAACACTGGGTTCTTCTCTTTCCGAGAACGGTACGGAAGTACCAAGTTGATGACCCCTCCCAAGGGTATTACAAAGTGGAAGTGCAAGTTCTTCTATGTTAAAGCTGCCGCAGTTGTTCTCAACATGACTTTGCGGAATGTTAATGAGCCTATCCCTGCGGAGGATATTGCAATTCCTACTGCGGAGAATGCGGAGTGGTTCCCACGGTTGAGGACTATTGAGCATAGGCTGCTGAAGAACACTGAATTGTGGATGATGCGGATGTTATTGACTAGGGCCGATAAGCATGCAAAGCCCATTGTGCGGGAGAAAACTGGTGGTAAGTGTTCTTACTCTTCTGCGGTTTCATTATTCTCTTGTTTGTCATTAATTTGAATGTGTAAAATCAGAAGTTTTTGTTGAGCTGTGGAAGATATTTGATCCAACCTTTACTGGCAAGGTTGATATTGTCAAGACTGCTGAAGGTGCAGGTTTTAATTTGACCATTCTCCATAACTTCCGCGTTCCTACACGCGAGGCACTGAATGCACCCCTGCCGCAGGGCAAAGGTATAATTCATAGCCTTCTTTTCTTGCCTTGTAAGTTTCATGTTGCTGATATTCTACATGCAGGAACTCTTGGGGCCCTTGGTAAGTTTGAGTCAAAGGGTGGCCCCAAAAAGCATGCAGAAAAGAAGCAAGTGGATAAACCTGTGCGGGCTGCGTGTAACACCTCGAAAATTTACGTCCTATAATGTCTTGACACGTGCCATAACCTTTGAACGTGTGAAAGAATGTTCTTGAAGGACTAAAGTTGACAAACAATGAAACTGTGTAAATATAAGGGTTCATGTAACACCCTTGTCTTTATTTAATGGTTTTTGTAAAGTATACGACAAACAACATGTAATTATGACTACATATACTTTGTAAAAATACGGGTTTGTTTAAACTTTACAATTTTAAAATATTACAACATAACATAATTGAGTTCGTCGTTTAAAAGTTACGACGAAACGACGTGCGGAAGCTTTTATCTTATTCGTGTTCGGTTCTTCGTTGAGCTTGATCGTCTTCAGGCATCCAAAATGTACCTACATTTCATAAACATGAAATGCTTTAGTCATACGGGGTTTAAAACGTATCTAAACGAGTCTGGGAAGCAAAACTGAATAATATATATATATATATATATATATATATATATATATATATATATATATATATATATATATATATATATATATATATATATTTCTTTTTTTTACAGGGTCTACCGTTTCTTCCTACGTGATTGTAATTTGATCCTCCATCATATGGAGTTAAAATCCAACATCTAAAATTCACAAAATTTTAACTTTCAAGCTCTCGGCTTGAAATTCAATTATGACACTTTTGACCCGTTCGTGATTTATCCAACAAACTTGTTTATTACCCTTTTCAAAATATCATGCATATCACGTTATATCGATTTACTAATGTGCAAGGTTCAAATTACGGGTTTCTTATGAATTCTTAACCCGTTTTACCTATCTACTCCTTTTGACCCGTGAAGGGAAGTTAAACACTTTTAACTATAAATCTATATATAAGTGTACCTGGCTCGAGTCAACGTATAGACCCGTTTATTCCTTGCTATTATTAATTCAATATTCTATGATGACACAATTATCCAAATTTCTATTCGTTCCTGTAAACATATGACTTAACAACCAACATTAGTCGATATGGTCATATGATATTATCACCATCATTTGACCCATTTGGTCTATACGACCAAACAATTATATTTATTACAAATCATGGTTTTAAACGTTTTTATTCGTTCCAACCCATTTCGTTTCGTGTCGGAACACATAATTCGAACATGATCTATTGTTGTATTTATCACCTATAGAATAAATACGTATGCTAAAAAAATAGGTGTAAGCTTTACTTACAGTTTGCGTCCGTTCGAGCTTTCCTTGCGCACTTGACCCGTTTGATCCATTCCTTTCCAGCTCCCACTTAGCTTAACGAGATCAAACTTAACACAATACCCACAAGATTTGTTAGATTAGTCATTATATAAAATGACCACAACATTTCATGGATTCATACATACTCATTTATCAAGACATTAGTTTTAGGTCAGTTTGACTTTCGTAAGTCAAACTGTCCTTGTGTATGTGACTGAGCACTAACTTAGAACATGTTTGGCATACACGTACATATTACTTGCATAAATCATTTGTATGTATTTTAGATGCCTTTAATACACCCAATTTCATAAGATTTGTTTGAAGCAAATACATGGTACACACCACACCATTCAAGTATGGAATAAAAGCTACTACGACATACCTCTTACCAAGTCTTACAATCAAATTATATTTCCACGTTAGACACATTGCCTCAAGTTAATTTATTAGAATGCCATCATTTTCACATTTCTCACAATTCATCCTTTTCTTGTATACAATTTTCTTAGATTAAGTTTATCAATAAAATGTGTAGCAACTTTACAATGTAGCTGCGGAATCGACTCTTTTAACCACTTTACGGTTTTATTCAGCCCTTGGTGATCAAAGATGAAATGTAGAATACTAAAATATCTTTCCAACCCAAAAAGAATCAGCTCAATCCGAGCTTCCTATAATTAATTATGATTTTCGCAAAAATCAGCTCAGAAGTCAAAATGCTTCCAATCAGCTTGCTGTCAAAACAGTTCAGCCAACTTCGGACACTGTTTTGACCCATTTAACATCAGAATTTAACAAACATGTTCAAACATAAAACGTAGTATGTTTTAATAGCTTTCTAAGCATATAAGGCTCAACCTCACAGACCGTTACAGTGATTTTATATGATTTTTTAAAAACTGCAGCCCAATAAATTTTTTTTTTCCAATCAGCTTGCTGTCAAAACAGTTCAGCCGACTTCGGACACTGTTTTGACCCGTTTAACTTCAGAATTTAACAAACATGTTCAAACATAAAACGTAGTATGTTTTAATAGCTTTCTAAGCATATAAGACTCAACCTCACAGGCCGTTCCAGTGATTTTATATGATTTTTTAAAAACTGCAGCCCAATAATTTTTTTTTTATTCCAATCAGCTTTGTTACAGACCCGTCGGAGGGGAGATCCACCCTACGCCCGGCTGATGTGCTGGTTTTTGGTTGGGAGGGTGGGAAACATGCTTGTGTCGATCTCACAGGTGTATCCCCCCTAGCCGGGTTCCGGGAAAATGGGTTTGTGGCAGGGCAAGCAGTATTGAAAGCAGAGTCAAAGAAGGTGGAAAAGCACGCAAAAGCTTGTGAGGATAATCAGCATGCCTTTGTCCCCCTGGCGTTTGACACGTTCGGCTCCTTGGCGCCGGAGGCAGTTCGGTTCTTGTCTAGAGTTCAGCGTGTGGTCCACAGCAACTTTTCGACCCCTCAGGGGCGAGGCTTTGTTTTTAGTAGATTAGGGTTTTCTATTCAGAAAGGGATGGCGGCGCAGTTTGTTGCTCGTCTCCCTGCCATCCTTATGTAAGTTGCCCTGATGAATTATTAATGAAATCACAACTAAAAATTCACACAAAAAAAAAAAAAAAAATCAGCTTTGTTATATTTTCTTGTTCAAGCATTTTATCAAGCACCTTGTGTGCAACACGAAACATCAAATTTCTCCAGCCCATTTAAGTGTTCTAAACCCTTAAATTCTAGCAAAATTAACAAGTACTAACATCAAACTTCAAATCTAACTTCAGGGAGTTCTATTAACACAATTTAACCATTATGATTCTAGTGTTCATCATGTTTCTACAAAACCCATTTAGCACATAATCGGGTGATCATGAATTCACAATTAGGAACATCAATTCAACAAGTAAATAACTAGGGTTTACTCCTAGACATAAAATCATTCCTAATTTCATCATATAACGAACATGCAACCATCAATTTCAGATTTCTAAGTTTACCTAGAAATCCAACTAGAGATTTTTCATAAAATTTACATACCTTATGACTCCCCTTTCAATGGAGATCACGAATTTGTGTTTGAGACTTGATTTAGAACGAATTTGAGCTCTCAATTTGGTGGAATATGTGATGAACTAGGGCTTGGTGAGGAGCTCAGATCGCCCCTGCGTCCCATGTACGACCAGACATCTCAATTGAGATGTTTGGTTTTGTTTTTTATTAAAACCAATAATATAAGTTTCATTTTTAACAACATTGGCCCCTCTAATTTGGTTAGTTAATTAAGTAGGGCACAACCTACTTATTTCTAACAATATTCCCCACTTATTAACTAGGTTAATTATTCCTAGTTAGCTTACTGGGTCCGGGAAGTCATAACCCGTTTTATTTTAAGTCCCGTTAACTTAGGCTCTTATAAACTTAATTACTTAAAACTTTGATTCGTTTTTATTTAATATTAGGATTTCTTATTTAAATCCAAATATTTGCCGGGTTATTTTTACTAATAACGGTACGTTACCCGTCTTTTAGTATTAACAGAGTTTAATTACCAAGCCCGTTTTCGGGGTGTTACAAGTCTACCCCCCTTAAAGAGGTTTCGTCCTCGAAACCTTGCTTACATAGTTCATTGAGTTCTAAACTCAATGCGTTTGACCTGAGTAATCTCTTAAGCATTATTCATATTTTAACCAATTGTTAGTATTACCAGAAAAATTTTGGTAATATCTTTTTGGTTACAGAACCTCTACGTACCTCGTACGACATAATGTAACTTGAAATAACGTAATTCCGTTATTTCTACTAGTTTAGTTAACTTAGCGATTTCCATCGCTTTTATATATTATCGAACTCTTGGTGAATCCGTTACCTTGACCCGTTTAAAGGACTTTAGTGAAATATTTCACTTTTAGCAATAATTTCTTTTGTTTTCAGATTTATTTATTCGGTTCAGTTATACCGTATCCACCGCTTACAAGCAAACAAATTTTTTTTTATTGATTTGAATTACTGGCCTTAACCGGTCTTACTAACTAGACTTATTAGTCCCGTTACTTTTCACCGCTCGCTTGGTTATAACGTGATTTTACTTCACATTACATTTCCTAACCGTGATCGTGTCACATCGTGTTTAGTTTGTATCAACCTTTCATTTTTGAAAATATCACTTTTCGAATATATCGCCTTGCGCCTATCAGTGTCAAGACTTGTATCTTTCATGCTTACTATTTAAATTCCTATTAGAATTTATGTTTGTAAAAACGCTATTTCTTACTAAAACCGAAGTTTTAGTTTTAGGATCTTCTCTTTAACTTTTGTCAATTATCCACACCAGGATATTGACAGTCCATAATTTATTCTTTTACAGTCTTAGTTTTATGCGGGGATTCTCAACCGATTCCCTCGCTTTATCTAATTAACCCGTAGGTTTTTATCACTTAGCCTTATGGGCTATTTTGATTAGACTTTCACCTCTTTAGGGCGAAGTCCTTATAACTTCTTTCTAATCATGACCCGTGGGTCGTTTTAGTCCCGTAGATCTTTCATTTGTTTATAACCCTAAAGGTTATGTTGATCCCGTAGATCACTCCTTACTCATGTCATTCTTAAAATACATGTTTGGTGTCAAGGCACCCTGTTTTTGTTCGAAGAATCATTTGGTTTCAAGCTTAGGTCCCGTTAACCTTAATTGTAGTTTCATGGCTATAATTGTTTTCTTTCGGATGATTTTCCGATTTTATGACTTCTCACGTCATTTATGCATCAATTCTTCTTATGCTTACTGTTATTTGATTTGCATATATTCTTATTTGGTTATATCCCATTACCGGGCTCATTATTCTCTTTCATTTAACGCTACCTTTATCTGGCTAGCGCTCATTTGTGCCATTCGGCGTTATATTGTATTCAACCTGTTTGACCTATTAATGTGAAATCCATCACTTATAAACAATCAACTTTATTCTTTATTCAACCCATTCAACTTCGAATAGTTGAACATATTTACTCACAATTTCTATATACGAGATTTTATAGTCATAACTCGTAATCCGAGTCTTTTGACTTTAAATTCGTATTCCCGTTTCTTGGTTTGCGCATGTGTTTAAATCCTTACCCATCAACCGGGTACTTTACCGAAGTCATTATTAGTGCAAGCATTCTGGTATACATTAAGATTTCGTTTTAATTTGTTTGGTTGTCTTAGCGAAATCCATCGCTTTTATTCAACCAAACCTTTATTCCTTATTTGACCATCCTTGACAGTCTTATAAACTATGAATGATGATTATCATCATCATCATTTCTTTACTACGACCAAAGTCAACGACTTTGATCGTTTTTCCCATGTGGGCAATACCTTTGTTTCTATGACCCCGCGGGTCATTTATACTTCGGTTTTACAATGCCCTTTTTGTCTACCATGGTTTTTGATCGTTTTTTTTTTCATGTGGGCAATACCTTTGTTTCTATGACCCCGCGGGTCATTTATACTTTGGTTTTACAATGCCCTTTTCGTCTACTTTGGTTGTTTCGTCCAAAATGACTTATGTCACGAATTTCCTTGGGTCTTTTATTTCTATGTGCGCCATACATCGTTTTTATGGTTCCCGCGAAAACCATTTATACGAGTATGCCCATAAGATTTCTTGACCCTAAGGTTCCTTTAAATTTTCATTCATCTTGACCTTACTACATCGGACATAACTGCGCTCATTATAAGAAGCTCATGCTATCATGTGTTCACTACTTACTTGGCCAGAGTAAGCGATCAACACATGGTACGCGTAACCTTATTATAATTACCATATCACGTCCCATGTAAGTAACTCCTCAAATTATTTCCATATTTATGATTTCACTTGGTAAAACTTTATTTAATTGTTAGTTAACAATTATTAGTTTTAGTCGTTTATCCTTGAACATGTAAAATGTCCCTTTTTATAAACATTTATTCACATTCGTTGATGTGATCATTACTTTTCTCAATAGGATTTATATTGAGATTACTTACTTGGATGATCACTCTCGTCCAAGTTTCTATATAAACTGAATTCTGTTATTGTCTTGTTATTCACAATTTGTGAATAATACATATTCTCTACTGAATTTCTCTTGGAAACGTCATCCTGGATAGGTAACCTATCCAGGTTTTCCAAGTTTCATATTCTATATACAACTGTCATTCACTATGTATTTGTTGCATATTACTGTTTGTACTATAAGTTTAAAATGTGCACCTGGTAATGCTTGCCCTGACGGGCATTCCTTGCCATTACTTATTTGCGATCGTTACGCGATTTAGGTCCTTGATGAGTATGCTCTTCTTGTCACATCTCGGACCGTTCCATCATCATATCCGCAATTTGTTAAACTCTCGCTATCTTCAGATGCGAGTGTCCTTCAATTAAAACATTTACAAGAATTAGTAATATCAACTTCAATAATCGCCCGTATTATAATACAAGGCTTTTCTACTATACGCGTCAACGCGCGCAATTTTGTCAACTATATTTATCATTTAATTGAGGTAACGTGTATCACACGATAACCCTATGTGTTGTTCACAACATTTCAACACATACCAAACCATTAATATACATGTACTTACCGGATTTGCGATCAAGCCTCGAACCGAACACAATTTACTCTTTAACCATGAGCTTTGATTACCAACTTGTAACACCCTTGTCATTATTTAATGGTTTTTGTAAAGTATACGACAAACAACATGTAATTATGACTACATATACTTTGTAAAAATACGGGTTTGTTTAAACTTTACAATTTTAAAATATTACAACATAACATAATTGAGTTCGTCGTTTAAAAGTTACGACGAAACGACGTGCAGAAGCTTTTATCTTATTCGTGTTCGGTTCTTCGTTGAGCTTGATCGTCTTCCGGCATCCAAAATGTACCTACATTTCATAAACATGAAATGCTTTAGTCATACGGGGTTTAAAACGTATCTAAACGAGTCTGGGAAGCAAAACTGAATAATATATATATATATATATATTTCTTTTTTTACAGGGTCTACCGTTTCTTCCTACGTGATTGTAATTTGATCCTCCATCATATGGAGTTAAAATCCAACATCTAAAATTCACAAAATTTTAACTTTCAAGCTCTCGGCTTGAAATTCAATTATGACACTTTTGACCCGTTCGTGATTTATCCAACAAACTTGTTTATTACCCTTTTCAAAATATCATGCATATCACGTTATATCGATTTACTAATGTGCAAGGTTCAAATTACGGGTTTCTTATGAATTCTTAACCCGTTTTACCTATCTACTCCTTTTGACCCGTGAAGGGAAGTTAAACACTTTTAACTATAAATCTATATATAAGCGTACCTGGCTCGAGTCAACGTATAGACCCGTTTATGCCTTGCTATTATTAATTCAATATTCTATGATGACGCAATTATCCAAATTTCTATTCGTTCCTGTAAACATATGACTTAACAACCAACATTAGTCGATATGGTCATATGATATTATCACCATCATTTGACCCATTTGGTCTATACGACCAAACAATTATATTTATTACAAATCATGGTTTTAGACGTTTTTATTCGTTCCAACCCATTTCGTTTCGTGTCGGAACACATAATTCGAACATGATCTATTGTTGTATTTATCACCTATAGAATAAATACATATGCTAAAAAAATAGGTGTAAGCTTTACTTACAGTTTGCGTCCGTTCGAGCTTTCCTTGCGCACTTGACCCGTTTGATCCATTCCTTTCCAGCTCCCACTTAGCTTGACGAGATCAAACTTAACACAATACCCACAAGATTTGTTAGATTAGTCATTATATAAAATGACCACAACATCTCATGGATTCACACATACTCATTTATCAAGACATTAGTTTTAGGTCAGTTTGACTTTCGTAAGTCAAACTGTCCTTGTGTATGTGACTGAGCACTAACTTAGAACATGTTTGGCATACACGTACATATTACTTGCATAAATCATTTGTATGTATTTTAGATGCCTTTAATACACCCAATTTCATAAGATTTGTTTGAAGCAAATACATGGTACACACCACACCATTCAAGTATGGAATAAAAGCTACTACGACATACCTCTTACCAAGTCTTACAATCAAATTATATTTTCACGTTAGACACATTGCCTCAAGTTAATTTATTAGAATGCCATCATTTTCACATTTCTCACAATTCATCCTTTTCTTGTATACAATTTTCTTAGATTAAGTTTATCAATAAAATGTGTAGCAACTTTACAATGTAGCTGCGGAATCGACTCTTTTAACCACTTTACGGTTTTATTCAGCCCTTGGTGATCAAAGATGAAATGTAGAATACTAAAATATCTTTCCAACCCAAAAAGAATCAGCTCAATCCGAGCTTCCTATAATTAATTATGATTTTCGCAAAAATCAGCTCAGAAGTCAAAATGCTTCCAATCAGCTTGCTGTCAAAACAGTTCAGCCAACTTCGGACACTGTTTTGACCCATTTAACATCAGAATTTAACAAACATGTTCAAACATAAAACGTAGTATGTTTTAATAGCTTTCTAAGCATATAAGGCTCAACCTCACAGACCGTTCCAGTGATTTTATATGATTTTTTAAAAACTGCAGCCCAATAAATTTTTTTTTTCCAATCAGCTTGCTGTCAAAACAGTTCAGCCGACTTCGGACACTGTTTTGACCCGTTTAACTTCAGAATTTAACAAACATGTTCAAACATAAAACGTAGTATGTTTTAATAGCTTTCTAAGCATATAAGGCTCAACCTCACAGGCCGTTCCAGTGATTTTATATGATTTTTTAAAAACTGCAGCCCAATAATTTTTTTTTTATTCCAATCAGCTTTGTTATATTTTCTTGTTCAAGCATTTTATCAAGCACCTTGTGTGCAACACGAAATATCAAATTTCTCCAGCCCATTTAAGTGTTCTAAACCCTTAAATTCTAGCAAAATTAACAAGTACTAACATCAAACTTCAAATCTAACTTCAGGGAGTTCTATTAACACAATTTAACCATTATGATTCTAGTGTTCATCATGTTTCTACAAAACCCATTTAGCACATAATCGGGTGATCATGAATTCACAATTAGGAACATCAATTCAACAAGTAAATAACTAGGGTTTACTCCTAGACATAAAATCATTCCTAATTTCATCATATAACGAACATGCGACCATCAATTTCAGATTTCTAAGTTTACCTAGAAATCCAACTAGAGATTTTTCATAAAATTTACATACCTTATGACTCCCCTTTCAATGGAGATCACGAATTTGTGTTTGAGACTTGATTTAGAACGAATTTGAGCTCTCAATTTGGTGGAATATGTGATGAACTAGGGCTTGGTGAGGAGCTCAGATCGCCCCTGCGTCCCATGTACGACCAGACATCTCAATTGAGATGTTTGGTTTTGTTTTTTATTAAAACCAATAATATAAGTTTCATTTTTAACAACATTGGCCCCTCTAATTTGGTTAGTTAATTAAGTAGGGCACAACCTACTTATTTCTAACAATATTCCCCACTTATTAACTAGGTTAATTATTCCTAGTTAGCTTACTGGGTCCGGGAAGTCATAACCCGTTTTATTTTAAGTCCCGTTAACTCAGGCTCTTATAAACTTAATTACTTAAAACTTTGATTCGTTTTTATTTAATATTAGGATTTCTTATTTAAATCCAAATATTTGCCGGGTTATTTTTACTAATAACGGTACGTTACCCGTCTTTTAGTATTAACAGAGTTTAATTACCAAGCCCGTTTTCGGGGTGTTACAGTTCAAAGTGTCAACAATGAATAAATATAATTTACAATAACCCTACATGATGTTTATAACCTTAAACAAATGGATCATGGATCATACGAAGCGAATTGTGAAAGAAAGTGAGAGATTTCAAACTACAGGGGTTAAATGTGTCAACATGTTAAGATATACCTCTGAGTGACCTTTTAGCAAACCCGAAGCCTTGTAACGATTAATTATGCTCACTAGAATGCACCATAAAAATTTCACCAAGTTTCGTTAAAGTATGAGAAAGTTATGGCAATATTCGTATACGAGGGGTTAAAAGCGTCCACGTTGAAATTTATGGTTTTTCGGGTAAACCCGAAGTGGCCAAGAACTTCACAAAGTGGGTATAAGTTTTAAAGCCCCCATATGTCAATATTAAGGGTTTAAGATGCAAGAAATGAAGTGAAAATGACCTTTCGGGGGACCAGGGATCAAAAGTGCAAAAATATGGAGCCTGATGAATTGTTGCGCACCGCAACAAATAATTGTTACGGTGCGCAAGCAGTTGCCAGCAACAGAAACTTCACAGCTGCCTGTTTTCAGCCGGTTGCACTGCCTCATTCAGCCATTTTCCGATTTTAGGGTCTTGTTTAATGATTTAGGGGGGCTTAGGGACACTTGGGATGATCCCATAACAATTGTAGACTTGTTTGTAATGATCTTGATCAATCTAAACCCACTATATAAGAACCCACTTTGTGCAAACTTTTGATCATTCATTCTCAATCATCTTCTGGTCATTTCTGGAGCACAAGGGCCATCCTCAAGCATTCAAAATTGTTCATAGGACTTGTATAAGTATCCTCAACCTTCATTGTTTAAGTTTTGATTAGTTTATAGCCTAGAAGTCAAACCGTCGTAATTACGGTTTGACTTAACGATTAATCGCTAACGGTCCAGCGATTAGGCAAACTTAAGATAGTTATAGGTTGGAAATTATGTGGGCTTTAAACCCTTAAAAGGGCACCCACTGATACCCGTTCTAACTAGGTCGTTTGTCGAGTCAAAGAGGATTAGAAAACGTCAACAGAATCATTAAACGTGTATTTAGCGATGTAAAAGGGCGTATAGCCTATTTTATCATTCATATAACCTGATAATAAGTATAAGAACTTGTCTAAGCTTGTTTGATTCGACAACTTTCTGTTTTGAACCGATTCGGAACCGAAAGACGCAAAAGTTTGACTTTTGCTTTGACTTCAGTTCTGACCCGGTCTAGTTAGGTTTAGACATGCCTTAAAGTTCCATTAGGACCTAGTTACATGTGTGTATAACCCTCTGCGTTTATACCACTTAAATCCTTAAGTGTCCGGCGTTTCCGTTAAATGCTTAAATATGGACCATAATGCCCTTATGATCATACAACGAGAATTTTGGAAATATGAAAGTACAATCATCTTAGTTACTGATTATTAAACATGTCTGTAAATTTTCACATCAATCGGAAGTCTAGATTAGGAGTTATGCTTAATGACGTAATTATAAACACTTTTATTAATTAAACGGCGTCATTAGCGTAAAGCCTATCTAAACCCCATTTTTGACACCAAACCTTTTACCCACTGATGTAATATAATATTTTGGGATTTTTGAAGATTTTTAATTATTTTTAAACTGATCATAAGCTAGGATTATCGCCTTAATTCGGTAAATACCGAATATGCCCTTTTCGGCCATAAAATGAGTTTTACAAATCCTTTTGACACCAATCCAATTGCTACTGATTTCAAATAATAAACGGAGTATTTTGAACCTGTTGAACTGATCAGAAAACTCAGAATCCTATATTAACCCGTAAATCGCTTAAAACGACATTATACGCGTATTAAACGCATAGTTATGGTTTAAAACTATTTTGGCATATAAGACTTATAACCAAATGTTATAACCTGTTAAAATAAGTTATTTTACTGATTTATTCAGACCCGGATCACAGAAGCTTAATTGATCCCTTTTATAATCTTTAAAATGACCAAAATACCCCTAGGGGCTTAATATGAGATTAAACTCGTTTTGGGCATAATGGAAGGTATCCTACTGATATCACAACATATTTAAGGCATGTTAACTTAGGAAACCTGTTTAGGACTCTTATGGTTACCCGTTACGCTTCATACGCGTTCGGTTCGGTTTATGTAACTAGTTTACATAAATTAGCCGAAACGGGTCAAACCTTATCGGTTTTATCTCAAAATCCAGAATGTGTATAATATACCCATATTATACAAGTCTTCAAACTTGTCGGGTCTAAATCACATTCTATTCCGGTCTTCGCTTTATCATGCGTTTGAACCGTATATTTCCTTAAAACTAACCGGTCTAAGTTTAGGCTTAATTAAAGACCCGTTAGTATTCTAATTGGTTATTTATACCATCATTCCAGACTAGAGCCTTCCGGTAAATTGTACCTACGCTTACTTAAGTGAATACGGCTGAGTATTATAATTCTTGCTATTTAAGACAGGAGCTAGCTCAGGTAAATACTCTTAACTTATTTTCCCTATTACGGGCTTGGGATACGGTAATATAATTACCGCATGGTCAGGTATGGGATTCGAAGACCAATGAGTCGGGAAATCCAAATAACCTGTTTTTAATTCGTATTGCTTGACTGAAACATTGCGGGTTAATGCGACCGTGTCCTGGATATCCTTGACTCATTAAATGCAATGGCCACGACTTAAGCACGGGGTGTAGGCATACACCTGACAGATGCTATATGCTTATTAATTAATTATACCCAATAAGAGATTCCCAATAGGGGAATAGTGGTGTGTCGGTTAATCTTGAACCGGCATAGAACCGGGCCCCGTGTGTAGAGCAAGTTATGTAAAACTGATAACATGAGATATAGTTTGTCCCAAGTATAAAAGATTAATTTTGCCTTGTGCATTTTAATAAATGTGTCAACATATTTTGTGCCGAAGTGCATTCAAACCAATTTACAAACTCTTTTCAAATGAGTCAGTTAAGTGTATTTACCAGTGAAAACTGACGTATTTTCCAAAGTCTAAGTGACAGGTACAAGTACGTAATAGGCTGGAAGCTGCTCAGGACTTGTTAGATGAGGACTTTGCAACTCCTCCACATAAGCCATTAGTCTGAAAATTTCTTTTGTTGTTTTAAGATCCGCCTGTGGATCCTTTACGTTCCGTTTGTAATACTTGGATATTACTTTATATTCGGATTGTAATATATTTATCTTTTGCTTCCGCTGTGCATTTAAATATTGTGTTGTTTGACTATGATGTTACCAACCACGTCACGTTATTCCCCTACCGGGCCCACCGGTAAAGTGTGGAAATATCGGGGTGTGACAGGTTGGTATCAGAGCCAACATTGAGTGAATTAAACACTAGTCTTTTGTGTTTAATCTCAATGACACATTAGCACATTCCTTGACCTTCTGAGTCTAGACTTAACATAGGAATATTCTCAATCCTCATCTGGAAATTTTGCTTCCAATTTTTTTTATATATCGGATACGTCGCCAAGCGAAGAAGCCGTATTAGGAATTCTCCACACCCGGAGCCTTGAATTGCTGACCTTCGTACAACGGCTAGGACAAAACATGCAACCAAGGAGAAAGCATTCAGAAATAAAATGAAGAAGAAACTCCTTTTGCTGAAGATCGTTTCCTTAATAGTCCTTATAAGGACATATTTATCTTTCAGTCCCTTCGAGGACACATTATCCCTTCAAAGACCCGCTTAGGGCAACTCTGTACTGTTATTTCCATATAGTGGATTGATTAAATTTAAATATTCATCCTAATCAGGAAATATTAAATAAATGGAAAATAACATTCCTTTTATAAGATTTACCATGATAATAAAATGGCAAAATCTAAATAGGACAAGACCTAGCCTCATGTCATATTAACACCCGGCCAAAATGGCAGTTCCTCAATTTAGGTTCAGATCCTTATTAACATCCTGAGTTAGGATTGTTCTACGTTTATTATTAAAAATGAATCTTAAAGGTAAACCTAGCCTATATGACGAGGCCAAGATGGTAGGACCTATTCAAGGATTCAAAACCCAGTTAACATCTGAAAATATGTTAAGACTCCTGGCAGACGTGATTCATTAAAATCACACGCGTCATTCTTATTATTGGATTCTTCAAAAGATTCCTAACCCAATGTAATGATCTCTGAATCATGGGTTTAGATCATCACTTGAGATGATCATATTTTGACCATACGTGGTAATATAGCGCCTACAGGCCCTGCTCATTTCCATATGAGCCAAAAGACAGTGGTAGCGATGACTCCCTGTCAGATCAAGGTAATAAACTAGGTTTAAACCTTCATGCTTTGATTCTCTGAAATCATAGCTTATAATTTATAAATGTCCTTGTGACCAGGCCTATTGTGCCAGTATACCTTCATGCTTTGATTCTCTGAAATCATAGCTTATAATTTATAAATGTCCTTGTGACCAGGCCTATTGTGCCAGTATACCTTCATGCTTTGATTCTCTGAAATCATGGCTTATAAATTAAACTTGTCTACGCGACTAGGCCATTTGTGCTATTACTAACTTATAAATTAGGATTCATGATAAAAATCCAGAATAAAATAAATATCATTCCTTTCCTGCCAATATAGATATTAAAAGAGAATCTTAAAAGATTTGACCTAGCTTGAATGTCATTGAAGACCTAGCTAAGATGGTAAAACCTGTTTAAAAAAAAAGAGATTCAGATCCTTGTTAACATCTGAAAATGTGTTAACACTCCCGACAACCGTGATGCGATAAAATCACACTTGTCATCCTTATATTAGGAATCTTTCCAAATCCCTTATTTAGCGTAAATGATCAATAGGAATCATGGCTGGTAAACGTCGAAAATGATGTACGCGTCAAAACATCCATTTGGGAGGTATACCTACGGGAAAAGGTGTATACATGAAAAGATAGTTTTTATTTCATAAATTCTTGGCAAGACAATGAATTATGAAATTTTCCGATCCAAAGGAATCATCGATTATGTTTTAAATTTTTCCCTGGTGACAAGGCCCCTGTGCCATCAAAAGTCCTTGGGAACAAGCCCTTATGCTATATAAAATGTCGGTACGACATTGGCAGTGGTGACTTATGTCCCCTGTCTAATAAATATGAAGGATCATATTCCGTTTAAATGCCAAAGATGGTTTATCTAAAAACCTATGCCAAGCATAATCAAATAAATTTAATACTATCTATTGGTCTATATGGTTGAGCTACACCATGGCTAATTAATCATCAAAAATTCGACGATTCCCTATAATTAAACAAATTATTACTACTTGGATTAGTAGCCTTCAAAGCTTCAACAAGGCTGACTCCTCTGAAGCTCACCATTATCCGGTTAATCAGAATTATGTCCATTGACTAGCCTTTGTGGCAAAATAAATTACCTTCCAAAGAAATGACGGCTGTAATCTTTGACTCTCTGTCCAAAGGTGAAGAACTATGTTCAAACCTTAAGATCTCTAATCCGATAAAATTGCGGCTTATATATTAATGCCTTATGTGCCATATTCTTATAAGTCCTTTGTGACAAGGCCTTCGTGCCTATGATTATTAATGTCCTTCGAGACAAGCCTTCCAAATATCTAAAGATTGTCGTTGTGACAAAGACAATTGTGACATTGAGATTCCCTGTCAAAAGGTAATGGACTTGGTCCAAACCTTAAACACAATTGATGGTCCTTTTTGACCTAGGCTAAATATAATTGACATATTTTCTAGTAGCAAACTATAAGGGAGTTATAAACCTAACAGCCATTATGATTTAATAATACCATGATTTATAAATCATCCAGTACGATGATTCCATACTATTTAGTATCTAAGCATATGTTATTTTTGGTGTTTAGTACCAAAGCTCCAGAATGGAGGTTTCCGACGAAGCACACAGCAGTACTGCGGCTAAAAACAAGGATGCAAATATAAATATAAATGTTAATGGCACTACTCTTCAGGCCTTGATTAGCGCAGCAGTTAGTGAAGTTGTGGATAAGATCCTTGAGAACAAAAAGGAACCGAGTGTCACTCACTCAAAGGTCCATACGGAAACACATACATCAGCTCGTAAGGAGAGCTCCGTTCACTCTTCAGATGAAAAGAGCAAACCTCAGGAGTTAGTACTCTATGATAAGCCTCGTTCAACTGAAGGCGGGTGCACCTACAAATATTTCGTCTAATGCAAACCCAGAGATTTCAATGGCGAAAAAGGAGCAATTGATGCTATGGAATGGCTTGAGGAAATGGAAACGGTTGTGGACATCAGCGATTGTGCTGATAAGGACGTAGTAAAATTTGTTTCACAATCTTTCAAGGGAGAGGCTCTTATATGGTGGAGGGCCATGATGCAGTCCACGGGAAAAATTCCCCTATACCATATGGGATGGTCCAAGTTTGTGGACCTTATTAAAGAGAACTAATGTCCACAACACGAAGTGGAAAAGGTGGAGACAGATTTTCTGACTCTCACAATGAAAAACCTAAATTGTCAGCAATATGTTACCGACTTCAACTCCCTATCTAGACTGGTACCCTATTTAATTACCCCGGAACCAAAACGCATTGCGCGTTTCATCGGTGGTTTGGCACCAGAAATAAAAGGGAATGTTAAGGCTTCAAGGCCAGTCAACTACAAATCAGCTGTAGATCTATCCTTGTCTCTCACTCTAGATATAGTGAGACAAAAGTCGCTTAAGAATGAAACTAACGAGAAAAGACAAAGGGATGAGGATAACTCTCAGAATCCTAAGAAGAGCAAATCCGAGTTCAACAATAACCAACAGGATTCCAACAAAAAACCTACATGCAAAACCTGCAATAAAAGACATTGGGGACAGTGTCGATTAAACAAAAAGGTAAAGCAATGTGGCATCTGTAAAAGAGCTGGCCACCAGTCCCACGAATGTAGGGACATAATAGATGCAAACTGTTTCAGCTGTGGCGAAAAGGGGCACATCAGTACTAATTACCCTAAGGCTGCCAAGAGAGGAGCAGCTAAGTCTGGGAAGGATAAGAAAGGAAATGCCTGGACTACCGGTTGAATGCCAGAGACAGTGCACATCGATAATAGCATTAGGTACGTCCCTTACCATTTAGCATTGATAGTGTCTGCTAAGTATTTCTATAATTAATGCAAGGGATAATAAACCTTTAGCAAACCATAAGCTTAGCAAACTCTTGATTTCATTCATAAGAACTCCAGATATTAACTATAAGGTATAATTTACCAAAGGAATTTTTAAAGACCCTCTCTCCCATCCTCGGAGAAAATCCTTTCATAAGAATCTGGAGTACTCTTCCCCAAAAAGAGTACGACAATATATATTACTTTATTTTATTATTTTTCTCATTATTTTATATCGCCTGCGAATGCCAACTTATGTTTGATAAGAGTGCCATATGAGGATTGGCGTATCCTAGTGTGTCCCATAGATTGCTTCCATGCCTGATCAGTATGGAGGTTTAATGCATGGAACCCCTGAGATATCCCAATGGTCATATTGTACTAAAGTCGACTAGTAGTATTCAAAGAAGATATCCAGTATAAAAATGTCCTTATAAGTATCTCTACTTAGGGCATCTTTGCTATGGTAAAGAGAATGTGTCATTTATCTGACACCGACAGCGATAGATGAGCCAAAGCCTGAGAATGCGGAAATCTCTGACATCTCTGTGTGTCATAATTAGCTTCTTTATAAGAACTACCCTGTTTACCTCTTGAGAGGCAAGAGGATGTTAGGACAAACATCCCGCTTAGGGCTGCAATTATTGTAAGAGTCTTATATCTGTTGGTACCAACGAAATAGGAAGAACTAAGAGCCAAATCAATAAGTTTTTAGAGAAGGTTTCATAAAGCCAAAATTCAAAGTTCTAAGAACTCCGATTTTTAGTAAATAAGAAAGACGGTTCATCTTGCTTATGCATTGATTACCGCAACCCTATTTAGGCACACTTAAGAATAGCCATTTGCTGCCCAGGATCGTCGACTTGTTCGACTAGCTGTAAGGAATAACTATTCTTTGAGATTAGTTAGGCAATGGTTGGAACGACCATCTCACCTTAAGATAAGCTTTTCCATAATAGTTGCTATATAAGTATCAAGGTGGCTCTTTTGGAAACCTTGTATAAATGAAATATTAAAACATCCGTGGGATGAACGAGACTTTGGGAAGTCCACTTATCAGAATCTGAAAGTTGTATTGGAAACAACAAATAAGATCACACAAATTTATAAACATCAGTAAGATGCCAGTATTCGGCAGAAAATTCAAGGAGTTATGAAAATAGCAAACTTCCTAAGTTCTTGTTAAGGAATAAGGTTTAACAGAAGATATCACCCAGAAAGGGTGTACCAAATTTGTTAAGTTATCAGGCTAATTAAGCTCTGAATATATAGGATCATTCGAAGGAAATCGAATGTATCAGATCAAGTAACTTATAAACTAAAACCTATTTACGGAGCTAAGCGGAACTCGCAATACATTGCACACTAGTAACTGAAGGATGTGTTTTCGCCAATAAGTCAAGAAACACTATCACCTAATGATATGCAGATTTATGATGTGATCTGTATCGATTGAGGATCGACAGATTAAGAAGCTCCAAAAGGATACATGTACCTAATATAGGAGTCATTTTGGGAGCTTAGAAAGACTCCAGATATGCTATAAAAGTTAAGTCCATTATGCGACAAAGAGTACTTCCAGCATTTTAACAAATCTCGAGGTCGAGATTTCTTTTAAGGGGGTGAGGATGTAACACCTCGAAAATTTACGTCCTATAATGTCTTGACACGTGTCATAACCTTTGAACGTGTGAAAGAATGTTCTTGAAGGACTAAAGTTGACAAACAATGAAACTGTGTAAATATAAGGGTTCAAAGTGTCAACAATGAATAAATATAATTTACAATAACCCTACATGATGTTTATAACCTTAAACGAATGGATCATGGATCATACGAAGCGAATTATGAAAGAAAGTGAGAGATTTCAAACTACAGGGGTTAAATGTGTCAACATGTTAAGATATACCTCTGAGTGACCTTTTAGCAAACCCGAAGCCTTGTAACGATTAATTATGCTCACTAGAATGCACCATAAAAATTTCACCAAGTTTCGTTAAAGTATGAGAAAGTTATGGCAATATTCGTATACGAGGGGTTAAAAGCGTCCACGTTGAAATTTAGGGTTTTTCGGGTAAACCCGAAGTGGCCAAGGACTTCACAAAGTGGGTATAAGTTTTAAAGCCCCCATATGTCAATATTAAGGGTTTAAGATGCAAGAAATGAAGTGAAAATGACCTTTCGGGGGACCAGGGATCAAAAGTGCAAAAATATGGAGCCTGATGAATTGTTGCGCACCGCAACAAATAATTGTTACGGTGCGCAAGCAGTTGCCAGCAACAGAAACTTCACAGCTGCCTGTTTTTAGCCGGTTGCACCGCCTCATTCAGCCATTTTCCGATTTTAGGGTCTTGTTTAATGATTTAGGGGGGCTTAGGGACACTTGGGATGATCCCATAACAATTGTAGACTTGTTTGTAATGATCTTGATCAATCTAAACCCACTATATAAGAACCCACTTTGTGCAAACTTTTGATCATTCATTCTCAATCATCTTCTGGTCATTTCTGGAGCACAAGGGCCATCCTCAAGCATTCAAAATCGTTCATAGGACTTGTATAAGTATCCTCAACCTTCCTTGTTTAAGTTTTGATTAGTTTATAGCCTAGAAGTCAAACCGTCGTAATTACGGTTTGACTTAACGATTAATCGCTAACGGTCCAGCGATTAGGCAAACTTAAGATAGTTATAGGTTGGAAATTATGTGGGCTTTAAACCCTTAAAAGGGCACCCACTGATACCCGTTCTAACTAGGTCGTTTGTCGAGTCAAAGAAGATTAGAAAAAGTCAACAGAATCATTAAACGTGTATTTAGCGATGTAAAAGGGCGTGTAGCCTATTTTATCATTCATATAACCTGATAATAAGTATAAGAACTTGTCTAAGCTTGTTTGATTCGACAACTTTCTGTTTTGAACCGATTCGGAACCGAAAGACGCAAAAGTTTGACTTTTGCTTTGACTTCAGTTCTGACCCGGTTTAGTTAGGTTTAGACATGCCTTAAAGTTCCATTAGGACCTAGTTACATGTGTGTATAACCCTCTGCGTTTATACCACTTAAATCCTTAAGTGTCCGACGTTTCCGTTAAATGCTTAAATATGGACCATAATGCCCTTATGATCATACAACGAGAATTTTGGAAATATGAAAGTACAATCATCTTAGTTACTGATTATTAAACATGTCTGTAAATTTTCACATCAATCGGAAGTCTAGATTAGGAGTTATGCTTAATGACGTAATTATAAACACTTTTATTAATTAAACGGCGTCATTAGCGTAAAGCCTATCTTAACCCCATTTTTGACACCAAACCTTTTACCCACTGATGTAATATAATATTTTGGGATTTTTGAAGATTTTTAATTATTTTTAAACTGATCATAAGCTAGGATTATCGCCTTAATTCGGTAAATACCGAATATGCCCATTTCGGCCATAAAATGAGTTTTACAAATCCTTTTGACACCAATCCAATTGCTACTGATTTCAAATAATAAATGGAGTATTTTGAACCTGTTGAACTGATCAGAAAACTCAGAATCCTATATTAACCCGTAAATCGCTTAAAACGACATTATACGCGTATTAAACGCATAGTTAGGGTTTAAAACTATTTTGGCATATAAGACTTATAACCAAATGTTATAACCTGTTAAAATAAGTTATTTTACTGATTTATTCAGACCCGGATCACAGAAGCTTAATTGATCCCTTTTATAATCTTTAAAATGACCAAAATACCCCTAGGGGCTTAATATGAGATTAAACTCGTTTTGGGCATAATGGAAGGTATCCTACTGATATCACAACATATTTAAGGCATGTTAACTTAGGAAACCTGTTTAGGACTCTTATGGTTACCCGTTACGCTTCATACGCGTTCGGTTCGGTTTATGTAACTAGTTTACATAAATTAGCCGAAACGGGTCAAACCTTATCGATTTTATCTCAAAATCCAGAATGTGTATAATATACCCATATTATACAAGTCTTCAAACTTGTCGGGTCTAAATCACATTCTATTCCGGTCTTCGCTTTATCATGCGTTTGAACCGTATATTTCCTTAAAACTAACCGGTCTAAGTTTAGGCTTAATTAAAGACCCGTTAGTATTCTAATTGGTTATTTATACCATCATTCCAGACTAGAGCCTTCCGGTAAATTGTACCTACGCTTACTTAAGTGAATACGGCTGAGTATTATAATTCTTGCTATTTAAGACAGGAGCTAGCTCAGGTAAATACTCTTAACTTATTTTCCCTATTACGGGCTTGGGATACGGTAATATAATTACCGCATGGTCAGGTATGGGATTCGAAGACCAATGAGTCGGGAAATCCAAATAACCTGTTTTTAATTCGTATTGCTTGACTGAAACATTGCGGGTTAATGCGACCGTGTCCTGGATATCCTTGACTCATTAAATGCAATGGCCACGACTTAAGCACGGGGTGTAGGCATACACCTGACAGATGCTATATGCTTATTAATTAATTATACCCAATAAGAGATTCCCAATAGGGGAATAGTGGTGTGTCGGTTAATCTTGAACCGGCATAGAACCGGGCCCCGTATGTAGAGCAAGTTATGTAAAACTGATAACATGAGATATAGTTTGTCCCAAGTATAAAAGATTAATTTTGCCTTGTGCATTTTAATAAATGTGTCAACATATTTTTTGTGCCGAAGTGCATTCAAACCAATTTACAAACTCTTTTCAAATGAGTCAGTTGAGTGTATTTACCAGTGAAAACTGACGTATTTTCCAAAATCTAGGTGACAGGTACAAGTACGTAATAGGCTGGAAGCTGCTCAGGACTTGTTAGATGAGGACTTTGCAACTCCTCCACATAAGCCATTAGTCTGAAAATTTCTTTTGTTGTTTTAAGATCCGCCTGTGGATCCTTTACGTTCCGTTTGTAATACTTGGATATTACTTTATATTCGGATTGTAATATATTTATCTTTTGCTTCCGCTGTGCATTTAAATATTGTGTTGTTTGACTATGATGTTACCAACCACGTCACGTTACTCCCCTACCGGGCCCACCGGTAAAGTGTGGAAATATCGGGGTGTGACACTGCGTTTTCGCGCCTTTCTTCCAAGAGGTCCAAGTCAACCCTGCGTTCCTCATTGTTGTCTATCTTGTTGATAGCCAACATTCTAGGTGAGGGGAGGCCTACTTCCGCGGGGATCATCGCTTCAGTGCCATAGACCAGGCTGAAGGGTGTCTCACCGTTGCTTGTTTTTGGGCTTGTCCTGTGAGCCCATAAAATACTTGGGAGTTCATCAACCCTGCCGCGTCTGGCTGTTCCCAACCGTGCTTTGATGCCTTCCACTAAGCTTTTATTGATACTCTCGACTTGGTCGTTCCCTTGCGGATGCGCCACTGAGGAGAATATGTGTTCAATGTTTAGCTCTTTTAGCCATTTTTGAAAGTCATCGGCGGCGAAGTTGGTACCGTTATCGGTGACGATGCACATTGGTAGACCGAAACGGCAGATGATATGTTCCCACACGAATTTCTTTGTTATCATAGCGGTGGTTGATGCAAGTGGTTTTGCCTCTACCCATTTTGTAAAGTAATCAACAGCCACTATGATAAATTTCACTGCACCGGGTGCGTCTGGAAATGGTCCCACCACATCGATTGCCCATTTTTGGAATGGCCATGCGGTGGTGACGGGGATCAGGTTGTTCTTGGGACGCAAGGTCTTGGGAGCATGTCGCTGACAATTGAAACACTTGCGTAGGACTTTGACCGCGTCCAGGTGCATGCCGGGCCAATAGTACCCGGCGTTCATGATTTTGGCCACGACCATGCGTGGGCCTGCGTGTATGCCGCATATTCCCTCGTGAATTTCTTTGATAAGGTATATGGCATCTTGGGGGTTGACGCATCGTAGGAGTGGCCCCAGGTATGATTTACGGTATAGGATATCGTCTCCCATTTGGTAATGACACGCTTTGTATTGTAGCTTGCGTGCTTCTGCCTTGCTTTCGGGAGTAACACCTGATTGTAAGTATGTAATTATCGGTGTCATCCAGGATGTTGTACCGTACTGGATGACATTGACTTGGCGCAGGGGTACTGAAGGATTTTGCAGAATCTCGATGCGTATCTCTTTTGCCAGGTGTTGGAAGCTGGTGGATGCAAGTTTTGATAGTGCATCCGCAGGTTTGTTATCACTCATGTTGATATGGCGAATATTGAAGGAGGTGAACCTTGATTTCAGTTGCAAGGCTTGTTCGAGATAGTGGATCATGATATCCCCTTTTGCGGCATAGTCACCGCGTATCTGTCCTGCAACCAGTAGTGAGTCGACATGTGCTTCCAAATGTTTGACGTCAAGTTTGACTGCCAAACGCAGCCCTGCCAGTAGAGCCTCATACCCCGCTTCGTTATTCATGCTTTTGAAATCGAGTCGGATTGCGTAGGTTAGCTCTTGGCCATCGGGGCTGACAAGTCGTAGACCTGCACCAGCACCATCTTCGTTGGATGCACCATCTGTATATAGTGCCCAGGTTTCTGCAGAGGATGGTGGTGATGTAGGGTTTTGTTCTTCTTCGCATTCTTGAATGCGGTTTGCTGGTACTTCAGCAACAAAATCAGCCAAGACCTGGCCTTTGATTGCGGGGCGCGGCATGCGTTCGATCGCCTGAACTTTTTCCGGCTAGTCGTTGCATTTCTTTCATCGTAGAGGGCGATGGCATGCGTTCGATCGCCTGAACTTTTTCCGGGTTTACCTTGAATCCATCTTTGGTTACGATGAATCCGAGGAATTTGCCTTCTTCCATTCCAAACGAGCATTTCCCTGGATTAAGCTTCATGTTGACTCTTCGTAGAGTTTGGAATGTTCTTTCGATATCGTTGAGCATGGTGTCTTCCTCCATGCTCATGACGACCAGGTCGTCCATATAGATTTCAACACTTTTGCTGATTTGATCGCGAAAAGTGTCGTTCATCAACTTTTGATAGGTTGCGCCCGCGTTGCGCAACCCGAACGGCATTTTGGTGTAGCAGTAGTTCCCGGTAGGAGTGCGGAATGCCGTTTTGTCTTCATCTTCGATTGCCATCTGTACCTGGTGGTAGCCTTTGTAACAATCGAGGAAGCACTTCCATCGAAAAGGTGCAAGGTTATCGACTTTTTCGTCGATCTCCGGAAGTGCGTAACAATCCTTTGGGCAGGCCTTGTTGAGGTCTTTGTAATCGACACACATGCGCCAGCCCCCACTTGGTTTTTCTACCATGACTGGGTTGGATAACAAAGTCTGGTATTTGACTTCCCGCAGGATTCCTGCGGAGAGCAGCTCCTACACCTGCTCTTCCATCGCCGCGTTTTTTGCTGATCCAAGGTGGCGTTGGCCTTGGATCACTGGCTTGATACCTGGCATGGTATTCAAGAAGTGTTGCGCTATGTCGCGTGGTACCCCTGTCATGTCTGCGGGTGTCCACGCAAAAATGTCTTGGTTCCTGAAGAGGAGTTGCTTCAGACGCGCTCTGATGGTAGGTATCAAGGCATGGCCCTACGTGACCGTTTGCTCTGGGTGTCTTGCGTTAAGCACCCATTTTTCTGGTTGCGTGTTGGGGGTGGGCCTTGCTACCTTGGCTGGACGCAGGTCGTCCGTAGACAAAACTTCCCTTCGGGCATATATTATCGCGACCCCCGTCTCGGTTGGGAAACCGATAGCAGAGTGAGGGACGGATGTGATCATGTTGAAATCGCCCTGGGATTCTCTCCCGAGAAGTACGTCGTATTTGGAGGTGTGCGGTAAAACCATGAAGTTTACCTCCTCCGTTCTTGTGTGCCTCCCGTTGGTGAGGCGCACAGGAAAAGTAATCTGGCCCAGGGGGAATACGGGTTCCCCTGCAAACCCGGCCAACGGGTAATCCGCTGGTTGCAGTCGATCTTTGTCTTCTTGATCAAACTGGTTGAAGCATTGCTCGTATATAATATCGGATGTACTGCCCGGGTCGATGAACAATCGCTCGGTACAGTAGTGAGCCAGGTGGCCTGTGATAACCACGGCGCGTCTATCGCGTGGGCCGCCTCGGAATTTTGGAAAGACGACTTGCTCGTCTTTCCAGTCATTGTCCGGTCTTCTTGCCGCCTTGCGCGGCCTTCCTCTTCCTCCATTGATCATGTGGGTAGAGGCCACGTACATGGTCCACTTACCCGTGGAGGTGCCTTCGTTGTGGGGAGTGATGCGCTTGGTAGCTTTTTGTGCGCCTGTCAACAGATGTTGCAGTTTCCCCTCTTTTAGGGCTCGCTCAATCTCCAGTCGGAGACTGATGCAGCTGTTTGTTGTGTGGCCATGGTCCTTGTGATACTTGGAGTAGAGTGCGAGATCCTGGTTCTTTTTGGACTTCATCGGTTGGGCCGGTCGCAGGAATTGTGCGTCCGTGAGAAGGACTTCGCTTGGTGACTGGTTAATGTCGGTCCAGCTGCGGTCCCGAGACTCCTTTTTTGACGCCCGGTTTTCACGCTAGGCGTTGATTGTAGCCCTTGCATCGGGCTGGTTGCTTCGTGGGACATATGGTCTGGAATCGCTGCCACGATTCCATGTGTCCCGGTTGCGCTTATTGCTGCGCTTGGGCTCTTGGCGGGAAGACTGGCCTTCCGCCTGGGGTTGTGCCTTTGACATGTGCGGTCTTAGGGACCGCTGAGTCTGGGCGTATGTCTTGACCGCAGCCATGACATCTTCCCAGTTCTTAGGCAAACCATCTTTGCCAGAGATATTCATAGCCATTTGCTCGTCTTTAACGGCAACAATGAAATGGTTACGTGCCATTTGGTCGGCGACATCGGCTATCTCTAGGCATTCTTTATTGTAACGGACAACGAACGCTTCAAGCGATCCGTTATCCCTGCGCCAGATGTTCATGACGTCCATGGAATCACGTTCATGGCGTCGTTGCTGGCTAAAGTGTGCGAGGAACTTTTCTTGTAAGTCCTCGAATGAGGTCAGTGACCCTGGTGGTAGAGAATCGAACCATGCCCTGGCCAGACCTGTTAGGGTCTGTGGGAAAAAATGGCACCAGGTGGGTTCATCCCATCTACCGTTGCACCCGGCGCCGACGAAGATGTTGTTGTGATCATCTGGGTCGGTTGAACCGTTGTATTTCCCAATGTTTAATGGAAATTTTGTGGTGGTGACATCGGCGTGGGCGATTTCTGGGACGAACTTGGAGTTTTCGGCTGCATATTTCGGCCTGTAAGGTTAGCTGCGGTGATGCTTTGCAGCGCGGAGGTACGTAGTGCGGGGGTGAGTGGGAGGAACGTAGTTGCGTCCTCCCGGTCTGCTGCTGGTGGCATGGGATTCCGCACGGTATGTACCATCGTCCGAATCGGTATAGCCTTGCCCTTCACGGTGGGACTGGGGTCCCAGTCGGCTGTGAATGCCTAGGCCGCGGTGGGCTGTAGACTGTCGCCTAGTTTCGCCATGTGGGCCTAGGCGGCTCTGTATATGGCTCCTGTGGTGGGACCCATATGTGGAGTCGTCCTCCTCAAGTGTGCGGACATCGCGTTAGAGGAACCGCGATCTTCGTGCCTGCTTCTGGAGGCCGGATGTGTTGGGGCCCTGCCTTCGTACTGTAAAGTACGACATGCAGGGGTGTGTGGTGCTGGGGTGGGACCCACAGATATTTGTGCTTCTGCGCAAGCTCTATTGTATGTTGCAGCCAGCATAGCTGCTTGTTGGTCGTACCAGGTATGAAGGTTCATGCCTGCAGGTATCACAGGAGCGTACTGTGATAAATCGTGTCCAAACGTAAGGGATGCGCCCCCTTGCGTTGATGTGCCAATGTGTTCGGCATTTGGGGCTAGGGGAATGGTTCCTGCAGGCCCTTGGTTTGCGAGGTTTAGGTTATCCCCGGTAGTGTTGTTTTGACGATCAGACATGATCTTTGGAGAGAGAGGGATGGTCGGAAAAAAGTGCTAAGAGTAGCGGTGGGCGCCAATGATGAAACAATGGTTAACCGGGCGGGTTAACTCACTGGTCTCGTCAAGAGGGTTAATCCCTTCTTTCCGAGGATCGCCGGCTGGATCGTCTGGTGGTGGGTTTCCTGCACAAGGAAACAAACCGTGACTCGCAATAAGGAGGATGGGGTGGGGGGTGCTCCTTGTTACCACTCTCCGGCGTGAGAATCAGTAATTTGCTTGGGAAGCAAAGTGTGATAGTAGTAGTATTGAGAGAGTTCAGAAGTGATACCTCAAACCTGGTTTGGGGTCAGTATTTATAGCCGAGGAGTGGAGGAGGGTAATTGAGTAGCTAGCCTGACATCGCACAGCTATTTGCAGGTGTATCAGACCTGTCGGTTACTGTGGTGATGCCACGTCCTGCTGTGGTGTCAGACTGTTGTATATACGTGGGCCGGTAGGCGACTGTTCCCAGTGCCACTTGCACTGTGGTGTCAGACCCACTTGCCTTGTAGGCAGGATGCGGTGCCCAGCCGCATCGCTGCTTGCGGTCATTGATGTTGTTCCCGCGTTGGTTGTTCCATCCATGATTTACACGGGATGCGGTGTTATGCCGCATTGCCTGCTGAGTGACTGTTACTGTTGTCCAGATCCCTTGTCGTGACGAAAATGTTCATAGGATGCGGTGCAGGGCCGCATCGCTATGCGTAACATTAGTTTCCGTCCTTAAGGTAAGTCTTCTCATCACTGGACTGATTGGACCGCTGTGTTCGCGTGTGCCCACGCGGACATAGGTGAGTTTATTGTTGTTGGAGGTTTTTGATGAGGGTAATGGTCATTCGCGGTCATGCTGACGCGAGATCTATGTCCTAAACCGTTTACTACGTCGTTATCACAAGTGAGACCTGAAGTACATGCGATGAGGATAGCGCTTAGGATAACTATAGAGTGGATATGATTTGTTTTTAGTATTTGCCAAGTAATAATAACTAAAGTTAACTTCTATTTTGTTCTCCGTGATTTGGTCTCTTTAACAGTTTTACCACAATCGTTTAAAAAGAGCCATTTTCCTCTATGATCTTTTGATTTTGTCACTAGTTTGCTCAGTTAAATCAATAAATTAAAGATAAGGGTATTTTGATAAATTTAGATATAAGGACTTATTTATTTACTATTAATTCTTGAAATCCATTTTTGAATTAATATACAAGATTATTAATTCAAACAAAATTCATTTTTTGTTTTCTGTATCACAAAACATATATACAACAATTCAAATAATTCATTTTTATTTTCCTAGTAAAGAAATCTCTGTCCAACAACAACCATCCTTCCAACACCAACCATCACCAACACCCACACTCACACCCGTAGCCACACCACCAACCACCAACTACCGTCGTCACCAACAACTAACCACTACCAGCTGCCACCAATTTCAACCACCGCCTCTCTCTCTCTAAACCCCAACCACCATCAACATCATCTTCATCATACGGAAGCCTAGTCGTCCTCATCAGATCTGCACAAACCTTAGCCCCTTCTTAATCAGATTAGAGAAAACCCTTTACTGTATAACCTCCGACAGCCAGATCTAAAACCTCCGGCAATAGTGTTTATCCAGAGAGTGGTGGTGGTGGCGGTGGCAAGTGTAGCGAGAGAGAAAGACAGTGAGAGAGGGAGAGTGGTGGTAGTGGCAGATGTAGAGAGAGACGTTGAGAACGAGAGAGAGAGACGTTGATTTTGTCACTAGTTTGCTCAGTTAAATCATTAAATTAAAGATAAGGGTATTTTGGTAAATTTAGATATAAGGACTTATTTATTTACTATTAATTCTTGAAATCCATTTTTGAATTAATATACAAAATTATTAATTCAAACAAAATTCATTTTTGTTTAGGTCGTATTATTGGCACACCTTGGGGGATTAAATCGACACCCTCAATACGCATCGTATAGGCCTATATTATGCGTATTGAGGTGGGTTCAAACTTCTATGTCTGCCAAAGGCTGCCAATGTCCCCTTACCAAAAATTAATACGCATCGTATAGGCCTATACGATGCGTATTGAAGGTATCGATTTAATTTTGAGTTAATTGCCAAAATCGTCCCTGAGGTTTGGGCAGGTTTGCCATTTTCGTCCAAAATGACACTTTTGTACCAAATTGCCCCCAACGTTTGTAACTTTTTGCCATTTTCATCCAAACCACTAACTTTGTTTATTTTTTCTGTTAAGTTGAGGATATTTGGATGAAACTGGCAAATATAAAACCACAGGGATGATTTTGGCAATTTACTCAAACCCTTTCTAATTTCTTTTATTTAATTATTTTTGTTACATATATAATAAAAAAGAATATACATGGAGTTTTTAGAAAAAAAAAATTAATAGTTTTGTCACATAATTTTTATAAATTTTCATCCAAATCACTAACTTAATTTATTTTTTCTGTTGAGGTGAATGATGTTTTAAATTTTATAAATTAAGACATAAATTAATTTACAGCTTCTTTATATAAATCAGTTTTATAAAGAGAAAACGTCGTTGGTGTGCAACACATAACAATCGATTACAACTTTTATTATTTATCAGTTGTAGAGATAGAAATTTTTTTTAAAAACGTTACATATTTTTTAAATGTGTTGAGCACCTAGGAAATATGTTGGTAGAAATAAAATATTTATTTAATTAAGATTATGAGGGTAACTAACTAATACTTATTCTGAGTGGCTTGAGTAAAGAAACTTTTGGTTCATAGCATTATAATTACAATTTGGTGGGTAATTTTAAGTTTTAGTAACGATACGTTGTTTGATAGGGGGCACTGACTTCTGTTTTTTCCTTATTGGCGAATTTAAAAGACTAGAAAATGAATTAAAAACTTGGTACATATGATAAGATTATTTTATTTGACTTTTTTCAATAAGGTCACCAGCATTTTAGTTTTATAAAATTTAGAGGTTTAAGTAGATTTTATTTTTATAAAACTGATCTATATAAAAAAAATTAGAAATGAATTTCTAGTGGAGAGTTCAAATGAGAAGAATTTTTTTTAAGAATAAAAAAGAAGAAATTTCAACCAATAAGAATGCTTCATTTTACTTCATTTAATTTTTGTATTTAATATTAGTGTAAGGGTATATTGGTAAACTTAGATGGATCATTAATTAGTAGTCTTTTTTTTAATAGCTAACTATTAAATTTGTAACTTATTTTCAAAATAAGTTACGAGGTGTGATTTTGATGAAAATTTATAAAAATTATGTGACAAAGCTATTATTTTTTTATATAAAAATTGCATGTATATTCTTTTTTATTATATATGTAACAAAACTAAATAAATAAAAGAAAATTAAAACAGTTTGAGTAAATTGCCAAAATCGTCCCTGTGGTTTTATATTTGCCAGTTTCATCCAAATATCCTCAACTTAACAGAAAAAATAAACTAAGTTAGTGGTTTGGATGAAAATGGCAAAAAGTTACAAACGTTGGGGGCAATTTGGTACAAAAGTGTCATTTTGGACGAAAATGGCAAACATGCCCAAACCTCAGGGGCGATTTTGGTAATTAACTCTTTAATTTTTTAATTTTTGCAAGGTAGCTTCCTGTCACGCGGTAGCTTTCCGTCATGCGAACGAAGAAGCTGCACTTTGGACATTTGTCGGTCTTCAAACATCTAGGAAACATTATTTGAGAATACCCCTAAATTTATCGAAGCTGTAGAATGAGATCCTCCGTTGTTGGGTTATCATCTTTCAACCTCATTTTCCCTAAATTTATCGATTCTGTTTTTCAACAGGGATGTAATGCAATGATTCCTCTCAATTGAATAGACCGACACTTGCTTCATAGGACTCACTTGAATCGTCTCGGATGTAATAACAGTATGTAATGAAATGATTACTCTCAATTGAATAGACTGACACTTGTTTCATAGGACTCACTTGAATCGTCTCGGATGTAATAAAAGTACGCTTAGCATCCATGCCTGCTTGAATTGCAGAAAGCAAAGGATAACGAAGATGAACATTGTATTTATCACGAAAGTACTGAACAACGGAAGATGAACATTGTATTTATTACGAAAGTACTGAACAACCGCGATAACAGCTCCAGTTTCATCAGCTGCATTTGGAACAGGAGAATTGAAAAAACTGTAATTGGAATTGATCTTAGAACAACATACTCTTGTTACCATATGACACATGATAAAAGCGCTTCTCTAGACAATCTGGGATTATGTTCCGCAAATTGGGAACAACATATTTGCTTCAAGATTTATGTCTGATGTCCATGTTTGATCACATTTGACTTCATCTGCGGCAGTCCACTGACTTTCTTCCCCCGTGTCTGCACCGTGATCTTCATATCCTTGGTTCAATACCGACTCATCTTTAGTAGTGTTTGTTTGAGAACCTAATTCAGATACACAATGGTTCTCCAATTCCAGATCAGCAAGCAAATACACAACCGTTCTCCAATTCCAGATCAGTAATGTCAGGAGAAGCGTTGAGATAACGGACATCCATCAAGCTTAAAAAGAAAACTTGTGTTTCCCATAGTCACAAATGATTACGGTTTGTATTTCTCATAGCCACCGTTCCCATAGTTAAAAACGGTTGCGGTTTGCACATTCAATCTTCATTGCTTCATTAAAATTAACAAGGCGGTCTCTTTGTTTCATCTACTAGAACTATTTGTGTATGCATTCTTTTGGTAGTTAACAGGATGGATGTGACACACACAGATAGATAATATCTGATTGTTTCAGTTTTTTTCGACTGTTTCAGTTATGTTTCAATAAATAATATTTGATTGAGAAGCACTAGATTAACAACGGTTCTCCAAATCCAGATCAGTAATGGAAGGAGAAGCGTTGAGATAACGGACATCCATCAAGCTCAAAAAGAAAACTTCTTTAAATCTTAATCTAGTCACAAACGATTGCGGTTTGTATTTCGCATAGCCATCGTTTCCGTAGTAAAAAACGGTTGCGGTTTGCACATTCAATCTTCAATACTTCATTAAAATACCACTAGTAGAAGAACCCGACATGTCTTTATGTTACGGAGAATGTTCTCGAAATTGAAGGAAAAGGAAAAGATTTGTTGAAATCGAAGAAAAGAGTAAAAAAGATGAATTGAGGAGTGCATTGTTTAAATCTGAATCAGTTGGTATGTCTCTGTATCAGCGTTGTTTATCACCCTGCATGTGCATTGGAAGCCCGACAAACAGTCTTGCAATTATATCGTGTCAAGATGTTTCAGTTTGCACATTCAATATTCACAGTTGCATTTGGAACAAGAAGTCCAACAATCCGTTTATTATCTGTTGTTGTCTAAACAATATGAATGCACGCAACGAATTTGACAACTGTGACAGCTTATTAAAAGTATGTGTCACCTCCAATCCTTTCCTAGTTAAATCACACACTATAAAGTTTAAACTTATCGTGTGTTGTAGTTTGGAAAGATGACCGAATAGACATCTGAATAACAAACTGTGGAGAACTTGTTTGCGTTATCCTTCAACATAACCTAAAATACGCAAAAATACGTTAAAATACACTAAAATACGCCAAAATATGTTAAAATACGCTAAAATACGTTAAAATACGCCGAAATATGTAAAAATACCCTAAAATAGGTTAAAATAAGCTAAAATACGTTAGAATACGCTCAGATATGTCAAAAATACTATTAAATACGCAACACTATGTTAGAATACGACAAAATACGCAAAAATACGTCAAAATACTCGACTAACGATATTTCCACACACGTATACATATAACACGGCACTATGCAGTACAAGTGGATTTCAAACAAAACTGTACGTAATCATAGAATACGATATTCGCACGCAACCGAACGGCACCGAAACGACTTATGTTGAAGGTGTTTGTCACCATGAAAGTGACATCTAACCTCCTAACAAACTCTAACCTCTGATCTATACAACCTCTGTTATGCTAACTACTGCTATTACATTTCATTACATAAATATAACTAAACTACTGCTGCATCCTTCCACTGATGTGAACCCAACAGTACTTGTCATGATCAGCAGAGCTTGACTCAAGGCAGTAGATTGAACATCAGGGCTTTAATCTTCCATCAGTCTTTTACTTGATCAGTAGTTTGTAGGTCAGCAGTTTGTACGATCAGTAGATAGGAGGTCAGCAGATGTTGAAACCACTTTCAAGGGGAGAGACTTGTATACATAACATCTGCTTATTCTGGATCCACTGCTCTGATCCAGTTTTGGCTTTAATTATCTGTTCCTTTGGTAGGGTTCAATCCTAACAAAAAGCTCTACTCAAGAGTTTCTCTTTTATTCACCACATGCTACTTCTAGTAAGAGTAGCGAACCATTTGAATTATCAATGTTATGAAAAACTTTGTTTTAAAAATTATTCAAAACAATTTTGCAATATACAATATTAATAATATCAATTAGGGTTGTGAAAACATAGATCAAAACCCAAAATATCAAATGGTTTTATATTGTTTAGTCTTACTACACATGTACTAAACATTTTCTAACACACATGTTAGAAGAAAAATGTTATAACGAGCACATTATAGAATCGAACGTTTACATAAAACGTTTTCCAAAGATATAGTTTATAAAATAAACCATTTCTCATCATTTTTAATGCACACATAGGCAATTAAATGTTTACATAAAACATTTCTATTCATTATGAACAATCTCTGACCTTGTATTCGTGATACACATTTTCTAACACACGTGTTAGAAAATTTAAGTCATTTTATGTATACAAAACATGACCAAATTAAAGAATTAAATGTCATCATTAAAACTTATCAAATGTCATCAATAAAACACTACTCAAGAGTTTCACCATATGAAGAGTTAAGAGTCTCAATAATTATAGACTTAAACACTAATAAAACTCATCAAATGTTATCAATAAAACTCTACTCAAGAGTTTCACCATATGAAGAGTTAAGAGTCTCAATAATTATAGACTTAAACACTAATAAAACTCATCAAATGTTATCAATAAAACTCTACTCAAGAGTTTCACCGTATGAAGAGTTAAGAGTCTCAATAATTATAGACTTAAACTCTAATAAAACTCATCAAATGTCATCAATAAAATTCTATTCAAGAGTTTCACCATATAAAGAGTTAAGAGTCTCAATAATTATAGACTTAAACTCTAATAAAACTCATCATATGTCATCATTAAAACTCTACTCAAGAGTTTTATGTCACACCCCGATATTTCCACGTATTACCGGTGGGCCCGGTGGGGAGTATCGTGACGTAGTTGATATCATCATAGTCAAACAACACAATATATAAATGCACAGCGGAAGCATAAGATAAATATATTGCATTCCGAATATAAAGTAATGTCAAAGTATTACAACGGAAAGTAAAAGATCCACAGGCGGATCAAATAAAAGAAAACTGTTCAACAGACTTTAGGCATCTAGAACTTGCAAGATTCCCTATTGACGCCCTGAGCTCCCAGCCAATTACGCATAGTACCTGCCACTTAACCTTTTGGAAAATACGTCAGTTTACACTGGTAAATACAATTAACTGACTCGTTTTGAAAATGTTTAAGAAAATTGGTTTGAATGCACAAGGTACAAACATTCTTTCATAACCTGGGACAATTTTATTAATAAAAATCTTGTATCCGATTTACATGGTTGTCCAACATTTAGGGCCGGTGATTATACAATACAAGCCGGTTAAGATTAATCGACACACCATAAATATAACTCACAAGAAGACATCCTTACGAGTGAGTATATCTTTTACATACGCAACAGGAGGTGTTATGCCTACACCTTGTGCTTAAGTTATGGCCATTCACTTTTTAAATGAGCCAAGGATATCCAGGACACGGTCATTAACCTCCAATGTTATTTGTTATCAATCAATACAGATTAAAACGGGATTATGCAATTTAATCATCTCCGATTAAAAGGTTTCTACACCCGACCAAGCGGTATTTTTATAATACCGTATCCCAAGCCCGTATAAAGGAAAATAAGTTAAAAGTATTTACCTGAGCTAGCAAATGAAATTTATACTCAGCCGTATATTCTAATCAGCAAGCACAAGTACTTCTACTGGGGCTCTCAATCTGGAACGAAGGTTTATTAACCTATTAGATTCCTAACGGGTCTTATTTAAGTCGTAACTTAGACCGGTTAGTTTTAAGGAACGGTTCACGGTTCAAAACGCACGATTAAGCGAAGACCGGAATAGAATGTGATTTAGACCCGACAAGTTGGGAGACTTGTATAATATGGGTAAACTAAACACATTCTGTATTTTGAGATAAAAACGATATGGTTTGACCCGCTTCGGCTAATATATGCAAACTAGTTACATAAGCCGATCCGAACGCGAAAAGGGCGTAACGAGTAACCAAATGAATCATATACAGGTTTCCTAAGTTAATATGCCTTAAATATGTTGTGATATCAGTAGGATACCTTCCATTATGCCCAAAACGAGTTTACTCTCAGTTTAAGCCCCGTAGGGGTATTTTGGTCATTTAAAAGATTATAAAAGAGGTTAATTAAAATTCTGAGATTCGGGTCTGAATACATCAGTAAAATAACTTATTTTATTAGGTCATATCAGTTGGTAATAGGTCTTATATGCCAAAATGGTTTCAAACCCAAACTATGCGTTTAATACGCTTAAAAAGCCATTTTAAGCGATTTCCGGGTTATACAGGAAATCTGAGTTTTCTGATCAGGTTATAAAGTTCCAAATACTTTATTTATTATATAAAATCAGTAGCAATTGGATTGGTGTCAAAATACCATGTAGAACTCATTTTATACACAAAAAGGGTATAATCGGTATTTACCGAATTAAGGCGATAGTCTTAGGTTATGATCAGTTTAAAAATAATTAAAAATCTTTAAAAATCTCAAAATATTATATTACATCAGTGGGTAAAAGGTTTGGTGTCAAAAATTGGGTTTAGATAGGCTTTATCTAATTGCGCTATTTAATTACTAAAAGGCGTTATAATTACGCTAATGAGCATAACTCCTAATCTAGACCTCCAACTGATGTGAAAATTTAGGGACAACTTTATAAATCAGTAATAAGGATTATTATCCTTTCACATTTCCAAAATTCTCGTTTTATGGTCAAAAGGGCATATTGGTCAACATTAGGCAATTAACGGAAACGCGTAAACGAATGGGGCAATCAACGAACCAAACACAGAGGGTTATACCAACATGTAACCTGGTCCTAAGGAAGCCCTAAGGAATTTCTAAACCTATCTAATTCGGGTCAGAACTGAAGTCAAAGCAAAAGTCAAAGTTTTGCGACTTTCGGTTCCGAACCAGGTCTGAACAGAAAATTGTCGGATCAAACAAGCTTAGATCAGTTCTTATACTTATTACCAAGTTATATGAGTGATAAAATAGGTTACATGCCTTCTACATTGCTAATTACATGTTAATTTGCAAATTAAGCTTCTGTTGACTTTTTCTAAACAAATTTGACCCGACATTTGATCTAGTTAGAGAGGGAATCTGAGGGTGCCCTTTTAAGGGTTTATTGCCCACCTAAATACCAACTTATAACTACCTTCAATTTGACTAATCACTGGACCATTAGTGATTAATCAATAAGTCAAACCTTAATTACGACGGTTTGACTTTTAAGCTAATAACTAGGTAAAACTCAATTAAGGAAGATCAAGGATGCTTACCAAGGTCTAATGCACGACCAGGAATGCTTAGAGAATGGCCTTGAGCTCCAGAAATGATCAGATGTTGAGTTGGAAATGAATGATCAAAATGTGCAAACATTGGGGCTTTTTATAGTGTTCTTGATCCATTAAGATCATGACAAATCGTGCTATACATGATCCCTGATGGTTAACAAGTGTCCCTAAGGCCTAAGAAATAGTTTAGGCGGCTCTTGGAAGTGTTAAAGGGCAATACAAGTCGCTTACATGGGCTGAACAGGCAATTTACGAGTTTCTGCATCTGGGCAACGCTTACGGACCGTAAGGTCCAGGTTTTACGGTCCGTAAGGACCTGGTCAGCATTCAGAAACTTTCATTTGTTGACAGTTTTAGCCCCTGCACCTCCAAATGCCATTTCTGACACATCCAAGGCCCGTTAGACCATTTTAAGGTTCTACAATGATGCCTAAGTATGGGGAACATGAAACATTCTCAAAAATTTGCCGGATGTCGGTTCGTTTGGTCGTACGGTCACGTTGTTCGGTTAATTACGACGAAACACGGACGGACGCGAAAAACGAACCAATTGACGCGACGAATGGAATTTTATCAAGCCAAACACTAAAATAACATATTTTAGTGTTTACATAAATTTTTGGGTGTCCGGGGATATTCAGAATGTGAGATATGCGCGTAAACGCAAACTTGTGCGCTTTTTGACACTTTTAGTCCCTACGTGACTTAAAAGCTTATTTTTGCGCACCAAACACCTCTAAGCCTATATCTAAGCTATATTAGGGATAATTATGGTATGTTTATCTCATGTTCATATTCCGGAAGGTCCGATAACATATGAATCGGTATACTTTAGCAGTTTGAAGCTTTAGGTCCCTCAAATGCGTAAACTTGCGTAAATCATCATTTAATAGCATTGAAGCCTCATCTAATCCATATTAGGCATTCTTGAAGTTATTATTAAACATCATAATGCTTCGGGGTCGATAAAAGGTCATTCAGAGGTATAATTAAACATATTGACACTTTTAGTCCCTTATATTTGCAAAGTTGCGCGTAACTTCACTTTTGGGCATAAAAGCCTTGGGTGGCCAATGATTGGCAATCCCGAGAGTATAATCAAATATCATGAGGCTCCCGGTTTGTTAAAAGGTCACTCAGAGGTAAGAATTAACATGTTGACGCTTTTAACCCTTTTCTGCGCAAACTTTCAATTAATTACATAAACGGCTACACTTGATTAACAAGTGGCTCATTTGTGAATATAAAACCGTAAAAGGTTATTTAGAAACTTATTTTAGGTATGATAATACTTCCAGTTCTTTCATAATCAAAGTTTTCGATTTTTCGAAAAATTAGTCCCTTAATTTCAACGTTTGACTTCATTAGGGTTTATTACACGTGTCAATACTTCATTGGACGTGATTTTTTCGAGGTGTTACATCCTCACCCCCTTAAAAGAAATCTCGACCTCGAGATTTGCTTAAAGTAAAGGAAGTACTTTCTGTCGTATCATGGATTTAACTTCCATAGTATATTTGGGCCTCTAAGGCTATCCCTGTTGACCTTTACAATAGGTGCATACTTTCTTTTGGATCTCCTTAACATGTCGATTCTCAATCGACATAGGTTGCTTATACTATCATAGATCTGCATATCATTATGTGATAGTGCTTTTCGACTTATTGGTGACACGTCGCTAAATCATTAGTGTGGGTCACATTGCGCGTTCCACCAAGCTCCTAAATTAGGTCGTAGCTCGTAAGCTATTTAGTCTTGATACATTCGAATCCTTCGAATGACTTTATATATTCCGAGCTTAACTAGCCTGAAAATTACAACTCGGCACACCCTTCGAGGGTGTTATCTTTTGTTGAACCTTATCTTTTAACCAAAACTTAAGAGGGTTGCTATTTTCATAAATCCTTGATTTCCTGCCGTATACTGGCAACTTACAATCGATTATGGATTTGTATGATCTTATTTGTTTTTTCCTAGGCAACTTTCAGATCCTGATAATTGGACTTACCAATTCTCTATCTAACAATAGATGTTTAACATTCCATCTATACAAGGTCTCCAAAGGAGCAGCCTTAATACTTACATATCAATTATTATAGAAAAGCTTATCTTAAGGTGGGATGGTTATCCCAACCATTGCTTAAAACTAATCTTAAGGAGTAGCTAATCCTTATAGCTAGTTGAATAACTCAACGGTCCTGGGTAGTTGATGGTGATTCTTAATCGTTGTTAAAATATGGTTGCGGTAATGAATGCATAAGCAAAATGAACCGTCTTTCTTATCAAACTCTCAGAATATCGAGTTAGGCTATATGAATCTCTTATCTTAAAGTTTACTTAATCAGGGTTTTGATTATTCCATGATCAACACGGAGTTCTTACAACACTCCAACCCTAAGCGGGATGTTAATCTTAACTCTACTTGTCTCTCGGGAGGTAAATAGGGCAGTCTTAGGAGAAGATAATCAAGATACAAGGAGGTTACAAAGATTTTCCAAATCTCAGGCTCCAGTTCATCCATCCTTGCTGGTGTCAAATGAGTGACACATTTATGATACGAGTCCACGGATTTCTTAATCAGAGACACTTACTTAGACAATTCCATTCTGGATATCATCTTTGAATACCATTAGTTGACTTTAATACCGTATGACCATTAGAATATCTTTGTGGTTCCATGCATTAAACCTCCATACTGATCAGGCATGGAAGCAATCTATGGAACATATTAAGATACACCAATCCTCATATGGCGCTTTTGTCATACCATCTGGTATTCGTAATCGATGGAGATCAAAGAGATATCAATTTCATATGATGATGTACCTCATCTGGAGAGAGGGTACACTAGAATTTCACGACTGAAGATTTCTGACAGGAACAGAAGAAACGGTTCCTATGATTTTCTTCTGTAAGTTTTACCTTACACTTAATATCTAGGGTTCTCATGGAAGACTTTAAGTGTTTGTTATACCCACCATCTATGAAGGATTGATTGGTATCCGAATCAAAGCAGAACTCTTAGCGTTCATTCTACTTCATATTTTATGCTTAAGGTTCTAATAGGCAGATTTAAATACTTACAAAATTTATTCCACAAATGACTTATCTGTACCTGCATCAAACAATACCCTTGCATATACATCATGGATAAGGACGTACCGGTTATAATATTGTCATCTTGTCTGGCTTCTTTTGCATCCATCTGAGAGGCCTTAGCGTCAGTCTTCTTATCTCCTTTAAGCTTCTTCGCATACCTTGGACAATTGGATTTGATATGCCCTTTCTCGTTACAGTTGTAACAAGTCGCATCTCCTATCATCTGGCATTCCAATGTTTTATGCTCACTAGATTTGCAGATCCCACAATGTAGAGGTTGAGGCTCAAATCTGCATTTCCCGTAATGGCGCCTCTTGCAAGTCTTGCATACTGGTTTCTGGTTGGACTTTTGTTTATTCTTTTTCTTAGAATTCTGGGAGTTATCTTCCTCCCTTTTCCTTTTTAGTTCATCCTTTGCATTAGAGGCATGAACGAGATCCTCCTTATTAGCGAGGAAATGTGGTCCTAGATAAAATTTGGAGCGTGTAGCATGGGGGTCCTTGAACTTTTTCACAGCCTTCTTCACAGCTTTTCCAACAGCTGCATCTATCATAGTTTGCAGAACATCACTGGAAATTCTAAGGTTATCAATTGTAGCATCATTGGCATGTGTCGCATCATCCATAACACGACCAACGGCCGTCTTATCTGAGTTTGCCATACTCGATATTGGTTCCTAACACCAATAAAACAATTTCTTAGTTACAATCCAACAACTGCTATTCCTCATCCTGATGGCCTTAATATATACTAACCATGGTATCAATAACCCATACAGGCTAATATAGCACTAACATTCTTAATGAACGTTATTTAAAATATATATTAATATTACTTAGCCTAGGTCGCAAAAGACCATCAATGGCATTTAAGGTTTGGACCTAGTCCATCACTTTTCTGACAGAGGATCAAAACGTCACATCTGCCTTTATTATATTGAAGAATTTAGGTAACTTGAAAGCTTGCCATAGGAATATCAGAAAAGAGTGATTCCTAATAGATATAAAATATCCATCTAAGGTTTGTTGGAGTATTCTCTAAAGTATCATCGGCCAATTTCTATCTCGCGTTAAATGACCGGAGTCCTAGTCAGGCGGAGACAACAGTTCTCAACAGTTATCGTTCATTATAGAATCATATGTGCCAGCATCAAATAAATTTCTGCATAAATTGCTTGATAAGGAAAGGTACCTGCTATATAGTTATAATTCTGCACCATCTCCTGGGCGTTCATCCGGAAGACTCATGCGTTTGTTTTCCTGGCCTCTCTAGGCTTCTTTATAAGCTTTGGGCAGTTGGTTTTGATGTGCCCTTCCTCGTTACAATTGTAACATGTGGCGTTCTTTAACTCCTTGCAATCTAAGGTTTTGTGACCCTTGGTCTTGCAAATTCCACACAATTTAGCACGTGGGTCGATTGTGCATTTTCCCGAATGTTGCTTTCTGCAGTTACTGCATTTGGGTCTGTTATTAGACTGACTCGAGTTTTTCCTAAACTCGGAATCTTTCCCGTGCTCAAAGCTTCCCTTCTGCTTCTTGTTATATTGATGAGAGTTTTCCTCCTCTCTTTCTCTTCTTCCCTCGCCAGAAGCCTTAACAGACTTATTTCTGATTGCATCTAAGGTGAGAGATAAGGATAAGTCCACCGCGGACCTATATGTGGTTGGCCTAGATGCATTAACATTTCCTTTTATCTCTGGTGCTAGGCCTCCAATGAAACGCGCTATGCGTTTAGGTTCAGGGGTGACTAAATAAGGAACTAGGTGGGACATAGTGTTGAAACTTGTCACATATGCCTGACAATCCAAATTCTCCATGACCAGAGTCAAGAAGTCTGATTCTATCTTTTCTACCTCATGCTAAGGGCAATAATTTTCCTTGACTAATGCAACAAATTGATCCCAAGATAAGTTGTAGAGTAGAACCTTTCCCGTGGCTTGGAGCAATGATCTCCACCATGCCAACGCTTCTCCTTTGAATGATTGTGAAACAAATTTCACAACATCTTGCTCCACACAACCGCTGATGTCAACAACAGCATCTATCTCATCGAGCCATGTCATGCAATCGATGGCCCCTTTTTCTCCTGTAAAGTCTCTGGGCTTGCAGGAGACAAAATATTTATATGAGCAGGTCTCAACTGGTGCCTCTTGATGAAACACAACCTGTCTAGACGGAATACTCCTTTGATTTGACAAGTCATGAACATCGTCCTCCCTTGACTCATGTGTTTTAGAAGGGGGCTTACTACGAGCCACGGGTAGAGTCTTAGAGTGGGTATCATTTGATTCATCATACTGTCTGTCAAGAGCTCGAGTGACAGCACAATCTATTATTGCCTGTAGTTCTGCTCCGGTTACATTAATTCTGGTAGTATCATTGTTCTCCTTCATGTGGCTGTTAACTTCATCTAATCCAGCCATGTAGCTTGATGGCTACATAAACATTGACAATGATTTATTCAGAGATTATTATGAAATTATCATTTTTGATAATTTATTAACCATGGTAATATAAACCATATGGGTTAATTTGTTAATTTTTATTAGTATTTTCATTATAATCTATCCAAGTGCATAAATCATTAAGGATATTTAAAGTGGCACAACAGGCCTTGTCACAAGGACAGTTTTGAATTTACAAGCCATGATCGTTTGGGATCGAGGCATTTAAGGTTTAAGCATAGTTGGTTACTTTTCTTGACAGAGAGTCGACGACTACAACTGTCTTTTGTCTTCTAGGACAATAGATATAGCCCGTGGGCATTTCCCTTCTGAGGGATGTTTATGATATGATCACCTTTTCAGATGCTATTAGTCGAGATCGTATGGATCATACCGACTATTATGCTTGGACATGGTCCAACATTTTTAGACAGGAGGTCAAGACCACCACTGTCGTTGTCTTATCAGACAACAAGTTTAGCCCATAGGCACTTCATCACTAATGGATGTTTATAATATGATCATCTTATAGGATGATATAAGCCATGATTTCTAGATCATTAGGCCAAATCAGGAAATTTGAAAAATTCCAATATAGGGATGACTATTGTGATTTTCTCAGATCACTTTTGTCAAGAGTGCTAACACATTCTTAGGTGTTAACAATATGATCATGTTTATTTGATGATTTAAGCCATGATTTCTAAATCACTAGGCTAGACAAGAAAATTGGAAGAATCCAATATAAGGATGACTGTTGTGATTTTCTCGAATCACATTTGTCAAGAGTGCTAACACGTTCTTAGGTGTTAACAAGGATCTGAATCTCTTGAATAGGTCTTACCATCTTGGTCATGTCTAAAAATGACACGTGGCTAGGTCTTGTCCTTCTTAGATTTTGCCATTTTATTATAATGGTAGATCTTATAAAAGGAATGTTATTTTTCATTTATTTCATTTTTTTCATGCCTAGAATGAAAATTTAAATTTAATCATTCCACTAAAAATTTAAAAGTACAGATGTGCCCTAGACGGGACTTGAAAGGAATAATGTTGTCCTCGAAGGGACTGAAAGAAAAATATGTCCTTATAAGGACTATTAAAGAAACGATCTTTAGCAAAAGGAGTTTTCTTCTTCACTTTACTTCTGAATGTTCTCTCCATGGATGCTCGTTTCATTCTAGCCGCGGTACGAAGCTCAGCATTTCAAGGCTCCGGATGTGGAGAATTTCTAATACAGCTTCTTCGCTTGGCGACGTATCCAATAAATATAAAAATTTGGAAGCAAAAATTTCCAGATTAGGATTGAGAGTATTCCTATGTTAAGTCTAGACTCAGAAGGTCAAGGAATGTGCTACTGTGTCATTGAGATTAAACAAAAAGGCTAGTGTTTAATTCACTCAATGTTGGCTCTGATACCAACCTGTCACACCCCGATATTTCCACGTATTACCGGTGGGCCCGGTGGGGAGTATCGTGACGTAGTTGATATCATCATAGTCAAACAACACAATATATAAATGCACAATGGAAGCATAAGATAAATATATTACATTCCGAATATAAAGTAATGTCAAAGTATTACAACGGAAAGTAAAAGATCCACAGGCGGATCAAATAAAAGAAAATTGTTCAACAGACTTTAGGCATCTAGAACGTGCAAGATTCCCTATTGACGCCCTGAGCTCCCAGCCAATTACGCATAGTACCTGCCACTTAACCTTTTGGAAAATACGTCAGTTTACACTGGTAAATACAATTAACTGACTCCTTTTGAAAATGTTTAAGAAAATTGGTTTGAATGCACAAGGCACAAACATTCTTTCATAACCTGGGACAATTTTATTAATAAAAATCTTGTATCCGATTTACATGGTTGTCCAACATTTAGGGCCGGTGATTATACAATACAAGCCGGTCAAGATTAATAGACACACCATAAATATAACTCACAAGAAGACATCCTTACGAGTGAGTATATATTTTACATACGCAACAGGAGGTGTTATGCCTACACCTTGTGCTTAAGTTATGGCCATTCACTTTTTAAATGAGCCAAGGATATCCAGGACACGGTCATTAACCCCCAATGTTATTTGTTATCAATCAATACAGATTAAAACAGGATTATGCAATTTAATCATCTCCAATTAAAAGGTTTCTACACCCGACCAAGCGGTATTTTTATAATACCGTATCCCAAGCCCGTATAAGGGAAAATAAGTTAAAAGTATTTACCTGAGCTAGCAAATGCAATTTATACTCAGCCGTATATTCTAATCAGCAAGCACAAGTACTTCTACTGGGGCTCTCAATCTGGAACAAAGGTTTATTAACCTATTAGATTCCTAACGGGTCTTATTTAAGTCGTAACTTAGACCGGTTAGTTTTAAGGAACGGTTCACGGTTCAAAACGCACGATTAAGCGAAGACCGGAATAGAATGTGATTTAGACCTGACAAGTTTGGAGACTTGTATAATATGGGTAAACTAAACACATTCTGGATTTTGAGATAAAAACGATATGGTTTGACCCGCTTCGGCTAATATATGCAAACTAGTTACATAAGCCGATCCGAACGTGAAAAGTGCGTAACAAGTAACCAAATGAATCATATACAGGTTTCCTAAGTTAATATGCCTTAAATATGTTGTGATATCAGTAGGATACCTTCCATTATACCCAAAACGAGTTTACTCTTAGTTTAAGCCCCGTAGGGGTATTTTGGTCATTTAAAAGATTATAAAAGAGGTTAATTAAAGTTCTAAGATTCGGGTCCGAATACATCAGTAGAATAACTTATTTTATTAGGTCATATCAGTTGGTAATAGGTCTTATATGCCAAAATGGTTTCAAACCCAAACTATGCGTTTAATACGCTTAAAAAGCCATTTTAAGCGATTTCCGGGTTATACAGGAAATCTGAGTTTTCTGATTCGGTTATAAAGTTCAAAATACTTTATTTATTATATAAAATCAGTAGCAATTGGATTGGTGTCAAAATACCATGTAAAACTCATTTTATACACAAAAAGGGTATAATCGGTATTTACCGAATTAAGGCGATAGTCTTAGGTTATGATCAGTTTAAAAATAATTAAAAATCTTTAAAAATCTCAAAATATTATATTACATCACTGGGTAAAAGGTTTGGTGTCAAAAATTGGGTTTAGATAGGCTTTATGCTAATTGCGCAGTTTAATTACTAAAAGGCGTTATAATTACGCTAATGAGCATAACTCCTAATCTAGACCTCCAACTGATGTGAAAATTGAGGGACAACTTTATAAATCAGTAATAAGGATTATTGTCCTTTCACATTTCCAAAATTCTTGTTTTATGGTCAAAAGGGCATATTGGTCAACATTAGGCAATTAACGGAAACGCGTAAACGAATGGGGCAATCAACGAACCAAGCACAGAGGGTTATACCAACATGTAACCTGGTCCTAAGGAAGACCTAAGGCATTTCTAAACCTATCTAATTCGGGTCAGAACTGAAGTCAAAGCAAAAGTCAAAGTTTTGCGACTTTCGGTTCCGAACCAGGTCTAAACAGAAAATTGTCGGATCAAACAAGCTTAGATCAGTTCTTATACTTATTACCAAGTTATATGAGTGATAAAATAGGTTACATGCCTTCTACATTGCTAATTACATGTTAATTTGCAAATTAAGCTTCTGTTGACTTTTTCTAAACAACTTTGACCCGACATTTGATCTAGTTAGAGTGGGAATCTAAGGGTGCCCTTTTAAGGGTTTATTGCCCACATAAATACCAACTTATAACTACCTTCAATTTGACTAATCACTGGACCATTAGTGATTAATCAATAAGTCAAACCTTAATTACAACGGTTTGACTTTTAAGCTAATAACTAGGTAAAACTCAATTAAGGAAGATCAAGGATGCTTACCAAGGTCTAATGCACGACCAGGAATGCTTAGAGAATGGCCTTGAGCTCCAGAAATGATCAGATGTTGAGTTGGAAATGAATGATCAAAATGTGCAAACATTGGGGCTTTTTATAGTGTTCTTGATCCATTAAAATCATGACAAATCATGCTATACATGATCCCTGATGGTTAACAAGTGTCCCTAAGGCCTAAGAAATAGTTTAGGCGGCTCTTGGAAGTGTTAAAGGGCAATACAAGTCGCTTACATGGCCTGAATAGGCAATTTACGAGTTTCTGCATCTGGGCAACGCTTACGGACCGTAAGGTCCAGGTTTTACGGTCCGTAAGGACCTGGTCAGCATTCAGAAACTTTCATTTGTTGACAGTTTTAGCCCTTGCACCTCCAAATGCCATTTCCGACACATCCAACGCCCGTTAAACCATTTTTAAGGCTCTACAATGATGCCTAAGTATGGGGAACATGAAACATGCTCAAAAATATGCCGGATGTCGGTTCGTTTGGTCGTACGGTCACGTTGTTCGGTTAATTACGACGAAACACGGACGGACGCGAAAAACGAACCAATTGACGCGACGAATGTAATTTTATCAAGCCAAACACTAAAATAACATATTTTAGTGTTTACATAAATTTTTGGGTGTCCGGGGATATTCAGAATGTGAGATATGCGCGTAAACGCAAACTTGTGCGCTTTTTGACACTTTTAGTCCCTGCATGACTTAAAAGCTTATTTTTGCGCACCAAACACCTCTAAGCCTATATCTAAGCTATATTAGGGATAATTATGGTATGTTTATCTCATGGTCATATTCTGGAAGGTCTGGTAACATACGAATCGGTATACTTTAGCAGTTTGACGCTTTTGGTCCCTCAAATGCGTAAACTTGCGTAAATCATCATTTAATAGCATTGAAGCCTCATCTAATCCATATTAGGCATTCTTGAAGGTATTATTAAACATCATAATGCTTCGGGCTCGATAAAAGGTCATTCAGAGGTATAATTAAACATATTGACACTTTTAGTCCCTTATACTTGCAAAGTTGCGCGTAACTTCACTTTTGGGCATAAAAGCCTTGGGTGGCCAATGATTGGCAATCCCGAGAGTATAATCAAATATCATGAGGCTCTCGGTTTGTTAAAAGGTCACTCAGAGGTAAGAATTAACATGTTGACGCTTTTAACCCTTTTCTGCGCAAACTTTCAATTAATTACATAAACGGCTACACTTGATTAACAAGTGGCTCATTTGTGAATATAAAACCGTAAAAGGTTATTTAGAAACTTATTTTAGGTATGATAATACTTCCAGTTCTTTCATAATCAAATTTTTCGATTTTTCGAAAAATTAGTCCCTTAATTTCAACGTTTGACTTCATTAGGGTTTATTACACGTGTCAATACTTCATTGGACGTGATTTTTTCAAGGTGTTACATTTTACCATATGAAGAGTTTAATTAGTAATTATAATTTCACTCAAATGGATTTAGAAATCACAAATTAAAGTTGGTGATAAATCCCACACAACTACACCATCATTTTATGGTGATTTAATTCTTGAAGCCAATCATACATTAACTTCAATGTATGACCTTTTATTTCTAAATCATACAAAGCATTAAAAACAATGTTACAACAAATTACTTATATAAAATGTTTACATAAAACATTTCAAAGCAATTGTATTTTAACAATTTTTAACAATCATGTTAAAATGAAAGAAATTCTAACCCACACGTTAGAAATATTAACATTTCCACAAAATGTTAATTCGACTTGCTAAAAACACATATATGGTTCAAATAAATAAGTCATTTCTAATACACACGTTAGAAACTAAACAATTAAAAAATTACTTCCAAACTAACGATTTTCATGAACGTTTCTAACACACATGTTAGAAGACAAATGATTACAAAAATCATTATAAGACTTATTTGTTCATATCAATCTAGGGGTAGATGAAGAGTCTACTTTAAATAGAGACTTAATTAGAGACATAAAACTCTAATCAAGTAACATAAAACTCTTATTTAAAGACAAAAAACTCTTAAGATAATTTAACGTTTACAAAAAACGTATGGTTTACACCAATCGGTCTAACACACATGTTAGAGAATTTAATGTTTACAAAAAAGTATGGTTTACACCAATAATTCCGGTCTAACACACATGTTAGAGAATTTAACGTTTACAAAAAAACGTATGTTTTACACTAATAAACCCGATCTAACACAAAAGTTAGAAAAATTAACGATTCTCAAAATCGTTTCAAAACAAAACGTTTGAACCAAAACTATTCGTTTTGTACCACGGTATAGGATTTAAGATTGTATCTCAATCTCAAGAAATCCAAACACAACAAGTTGTACTACATACATATTTCCCCAGAAATTTTTTTTAAGATCATAATCTCTAAAAATATTTTTTTATTATAAATCTTTTCGTGGACTCAAAATCCTTATAAATAAGGTTTTAAGATTGTAGCAACAATCTCACGAAATCTACTTTAAGCTTGTAGGACACGGTATAGGAAATGGGTCACAATTTAATTAATAAAACTAATAAAAAAATAAAGATACTCTCTTTAAACATTTGGGAAATTGTAGTGCACGAACCGTGTACAAATTCAAATGAAATTAAATATGAACTACAACATATTTAATAAAACAATCGATTCAAACCAATATCTTCAAAAGATAAAGTCTTCAACTTGATCTTTAATCGCGTCTACTTGTATGGTTCTTTGTGTTTTCAGTCTGTTGTGTAGGCTTCAATGAGGTCTTGAACCACGTCTTCTTGTATAATAATTTCCTACAAAAAGAACAAACAAATGTTGATGGTTGTGGCTGAGGCACGTGTTCAACACGCTTCCCTTATAACAGATTTCGCGCCTCTACTAAAGACGACGCGTCTGTCTCCCAGGGTACAACAGCCAAAGCAGTTTGTACTGCCGGAGAAGGTCACGCGCCCGAGGTTACACCAGATAAAAACATAGTGTTAGACCTTTTGGAAATTAAGAATAGAATTATAGTTGAATCATGTAGAGAAACTTATCTCTATATGTTCCCAACATATGGGTCATCAAGTACTTCTTCTTCAAAAACTATTCATGCATAACTTTATGTCACCTTCTTGTATTCTTACTCTTTTAGTTTTATATATGAAAAAACCCATCAAGTTAGGCACATAGCCTACTTTTAATACAAAAGACATGTGGTAGAGAAAAGTCTCAATTAATTAGAGATTTATTAGAGACAATAAACTCTAATAAAAAACAAATAAATTGACATAAAAACTCTTCTTAAGAGTTTATGTTCCATATGAAGAGTCTAGTACTTAATTAGAGATTTATTAGAGACATAAACTCTAATAAAAACTAATAAATTGACATAAAAACTATACTTAAGAGTTTATGTTCCATATGAAGAGTCTATTACTTAATTTGAGATTTATTAGAGACATAAACTCTAATAAATTGACATAAAAACTCTACTTAAGAGTTTATGTTTCATATGAATAATCTAGTAAATAATTATAATTTCAATAAATTATAATCTCAATAAATTAATATCCATTCATAATATCTAAATTTCCAACAGGTTCTACGGTTTGCGGGCGAGGGTGAGCCGGTGGGCGGCGCTTGTTGTTAGCTAGAACTGCTGTAACATGCTTCTCCACCTCAAAACGTTGAATATATATATTAGGGTTTGAAATGTGTCATTAAGCCTCTTTAGAACTTTAGTTGCATCTAACTTTAGGTTCAATTCTACCATTTTTTTGTTGGTCACAACCCTTGATGAACAATGATAAACACAATGATAGAACAATAGAATTCTGAAAGAACGATTAATATTGAATATGATTGTGATAATACAAGAGATGCTGATTACTACAATTGAAACATACAAACCCTATATATACTAAACAAACAGGTGCGATTGTAGAGACGTGTCTCTTCACGAACGGTTGTGACTCTTGAACTTGTGGATGAGATTGAAAGATAAAGGGAACTACAAAGTGGGGGCCCTTTTACAAAATTAGCCTTACCAGCATATTTAGTAAAAAAAACCCTCCTCCTTTACCCGGCCTTGGGACCGGCAATTATAAACTAAAAAGTTTATAATTGGCGTAGTTGAATTTTTTTTTAAAGTTATATGTTTTCTATAGATATAGAATATGTTAAAATAAAATTTATTTTTCTAACTTTAATTGAAGCAAATTGTTTAATGAAACTATCGTAATCAAGTTTTTCTAAAAATCTTTTTTCCATTGACATAATAGCTTTCTTGTGACATAGTAGATATTAAGTAATTTTTTATTAGTTTTAATTTGCTAAACTATTAATCGATTAACAATGAGCCCTAAATAAGAAATTAAAATAAGCAAATAAGCCCTAAATGCCTAACAACAAACTGAGATTACTAAGGGGAGTGGGGGTGGTCACTAGTGATAGAATTCTATCACTCACAAACATCCAATCAAGTCCCGCCATGTCATCAACCATTTTCCATCACTCACAACCTATTTTTAGTGGTGGTGGTTATCACTCACCATACCCAACAATAAACTCTCACATCCCTCACATCCATTTATCACAAAATACACCATAACGCATGGAAAACTTCACGGAAACAATCCATCACTCGTTGAACTTGATGGTGGCGGTGGTGTATCACTCGTGGAAAAAGGCCATCACGGAACTTCAACGCTCCACCCCCACTCCCCTAAATATAAGCCTTAATTCGCTAAACAACAACCTAAAATCAACAAATGAAGATGTCTAACCTGAGTGAGAGTGCCGATATTAAATCACCAGCCAAAAAATTAAACCGCAAAAAGGAGTCGAACAAACTGAGATTGCTAAATATAAGCCTTAATTCCCTAAACAACAACCTAAAATCAACAAATGAAGATGTCTAACCTGAGTGAGAGTGACGATATTAAATCACCAGCCAAAAAATTAAACCGCAAAAAGGAGTCGGAGTGCCAACGTGTTCTAACTACCAAGTTCAAGCCAGTCGGAGTTTATGTTTGGGGATTCGACCTCGATAAATATATAAGAATGTTAAAACGATTTCAGTTTCTGAGGGGGTTCGATTTCAGCTTCTGAGGGGATATGAATTCAATTTCAGTTTATGTAAAAAGAGTTAAAAGACCGTTGTTAAATGTTACCTGCCAGCAATTGCTCGATTTCAATTGAGATTGGGATGCCATGATTATCATCGCGTTGATTGCTTGATTCCATATAGGAAATCCAAACGACTTCTCTGATACCGATCTCGTTCTTCACGCCGCTAATATCGAGGATTCATCAATACCTTCCACGCGCTTCTGTCTTCTGATGTTTCACGTTCATGGACGATGGATGGGTAATAGGTATCTCAATATGTAACATTTGGGCCTAATATGTTTATTAATGGGCCTTGTATAAAGAAAACCTAATAGAAAAATGGTGGCTCTTCAATTTTGGTGGCCCTAGGGTCTTAAGCCTATTTGGCAGGCCCTGATAAAGAGGTGTGTCTCTTGATCAAACCTCGCGTCTTGTTGAAGTCCATGTGATGTTGCCGCCAATCTAAAGGGGTGTGTCCCCAAGAGATGCCAATCCCTTTAGTTTGTAGGTTTGAAACTTCTATTTTGTTGCATCTGGCCCTTGTACTTCCATAACTAATCTAATTCTAATATAAACTAACTATTAACTAATTACTAAACAACCCTCATACTTTAGGATGTGAGGGATTAGAACTTCATTCACCCCCTAATCAGGAACATCCTTGAGTTGTTGTAGGTCTTCATCTTGCTTGACTTGCACTAGCATTGGTTCTTCTTCCAACGCAAGATGTGCCTCTTCATCCTTCTCCTTTTCTTCATCTTTTCGCTTGCTACACTCGTATGCGAAGTGACTGAATTCACCGTATTCGTAACACTTTAACTCGTTCTTGTCTTTATTTCCTCGATCCATATTTCGTCCACGTCCTCTTCCTCCTCTAAACGAACTTCCTCCACGTCCTCTACCATGATTTTGATCGCCACGTCCTTTTCCATGTTGCCAATTTCCGGAATGATTGTCTGAACTTGCCATTAAGAGATTATTGTTCTCCGGTTCATTTTGGCTCTTGAGGCGTTCTTCAAATGTTGTAATCCTACCCACTGCTTCTTCAAACGTCATTTTATCTATTTCTGAATACTGCTCGATGGATGCCACAATCGGTAGAAACTTCTTCGGAACAGCGATAAGTAATTTCCTTACAATTTTCTTATCTTTAATGGTGGTACCAAGGCTTTTAAACTTGGATTTTATACCACCCAACTTGCTTGCGAAACTACTTATTGTTTCGTTTTATCCCATCTTTAAGGCTTCTAATTCACTTCTCAAAGTTTGCAGACGCGCTTTCTGAACCATATCAGCTCCAAGATATCGAACTTTGATTGCATCCCAAACTTCCTTTGCACTTTTGTATTGCACAACTTGCATTAGAATATCTCCCGGTAACGTTTGGAAGATCATTGCTTTCGTTGTATGCACCTTTTTCTCATCTACCCCTTCCTTTGAATGAACCGTATCCCAAAGACTATATGCTTTTAAGATCGTTTCCATCAGGATTGCCCACTGAGTATAATTTGATTCAGTCAACTTTGGGCATTGAAGGGATATATTTCCTTGCTCGCGAATTGACGTTGACGTGCTTTCTTTAACGTCTCTTCCTGACATACTTCCTTTCTGATTTGCTTTTTTAGACTTTTTCTTTCCTATCTTCCTTGCTTTACTTCAATCTTTCTCTTACTTTTGGACCGAAATAGCAATAAAAGTGAAACCACAGGGACCCAGATGCAAAAGGTTTGAGTTTTTTACTAAAGTGGTAAAAGTAATAAAATCTCAGGGACCAAAATGGCAGTTTACTCTTTATTAAATTACAAAGTGAAATTGAGCCCAAAATAACCAATGAGGTGGTGGTCTATTGGTAAAGACAAAGCCTTTAAACACCTTGAAAAGATGAGGTCTTTGGTTCAAGTCACACAGACAACAGGAATAAGAGAAATAAGAGAGATCACCACTTGGTCTCTCCCCGGATGTATGCTCCTTTGGTATGGTTCGGCTAACTTGTAATCGTGCCGCTTTGTAATGTTATGCTAACGAATTTATACATGAAAGTTGTTTTATCTGTCTCTAATCTTCCCGTCTTTGAACATAATCACACACTAATCACGGGTTTCGGTGCGAATCACGAACTTACATTGATAAGAGAAAAAAAAAACAAAAAGCATGTAAAAAACTAATATTTGAATAAAGAATAAAAGAGGGGAAAAAAGCATGTAAAAACATCTGTGAATTGGGTTGGAGGAATGGAACTTGCCTATGCGTTTCAAAAGACAAAATCAATCCAACGGAGTGGTTTCTAATTTGTCAGTTTATACACTTGTAAATCGACCAACTTCTAATTTGTTGAACCTAAACACCTGTATTGTCTCCACTATCCAACTTGACCAATCATAAGAGCCTATTAATGTACACCATCTTTGAAAATTAGGATATATATAATATTAGGAGAAATTTACGAAAATAGCCAACAATAAATTTGACTTATCAAAATGGTTACCTCATGCGTCAGTGGAGCAGGGCATCACTGATTACGAGACACCTATTGCGTCTGTAGGGCTGATTCATGCGTCCGCCAATATACAAGTGACACGTGTCTCAATGACATTCATGCGTCACATGCGTCCGTGACTCATCCCATGCGTCCGTGACTTATAAAATTTACTTTTAGCGAGATTTTCAGGCATCCCATGCGTCCGTGACTCATCCCATCATCCCATGCGTCTGTGACTCATCCCATGCGTTGCCGACTCATCACATGCGTCCGTGACTCATCCCATACATCCCATTGAGACACGTGTCACTTCTATATTTAAGGACTGATCACAATGGGTCCCACCTGCAATTGCATTAGCGTTTGTTACTGGGATGAACCCTCTCAATGGCGCTCCCCTTTGGCGCCTACGGGTGGCTATGGGCGCTATTCTTGCTGATTTGGTCAGGGGCAGTATACCACACCCCCTGGCCTAAGGCTGAGGGGTATGGGAAGCATGGTCATGATATGCCACATAGGACCATTATTCATGTGCTACGCCACCCCTCTCATTAAATCATGGTGGTTGACGTGGATTAAACCACGGCAATCATGACCCTCCCATTTGATAATTTTAAGACAAAAATAAATTAAAAAAAAATAAAGTAGATGGTGGTTTGGGTTATAACCACACCCTTAGGGTAGTTGTTTTGGATGGTTGATTAGAGGTGTATGACATAGCCCCTATGTGGAGGGTCATGACCACACCCTATAACCTAAAATAACATTTTATACAGAAAACATAAAAGAATAGTAAATTAATAAAGGGCTGTAAACAAACCGAACGAACAAGGATAAGACCTTGCTCGTGTTCGTTCGTTAAGGAGATAAATGTGTTCACGCACGTTCATGAACACGTACCGAACGAGATTTTATGTTCGTGTTCAATTATTAAAGAAATGAAAGTGTTCCCAAATACAAACGAACACATAAAAAATCGACAAAAGCGACATAGTCTAGAGGTAGATGGCGGAGGAAAAGGCTGCAACTTAAAGCCACAATAGTGGAACAGAGGTTAAAAGTATTCGTCAATTTTTTTATTGAGAAAGGAAAGGGGATATGCACTGTTTGAATTGGGTTTTTTATTTTAACTAGTTATGTACACAGCGCCGCGTTGCGGCATGCTCAACCAAATCATTCTTGGTATGATAACATATACGTCAACTCATAACATGATCACGCTAAACTGATTCATTCTTAATGTAATAACATGATATGCCAAATTTACTTTTAACAAACACGGAAATGCATTTCTGTCTCACCCGACCATGGTTGAGAACTTCACCCACTTCAATGTCGGCTTCTTCCCATGTTTCTCTCCTCACCTCTTTCAAGCTTTATCCTCACCCGGCCATGGTTGAGAAGCACACCCGTGTTGTCAACGGGTGACCGACAAACATTTTTCCATCCAACCTACACATAATGTTGAAGTAACAAATGCATGTAATGTGATTACAAAACAATAATAATCTTAATGTTTAGGTTGTATTAGTTGAAAATACACTTGGGCCGCTTTAGATCCGTTTGACCTCGTCGGCCCATTTGATTCATTTCCTCAATTACATTTTCTTATTTGACCCGTTTGAGATTAAATCATAATAAAGAACCCAAACCAGCTTATTTATAATGTCTGATTCTAAATTGAAATCAAGTGACACTTATGATCTATATCTGATCGAGTTATGAATATCGATAAAGTTGAAACAAACATTACCCCTTTAAATCACAGCCATGAGGTTGCCATCTCCAGTTTTGGTACATCAAATCAGGTCTTCCATGTTTGTGACAAGCCAATTGGTCAGACATGCATGGACAATCGGATTCATTATAAAGCGGAACCGAAATGTTGTCAAATACCCATCTGCCAGAAAACACATTGCACGAATCTTTCGTGTTTTCTTGTTCAACAGATTGAAGCAAAGGTGATTTCAAATTAGATCTTCCATTGTACTTTAATGTAGAGTTGCAAGTGTTGAATCTATTCAAAGTCCCTGCCATTTTTAGAGATAAAACTATTATCTAACACACAATAAGTCAAATAATGGCTGATTAATTTAACACTAAACGGTTTAAAACCGAAGGGATATGGCCCCAAAATACAAATTTGCATTAATATCTCTCCGAAGATCAGTCAAATCAATAAACATACCAAACCAAAGATCCCAAAAACATATTAAATCAAAGAGGCCAAATTTACGATGTGCAAACATAAACCCTACGGAGCAATTATAAACAAAGAATCAACAAAAACGTATTACAAACCTGCAGAAGCTTTCGAACCACTACGATTGAGGGAAGAACATGTCTTCTTGACATCATTCCGAGTAGCGATATCATTTGGTTTCCGTCTTTCTTTCCGGTGGATTTCTTGGAACCGGCGTTTGTTGTAGAAGATGGTGCAAAAACATACTAAATCAAAGAGGCCAAATTTAAGGCGCTTGCTCGGAATAATATCGCTACTCGGAATGGGCCAATATGACCTCAGCACCACAATATTACAAAGACCATTAAAAAGAAGTAATGAATACATAAGTACCTGTTTGTGATTACAAAGACCTTCATTATCAACCAATAATCATCCAACAATGTCTTATACTTGATACAAAATCTGTAAAACATCAAACGAATCGAATGATCAAAGGTTAAATCTTTACGTTCAAGAAATGCGAACCCTACCCGTTAACCAAAACGACATCAAATTCGAGAAAATAATACTTGAAATTCGAGAAAGAATAATCGCGATGACCAGATCACCAGCATCAGCAACTTTCACTATAGCTCAATGAAGAAGCTCTCGCCCATATTTATCCAATCGAAATCCCACCAAAAAAAATTTTGGTTTCAACACCTTGGATCATTCTGATCATGATTCTAACCAATAAGTATGATAGAGTACATGTACAAATCCGCAAACTAATTAACCAATATCAATGTGGTGTATTGGGTGGGGTAACAAAATTAAACAAAATCCGCAAACTAATTAATTGAATAAGTATATTGAAAACGGAAGGTGGTTCAATTAAGGTACCTTGGCGACATATCACTTTTCTTAGGACACATATAGAAAGGATACATGTTTATATGTAACATCTACAACCCCCACTCTTGCCCCCACCCCTTGAATGTTGATATATATGTTGGTGGGTTTTCTCTTTGAAGTGGTTGATTTATCTTCATGACTAAATTATGAGCACAAATAGTCAATGTTACACTCATGAAATACACGCATTTCTTCTCAGTTTTCTTTACATACGTATACATGTTTTTTAGTTTCAATATGATTCAATTGCGGCCCAAAATTTTCTTTTAAAAACCCACTGAACCCGACCTAAATACTTTTCTTAAGAAATCATAAAAAAATGCAAAAAATTAATTAATCAGAAAACTCACCTTCGAGACTGGCTTTTACCGCTTTCCAACTACTCGCAAAGCTTGAAATCACCGGTTGACCGGTTGTTTCTCTTTTAATCCTGTCGCAACCTCCAAATCCACATCTGACTGTTTACTCTCATACACCACCGGAGGTTCCACCGTTACGGCAGGCTCAAAATCGTAACTCACCGTCGGAATCTCATTTGCACCGGAAAACCCGGTGGATGCGTCTTCACCATTGCCGACGCCGGAGAACCGACATAACCCCACCAACATGTACGGCGGACCCGTCTGTCATGTCGACGCCGGAGAGCCATGTTCGGGACCGTGTCGAAGCCGGAGAGTTCTCCGTCTCTGTCTCCCATCTCCTCTCTCTCTCCAGACTCTCATTCATCTAGGTTAGGTTTTGAACAAAAGAGAAGGGGTGGTGGGTATTTGGATGCTGGCAAATGTGTTTTTTTAGCCATACACGTGGTTGTGTATTAAATAAAAACCCTAAAATACCCCTCAAGTACTGTTCAAAGCGTTCCTTTATTAATATATAGGAAGATTTTTAGTATAACAAAATAAATAACAATTAAAGACTATAAAAAGGTTGGATAAATAATTAAAAGTACAAAAAAACTCATGAGCATAAACAAATGTTCATGAACACGTTACCGAACGTTCATAACACAATTAAACGAATGAGACCTCTGTTCATATTCGTTTATTTAACTAATTTAACGAAATTCTTGTTCATATTTGTACATTTAACTAATTTAACGAAATTTGTTGTTCATGTTTGTTAATTTAATGAACAAACGAACGTAAATGAACTTCTTGACGAAGTTTTCGCTAAACGTCCGGTTCATTTTCAACCCTAACATTTACCCTAAATATTATTAGTATGATAATTCTGGTATTATCATATGACAACCCTAAATTTTATTAGTATGATAATTTTGGTATCATCATATGACATGCGAGTGGTCACGCGTGGCTATATTAAATTACAATAGTGGGGGAGAGAGAAAGGTATTTTTTATTAAATTACAAAGTGAAATTGAGCCCAAAATAATCAATGGGGTGGTGGTCTATTGGCGAAGGCAAAGCCTTTAAACACCTTGGGAGGGGGATGTCTTGGGTTCAAGTCACACAGGCAACAGGAATAAGAGATATTTGCGGTTCAGAAAAAAAAAAAAAAAAAATTGAGCCCTAGACACGCAAAGGAAAAGATATATTGGCGGACACCCTGTCATTTACAATTTCAATTATGACTGCTACTAGTTGTTCATATATGGTACTTTACTTAACATCATTAATTAGCAAATCGGTTCTAGGTTTATAGAAGATTGAAAATACTAGTTCAAATGAATCACAATCTTTCCAGGTATTAACTCCTCCGGATCTTTCTTAAAATAGTTCTAGATTTTAAAGTTATTTACCTGTTGAATATATAGTATGGATATTAGGGTTTGAAACTTGGGTTATTTTAAAACTTGAGTTGCAGCTTTAATTAGGTCCAATTCTATGTTTTTCCTTAAGTAGAAAGTGTTTTTTTCTCCTTGTTCACTTAAGTCTTATATTGCCCTAGATTAAAAATAGTCTTCTAGCATATATATTTTATCTAGGAATCTTTCTTACATGGGTTATTTTCTTGTGATTGTTTTAGGTCGTTGACACTATACGGAAATTATGTGGCAATTGAGGCAATCCTAGTGGGGGCGGTTGTTCAGATGGCCGAACATACCCGAGCTAACAAGATACGCATAGTAATATGCTTAGCAGCATTAGTCATGAATTTTGTGGCGGCACTATGGGTTTTCTCTCAAGAAGATGATCATGGAATCATGAAATCTATCATCTTCAAAACCATTTTCATATATACAGGTATACTTTCTCCATATTTTGCATTCTCCGCATTGTTTCCAGATTGGTTTGCTTGGCTTGGTTTCATCATCATATGCATGATTGTGACAATTATCGGAGGTCATAAAATCCTGAAACACCTACTCAATTGGCCTCGCTGGAACTTTGATTTTACCATGATGAGTTTGCTCTTCAAAGATCCTTTGGCTGCCCCGGCCAGTGAATGCTGATGCCACAAGTGTTGTTTATTGTATTGTATTATACTCATAATGATAATATCTGAATAATCTCCTACTGTAATTTTGTAATACGTATAAGTTGATGTTTTGATTTTGTTTGATCACAATTGAATTAGTTACCATAGGCTATGATGGAATTATATCTCAATCACTACTAGAAAACTGCTACTATTCCCACATCAATGAGTGAATAACGAATTCGAATGGCTGAACAAACCCGAGGAAACAAGATACGCATAGGAATATGCTTAGCAACATTACTCACGAATTATGTTGCGGCACTATGGGTTTTCTCTCAAGAATATGATCATGAAATCCGTCATATTTAAAATCGTTTTCTTACTTACAGGAATATTGTCTCCATATTTAGCATTCTACATGTTGTTTCCAGAATGGTTTATTTGGCATGGTTTTATCATCATATGCATCATTGTGATGATGATGATGGAAGGTCATAAAAATCCTGAACCACGTGCTCAGTTGGCCTCGTCTAAACTTTGATTTTAACATGATTATGTTAACAAAATCTTTGTTGTTGTTGTTATCAATGCATTAGAAATGGTTGAACTTGATTATGTTAACAAAATCTAATTATTGGGGATTTGGGGATTTTAACTTGACTTGGAATACTTTTGTGTTAATTAACTAGGTATTAAGTGGTATGAATGGATGGGAGATCATGACCTAATTGGGTTGGGGTGGTTGTTTGTTTTTCGGGAAAAAATAAAACGACCAAGAGAGGGATCCTATAACTATGTGATAACCACACTCGAAGCTATATGAACACCTATAGAGTCTTGCAGTTTTGGTTTGGTTTGGTTTTTGTGATGGTATTAAATAAACGATAGAGAACGTTCCCTACCGCGAAATGTAATATACCAGTTATATATAATACAATTACCACCTTTTGTGAATAACGATTTAGCTTTTTTTTTTTTTTCTCTCTTTTTATGTCTTTTGTAGTTTGTATACTTTTTACCAATTAAATTTCAACATTGACACTTACAACTCCCTAGCTTTCTAAATACTTTGTAATCGAGCTTTACGTGTTTATTTTTATGTACATTTGGGGGTAAATTTAAGTTGATTTACGTATCGACGTAAATTTTTTTGGAAATGAGTTGGAGCAAAGGTAATACGCTTTCGTGCTTATTTTTATGTGCGTTTTCAATTGGTCTACGTTTTGATGTAAAAATTTACGAAACACTGCGGCAATATGCGGGGCAATTTACTACTATTAATTAAATAGGAAATTTAAAAAAAAATAACTAGGAAATAATTTTAGAAAAAAAAAGTGAAAAAGTAATAGAAAACTGCATGTGCCATTGGGTCCATTGTTGAAACACTGGGTTGGGTTGCATACACAAATGAAACTGTTACAATCATCATAACTGGCCTCAACACTCAACAGACATGCAACTATGCAAGCATGCAGGAAGGTTAGTTGTTCACGTTATTTGTTTATAACGGTTGTTTTTTTCTTTTTCTTTTTTTTTTTTCCTTTACCAACATAGCCCGGCGGCTACCCGGGTAAACATAATGGCAAAATAACGGTTGTAGTTTGTTAATAATGAAATACCTTAGAGAGCGCAGCAGGGAGATAAATCCGGTTAGAAATAGACTTGGAGCCACGCAAATTATCGGCGCGGGATATCTCTGTAACGGGTTGTAACACTTTATGGCTTCTCCGTAATGACATGCAGCTGCAGAAGCAGAAACGGTGACACGTTTTCTTCCAAGCTAGATTCCTATTAGAAGAAGCAGAAATCTGAGTGTTTGGGGTACTTTTGTATATCTATCCAAAAGATAAGAAAGATGAAATTGGTAGTTTGGAGATTGTGTGTGAAATTGCACCCAAGAACACGTAGTAGGTATTGAGAATTTAAGGGAATTTGGGAGAAGATTGCGGACAGAAATGGAGGAAGGCGAGTAGGTGTGACTCATTAACTAATATTAAACAGAGACCAAACCTAATAGAAATATTAAACAAAGACCAACCCTAATTAATTGGAATTGACTGGTTAATTAAGTAGCTTATGATTTTGGAATGATATTTTGTTCCTTTTGTTCAGGTAGCAAGTTTAAACATATTTTATTCTTATGAGTCAATATTAATTATATCAACTTACATAACATTTGATATACCACCAAATCCATTGAGGCCTTGTTTTCGTTATATAGAGTAAATTAAATATACATACACACACACATATATTAAATAAAGACCAAACCTAATTATATAGAAATTGACATTTTATTCTTATGAGTCCTACGTCCACCCCAAATTAACAATAGCGAGCAACAAACAAAATACATTAAATAAAGACCAAAACTAATTGTATAGAAATTGACATTTTATTCTTATAAGTCCTAAACCGTTTACTAATATATTAAAAAAAAAGACCAAACCTAATTGTATAGAAATTGACATTTTATTCTTCATAAGTCATAAACCGTTTACTAAGTCGTTATCACAAGTGAGACCTAAAGTACATGTGATGAAATAGCGCTTAGGATAACTATAGAGTGGATATGATTTGTTTTTAGTATTTGGCAAGTAATAATAACTATTACGAGAGGTGAAGCAAGAGTACTTGAACCAATCGAGAATAATGGAGTGCTCACGAAACATCATACCTTGATAGGGACAATGGGATGTAGCTAGACATCCACCACGGGTATCTGTGACTCATGGTCGAGACTCGTGCAACAAGGAGTCAATTAGATTGATATGCGAAAGCAACAACATTTGACAATGCTACTATAATGTAAGATCCAAAGTGATGCAGGGTTATCTAATATATTAAATTTGAATTTTCTATTTTATCTTATTTAGTTTCCGGCTAAACTTATTTTTTTAACGGCTATTTTTCCCCTTAAATACTTACACCTCCTAAGGATTGAACCTTGGTCTCCACACAAGAGATAATTTCTCTTGACCACTTATGATTCTCAAATATACAAATTGTCAGAAAGAAGATAATAAAGATAATAAATTATAGTATAGGGGCTAGTGTGTAACAGGGTGTTCTATATAAACACCCTTATTGTGTAAATCCTAATTGCAACTTACAAATCAATACAAGCCTATTTTTGATTTCTATACCAACTGATATGGTATCAGAGCAGAGTTTCTAATCCTTGAAAACTCTGTTCATCATCTACAATTTATCCTAACCAATTCTAAAACCAGCAAAACCAAAATCAAACTTCGAAAAACTCAATCTTAAACCAAAACCCAAACCAGAAATATCGTTCAACAATCTCACACAAATCGTTCAGCAAATCGTTCAACAAAACCAGAAAAATCGTTCAACAACTCATCGCAATCAGCCCATTGATCTTTGCAGAACCTTAAAACACAACCGGACACCTCTTTGTCGCCATCGGAATTCCCAGCCGCAAAATCGCCGTCGGATTTCGCAGTGATCTTGGTCACCGTCGGAAGTCTCGGTATATCGAAAAATCGCCCTCTTTGCAAACCCTAATCCAACCACCGCCGCATCTTTTCGTTGTCTAATATGCTGCTTTCCTTTAGATTTGTCTAATATGCTGCTTTCCTTTAGATCCTGGAAGTTTCCTTTTTTGAGAAATACAAGTTTCCTTTTGATAAATACGCCATCGGAGCGGATTTGTTGTTTCTGGGCGGTTTTAAATCTTGAACGCGAGTTCAAGTTGCCCGGCGTATTTGATAAATACGCCGGTAAGATAACGTGTTCGGGCGTTTTTAATGTATCCGGCGACTTTAAATCTTGAACGCGAGTTCAAGTATTTACCGTATTTGATAAATAAGCCTGATCAGTAAAAAAAAAAAGGCTAATCACCAGGTCTATGAGTTTTTGAAAGACTATCATTCAACAAGTGGGGAAGCCTGTTTAACAACGCAGAAAAGTGGTGATCAAATCAACCCTTGGATCTTTGATTGTGGAACCATTGATACGATGACGTACGAACCTTCGGACTTCTTCTCTACAAAGAAACCAAACAGAACCCACATCAAAACGACAAATGGCGAAAATGCCTTAGTAAAGGGACGAGGAACTGTTGAAATATCTCCAAATCTGAGACTGTCAAATTGTTTATATGTTCCTTCGTTAACACATAAATTGTTATCGATAAGTCATATTACAAAGGAACTCAATTGCACAATTCTAATGCATCATCATTTTTGTATCTTACAGGACATCAGAACTGGACAGATAATTGGGCGTGGTACTGAACGACAAGGCTTATACTATGTGGATGAGGTGACTCATCAGGGACTGCGATGCTTGCTCACGGAACAAAGAGTAGAGAAGCATGGCTTTGGCATAGGAGATTAGGGCATCCTTCTGCTGGGTATCTACACCTTTTACTCCCTGAACTCTTCACGTCCAATAGTACATTAGACTGTGAAACATGTGCCTTAGCCAAAAGCCATAAAAAACATTCAAACCAAGTAACACTAGGGTCAGTGAACCCTTTTCACTAATACATTCAGATGTTTGGGGTCCAGCTGAAACTAATGGAGGTCAAAATTTCTAGTTTTTCCTACTATTTGTTGATGACTGTACCAGGGTGACATGGGTGTATTTTTTAAAACACAAATCTGAAGTCTTTGACAAATTTAGACTGTTTTACACCATGGCCCATACTCAGTTCAAAACCAACATTTAATTCTTACGATCTGATAATGGAGGGGAATAAGTTAATAACTCCATGAAACAATTTATTCAAGAGAGGGGAATGATTCACCAAACCACTTGCCCAAAACACCCAGAACAGAATGGTGTAGTTGAGCAGAAAAATGGCATCCTAGTAGAAATGGCCCGAGCCCTTATGCGTGAATCCAAAGTCCCTAAATCTTTTTGGCCCGAAGCTATCAACACAGCTGTGTATCACCTTAATCGTTTGCCAACCAAAGCCCTTGACCTAAAAACTCCCCTAGATACCTTATCAACATTCACCAAACTACCCCTACATCTTACCTTACCACCTCGGGTCTTTGAGTGTACAGCTTTTCACCATATACCTAAAACCGAACGATCCAAACTTGACCCATGTGCCGAGAAATGTGTCTTTGTTGGTTATGGGGTGAATTAGAAATGATACCGATGTTATAACCCATTACGACGTCATGTGATTACCACTGTCCACTATGACTTTCTTGAAACAGATTATTACTATCAGTCCCATCTCAATGGTCAGGGGGAGATAGAGCATGAGGACTCGCTGAGTTGGTTGAAGTAGACTTCATCCGCAAGAGAAGATGAGCCATCTCATACATCCACACATACTAAGCCTGTCGAAAGTCTCGCCCAAGAATCATCCAGACTGGTGTTTGAGGTAAATGACTCTCCAAACCTTGAAAATGTACCCTTTGAAAATGTGCCCGAATATGATCAAGCTACCACTAACAATCATGAAAATCCCGAGACAATGGAACAGGTGGAGATTGCTGAGCAAAACAATGCAGCCCAAGGGGAGGTTGAATCTAACGAACAACATGATGGAGGCTCTGGAACAACACCGAGAACGTACGTTTTGCCTCCTAGAGCCAATAGAGGGGTTCCTCCAAAACGGTACTCTCCAGAAAGGGAAACCAGAAATGCAAGGTATCCTGTAGCTAATATGGTTGACAGAAACTTATCTAACAGTGCAAAAGCATTCGTTACCTCACTATACTCCAAACAAATACCTAGTTCCGTAAAGGAAGCTCAAGGTAAGAAGAACTGGAAAGAAGCAATGGAAATGTAGATGCATGCTCTTATGAAAAACAACACGTGGGAGAAGTGCACTCTTCCTAAAGGTAAGAAAACAGTTGGATCCCGATGGGTGTATTCAGTCAAATATAAACCAGATGGTTCTATTGGAAAATACAAAGCCCGGCTTGTAGCTAAGGGTTACACTCAGACATATGGGATCGATTACTCTGAGACATTTTCTCCAGTTGCAAAAATAGACACCATCAAAGTCCTTTTCTCTGTGGCAGCCAATAAGGAGTGGCCTCTCCACCAGTTTGATGTTACAAACACATTTCTCCATGGAGACATAACGGAAGAAGTCTACATGGAAGCACCTCTAAGTTTTTCAGGGAATTTCAAAGAATGGGAAGTCTATCGGTTGAAAAAGTCTTTATACGGGCTAAAACAGTCTCTCGGACATGGTTTGGAAAGTTTACTTTGGCCATGAAAGAATATGGGTATCACCAAAGTAACGCTGATCATACTCTGTTCCTTAAGAGAAGAAATGACCTTGTAACTTGTTTGATCATATATGTAGACGACATGATTACTACCGGAGATGATGTAGAAGAAATAGCACGGCTGAAAAAGAGTCTGTTCTCAAAGTTTGAGATGAAAGACCTTGGGAATCTCAAGTATTTCCTTGTGATAGAAGTTATCAGGTCTAAACGGGGGATCTTCGTCTGCCAAAAGAAGTATGTCCTTGATCTCCTGGCGGAAACCGGGTTGATTGACTGTAAACCAACAGATACTCCAATGGTGGTGAACCACAACCTTCACATGGAACTTAATGGAGAGCTTGCAGACAAAGAAAGGTATCAACGACTCCTGGGCAAGTTAATTTATCTTTCGCACACTCTCCCTGATATAGCTTATGCTGTTGGGGTGGTAAGTCAGTTCATGCACCAACCACAAGTTGCCCACATGGAAGCTGCTCAGAGAATTTTAAGGTATCTCAAGGGGACCGCAAGCCATGGAGTGTTGTTCAAAACAAATGGACAATTAAACGTTGAGCTCTACTGTAAGGACCTGCAAAAACGACCTAAAACAACTCGTAAGTGAAAACACGAACCCCTGAAACCCTAGTACTCATGAAAAACCAAGAAAACAAGAAATTTGGATTTCAGGCGGGCCGCGTAAGACTTAAGAATATGCTTACGCGGGCCACGACAGGACATCTGGCGACCGGGACACGTTCCAGGCCACGTGGCGGGCCTACACGTGACACGTTAGCCCTACACGTAGACTAGGTGGCCCTCGCGGGCCGTGTAAGGTTTAAGTGAGGGTTTACGCGGGCCGAGTAAAACTCAATTTTCTGCTATAAATTGCCTGTGCACGGGACTTGCTTCTGTGTTTGAAATTTTAATTCAAAAAGTCTATATTCTTCTTAAAAACGAGTATTAAGGTGTCAAGACGCTGCTAAGATACAGGGTATTAACTCGATCACTGCTACGATACAATGTCAGATCGACTGAAACCGATTCAATGGATGTTTAAGTGCTGCCCGTATTTGGGCTATACTTTGTCGTTCGTCGTGAGGGTTTCGATTTCATGAGTTTATCGTAAATGTTGTATTAAGTTACTGACCTAGTTTCGTGTGCATTGTTATTTAAACTAGGTTACAAGGCTAAATCAGTAGGCTAAACTCTGCCCAATTAAATCTGCAATGTGAGTCATTCTCTTTTTGTCAACTGTTTTACTAAACCTCAAATTATTTTCAAAGTTATAATTACAGGGACTAAGTCGTGGTTATCTTGAATCACTGGCAAGTGGGGTATTGTGCACATTACTAATTTCTCACAGTTAGGTTAACAAACCTAACAGTGATAATCATCACTACTTGGGTGAAAGGACCCAATAGTAGTATGACCATCGTCACCAAGGTGTGACACGGCGCCAGATAAAAATAAGATAGTAGCCATTGTAATCGCTCTTATGCTGTAATCTATAACTATGTGTCGTTCTATTGAAAATCGAGTGACTCGCCAGTATTTACCCGCTGATAAAATCTTTTTAAACATGTTTCAGGTGATTTACTATGACCAGGGAAAGTGCCACGCAGCACTAAAAGCTTGAGGAGGTGGCTCAGTAAAATAAATAAACATGTTTTGTAAAACAGGGAATTTCCTCGTGAAATTCCTCTATTGTAAATTATGAGGGTTTGTTCCCAAATTGTGAAATAAAATAATTGGGCATTTTCAGTTTAAAAGATCCTGTTAAAAATTTCCGCTGCCAACATAAACATCAATACCACGGGTTTTCTGTCCCGCGGCTCCTGAACCAGGTAAAACCGGGACGGGGGCCATGACAGAAAAATGTGGTTTCAGAGCCACTGATAATTAAGCCAATTAAGTATTTAGAAATACTTAATTCTTAAATTTCCATTTTGTGATTCAGTGAGAATTTAGTTTAATAAATAAAATTTTAACTTAAAATTTTGTTTTCGTTATATATGTTATCAGCATGAACAAGTTGTCTGAAGCTCTTCAGAACCTCACTATCCATTCTACTGACATGGAAGTTCCCGTGAGTTTTTTCAGTTATCTGGCCGACACTGAAGAACCAATGAAATTCCAGGTCCAGCCGCAAGAGAAACCAAAACCGAAAAAGAGGAGGAGAATTCTGGACTGGAAGCGTGGGCGTAGGAAGAAGCCAGCCGCCCAGAAGGTTAAAAAGACTGAGGATCCTAAAGGGAAAGGAAAAGAGATCAGGGAAAGTTCTAGACAAGCCCAAGAAATGCCCCCATGGGAGGAGCTTGATCGCAAACTGACAAATTGTGACCTCATCGGACCTGCCAATAAAAACCTCTTCAATTACCCTGCTGAATCACAACTTCCAGTTAATCTGCAACCTGCTATCCCAGACCCTATTGTCAGCCACCAACTTTTACCCGGTGAAATGGAGGAATGGTGGACAATTGACTGGCAGTTTCAGCATTTCATGAATAACCCTAACGTCTATTTTCCCCAGTTTGACCCGGAGCCTGCACCAAACCCACCTATGAGCACAGAGAATTTGGCTGAACTCCGCCACTATGGCGAGGAGCTGGTGGACGCAGGAAATAGAATTCGGGAAGTAGGGGAGAAAATCACGTGGAAATACGACGAGAGGGAACGTCGTTTCTGAATGGGCCGATTAACTGCGGTGGTGGTGATGTTTGCGTTTGTATAATAATAATAATAATAATAATAATAATAATAATAATAATAATAATAATAATAATAATAATAATAATAATAATAATAATAATATAATTATGTAAAATAACTTAAAATAAAACTTTTGTAAAATAACGGGGGTGTAACGATGCATACTAATATATATATATATAAATATGAAAGTCGCAAAGTTGGCAATTTTGGCTATACGTTTTGACATGATTATGTGTGATTGTTTTATTGTGACTGGTTATTATTTATTTTATTTTGTGCCAATGATTTATATATTTATATATTGATAATTATCAGATGGAACACGCCATCAATGAGCCAGTTAACGAAGTTAACCAATCTGAGCAAAACAATGAGGATCACTTTCTTAATAGGCAAGATATAGAAAATATCGTTGCTCAGGGAATAGCCAATGCTATTCCAGCAATCCTTGTTGCTGCCCGAAATCCAGTTGAACCTCCACCAGCTACTCCCAGCAAACGTACTCGTGATGACAACTTCAGTAACAGTGTAAATGGAGGCGGCAACAATAATAATAATGATGTGATGCAAGCCCCATTTCTTAAGAAAATGAAGGCTGCAACGCCTGGTTGCACTTACAAGGAATTTATTGCCTGTAAACCAATCGAATTTGCAGGAAATGAAGGGGCAACTGCTGCACTGCGTTGGTTAGAGAAAACCGAAGAAGTAATTAAAATAAGTAAATGTGCCGAGGAAGACAAGGTCATGTACGCGTCGCATCTTTTTAAAGAAGGGGCACTAGAATGGTGGAACACAGTACTACAAGCCAAAGGAAGTGACGAGGCTTATACCATGAATTGGGAAGAATTTAAGAGACTGGTGGAAAGAAAATTATGTCCCGAATACGAAAAGGAACAAGTGACCAATAAATTCCTAAACCACCGTATGGTGGATGTTGATTGTCGGGGATACACTTCGACATTCTTTGAATATGCTAAAGTGGTACCAACCCTGGCTTCGCTAGAACCGGTGCTTATTTCTCGCTATATTTGGGGTTTGATTAGCGAAATCCGTGATATCATCAAAGCTGCGAGACCCCGCACAATTGACGATGCTGTAGAACTGGCTAACACTTTAACCGATGGACTGGTATGCACGAGAGAAGAAAACCGGAAGAATGAAGTGGCCCAAAAGATTACCCAAGGATTCCGTATGGGTAATAATAGTAGTAATTTCAAGAAAAAGGGAACCGGGCAATCTTCCACTGCTCCATTTTGCAGTACCTGTAAAAGGAAGCATTTTGGAAAATGTAAGGGGTACTGTAACTTCTGTAAGATTCCGGGGCATCAAGAAGAAGATTGCAGGAGAAAGAAATCAACAATTTGCTTCAACTGTGGAGAAGCTGGACATTTTAGACCCGAATGCCCCAAATTGGTCAAATCAGCTGATAACAAGACCAAACCTGCGGAGGGAACTAATAAGAAGAACGTAAGAGCCTTCCAGCTGACAACTCAAGAAGCAGATCTGATTCCAGATGTGATAGCTGGTACGTTCCTTGTACACGATGCTTACGTAAAAGTATAGTTTGACTCTGGGGCAAACCAAAGTTTCATCAATACTTCATTCTGCCAAGCTCTTAACTTACCCTTAACCAAACATAGGCGGATTTATACAGTAGAAACCACAGATGGTAATTCTGTTAACTTAGATAAGGTTTTGCAAAAAGGAAAGATAGAACTCTTAAGCCATAAATTCTCTGCAAACCTATTACCTATGTATTTAGCTGGGTTCGATGTTGTGTTAGGAATGGATTGGATAATAGCCAACCATGCTCGAATCCTCTGTGATAAGAATTCCATAGAAATTCATACACCCATAGGAGAAATAATTGTGGTTGCAGGAGATAAGCCACGAAAGCCAATGAAATTCATTTCAGTAAGGAAAGTGGTCAGTTATTCAAGAAAACAAGGAATAGTGTATATGGTTTTGGTAATTATTGATACTAAACATAAAGAACTCAAGGAAATTCCAGTAGTATCCGAATACTCGGATATATTCCCAGAAGAACTACCGGGATTACCACCCGATAGGGAAGTAGAATTTAGAATTCATCTAATTCCGGGAACTACACCGATAGCCAAGGCACCTTATCGGTTAGCACCCACTGAGATGTTAGAATTGAAAAAGCAATTAGATGAATTATTAAGCAAAGGATTCATACAACCTAGTTCGTCCCCTTGGGGAGCACCAGTATTGTTTGTGAAAAAGAAAGAAGGGTCGATGTGAATGTGTATCGATTATAGAGAATTGAATAAGGTTACAATTAAGAATAGATACCCATTACCTAGGATTGATGATCTTTTCGACCAACTCCAGGGAGCTAGATATTTTTCTAAAATAGACTTGCGCTCCGGATATCATCAGCTGAAGGTACAAGAAGAAGACATACCTAAAACTGCTTTCAGAACTAGGTACGGTCACTACGAGTTTACAGTCATGCCATTTGGACTAACGAATGCCCCTGCAGCATTCATGGACATGATGAATAGGATCTGTAAACCGTATTTGGATAAATTTGTAATTGTCTTCATCGACGATATACTTATTTATTCCAAAAGCCAGGAGGAGCATTGTGAGCACCTGCATGCACTCTTAACTTTGTTAAGAAAGGAAAAGCTTTATGCCAAATTTTCGAAGTGTGAATTTTAGCTACAAGAGGTGAAATTTTTAGGACATATGGTGAATCACAAAGGTATTCACGTAGATCCTTCTAAGATAGAAGCAATCATAAAATGGAAAGTCCCACAATCAGCCACGGAAGTTAGAAGTTTTCTAGGATTAGCTGGATGTTACAGGCGCTTTATAAAAGATTTTTCTAAGATAGCTGTGCCATTAACTAAGCTAACCTGTAAAACAGTTAAGTTTGAATGGGGACCCAAGCAAGAAGAGGCCTTTAGAATTTTAAAGCAAAGATTAACAAATGCCCCAATTCTAGCTTTACCAGACGGAACAGCAGATTTTGAAGTTTACTGTGACGCTTCTAAGTTAGGATTAGGATGTATGCTGATGCAACGCAAGAAGGTAATTGGGTATGCCTCAAGGCAATTGAAAAAGCACGAAGAAAATTATACCACACATGACTTAGAATTAGGAGCCATAATTTTTGCCCTTAAGATTTGGAGACATTATCTGTACGGAAGTAAGTTTACTGTCTATACAGATCATAAGAGTTTAAGGTACATATTTGAGCAAAAGGAATTAAACATGAGGCAAAGAAGATGGATGGAAATTCTAAGTGATTACGACTGTGATATTCAATATCACGAAGGAAAGGCGAATGTAGTAGCAGATGCCTTAAGTCGTAAGTATCATGAGAAACAACGACGAGTTCGTGCTCTTAGACTAAGTTTACAATTTGATTTAATGGAACAACTGAAAAATATTCAGGAAGCAACAATCAAGGACGATGATGAAGGAATGAAGGGACGAATAAAGGAACTAGAGCAAGGGGTTGATGGAATTTGGAGATTCCATAAGAAAAGGATTTGGGTACCTAAGAAAGGAAATTTAAGAAATAAGATTTTAGAAGAAGCCCATAAATCTAGGTATACCATGCATCCTGGTAATAATAAGATGTACCAAGATTTAAGGAATAACTTCTGGTGGATAGGAATGAAAAAGGACATAGCCAGATACGTCTCTAAGTGCCTAACTTGTTCACAAGTTAAGGCAGAACACCATAAACCCTCAGGTCTACTACAACAATTAGAAATGCCTGTATGGAAATGGGAACTAATAACCATGGACTTTGTTACTAAGTTACCTAAAACCAGAAAAGGGAACGACGCAATCTGGGTGATTGTGGATCGATTAACTAAATCAGCCCATTTTCTACCCATGAAAGAAACCTTTAGCATGGAAAGGTTAGCAAAGTTGTACGTAGACGAAGTAGTATCATTACATGGAGTCCCACTCTCCATTGTATCAGACAGGGATAGTCGTTTCACTTCACATTTCTGGACAAGTTTCCAAGAAGCAATGGGGACCAACTAAATTTAAGTACTGCATACCATCCCCAAACAGATGGACAAAGTAAAAGAACGATCCAAACCCTGGAAGACATGCTCAGAGCATGTGTCATAGATTTTAGTGGGAACTGGGATGACCACCTACCCTTAATCGAGTTCTCCTATAACAATAGTTATCATGCAAGCATCGAAGCTACCCCATTTGAAGCACTATATGGACGGAAGTGTAGAACTCCAGTTTGTTGGGCAGAAATAGGAGAAAGCCAATAATCAGGTCCCGAGATTGTGCAAGAAACCACCAACAAGATCACTCAAATTAAGGAAAGACTAAAGACGGCTCGAGATCGCCAGAAAAGTTATGCAGACAATTGACGTAAGCCGTTAAAATTTCAAGTTGGAGACAAGGTACTATTGAAAGTTTCTCCCTGGAAAGGAGTAGTTCGATTCGGTAAGAAAGGAAAGATGAGTTCAAGGTACATAGGACTGTTTATGGTTACCCAACGAATAGGACCAGTTGCCTATCGCTTACAACTACTAGAAGAGCTAGCTGGAGTACACGACGTATTTCATGCATCTAACCTTAAGAAATGTCTATCTGATGAATCACTGATAGTACATCTCCAAGACATAGAAGTAAATGAAAAGTTGAAGTTCGTGGAGAAACCGCTCCAAATAGAAGACAACAAGATTAAATTCCTCAAACATAAAAGATTGGTACTAGTCAAGGTCAAGTGGGATTCAAAGAGAGGACATGAGTACACCTGGGAACTGGAATCGGAAATGAAGCGAAAGTATCCTCACTTATTTCCGTAAATCTCGAGGACGAGATTTTAAATAAGGAGGGGAGGATGTAAGGACCTGCAAAAACATCCTAAAACAACTCGTAAGTGAAAACCCGGACCCCTGAAACCCTAGTACTCATGAAAAACCAAGAAAATAAGAAATTTGGATTTCAGGCGGGGCGCGTAAGACTTAAGACTAGGCTTACGCGGGCCGCGACAGGACATCTGGCGATCGGGACACGTTCCAGGCCACGTGTCAGCCACGTGGCGGGCCTACACGTGACACGTTAGCCCTACACGTAGACTAGGTGGTCCTCGCAGGCCGCGTAAGGTTTAAGTGAGGGTTTACGCGGGCCGCGTAAAACCCAATTTTCTGCTATAAATTGCCTGTGCACGGGACTTGCTTCTGTGTTCGAAATTTTAGTTCAAAAAGTCTATATTCTGCTTAAAAACGAGTATTAAGGTGTCAAGACGCTGCTACGATACAGGGTATTAACTCGATCACTGCTACGATACAATGTCCGATCGATTGAAACCGATCCGATGGATGTTTAAGTGTTGCCCGTATTTGGGCTATACTTTGTCGTTCGTCGTGAGGGTTTCGATTTCGTGAGTTTATCGTAAATGTTGTATTAAGTTACGGACCTAGTTTCGTGTGCATTGTTATTTAAACTAGGTTACAAGGCTAAATTAGTAGGCTAAACTCTGCCCAATTAAACCTGCAATGTGAGTCATTCTCTTTTTATCAACTGTTTTACTAAACCTAAAATTATTTTCAAAGTTATAATTATAGGGATTAAGTCGTGGTTATCTTGAATCACTGGCAAGTGGGGTATTGTGCACATTACTAATTTCTCACGGTTAGGTTAACAAACCTAACAGTGATAATCATCACTACTTGGGTGAAAGGACCCAATAGTGGTATGACCATCATCTCCAAGGTGTGACACGGCGCCAGATAAAGATAAGATAGTAGCTATTGTAATCGCTCTTATGCTGTAATCTATAACTATGTGTCGTTTTATTAAAAATCGAGTGACTCGCCAGTATTTACCCGCTGATAAAATCTTTTTAAACATGTTTCAGGTGATTTACTGTGACCAGGGAAAGTGCCATGCAGCACTAAAAGCTTGAGGAGGTGGCTCAGTAAAATAAATAAACATGTTTTGTAAAACAGGGAATTTCCTCGTGAAATTCCTCTACTGTAAATTATGGGGGTTTGTTCCCAAATTGTGAAATAAAATAATTGGTCATTTTCAGTTTAAAAGATCCTGTTAAAAATTTCCGCTGCCAACCTAAACATCAATACCACGGGTTTTCTGTCCCGCGGCTCCTAAACCAGGTAAACCGGGAACGGGGCCGTGACATCTACACTGACGCAGACTGGGTAGGAGATAAGGGAAACCGAAGGTCAACATCAGGATACTTCTAATTTGTCGGTGGAAACCTTGATACCTGGAGAAGTAAGAAGTAGAAGGTGGTCGCCCTGTCAAGTGCAGAAGCGGAATTTAGAGGTATAGCTCGAGGGTTAAGCGAAGTTGTTTGGATCAAGAAGCTTCTAGAAGACATTAGTTTTTCCCAAAGGGAACCCAGTAAAGTTATGTGCGACAATACAACTGCGATACAGATCTCAGAAAACCCAGTTCAACATGATCGAACAAAACGCGTAGAGGTAGATCGACATTTCATCAAAGAAAAACTGGAGGAAAGGATCTTAGAGCTCCCATATGTTCCGTCAAAAGATCAACTCACAGATATTCTTACAAAGGCCGTCAATGGAAACACGTTTAGTAGCTGCTTGAGCAAGTTAAGTATTGGTGACCCCACTACTCAACTTGAGGGGGATAGTCAGAAAGAAGATAATAAAGATATTAAATTATAGTATAGGGGCTAGTGTGTAACAGGGTGCTCTATATAAACACCCTCATTGTGTAAACCCTAATTGCAACTTACAAATAAATGCAAGCCTCTTTTTGATTTCTATACCAACTAATATAAATTAGGATTTAGGGTTTTATCGTTAATAAAGTTTTTGAGTTATTGTTCGTTAAAGCTTTTGATTTTCACCACGGTATTGATCCATTTGACTGTTTCTGTTTCTAGTGTTAGACTATCACAATTATGATTAATCAAATCTTTACTATCTATTAAAAGACAGATGAGCATGACATCTTAATACTGATGTGGCAGCCATCAAGTGTATCCAACAATGTCAATCTTATGTCATTATTACATCATTAATTTTATATATTCAATTAATATTTAAAATTTATATTAATATTTAATAAATGGGCGGTTCTTTCATTTTGAAATTTGAATAACTCTGTACATGTCAGAAGTCATGTTTATAGGATTGAGACCAGGCCTTTTCACCATTCTTATCTGAAAAAGAAAATCAAAACCTCCTACAAGAAAACCTTCATAAATCCACTCACACAATCTGCCATGGCTCTGACGGCAGTTGGCGTATCGGCAACGCCGATGACGGAGAAGGTGATGGCGGCAGATGATGACCAGCAACAGAAGCTCAAAAAAGGAATCAAAAAGTTCTACGATGTCACAACCCCCGACCACACCCTGAACAGGAGCCGTGAGCAGATACAAGTGGTACCGGTGTTTATTAAATTCGTAGCGGAAATATCATCAGGATCGTAGTTAGGAAAAATTTCAGAGTTTGTAAAACATCAAAGTTTAATATTAAATAATTGGGATGAAACCCATATTACAAACAAAGGTTTTTATAGGGAATAACCCTAATTGATAAAACACAATTTCTTGTATTTATTCTAGTAACATAGCTACTTTATTCAAGCCTTCAGTGCCTCAAAGCAGGATTCTTTTAATTTCACAGTAAGTTATCTGAAACGCGTTTAAAAACATTTTGTCAGCGAAAATACTGGTGAGTTCATTCATTTGTATAAAAATACACATTGTTATAACTTATAGTTGTCACACCCCAACCAATGGCGGAATCATTGGAGTGGGACTAGTTCGAGATTGCAAGAGACTTCATAACACTATTTGTGACAATATTTAAATAAACCCATTTCATTTCATAAATTTCAAATTGTCAAACATTACATAAATTTCAAATACGACATGTTCAAACATAACAATAACAAAATTTGATACAACATATTAAACCTAACACGTCTAAATATGTATCTAGGCATCGTCGCTACTTCATTTCATAGGAATCATCATCCTCAACCTGTAACATGTTTAAAATAAAGTTCAACGCAAAAGCAAAGGCGAGTATACAAGTTTGATACATACATAGCAAAAAGATAGGTTTAAACGATTCCTCATAGCAAGCATGTGATACAAGATAAACATTAAAATCGGTATGTGTCTAACATATCAAACCAATGATGAAACGCAATAAGCTCATGACATAACCTCAAGTCTACGGGCGGTGCGTTAATCCTATAGTGCTACATATGTCAAGGATAGGCTCAATCAAAGCTAATGATAAGTATAACACAAAATGAAATTAACCCAAGTTCAATGTATCAAGCAATCACGTATACAAGCATGTTATAGGAATGTTTGTGCATTTATGTATAAAGTTTATGTGTAAGTTTTGGTAAGTAAACATGTTACACCCCAAAAAGTGGTAAACGTAAAGAGGGGATTCGAGTATACTCACGGTTTTGCAAGTCTTCTACTTGTGAATCCGCGAGTGAGTTGTTGTGGGAGGTTGGAACACCAAGTCCTTCTACACGAAGAAACAAAGTGTATGAGTATTGGCAATTCGGAAGATTAAAGATTAGGAATTTAAACAACATGAACTTAGACATATGAAAATAATCATCTTTAACACATATTATGTCTTAGATGATGTAACCAACACTTTGACAAGTGAACATTAGTTCATCATCAAGGTTGATTACTTAGATAATACATAGGATATACAATATATTAATAAGTCAAATAGATCAAGCATGAGGTAGGAGGATGAATCCTCCATTTAGGAACCTCTTAAGTGTCATAGAATTCATGTAGGAGGTAGGAAGAAAGTCTTCCATTTAGGCACCTCTAAGTGTTCACCACTACACTTGATGTTATGAACATACAAGGAGGGTCATGAACTTACAAGTAATACAAGAATATGAACAACTAACCTATGAGAAAACATCAAGCAATGGGTGGATATTCAAGTAGGATAGCCCAAGCTAATCCTAAATCACACACTTATCAAGTCTTAAGCTTGAACATCACTTGTGGGTTAAACCCTTGAACAAAACAGAAAGTTTATGAGGTTATTGTCGCAACCCCCGACCCTTGTCCCGGGAGCGGGCGGCCGCGAGCCAGTATCAGTGGAATCGGTGTTTATTTATTTGGCAGCGGAAAATACATTAGGACCGTAGTTAGGAAATATTTTATCAGAGTAAAACACCACATTTTTATAAATATAAATACATGGGAAAAACCCAAGTTTTTATTACAAACACGTTGATAGGGATAACCCTATTTTAATGAAATAAAACTTCTTTCTTGTTTAGGTAACTTTTATAGCCACTTTTTCAAGCCTTCAGTACTCTCCAGCTGACTTCTATTTGGCTTTCACATTTTGTTACCTGAAACGCGTTTGAAAAAGTTTTGTCAGTGGGAAATACTGGTGAGTGAATCCCAATTTAATCGAAACAGTTTTATTATTTTACAGCATTGAGGGCAATCCAGCAATTACATTTGTTTACATCTACTTTAATTACCACCCACGGTACTGTCAATCCTGACTTGTGGCCATGCCATTACTCACAGTGTAGTAACAAATTTTGTATACAAAACCCCAACATACCGACAGTAATTGTAGAATTACAAATACTCAATCACTGTGAAATATAATTTAAAACAATTGAGGCTTTGTAAAAATAGTCTACAAAAAGAGGAATAACTCACATTGCAAATTTAGAGAATTCCTGGTGACTTCCTGGTTATAATCTATTAAATTAAACAATGCACACGCGTTAGTATAATAACCCAATTTACATTAGCTATACCCCCCTCCCAAGACAGAACTCCAACGACTGAGTCAGGTAGAGCCTTGACATGCGTTACGGTGTTCTAGATCAATCGGGCAGAGTAACTAATACGTAACCGGGGTTATAATACTTACAACGAGGCAGTGCTTCGCTTTTTTGTGGGTATTATGCCCGAGTATTACTTCTATTAATTCAGACTTTGAGAGAGAAAGTTTGATTTTGAACGACGAACAAATGAAGCTCGACTGCTCCATCTATAGGGCCTGATTGTCACTTCCTCGCCCCCCGCGAGAGATGAATACAGGGTCTTCGCGCCCCGCGAGCTAGGCTGGCTAGGGCCTAGCCTTGGCCAGTCACGAACTAGCTTCACCACGCGTTGGGCCACGTGGTATCACGAGAGTCCGCCTGGTGGCACCAGGTCGTGGCCCGCGACAACTTATCTCAAGGGGTTCGCGCTCAGCGAGAGCCCTAAAATTTTGTTTTTATTTAATTTTTTGTAAAATAAAGGTATTTCGGGCCTATTTTTCGTATACGGGGTGTATTTTAGGACATATAGGACATGTTTAAGGGTTTTGGGAGAGTTGTTATAGGTATACCTCTGATTTTAAAGGTATCAACCTTGTTTTTAAGCCTAACTAACCATAGAAGTGGTTATAAGCATAAGGACATAGGTTTGAGATGAGTTAGACTCAAGTTGAATCATGTTTAGTAAAGTTTGAACCAAAATAGAAACAATCAGTGAACTTTGGAGCCCTTTTGGCGACGTTCAAGGGACTGTTTTCCTATGGAAAACCTATGGAAACGAAGCTAAGGTTAATCCAATCATGTAGGAAAAAGAATGGAGTGAATCGGACAAGAATTGAATGAGTTATGCTCACTTTAGTGAAGCTTGATGAATCTGCACGAACTTGTAATTTACAGCTGCTTAGGGACTGATTTGAGAGAGTTGTGGGTGATTAGAAAAGTGAAAAATTCTTGGATAGCACTTGGGTTTTATAGGGGAGGATTAGGGTTGGGTTAGGTGGGGTTTAAATGCAAGAAACACAAGTTAAACCAACCAAAACACACAAAAATTCGCCCAACTAGCGAGCTGGTTGGGACTGTTCTCGGATCAGGCTGGCTCGCGGCCAGCGTAAGCTTTGGGAAGCTGGTTTGCAGCCCGCGACAAGGGGGTGGCTGATGCGAGATCAAGTTTCATTAAATGACATTTTGGCCCCTAAAGTTTACTATTTAGGCTTTTTAGGTGTTTTAAGGGTCATTTATGTCATATAAGCATAGTATAAAGGTAAATCAAGTATGGAAAACATAAACCAAGTATAATTAAGTGTATGAAGGTCGTATTTAGGTGTCGTATTCGTTCAACAGACGTATTATGCATAAGTTTCACGTATTTGCAAGATTAACACATAGTTTCCAAGATTTACGAATAAGCATCAATTGTTTCACGAAATTAGATGTAAGAGCATGTATAAAGTATGTATAACATGAATTTAAAGAAATACAGGTTTTATTTATGATCCAAGTCTCGAATTTTACAACGATTACAATGAAAGAACGATTACAAGAACACAAGACTTCCAAAAATAGAAATACAAACAAGACTTGCTATTAATGGAACGTAGAAAGAGCATGGCGTTACAGTCTCCCCTCTTTTTGGGAATTCCGTCCTGAAATTTAGGAAGAAGTAACAAAAAGATGTGGATACTTCGTCTACATGTCACTCTTGAGTTCCCAAGTGAATTCAGCGCCACGTTTTCCTTCCCATCGAACCTTGACGATAGGAATTTTACTGCTTCTCAATATCTTGACTCCTTGATCCATGATTTCGATGGGTCTTTCCACAAAATGCAAGGTCTCATTGACTTGAAGATCTTCGAGTGGGACTTGAAGTCCTTCGTCAGCGAGGCATTTCTTTAAGTTGGATACATGGAAGACAGGATGTACGTTGTTGAGTTCTTCAGGTAGGTCCAGTCTATACGCAACCTTGCCAATCCTTTCGAGAATCTTGAAAGGACCAACGTAGCGAGGTGCGAGTTTCCCTTTCTTACCAAATCGAACCACACCCTTCCAAGGGGATACCTTGAGAAGTACGAAGTCACCTGTCATGAATTCCAAGGGTTTGCGACGCTTGTCGGCGTAACTCTTTTGTCGGCTTCTGGCCTTCAGTAAGTTGTCTCGAACATGTAAAATCTTGTCCGTTGCTTCTTGTATAAGCTCGGGACCAGTGAATTGAGATTCACCAATCTCGTGCCAACAAATAGGCGAACGACACTTGCGACCATACAATGCTTCGAAAGGTGCCATTTGAATACTCGCATGATAACTGTTGTTGTACGAGAATTCGATCAAAGGCAAGTGTGAATCCCAATTGCCACCAAAATCGATTACGCATGAGCGAAGCATATATTCTAAGGTTTAGATAGTACGCTCGGTTTGACCGTCTGATTGAGGGTGAAAAGCGGTGCTAAGGTTAAGAACAGTACCCATAGCAGATTGAAAAGTTTGCCAAAGACGAGACATAAAATGAGCATCACGATCAGAAATGATGTCAATAGGGATACCATGACGACAAATGATCTCATCAGTGTAGATTCTAGCCAATTTCTCGACTTTGAAATCTTCACGAATGGGAAGAAAATGAGCTGATTTGGTCAATCGATCAATGAATACCCAAATACTGTCATGACCAGAAGAAGTACGAGGAAGTTTAGTGATGAAATCCATGGCAATGCTCTCCCATTTCCAGACAGGGATCTCTGGTTGTTCGAGTAAGCCAGAGGGATGTTGATGCTCAACTTTGACCTTTGAGCAGGTGAGACATTTTGCAACGTAAGAGGCGATATCTTTCTTCATTTCAGGCCACCAGTAGGACATACGCATGTCGTGGTACATCTTATCAGCACCAGGATGAACAGAATATCTCGATTTGTGGGCCTCATTCATTAGAAAGTCTCGGAGGTTTTCACGATTTGGGATCCAGATACGATTGCAATAGTACAAAATGCCATCAGGTTTAGACACGAGATCTTCTTCAACAGCGCCTTGTATCTCGACAGAGAAACTACCTTCGTTAATAGAGGCATATGGAGCTTCATGAATGCGGTTTTGAAGATCATTAACGAGTTGGAGACAACGGATACCCTTTACATGAGTTTTACGACTGAGAGCGTCGGCCACTACATTCGTCTTACCAGGGTGGTAGCGAATTTCGCAGTCGTAGTCGTTTAACAATTCCACCCAACGACGTTGACGCATGTCCAGTTCTTTTTTATCGAAGATATGTTGAAGGCTCTTATGGTCGGTGAAGACCACACACTTAGTACCATATAGGTAGTGTCGCCAAATTGTCAACGCAAAAACAACTGCGCCAAGTTCAAGGTCATAAGTAGTATAGTTTTTCTCATGTATTTTGAGTTGCCTCGACGCGTAAGCGATAACCTTGTCTCGTTGCATAAGGACACAACCAAGTCCAAGGTTTGAAGCATCGCAGTACACGACGAACTCGTTGTTACCATTAGGAAGCGCGAGGATAGGAGCATTACAAAGCATGTCCTTAAGAGTTTGAAAAGATTCCTTAAAGGGACGGTGATTTTTGAAAAGTTGGAGATAAAACGACGATAATAACCAGCAAGACCAAGAAACGAACGAATTTTAGATGGAGACTTTGGTGCAATCCAATTCTTCACAGCTTCGATTTTAGTGGGGTCAACGTGACTACCAAGTTCGTTGATTGTATGACCAAGGAATTGAACCTCTTTTAACCAAAATTCACACTTGGAGAATTTGGCGTATAGACGTTCAGTACAAAGGAGTTGAAGGATAAGATGCAAGTGTCGCTCATGCTCTCCTTGTGTCTTGGAATAGATAAGAATATCATCGATGAAGACGATCACGAAACGGTCCAAGTACGCTTTGCACACGCGGTTCATCAAATCCATGAAGACAGCAGGTGCGTTGGTCAAACCAAAGGGCATGACCACGAACTCATAGTGACCATATAGCGTACAAAAGGCGGTCTTAGGTACATCTTCCTCAAGAACTCGAAGTTGATGACACTGATGTATGCTAAACAAACTATAAAAATTAACTAAAGTAGACTCTTTAAGCTAGACACTAAAATGCTTTAATTCTAGACTCGACGTAAAACCACACAATCGGCAAGTGTACCGATCAATGTAGTATAACCCTAGGAAGTCCGGATATCGAACCACGAGACTCTATGTATCACGTAAACTAGACTCTGACAGACACTGACAGACACGACTAAAACTTGTTTAATTGTTTGGGGGGGGGGGTACCAGAAAATCTAAGAAGATCTATTTAAACTAAATATTAAACTAGAACTAAGCTAAATACGAAAGAAGACGTAGGCTTTTCTTATATGATGAACGAGACCACCTAGACTAGAATCCTGGATTGAATTTAAGAATTACCGATTAAGTTAAATGCATGAATTATGGAACCGGGATCTTATAATACTAAACCTATTAAACACCAACTAAGCCCCTCAACCCTTCTCGAGGTGAAACTTATGGCATTACCTAGGCCGTTAATCCTACCGGTTATTAGACGTCTTTTCGGTTGTCTAATTATTGTGTAAGTACCCTAATGTTGACCTACTCTTTTCCAATCATAGATCTAGGGTAGTTTGGATTATTTAACTTGACTTGATAGACTAATAAACCGACGGGGCAACTAAGGCACGACCTTTTCCAAGGACTGTCTAAAGCAATTCGTCGGGTAAGACCTATCAATAGCCCCGCACCTTCCAGCTATAAGGGCTAGCAGAACACTAAAACCTAGCAAATTACTAAGAATTACTTCTAGGGTTTATTGGCCAATTCCACCCTAAAGAGTTAAGATTTATTATGTGATATAGACACTCACCAAAATCTAAAACCCTAGCATGACTCTATTATGTGATAAAGACCTTCACTAAGAATCATACGAAGCAATTGACAACAATAAACCAAATTAAAGTACGCATGCGCATCAAATCAATAAAACAAACTCTTTACTAAACACAATCAATCCATAATATTCATGCAAATAACGAAAAAAGGTAAAAACTTCATATCAATCCATTCATCAAGTCTAGGTGGCTTAAAAGTTTAGCCGAGCATGTCAAATAACGTAAACAAAACAAAGATGTCTAAACACGAATTCATGATAATGAGTTTCGGAAGAAAATCAATAAACAAGGAATTGGAAAACCCGAGAAAGCCTTCAATTCTTCGTCCCGAACTCGTACCACTGATTCGTATGCTCCGAAACCTTCAATTCAGCTCTCCAAATGCTCCAAGATCGCCCAAGGATGTCTCCAATTCGTAATTAGGGTTTAATGATAAGTTTCTTCACTTTTTATACCAAACCCTAGCAATTAACGAAGAATCGCCGTAATTGAACGTCGTCGCGTCGCGCGACGGGTATCTTCCCTTCTGGTCACGTAACGTGTAACACCCCGAAAATATAAAACTTTATATTAGAAATATAAAGTATAAATGAATGAGAATTTACTAACTAGGAATTTTAACCTAGTTAGTTAATAGTCTAGAAAAAGGGGGAAGCTCAGCCCGAGATTTATTGGGCCATTCAGGATCACTGAACGGGTTGGTAAAGTAGCTTATCGTCTCGAATTACCCGAGGAGTTGAGTGGGATTCATAGCACATTCCACGTGTCACATCTCCGAAAATGTTTGGCCGACGAAACTACTCGTATCCACTACGATGATATCGAGGTAGATAACAGCCTCAACTATGCAGTAAAACCAATTGCGATTTTAGATCGTAAAGAGAAAAGTTTGAGGAACAAGGTGATTAATCAAGTCAAGGTCAAATGGGAGCATAGGAAAGGTTCGGACACTACGTGGGAGTCCGAAGAGGAGATGCGACGTCTCCACCCTACATTATTTGGTACGTATCTTGGTTTCGGGGACGAAACCCTTTTAAGGGGGTGGACTTGTAACACCCCGAAAATATAAAACTTTATATTAGAAATATAAAGTATAAATGAATGAGAATTTACTAACTAGGAATTTTAACCTAGTTAGTTAATAGTCTAGAAATAACTTATAGTAGGATTAAAAAGCAACCAAATTACATGTTGATCAAAGTGGAGGGGCTTAAGTTGTTAAAAATTGAAACTTGATTTTAATTAAACAAATAAAAACAAAACCAAACACCCCATTTTGGGGGTCTGGTCGATCAGAGCAAGCAGGGGGCGACACCCCACTCTCAAACCCTAGAAACTTACTTAAACTCTCAAATTTGGAGGTGCAAATCTGGTTCAAAACGAAAATCAAGCATAGATTATTGATCCTCATCACAAGAGGATTATAAGGTATGTAAAATCAGATGAAATCTCTCAACTTGAAATTCTCATGATTTTGGAAAATCTGAAATTAGAAGTTGCATGTGTGTTATTTGGTTAGATTAGGGATGATATAGTGTCTAGAAGTGAAACCTAGACAACTACATGTGAAATCATGTCCAAACTCAGGAAATTCCATGAACACCTTGAAGGTGGGTTGTGGGTTTTACAAGATGAAGATGAACACTAGGGTTTAGAATGATTATTCTAGTGTAATTCGATCATAGAAAGTGATTTCAGAAAAGTATGATGTTTAAATACTATATGAAGGATTTATTGATGTTAAGTTAGCTAATTAGCAAGCTATGAACTTGAATATGAAAGATATAAAAAAATTCTGCCCTTATAGTGTTTGTAGAAATGCCTCAAAGAAGGCTTGAAACTGAATTGTTAAATTAAAACGCATAATTATGATGTATGACAAAATGTGCATTATGTATGTGAAACAAAGAGTTCTAAACATAAGGTGATTGAACTCTATAGGAAAGGAAGCCGGGGCATCTAGCGGGCAAACTGGTGTGGACGCACGTTTGAAGGGCTTGCTTTGAAGGTATGTAACTTGACCCGTTACGTTAAGTAAATGTTGATGATTATAATATGCGTAGTTGAATTTTAGAATAAGGGTTGTTTTGAATTAAAGCGGTGATGTCGCTATATTGAATGATTGGTCAAAATTGGTTGGAACTCGTTGGTAGTCGTCATATGGGAGGATTCCTTAGACGAGCCAAACGGGTCGAACAATCAAATAAAGCATGGATTTTGCTTCGTAATTTGATTGATTGGTTATTTGTTATCGATTAAATCTGGAAATATTAAAACATGAGAATTTAATATGTTGGTTTGTTAGAACAAGGATTCGAGGAAAGTGTGTGGGTAAAACAAACAACAAGCCAAAACTCATATGTACAGGACCTACCGTAAGTTACGGTGTCACCGTAACTTACGGTGGAGGTCAGGAAGCTTACGGTGGGAGTCTACTGCTTTACGGTGGACCCTTATTGTAATTTGACTACCGTAACTTACGGTGGAACCGTAAGTTACGGTAGAGCCTGAATTTTTATGAATTTTGTATAATTTTAAATATTCAAATTCATTTCAATCGTAGTTTCGATCAAGTATTATTTCTAAACATTCTAATACAAATGTTTTATGCAAACATTTCATTTTTTAGGTACTCAAGGATTACGGATGACGATCAAGCAAGCTTTTGAAGAACCGAACACATACTTTTGAAGCTTCCGCATAAATTAACCCGGTTTTAAACAATGTCTATGATGTAAATTGTTTGCTAAACAACTTTTGGATGTTTAAATTAGTCAGTAGAAATCTAATGTTTGTTACTTTAATACTCTATTTTGGATCTTATGGTATAAAATGATCGTAGTATTTATATATATATCGCATATTTACATTAAATAAAAGATGGGTGTTACATAACGCGACAATATAAAAATCCAGAAATTGTTTCTTTAATGCTGGCGTAGCGTGACCAAGATGGCATGTAGCTGTGGCGCGACGCCACAGCTTCTTTTTGGCAGAAATCTTCAAAATTTGCCCAGCTCTAACTTCTCAAAACTCTCAAAATTATTCTAACTCCTTTAAACTTGTTCCGGGACTTGGTGTTTCATCATTTTGGCTCGTTTTCACTCCATTTTCAGCAATATTAAGTACCAAGACCTGGAAAACGCAATCTGATCAATAGTATGCACATTCTAACTAAAACGGAACTAAATGTAACGGAAAACTATACAAACTATACACGAATAAAGGATGTATTTTGCAATACATCAAATATCCCCACACTTACTCTTTTTTCGTCCTCGAAAAAGAATTATGCAACGGAATCATAGACGAATAGTTACCCGGGCCAAAAGTATATTTAAATTTTATTAAAACCAAAGCTTGGATTAGCCATGATTGCGAATATACTTGTCCCTTTAAACCCAAGTCCGGTCCTAAGCCCTTATCATGTGAATTTAATTTAAGTGCGGTCAATCCACCTAGGGCCTCACGCTAGGATCTACGGTCCACCTATTCCCGCCTCAAGCTTGTAGAACTAAAGGAACGATCACTGGATCAATTCCTAACCATCTTATATCAAAACCAAGAGAATTTAAAATCACATTTTTCTTTTTCCATTTTTTTCCATCGCTTTTCTTTTTATGAGCTTAGACATTGCTTTCCCTAACCAAGAGGCATTCCGGCTGTAAAGTCGCTATCCCCAACTCGGATTACTTAGGCTTCAGTATTTTTTTCTTTCTTTGCAAGTTCGATTTCACACACCCTAGAGGTAATCTGGTTGTAAAGTCACTATCCCCAACCCAGACTACTTTCATTTAGTTTCTAGCTCATTTGTTTCTCTATTTTTTTTTTTTTGATAAAAAATTCTAACGGTTTTAACTTATAACAGTGCTCCTTATACTCTTATTGGCGGTTTTGATTTCCCATATTTCCCAGATGAAAACCCACTAGCAAACTGACAATTTAAGGTATATTAACTTAAAGGGACCTAAAACCAAACCCGAGCCTATCCACATATCCCTAACTAGACACAAGCTCGATTTATTTTAATCTCTTATTATTATTATTATTATTCGACCCCGAGCAACAATTCATCTTTTCTATCATTTTCCGTGTAATTTTGCAAACTCCTTTATTTAAAAGACATTTTTCTGATTTTTCAATTTTTTTTTTCAAATTTTTAATTTTTTTTGTGTTTTTCATATTTATGACTCGACTATTTACAAGTATCCCATCCCCCCACTTGAAGATTGCATTGTCCCTAATGCAAGAACGGAAATACGACTCAACTAACTAAAAATAATACCTAAATAAATAAAGACTGCAAATGAAATAAAAATAAATACAACAACAAAAAGGGAAACGACTTAGCTGAATATGTGAGACTGTCAAAGTGCCAGTCGTTTCCACATAAGCCCTCCAATTCGATACCCGCTCAGCAAACAACTCTTATTCTCGAACACGCGAACAAAAGCTGTCGCAACCCCCGTTCCCTGATCCCCGGGAACGGGTGGACGCGATCACAGAGTTTGGTGGTATCAGTTTGTTTAGTCTCGCAGCGGAATTTACATCAGGATCGTAGTTAGGAAATGTTTATCAGAGTAAAACCACCATACTTGATATTAATAAATACATGGGCAAAACCCAAGTTTCTTATTACAATACATTCATAGGGGACAAACCCTATTTTATTGAATTTAAAACATCGTTTATTAGGTAACTTTTATAGCCACATTTTTCCCAAGCCTTCAGTGCTCTCCAGCTGGCTTTTTACTAATTGGCTGTCACATTGGGTTACCTGAACCATGTTTTAAAAATATTTGTCAGCGGGAAATACTGGTGAGTGAATCCCAATTTAAAAATATTTAAAACTGAATTGTTAAATTAAAACGCATAATTATGATGTATGACAAAATGTGCGTTATGTATGTGAAACAAAGAGTTCTAAACATAAGGTGATTGAACTCTATAGTAAAGGAAGCCGGGGCATCTAGCGGGCAAACCGGTGTGGACGCACGTTTGAAGGGCTTGCTTTGAAGGTATGTAACTTGACCCGTTACGTTAAGTAAATGTTGATGATTATAATATGCGTAGTTGAATTTTAGAATAAGGGTTGTTTTGAATTAAAGCGGTGATGTCGCTATATTGAATGATTGGTCAAAATTGGTTGGAACTCGTTGGTAGTCGTCATATGGGAGGATTCCTTAGACGAGCCAAACGGGTCGAACAATCAAATAAAGCATGGATTTTGCTTCGTAATTTGATTGATTGGTTATTTGTTATCGATTAAATCTGGAAATATTAAAACATGAGAATTTAATATGTTGGTTTGTTAGAACAAGGATTCAAGGAAAGTGTGTGGGTAAAACAAACAACAAGCCAAAACTCATATGTACAGGACCTACCATAAGTTACGGTGTCACCGTAACTTACGGTGGAGGTCAGGAAGCTTACGGTGGGAGTCTACTGCTTTACGGTGGACCCTTATTGTAATTTGACTACCGTAACTTACGGTGGAACCGTAAGTTACGGTAGAGCCTGAATTTTTATGAATTTTGTATAATTTTAAATATTCAAATTCACTTCAATCGTAGTTTCGATCAAGTATTATTTCTAAACATTCTAATACAAATGTTTTATGCAAACATTTATGTTTTTAGGTACTCAAGGATTACGGATGACGATCAAGTAAGCTTTTGAAGAACCGAACACATACTTTTGAAGCTTCCGCATAAATTAACCCGGTTTTAAACAATGTCTATGATGTAAATTGTTTGCTAAACAACTTTTAGATGTTTAAATCAGTCAGTAGAAATCTAATGTTTGTTACTTTAATACTCTATTTTGGATCTTATGGTATAAAATGATCGTAGTATTTATATATATATCGCATATTTACATTAAATAAAAGATGGGTGTTACAAGTTGGTAATCAGAGCTTATGGTTGTCAACAAAGTGTTCGGTTCAAGCTTGATCGATCGTCCGGTAAGAATTAACTCATTATGTTAGTAGATTATGTCTTATGTAAGGAACTAGAAACGAATTGTTATGCATGGGAAGAGCGTGTTAACACACTCAAACCCGGAAAGTGCATTAAATGTGAACGGTTAAAACAAGTTAGGAACTTGGCTAAACCGAAACAAACAAAGCAATGTCATGAATGAAATGTTTAACGTTTGATGTAAACATTTCAGTTTCAAGATGTCGAAAGGGAGCAATAATGATCCGGTGCCGATAAGCACCGAACAAATGAAAGAAATAATTCCCGAGGAAGTAGGAAAGGCAATTGAAAGCAGTCTATCCGGGTTTATAGACAAGATTCAAGGTACGGTGTTGTCACTCGTAGAAGAACGAGTTAAAAGGTTGGAGGATACGGTCAACCTTATGAAAGACAAAACTGGAGAACGTAAAGGGTGCTCATATAAGGAATTCATGGCGTGTAAACCGCCAATCTATAACGGGGAAGTCGACCCGATAATTTGCCAAAGATGGTTGGGCGACATTGAAGGGGTGTTTTAAAGGACCCATTGCGACGAAAGCGATTTCGTTGCTTATGGAACGGGTCAGTTAAGAGGACAAGCCAAGGATTGGTGGGATAACAAAAAGAATGAAATAGGGGCCGAAGCGGCAAGGACCATGACATGGGAAGAGTTTAAGACACCATTTCTTAAACATCATAGTCCCAAAGCGGTCATTAACAAAATCAAGGAAGAGTTCATGCAACTTAGGCACAAGGGTGAAACCATAGACAAGATCACGGCGATGTTTATGGATAAAATGAAGTTTAGTAGTGAATTGGTGACAAACGAAGAACAGAAAATATACTACTACTACAATATGTTGAGCGCTGAATATAGGGAGTTTATGACTCCTTCAAAATACGAGACCCTTACCGAAATCATTAACGTTGCTCGGGAACAGGAAATCGAGTTGAAGAAGCAAGTCGAAAGAGGTGAGCGAAGGGCACATGATGTGAATCCAAGCCCTACAAAGAAAGCCCGAACTGGAGAATCGGGAAAGAAGGTGGATACTAAAGGTGGGTCGCCAAGTTGTAAAGTGTGCGGGAAGGGACACAAAGGGGAATGTCGGTTCAAAGACAAGCCATGCCCCATATGTAGTAAGACGGGGCACACGGCCTCGCTATGCCTGGGAAAAGTCTCTGTTTGCTACAAATGTTATCAACCCGGCCACAAAAAGTCCGAATGTCCGGACTTAGTTGGAAAGAGAGATGTTAAAGAATCTCCAACAGAAGCTCCCAAAGCGAAGGCTAGGTCCTTCCAACTTACCGCGGCTGAAGCGAAGACAGAACCCGATGTGGTTTCAGGTATATTCACAATTAAATCAATTCCAGCACGTGTATTGTTTGATACGGGTGCGAATAAATCCTTCATTTCGCATGGATTTATTCGACATCCTTCATTTGTATTGACGAAATTACCGGTGCCCTTAGAAGTTGAAATAGGGGACAACAAAAGTTTTATAGTTTGTGATGTTTGTCGAGGCTGCAAATTAAGCATCGACGATGAGGAATATTTGATAGACCTAATCCCGATGTCAATGGGGGAATTCCAAGTAGTCGTTGGGATGGATTGGCTAGCCCAGCACCATGCAAAAGTCGTGTGTTTTCGTAAAGAGATAAAATTAACATCTCCGAGCGGGAAACACGTTACCATTTATGGCGAAAAAGGAGGTAACCCCATAGTGTGCTCAATGTTGAAAGCTCACAAGCTTATGAAGCGAGGATGCAAGGCGTTCATGATATACGCAAATGAGCCCGAGAAAGAATCACGGAAGATTGAAGATGTACCGGTAGTACGAGATTATGGAGATGTGTTTCCGGAAGATTTACCAGGGATACCGCCTGAACGGGAAGTAGAGTTCGGGATCGAATTGATTCCGGGCGCAAAACCCATAGCAAAAGCCCCGTACCGACTCGCACCGTCAGAATTACAAGAGTTGATGTCCCAAATTCAAGACCTGCTTGACAAGGGATTCATAAGGCCGAGTGTGTGTAACACCCCGAAAACGGGTTTGCTAATCAAACCCCGTTTATATTAAAAGACGGGTAATTTACCTTTAGTGGTAAAAGTAACCCGGTGAATATTTGGATTATTAAATAAACGAGAATTTACTAACTAGGAATTTTAACCTAGTTAGCTAATAGTTTAGAAATAACCTATAATAGGGTTAAAAGTAATTAAATTAAATGTTGATCAAAAAGGAGGGACCTAAGTTGTAAAAATTGAAACTTAATTGTATTTAATTAAATAAAACACACCAAACACCCCACAAGGAGGTGTCTGGTCGTACAAGAAGAACAGGGGGCGATCCCCACACATCAAAACCCTAAATCTTCACCAAACTTGCAAATTGAAGGTTCAATCCAAGTCTAAATCGAAATTCAAGTATGGATTATTGATCCTCATCACAAGAGGATCACAAGGTATGTAAAATTTCAGAGAAACTCTCAACTTGAAATTCTCATGTATTTGGGAAATCAAAAACCATGTTTTTGATTTAATAGGCAACGTTGGGCATATAGGCCGAACGGGTCGAATGGTGGTGATAACACCATTTGACAATATCGATTAATGTGGTTGTCAAGTCTTATGTTAACAGGAGCGATTAGCAAATCGGATAATCGCGCCGCCATAGATTGTGTGATAATAAAAGCGAGATATAAATCGGGTCTAATTGTTGACCCGAGCCAGGTACGCTTGTATGAACTTATAGTTAAAAGTGCAAATAAGGTCAAATGGACAGTGAAATCTTTCATCGCAAAAATGAAGGATTAAAGATTACTAAAAACCCCTTGATGGGTAACCCGAGTAAACAATCCTTAGAGGTTGTTTAGGAACTTACATTATGATTTTGGTAACCCTTGAATGCGTGCAAAAGTTATAGACATAAAACTTTCAAGGGTTAAATGCTTAAAATGTGTATTGCCGCAAAATAACATTTCCGAGGGATAAAACTCGGAATAAAAGGTCCATTTCGTTAAATCCACCACATTCATAGTTGTGGTGGAAGACTAATCAATAAGAAACGGGTGGAATTATGAGGTATATGGGAAATGGGCATAGTTTATGCTAAAATGGTCGTAAACACCCTTAACGGGTCAAAATAAGATTTTAAACAAAAACGGGTAAATAGTTGCGTAGAAACCCGTGTTCAGTACTTAATATGATTGACTATATTAGAATTAAAGGGTTCACGATGAATGGTGGTCAAACAAACATGTTTGTTTAATAAAAACATAGTCGGGTCAAAATTTGGTGAAAAGATAATAAGCCGAAGGCTTAAAAGTCTCAAATTTATTTAATCCAGATGCCGGGTCTCAACTCCGCTAGATGGAGAATTAAATTACGGTCGCGTAGGAAAAAGAATCGCGTAAAACGGACAACCGAGTAAAAAGTTACGAACCTTTAAAGTTGGAATTCCGGTTAAAGTCGGTGCTGGGAATCTGCAGCATCAAAGAAACGAGCAGGCTGTGAAATTTAGACCCTCGCGCTGCGCGAGGGATGTCCTTAACTCAGTCGCGCTACGCGACGGTGTGACGCGGCCCGCGTACACTTAATGAACTCTCTCGCGGGCCGCGAGAGAGTCAGAAACTGGCACTTTGTTTGATTTTATTCGTTTGGTCCATATTTCTTGTTTAAATTTGCTAATTAACTATCAAAACTAACTTAAAGGTTGGTTTTGATGATAGGTGAAGGTCAAGTGCACCCGGATGAAGATCAAGCTCGAAGAGGAACCGAACACGCTCAAAACACAAGCTTCCGCACATGATTATATCGCCACTTCTAAATGGCGAAGTTGTTTACATTAAACTATTCGGATAACTTTTGTAAAAATTTTAAATTACTCGTATTTTCTAAGGATACTTAATAGTAATAACATGGTTGTTATCGATAATTATACGTTAACCTTCAAATTAATAACTAGGGTGTTACAGTGTGTCTCCTTGGGGCGCACCGGTATTGTTCGTGAGAAAGAAAGACGGGAGCATGCGCTTGTGTATCGATTACCGGGAGTTAAACAAACTCACGGTAAAGAACCGATACCCGCTTCCGAGGATAGATGATTTATTCGACCAATTACAAGGTGCAAACCGGTTTTCAAAAATTGACCTTAGATCTGGGTATCACCAACTAAAGGTTAAGGAAGAAGATGTGCCTAAGACGGCTTTCCGCACGAGATACGGACATTACGAATTCCTCGTGATGTCATTTGGGCTAACAAATGCACCCGCGGCTTTCATGGACCTCATGAACCGGGTTTGCAAGCCAATGTTGGATAAGTCGGTCATCGTGTTTATCGATGATATCTTGGTGTATTCAAAAAGTGAAGCTGAACACGCACACCACTTGCAAGAAGTGTTAGAGACACTGAGACGAGAAAGGTTGTATGCGAAATTCTCTAAGTGTGCCTTTTGGTTACGAGATGTACAATTTCTTGGCCACGTCATAAGTGCCGACGGAGTATTGGTGGATCCGTCAAAGATAGAGGCTGTGTCAAAATGGAATCCCCCGAAGAACCCTTCGGAAATTAGAAGCTTCTTGGGGCTTGCGGGTTACTATAGGAGATTCATTCAGGATTTCTCCAAGATTGCGTCACCGTTAACAAAGCTAACCCAAAAGAAAGAAAAGTTCATTTGGGGTGTCGATCAAGAAAAAGCGTTTCAAACGCTAAAAGAAAAGTTAACTCAAGCTCCGGGATTGACATTGCTGGACGGAGTCGAAGATATGGTGGTTTATTCGGATGCTTCACTGTCGGGGCTCGGATGCGTTTGATGCAACGGGGCAAGGTTATAGCTTATGCCTCAAGGCAATTGAAGATACACGAGAAGAAATACCCCACGCACGATCTCGAGTTGGCTACGGTGGTATTTGCGTTAAAAATATGGAGGCATTACTTATATGGGGTAAAGTGCACCATATTCACCAACCACAAGAGCTTGAAATACTTCTTCGATCAAAAGGAGTTAAATATGCGACAAAGGCGATGGCTAGAAACGGTGAAAGATTTCGACTGTGAAATACATTACCACCCCGGAAAGGCAAATGTGGTAGTGGATGCCCTGAGCAGAAAAGCGGACTACGTCCCAATACGAGTAAGGTCGATGCAACTCGTGGTGACCTCGGGTATACTTGAACATATTCGAGAGGCACAATTAGAAGCAGTAAAAGAGGAGAACTGGAAGAAGGAAAGAATAATCGGTCAGTTGAAAGATTTAACAGATGGGAATAACGGGTTGAAGACTCGATTTGGGAGAATATGGGTTCCAAATACTTGTGAGGTGAAGGCGCTTCTACTTGATGAAGCTCATAAATCCCGATATTCAATTCATCCAGGAGCGACCAAAATGTACAATGATTTAAAACAAAACTATTGGTGGCCCGGGATGAAAAGAGATGTGGTGAAGAACGTATAAAAATGCTTGACATGTTTACAAGTCAAGGCGGAGCACCAAAAACCATACGGTAGACTTCAACCGTTGGAAATTCCGGTTTGGAAATGGGAACAAATCACCATGGATTTGTTGACCAAATTGCCCAAAACTAACCGCGGGTTTGATGCTATATGGGTAGTTGTAGATAGACTGACGAAAAGCGCTCACTTCATTCCAATCCGTGAGACTTATACATCCGAAAAGATGTCGGAGGTGTACACCAATGAAATCATAGCACGGCATGGGGTACCGATATCCATTGTGTCAGACAGAGATACTCGGTTTACTTCGAATTTTTGGCGTGAATTACAAGAACAAATGGGAACTAAATTGTTCATTAGCACTGCTTACCATCCACAAACGGATGGGCAGAGTGAAAGAACAATACAAACGTTGGGAGATATGATGTGGGCTTGCATTATTGACTTCGGGGGTAGTTGGGATGTCTATCTACCCTTGGTCGAATTTTCATATAACAATAGCTATCACGCGAGCATTAAGATGGCTCCGTATGAACTGTTATATGGCAGAAAATGTCGAACTCCGGTATGTTGGGGAGAAGTGGGCCCACGAGGGCTAGCACCTACTGATATAATCCAAACTACGAATGAGAAAATCGACATGGTTCGGGCACACTTGAAAGCGGCTCAAGACAGGCAAAAGGAGTATGCGGATAAAAGGAATAGGCCAATTGAATTTCAAGTTGGCGACATGGTTATGCTAAAAGTTTCCCCATGGAAGGGCATTATTAGATTCAGAAAAAGGGGGAAGCTCAGCCCGAGATTTATTGGGCCATTCAGGATCACTGAACGGGTTGGTAAAGTAGCTTATCGTCTCGAATTACCCAAGGAGTTGAGTGGGATTCATAGCACATTCCACGTGTCACATCTCCGAAAATGTTTGGCCGACGAAACTACTCGTATCCACTATGATGATATCGAGGTAGATAACAGCCTCAACTATGCAGTATTTTTTTCTTTCTTTGCAAGTTCGATTTCACACACCCTAGAGGTAATCTGGTTGTAAAGTCACTATCCCCAACCCAGACTACTTTCATTTAGTTTCTAGCTCATTTGTTTCTCTATTTTTTTTTTTTTTTTGATAAAAAATTCTAACGGTTTTAACTTATAACGGTGCTCCTTATACTCTTATTGGCGGTTTTGATTTCCCATATTTCCCAGATGAAAACCCACTAGCAAACCGACAATTTAAGGTATATTAACTTAAAGGGACCTAAAACCAAACCCGAGCCTATCCACATATCCCTAACTAGACACAAGCTCGATTTATTTTAATCTCTTATTATTATTATTCGACCCCGAGCAACAATTCATCTTTTCTATCATTTTCCGTGTAATTTTTACAAACTCCTTTATTTAAAAGACATTTTTCTGATTTTTCAATTTTTTTTTTCAAATTTTTAATTTTTTTTGTGTTTTTCATATTTATAACTCGACTATTTACAAGTATCCCATCCCCACACTTGAAGATTGCATTGTCCCTAATGCAAGAACGGAAATACGACTCAACTAACTAAAAATAATACCTAAATAAATAAAGACTGCAAATGAAATAAAAATAAATACAACAACAAAAAGGGAAACGACTTAGCTGAATATGTGAGACTGTCAAAGTGCCAGTCGTTTCCACATAAGCCCTCCAATTCGATACCCGCTCAGCAAACAACTCTTATTCTCGAACACACGAACAAAAGCTGTCGCAACCCCCGTTCCCTGATCCCCGGGAACGGGCGGACGCGATCACAGAGTTTGGTGGTATCAGTTTGTTTAGTCTCGCAGCGGAATTTACATCAGGATCGTAGTTAGGAAATGTTTATCAGAGTAAAACCACCATACTTGATATTAATAAATACATGGGCAAAACCCAAGTTTCTTATTACAATACATTCATAGGGACAAACCCTATTTTATTGAATTTAAAACATCGTTTATTAGGTAACTTTTATAGCCACATTTTTCCCAAGCCTTCGGTGCTCTCCAGCTGGCTTTTTACTAATTGGCTGTCACATTGGGTTACCTGAACCATGTTTTAAAAATATTTGTCAGCGGGAAATACTGGTGAGTGAATCCCAATTTAATCAAGTTTAAAGTCACAGTGAACAGTATTGAGAGCGATCACATTGTTTATGTCTACACAATTACTCCATTTGGTACTATCAATCCACTGACTTGTGGGTCATATTACACATTGGCTAACTCATTGTCCAATGGTAACGTACTGTCAACCTTGACTTACTACTCACAAGTAGTATAAATTTTGTATACAAAACCCCAACATACCGGCAGTAATTGAAGAACTACAAAGACTCAATCACTGCTAAATTTCATAGTAAAACATTTAATGTTTGGTAAAACATTACCAAAAAGATTAACAAAAAGAGGATAAACTCACATTGCTGTCTTAGGCTTTTCGTAAGGGTTTCCTGGATATAATCTATAATTTATACAAATGTACATTGGTTAGTACCATAACCCTTTGAAAATATTAATGATACCCTCCCCGAGACGGTATTCCAACAACTACGTCGGGCAGAACCACGACAGTTGTTACGGAACCCTAAATCAATCGGGCAGCGTAACTATTACGAAACTGGGGTTATAATACTTACAACGGAGCAGAACCTCGCTAATTAGGGGTATAATACCCGAAATATTATAACTTCTCTACAGAATTTCGAGATTGAAAGAAAGAAATGAGCGACGGAAAACGTAGACTGATGGCCTTCTTATATAGTTGCTGATTCTAGTCCTGTCGCGGCCCGCGTAAAAGACAAGGGACCCTTACGCGGCCCGCGTCAACATCGGTCAACTCAGTAGCTTAGCTGGGTCAGCTTGTAGACTCGACACGATGTCGACACGTGTCAGCACCGGATGCATCCGCGTTTCATGATCTGTCGCGGCCCGCGTTAACTAAGCATAACCCTTACGCGGCCCGCTTTAACTTAAGAAATCAGCGGAGTCAATTCCAGCCTTGATACGGCCTGCGTAAACTAAGGGTAGAGTATGTCGCGGCCCGCCTCAGCTTACACTTTTAGATTTATAATTTATTATATATATTATAATCTATTTCGGGCTCGGTTTTCACATACGGGGTGTAATATAAGACATATAAGGGTAATTTAACATATAACAGGGTGTCGGAATTATTATAAGGGTGTTGGTTTTACCGAGGGTTGTTACAAAAGTGGCTACTACAATCAACCTATCAATCACCATCAACAAACTAGCAAAATATCATAATATATATATCATAAAAAATCATCAGTTTTCAACCACATACCAACCCATCCTTCCCAACCAACATGTTCAAAGTATATCAGTATAAGTACAGACCAACGAATGAGGATCAAAAATAGCATAAAAGAAAAATCAACAAAAGATATAGTCAGCTGCTACATCCTCATGTCATCCCCACACTAATCCTTCTCCTCACTGCTGCTCTCCTCTCGTCCACCTGCACCAGAGCTGCCCTCACCAAATACATGAATCGGGGGAACCGGGTCAAACCTCTCTGTCGTACCAGCCGAGCCACCCTGCTGTCTCGGCTGAAAGAAGTCTGGGATCCCCATACTGTGCCTGGTCATAATGTACCTGAGGGCCCCCTCCTGTCTATCCTGCCCCGTCTGAATCAAATGCTCCAGCCTATCGAATCTCTGCTCCACATAGCCAGAGAATGACTCCAAAGTAAGAGGCTCGGGTGGGGGCTGCCTGCGGGGGTACTGTGGCGCTAGTCGCTCATGTCTCTATGGTGGCCGCTGTCGGTGTGTAGGGTTAACCTGAAGCATCACATCCACAGCTGGATGTCCCTCTGGCGGCTGCACCTGCGGGCCCTGCCTAATCGGCTCTCAGCCGTAGGGCTCAGTCCACGACACTATCCCTGCCTGCTGTAACTCTTTAATCCCAAATGTTATCGTCTTGGGCCCCTCATGTAGAAACTGGGGGGCATACTTGTCAAACACCCCCAAGTTCTGTGCAATCCGAGTAATATAGGGCCCATAGCCAAACCAGCCTGATGACCACCTCGACGTCCTCTTCTAAAAGAATCTGCTAAGACCGTAGCCAGATTCATCTCCCTATTCTCCACTCGACACATCAAAACAAACAACTATATCCAGTTCGCCTTGTTCTCTCCTGATTTCCGACCCACCAGCGTAGTAGACAAAATCTTCAAAATGTACCTATAAACTGGTTACGAACCGAAGTGATTAAGTTCTTAACCGTGAACGGGTGGTTGGAAATCATCTTCCAGAAATTCCGCAGCTCAGCTAAATCAACACTATAATCCCTCGCAATCGAATAAGCAACCCTCAAACTAGTCCTAAACCCTGGCTGCCTCACCTCCTCCTCAGTATATAACCCCAACACAATGCCAAACCTCGCCATGTTCATCTCAAACACCTGCCTACCCAAACTTAAAGACACAGTTGTGTCCTGATCAAACTTTCCCTCCTTATGCATCCATGTGCTGTGAAACTCGAGCACCAACTCCTCATACTGCGGCTGTGTACACTCCAACGCATCAGACAACTTGGGACCCAAGAGGTCCCGCACTACCTGCAACGAACCTATCTCCTCCAACCAACTCCAATCTATCACCCTATGTTGAAGCAAATCAGTATTTTTCAATTTATCATACTTATTCCATTCCGGTGTACTTGGCTCGAATTTCAATATCGGGTGGTCGGCTCTATTACATTTCCTATCTGGAATGAACTCATACATTTGATACTCGATCTTTCTCAACTTAGGATCATCGGCAGCTATCTGAATGATCGGGGTCTCCTGTGGAACCGGGTCTTGCTGGGGTGGATCCTGTTGTGGTGCTGACTGTCCCGCGGCCCTCTTCCGGGCCCTGCCACTTCTTGAACTGCTACTTGCCATGTCTGCAAAACAAATATTAACAAGACAAAACAAGCAAACAATCAGTAATAACAAACTATTTTTGGTATTTTTAAATTTTTAAATTTTTAATTTTTTTGAATTTTTTGAAAGTTTTATATTTTTTTGGATTTTTTTATTTCAATTTTTTTGAAAAAAATTTAGAATAGCCGTATAGCATTTCATTCGCGGCTAATTCTGAAAATAAAGCTGAAATAAGAACCGGGTTACCCTTTTACAAATGCTAAATGATAATTAAACTCGCCCAAATGGAGATTGAGTACGGGCGAGCCTTAATCACTTGTACATGCAAGTAAACCCAAGAACAACTAACTACGACTCGAACTAGACTAAAGCTTAACAAAAACGACACAAAGACACTAAACTGGACTCAATGTACACTACCCCCCTCGGCACTTTAATTGTCCATAATTAAAAACGTGTGCCTAATAAGACATTGGAGTCCAACCCTTGCTTAGCAATCAGTTGCTTTTTAGTTGAAAACAGATTTTAACATTGAAAAATTCCGCCTAATTAAAGGAGGTTTTGATCGTTGCAAAAATTCGGTTTTATTGCAAGATTGGAACTTTATGTGTCGAAGCCTTCTACCAATCAATATCCAACCCAATCAATCCAACAATACCAAACCTACACCGCCCGCGCCCAAATAAGAACTTTGAAACAAAAACCAAATTTTATGTCAAAGTAGCAATATCAAGTAACGTCAAGTGCATAAATCCAAACCCAGCCAACCGCACCCCTAAACTATTCTAACTAGCATACATATACTAGACGCGAAGTAAATTGGCTCAACACTAGACTACTCGAACCTAGGTCTCCACAGCCAACTATCGACCCGACTACACAATACGCAAAGCATAAGACTCGACGACCTGACTGACCCACTACGGACTCACACAAGAACTCTAATCAAGACATATAAGAGAACAATGCACGGAAACATACCTGAAGTGTTGAAATTTTGCAAGAAAAGCTTCAAAAATTTCGAGATGTAGTGAGTCCCGAATCGAACTGAATCAGCAGGTAAAAGATGAAAATCTTTGGTGGGTTTTGTTCGGTGTCGAAAACCGGTCACGGGGGTGTTAAAATGGATGAAAATGTTGAACTAGAGGTGGAGATATGGTGGTATGAGGTGGGATCGGCGATATGGCGGTGGTGAAGGTGTTTGGTGTGAGTTTGGGGAAAAGTGATGAAAAGGGGATTTTTAAACGACCTGCTGCGCCGTCGCGTCGCGCTACAGAGTAGTTAGTGGGCTGTGGCGTAGCTCCACAGCACGGTTCAAGGTGAAGGGTCACATTTAGGGGTCGCGTAACGCGACAAAAGAAGACCTTTATGGTCGCGCGACGCCACAATAGGGTTCAGATGTGTTATTTGGCCTTGGGGGTCGCGTAGCACCACCAGAGGTTCTTTTTACCGTGGCATGACGCGACAGCGTGTTTTAGGCAGTAAGTTGCGTGAATTTTTTAGTTTTATGCCTTAGAAAATTTTTCAACTCTTACCAAACCATCCTAAATTTTTCTAAGTGTTGGGACTTACCTGGAATGTCATTTTCATTGCAATTTCAGCTCCTCAATGATATGATTCCTGCAAAATTACTCAAACACACAAAACACAAACACAAAAAACTACGAAAAATGACGAAAACTAACAGAATTACAAACGATACATACTCTACACTTGGGATTTTATCCCAAAACACTAATTGGCTGCTTTGGATGGGATTTCGAGAGGAGTTTCCTCCATCTCGTCCTTGTTTATCGCTCCTCCAGTGTAGTGCTTCAATCGGTGGCCATTCACCTTCCAAGTCCGGCCATCCGTCTCATCCATAATCTCCACCTCTCCATACGGAAACACGTAATGGACCATATACGGTCCCGACCACTTCGATTTCAACTTACCCGCAAACAACTTCAACCTTGAATTATATAGAAGTACTTTATCCCCCTTGCTAAACTCCTTGACTTTCCTTAGCTTCTGATCATGTAGAACTTTTGTTTTCTCCTTGATTCCCAAGGATCTAGCATAAGCTGCATCCCTAAGCTCCTGAAGCTCATGGATTTGAAAGAAACGCTTCCTAGTGCCTTCGGTCATGTCAAGATTAACGGTTTTCAATGCTCAAAGCGCTCTATGCTCTAGCTCTACGGGAAGGTGACAAGCTTTTCCATAGACGATCATAAATGGTGTAGTTGTAGTTCCTAAAGGCGTCTTGTAGGAGGTTCTAAATGCCCACAATGCATCGTCTAGCTTGTCGGACCAATCCTTCCTATTCTTACCGACTGTTTTCTCTAAGATACATTTTATACCGCGATTCGCATTCTCCACTTGACCACTCGTCTGTGGATGGTATGCGGTAGACAAACGATGAGTGACTCCATAGCGTGCAAGTAATTTTTCCATCAAATCATTGCAAAAGTGAGTACCACGGTCACTAATTAAAGCTTTAGGTGTACCGAATCAGAAGAAAAGCTTCTTAAGGAATTTCAAAACTACTCGGGCTTCATTTGTAGGAAGGGCTTGAGCCTCAACCCACTTAGACACGTAAACAATCGCCATGAGTATGTAACGGTTTCCTTTGAAGACGGGAAAGGGTCCCATGAAATCGATGCCCCAAACGTCAAAAACCTCCAACACTTGGATAGGGTTTTGAGGCATCTCATCTTTGGCTGAAATATTGTTGGTTCGTTGACACGCATCACATGTTTTCACGAACTCTACGGCATCTCGAAGTACGCTAGGCCAATAAAAGCCACAATCAAACACCTTTTGAGCGGTGGCGTGTGCACCATGATGTCCTCCCATGAGGCCTTCATGCACATGTTTGATTATGTTCCAACCCTCCTCTCTCGACACACAACGTCTAAGTATCCTATCTCCCCCTATTCTAAAGAGAAAAGGATCGTCCCACACATATTTTCTCGACTCACTAATGAATTTCCTCTTTTGTTATGTGGTCATTCCTCTAACAATATTGCCACTAGAAAGGTAATTTGCTAAGTCACAAAACCAAGGCAATCCTTCTTTCTCAGCCTCTACAAACTCAATAGACTCGTGAGGGAACGTGTCTCCAATCTCCTCCTCACGAATCTCTTCTCTCTTGGGGTCCTCTAGACACGATAGATTATCGGCCGCTATGTTTTCAGCCCCTCTCTTGTCTCTAATCTCTGTATCAAACTCACTAAGCAAAAGAATCCACCGAATGAGTCGGGGTTTGGCGTCTTTCTTTTGAAAAAGAGAACGTAACGCGGAGTGGTCGGTGAAAACGATTGTCTTGGAGAGAACGAGGTATGAGCGGAATTTGTCGAAAGCAAAGACTACGGCTAAGAGTTCTTTTTCCATGGTGGTGCAGTTCTCTTGAGCATCATTTAGCATTTTGCTCGCGTAGTATATGGGATGGAAGTGCATATCCTTTCTTTGTCCTAATACCGCTCCAACGGCATAGTCACTCGCATCGCACATGAACTCAAACGGTAAGCTCCAATCGGGTGAGATAAGAATAGGTGCACTCACAAGCTGTTCCTTCAAGAAGTTGAAGGCCTTAAGACACTCCTCGTCGAAGATGAATGGGATGTCTTTCTCTAGCAAACGGGTCATGGGGCGAGTAATTTTTGAGAAATCCCTAATAAAGCGTCTATAGAAGCCCGCATGCCCTAGAAAACTCCGGATCGACTTCACACTCGTGGGTGGAGGTAACCTACTAATGGTATCTATTTTCGCACGATCTACCTCTATACCATCCCTAGAAATTTTGTGTCCTAACACAATACCTTCCATCACCATGAAGTGACACTTCTCCCAATTTAACATCAGCTTTGTCTCCACGCACCTCTTCAACATCTTCTCTAAGTTCTTCAAACAATCATCAAACAAGCTACCATACACTGAAAAATCGTCCATGAAAACCTTCATGGAACTCTCAATCATATCCTGAAATATGGCAACCATACACTGCTGAAAAGTAGCTGGAGCGTTGCACAACCCAAATGGCATGCGTCGGTACGCATAAGTGCCATAGGGGCATGTGAAAGAGGTCTTATCCTGATCCTCCGGTGCTATGGGGATCTAGAAGTACCCAGAAAATCCGTAGAGAAAACAATAGAATTGTTGACCCGCCGAGACACTCCAACATTTGATCGATGAAGGCAATGGGAAATGGTCTTTTCGGGTGGCATCATTCAACTTTCGGTAGTCGACGCACACGCGCCATCCCGTGACCGTACGAGAAGGGATAAGCTCATTCTTTGCATTCATGACAACGGTCATCCCTCCCTTCTTAGGGATAACCTGAGTGGGACTAACCCAAGGTGAATCAGAAATGGGATATATTTTCCCGGCATCTAGGAGTTTAAGAACCTCCTTCTTCACAACATCTTGCATGTTGGGGTTAAGCCGCCTTTGGGGTTGCACCACCGGTTTGAAATCATCCTCCATGAGTCTGGTGGGTGCAATAAGAAAGGCTTATGCCCTTGATGTCGGACAACCTCCAAGCAATGGCCTCTTTGTTGGCCCTCAACACCTCCAACAACCTCAACTTCTCACCTTCCTCCAACAGTGATGAGATAATAACGGGTAGCTCGGAACCCTCCCCTAGGAAAGCATACTCTAAATGAGATGGAAGTACCTTAAGCTCTATGGGTGGGGGTTGGGTGGTGTCTTCACTAACAGCTAACACTTCGGGATTTAAAGGAACTCCTTCATCTACCAACTTCAACTCCTCCTTTACTTTCTCTCCTCCTACTACTAAGTCTGCACCACTAATATACTCTAAACAATGGTCGACAAATGAGATGAACGAATTCAAGAAGTAGACGGAATGGCAAGGACCACTATAGTCATCGGAGCCACTCGGGTGGTTCATGGAACGATCTATCTCAAAAGTAACTCTCTCCTCACCGACCCTAAGGGTGATCTTACCGTCATAAACATCTATGAGACCTTTGGAGGTACGCAAGAAAGGATGACCAAGTATAATAGGGACTCTCTCATCCGCTTCCATATCAAGAATGATGAAATCGGCGGGAAACACAAATTTATCGACCTTGACAAGCAAATTCCCAACTATACCTCTTGGGTATTTAACGAACCGATCGGCTAAGGACAATGTCATTCGGGTAGGTGAAAGCTCGCCTAGGTCTAGCTTCTCGTAAAGAGAAAAGGGCATCAAATTGATGCTAGCACCTATGTCGGCTAAGGCTCAAGTATTGGTGTTACTACCGAATAGACATGGAATAGTAAAAACACTGGGATCGGTAAGCTTTTCGGGAAGCTTATTTAAAACAATGGCGGAACACCCTCCATTCAATGGGATATTCAACAACTCCCCCAACTTCTCCTTGTTCCTAAGAAGGTCTTTCAAAAATTTCGCGTACTTAGGCATAGATTGAAGTGCCTCGATAAAAGGAAGATTAATCTTTAATTGCTTGAAGATGTATAAGAATTGCCCGTATTCCCTTGAGTATTTTTGGTTCCTAAGGCGTGAAGGAAACGGGACACGCGAATGGTCTACTAGGGGAGAAGGTCTAACGTCTACGGGTGGTTTCTTAACTTTCTTCTCAACTTGAGACTCACCGGGCTGTGCGGTACTTGCTGGGCTTAGCCTCGGTTGCACTTTGCCGGGAGCCTCCATCTCGATCTCTTCGTCTACAATCTCCTCATCTTCCTTTTCTACTCTTTCCTCAACTCTCGGGTTCCCTGCAGTTTTGCCACTACGAGTGGTAATGGCTTTAGCATGGGCATTGGGGTTAGGTAGGGTGTTACCCGCAAACTGACCGGGTAATCTCTCATCTAGTTTCCTAGACATGTCGCCTACGACTCTTTGAAGGCCTTGGAAAGAGGCTTCGTGGTTCTTAAGCATAAGGTCATGTTCACTAAGTGTCTTTTGGGTGGTTTGGTCCCTAACAATTAATTGACTCATCATTGCCTCCATTCTCTCAAGACTACCCCCTAGATCATAACTTGAACCCTGACCTGGTTGAACCTGACTATTTGAACCCCCCTCTTTGATCTGTCCATTGAACCCCTTGTTGAACTGCCCAGTTGAACCCCCACCAAAGAATGAACCTTGACCCCTATTTGGATTTTGAACTAAATGAAAACCAGGGGGTTACCATTGGACCGAAAGTTATTATTATTAAAATTACTATTATTACGCCAACCCGAACCGAAATTATTACCAAACCTACTAAGTTAACCTCTACCTAGACCTCCCCCTATGAAATCGACTTGCTCCTCACCAACTAGCAATGGACACGCACTCGTATCGTGACCCCCTCGGCAAAACTCACACTTATCAACCTTTGCCTTAATCTCCTTGAGCTTCCTAGTCACATTTTCCAATACAGCGGCTAGACTAGGGTCCATGGTGACATGGTTCACCCCTTGGGCGGGTGCACTAGTAGTGGTATTTGAATTACCACTTTGATACCGCTGATCTGCTCGCGACTGAGATTGAGATTGGGCAAACGCCTCGAAACGCTCTAAACACTCGGCAACAGTAAGAATACCCATCATATGACCCCCCCACTTCAGTGTTGAAACGATCACAAGTATCTTGGGTGAGACCATTATAGAACTTCTCACAAAGGGCCCAATCAGAAAGACCATGCTGGGAGCAACGAGCACAAAGGTTTTGGAAACGCTCCCAAGCAAGGTAACAGGGCTCGTCGGGCTCCATGCGGAACGAGTGAATTTGATCGCGAAGACGTGTGGCCTTCACGGGTGGAAAGTTTTTGGTCAGAAAACCTTGACGGAGGCCCGCCCATGTGGTAAAATTACCGGTTAGTTGAGAGTCCAACCAAGTAGCCGCACGGCCGGCTAGTGAAAATGGGAAAAGCTGCATGTAAGTAGCATTGTTTGGGGCCCCGTGAAGGCTAAAAGTAGCAAGGATACGAGAGAAGCGGTTTATATGGGCCGGGGCGTCCTCATCGTCGCGACCATGAAACTGGATGCTATCAGTTATGGCTTGCATGGCATAAGATGGAATTTGCCATGAGTTTTCAATAACTATGGGTGGAACGGTAATGGGTGAAGCAAGACCGGTGAAATTTTGGGTGGCTTGTTAATGGACAGTGTGCCTAGCGTTGGCAATTTGTTCTAAGTCGATGTTTTCTGATGCGCTAGAGGTGCTAGAAGTGGGACTATCGGGTGGTGAAATCGTAGGTGATGTTTTAGGTGAATGGGGTGGTGAGGAAGGTGGGGTGAGTAACAGAGTGGAATCAAATAGAGGAAATTGAGAAGAGGATGAAGTACTAACCTTTGGACCTTGGCCCAACCGAGATGATGACTCTGTGACTGGCGGCTTCGGCGGTCCATGCAAGCGCAGATGTGGCATCCACTACAAGCAAAAACCTAGATATGAGAAAAGCAAACACTAGTCACTACGACTCAAAATAAAAAGAAAAGACTCAAAAACAAAACAAACACGTAGCACGTATATATCAATAAAGTCTATCAAAGCTAATAAACTCAATTGCCAAGAGTCCCCGGCAACGGCGCCAAAAACTTGATGTGTTCTAAACAAACTATAAAAATTAACTAAAGTAGATTCTCTAAGCTAGACATTAAAAAGCTTTAATTCTAGACTCGACCTAAAACCACACAATCGGCTAGTGTACCGATCAATGTAGTATAACCCTAGGAAGTCTGGATATCGAACCACGAGACTCTATGTATCACGTAACCTAGACTCTGACAGACACGACTAAAACTAGTTTAATTGTTTTTTTTTTTTTTTTTTTGGGGGGGGGGGGGGGAGATTACGGAAAATCTAAGAAGATCTATTTAAACTAAATATTAAACTAGAACTAAGCTAAATACAAAAGAAGACCTAGGCTTTTCTTATATGATGAACGAGACCACCTAGACTAGAATCCTGGATTGATTTTAAGAATTACCGATTAAGTTAAATGCATGAATTATGGAACCGGGATCTTATGATACTAAACCTATTAAACACCAACTAAGCCCCTCAACCCTTCTCGAGGTGAAACTTATGGCATTACCTAGGCCGTTAATCCTACCGGTTATTAGACGTCTTTCAAGTTGTCTAATTATTGTGTAAGTACCCTAATGTTGACCTACTCTTTTCCGATCATTGATCTAGGGTAGTTTGGATTATTTAACTTGACTTGATAGACTAATAAACCGACGGGGCAACTAAGGCACGACCTTTTCCAAGGACTGTCTAAAGCAATTAGCCGGGTAAGACCTATCAATAGCCCCGCACCTTCTAGCTATAAGGGCTAGCAGAACACTAAAACCTAGCAAATTACTAACAATTACTTCTAGGGGTTATTGGCCAGTTCCACCCTAAACAGTTAAGATTTATTATGTGATATAGACATTCACCAAAATCTAAAACCCTAGCATGACTCTATTATGTGATAAAGACCGTCACTAAGAATCATACGAAGCAATTGACAACAATAAACCAATATAAAGTACGCATGCGCATCAAATCAATAAAACAAACTCTTTACTAAACACAATCAATCCATAATATTCATGCAAATAACAAAAAAGGTAAAAACTTCATATCAATCCATTCATCAAGTCTAGGTGGCTTAAAAGTTTAGCCGAGCATGTTAAATAACGCAAACGAAACAAAGATGTCTAAACACGAATTCATGATAATGAGTTTAGGAAGAAAATCAATAAACAAGGAATTGGAAAACCCGAGAAAGCCTTCAATTCTTCGTCCCGAACTCGTACCACTGATGCGTATGCTTCGAAACCTTCAATTCAGCTCTCTGAATGCTCCAAGATCGCCCAAGAATGTCTCCAATTCGTAATTAGGGTTTAATGATAAGTTTCTTCACTTTTTATACCAAACCCTAGCAATTAACGAAGAATCGCCGTAATTGAACCCCGTCGCGTCGCGCGACGGGTATCTACCCTTCTGGTCGCGTAACGCGACAATATAAAAATCCAGAAATTGTTTCTTTAATGCTGGCATAGCGCGACCAAGATGGCATGTAGCTGTGGCGCGACGCCACAGCTTCTTTTTGGCAGAAATCTTCGAAATTTGCCCAGCTCTAACTTCTCAAAACTATCAAAATTATTCTAACTCCTTTAAACTTGTTTCAGGACTTGGTGTTTCATCATTTTGGCTCGTTTTCACTCCATTTTCAGCAATATTAAGTACCAATACCTGGAAAACACAATCTGAACAATAGTATGCACATTCTAACTAAAACGGAACTAAATGTAACGGAAAACTATACAAACTATACACGAATAAAGGATGTATTTTGCAATACATCAATACCCAGAATGAAGATCGATCTTTTGAAAAGCAGGTCTCGCCTTGCAATTGATCGAAGAGGTCGTCAATGCGAGGAAGTGAGTATTGGTTCTTGACAGTAAGCTTGGACTTTGTCTATGGGGACTTCTGTAGTGAAATCTGCTAAGACTTGACCTTTAATTGCTGGTAGCGGTCTGTATAGGATATTGTATCCTCCCAGCTCAATAGCCCATTTACCTAATCTTCCCGCCACATCGGGTTTGGATAGAATTTTCCCTAAATGGTAATTAGAGAGAACTGTAATGACATGACCGGAGAAATATCGGCGTAAGCGCCGTGATGCATGTACCAGAGCGAGCACCAGTTTCTCTATCATTGAGTAGCATGTATCTGGGCCAGTTAGCATTTTACTTATATAGTAAATTGGAGTCTGAATGTTTTCTCGTTCCACCATTAACACTGCACCGACCGCTACTTCCACAGCGGATAAATACAAGATGAGTGGCTCTTTTTTGCGCGGAGCTGTCAGCATTGGTAATTGAATTAAACATTCTTTCATTTGTTTGAAGGCTACTTCCGCTTCTGGTGTCCACTAGAAGTGAGTTTTCTTGGTGCAGTTTCGTAGTGTACTGATGAACAGGTAAGATTTTGCAGCATGGTTTGCCAAGAACCTGTTCAAGGCTGCTAATCGCCCTGCGAGTCTTTACATCTCTTTTATTGTTGCAGGTGACGGCATCATCTGGATAGCTTGCACTTTTTCTGTGTTTACTTTAAAACCATCTCTTGTCACTATGAAACCCAGAAATTTTCCTTCTTCCATCCCGAAGGAACACTTCGTTGGGTTAGGCTTTAAATTTACACTGCGCAGAGAATCGAACGTGCGCTGGATATTTGCAAGCATTGTTTCCTCCTCATGGCTCATGATGACAAGGTCATCCATGTATACTTCGACTGTTTTACCAATGTCTTCTCCGAAGACTGTATCCATTAAGCTCTGGTAAGTAGCTCCTGCATTGCGGAGGCCAAAGGGCATTTTTGTGTAGCAGAAGATGCCTTTGTCCGTGCTGAAGGCCGTCTTGTCCTCGTCCTCCTCTTTCATTTGGACTTGGTGGTAGCCCTTATAACAGTCAAGGAAGCATTTCCAGCGGAATGATGCCAGAGAGTCGACTTTTTTGTCTATCTCAGGAAGCGCAAAGCAATCTTTCGGGCAGGCTTTATTTAAGTCTTTGAAGTCTACGCACATTCACCATCCGCCACTGTGTTTTTGAACCATCACTGGGTTGGCGACCCAGGTGTGGTATTGAATTTCGTGCAAGATTCCGGCGTTAAGTAACTCTGTTACTTGTTCATTCATGGCTTCTGCTTTTGCAGCGCTGAGGCTGCGTCTTCCCTGCGCGACAGGTTGTGCAGTGGGCCGGATGTTCAGACAATGTTGCGCTATATCTCGCGGAACCCCGGTCATGTCTGCTGGACACCAGGCGAATATGTCCTTATTGTTAGACAGTAATTCCTTTAATTGTATTCGTACTGTTGGCGAAATGGCATGCCCTAACAAGATGGTCTGTTCTGGGTATTCTTCATTCAGGACCCATTTCTCCGGCTCATTTGATGCTGAGGGCTTTGCCACTTTTGTTGGTGGCTCGTCATCGACGTACATGACCTCCTTACTTGAATACAAAATTGCGACTCCAGTTTCTGTTGGAAACCCGCATGCAGCATGTGGAATAGAAGTGATCATGCTGAATTCTCTTTGTGACCTTCTTCCGAGCAAAACATCGTGGCATGATTTTGCTGGCATGACCATGAAATTTACTGTGACTGTGCGCAAATGCTCGCCATCAGATATAGTCACGGGGAATGCAATTTGCCCCAATGGAAATACAGCTTCATTGCAAAATCCGGTGAGAGGGAAGTCGACCGGCTCTACACGTGCTTTGTCCTCCGGATCGAGTTGTTTAAAGAACTGCTCATATATGATATCCATCGAGCTCCCTGGATCTATAAACATATAGTCCGTTCGGTAATGGCCGAAGATGCCAGTAATAATTACCGGTCGTTCTTCCTGAGGGCCTCCAGGGACAATAGGAAACACAACTTGCTGGTCCCTCCCATGCTGATCATGGTTACGTTTATTTGGTCTTCGTGAAGGACCTCCTTGTACCATGTGTACTTGTTTTGGTTCAGTACCTTCTGATTTTCGGATTATTTCGTCATTACTGTTAGATTGGATGTCCCACTGACCAGGTATCTGTGGGTCCAATACTACAGTGTCAGTTTTACCCTGGTTCTCTTTCAGGGTATTAGATCTGATGTTTAACGACTCAGATCTGTTAATTTGTGTGAAAATTTGGTTTATAGCAACCTGAAATCTGCCGATCCAGTACTCCGGAGCTCTCTTCGGGAGTTGATCTGGAGAGTCCTTCTCTACTGGATAACTGTTGTTTTCTTCGATTTCTATGATTCCGTCGATCTGGGTATCTTGGGGTGCAAATCCCTTGATCTCAGATCGAGGACTTGATGGGTGGAGTGATGAATTCTCTGCCATATGAAACAGAGAATGAAGGACAATTTTAATCGAAACGAGACAGAACTAAAGAAACAGAGAAATCGGTGGGCGCCAATGAAGAAACACTAGATAAATAACCGGAATCAAATTATCTAGGGGGTTTGGATCTGCATAAAAGGGGGTAGTTCTCTCTCGTTTGATTTGATTGAACAGACCTTCTTCTTCGGTAAACTCTGCAAAACAAACACCGTTAGCCTCGTCAAGGGGAGAAGAGGAGTTCTCTCCTTGACCCGACTCCGGCGTGAGAATAAGTAGGTGTTTATGAAGAAGAAGAAGTAGTATTGACGAAGTGTGTATAACTTGAAGTTCATACCTGGATTATTCTCTTATTTATAACCGAAAGTTTGGGCGGGAAAACTCGTTGGTGAAATATTAACGGAAGATGCTGACACCGTAAGCGGTTACTTTCTTTCCGTTAGTTCTCTTGATCGGGTTGTGGGATCACACGGATCGTGATCTTGATCGACAGCTGGGGTGTTTCCACGTGGGAAGTGGGCAAGTGGGGGTTTTTCCTCAATTTCATGCCATCATCGTGATTTCAGGGAGGCCTGAGATGATGACACGTGTCCAGATGGTTATAACTGTCTGGTGGTGTACGATTGAGTTCTTCTAGAAGGTTATTGTCATAATCTAGTGTGACTTCTTATCGTGTACATCAGTTGAGTAAATAATATCCAAGTCTGGATATTGTTTTAAGCGGAAGTACTAAACTAGGGTACTTATCCTTTATATATGCACCGGCAGGTGTATGCCTACACCCCGTGGTTAGGTCGTGGCCATTTCAATGAATGATGCCAAGGATATCCGGGACATGGTCATTAACCCCCCAAAGGCTTTAAGTAAACAAAACAATTTAAACGGGTTATCTCAATGATTTAACCTTCATACGATTAAAAATTCAATACCCGACCAAGCGGTATTTTATATATCGTACCCCTAGCCCGTATAAGGGAAAATAAGTTAAAAGTATTTACCTGAGCTTAAAATAATATTTTAAATCTCAACCGTAACCAATCGGCAAGTGCGATATCTTTTACTGGTCTCCTAAATCTGGAAATGAAGGTTTTAATAACCTATGAGATTCCTAACGGGTCCTATTTAAGTTTAAACTTAGACCGGTTAGTTTTAATGAAGGATTTACGGTTCAAAACGCAAGATTAAGCGAAGACCGGATTAGAATGTAATTTAGACCCATCAAGTTTGAAGACTTGTCTAATATGGGTAAACTAAACACATTCTGCATTTTGAAGTGAAAATGATAAGGTTTGACCCGTTTCGGTCAATTTATGCAAACTAGTTACATAAACCGAACCAACGCGAATAATGTATAACGGGTAACCAAAAGAGTCATGAATAGGTTCCACAAGTTAATATTCTTTAAATATGTTGTGATATCAGTAAGATACCTTCCATTATGCCCAAAACGAGTTTAAAACCAATTTATGCCCCGTAGGGGTATTTTGGTCATTTTAAAGATTATAAAAGAGGTTAAATAGCAATCTAAGGTTCTGGTCTAAAATAATCAGTAAAAATATTTATTTTAATAAGTTATATCAGTAAGATATCATATATATTTGAAATTTATCATTTAAGACCAAACTATGCACCGTAGGGGCATTTTGGTCATTTCACAAAGGCTTTAAGGGTTAAATTTGAAAATCTGAGTTCAAAACTTTTGCTTACTGTTAAAGTATAAAAATTTATTCATAAAATCAGTAGGTAACAAGCCTTAGGTGCCAAATATGGTTTTAAACCATATTATGCGCCTAAATCGCATAAAAGTCGGTATTTGACGGTATTCGGGTTAAATAAGGAAATCTGAGATTTTGAATAGCCTCTACTGTTTAAAATAAATTATTTACTGTATAAAATCAATAGAAAAAGGTTTGATATGTAAAGGATGTGTAAAACTCATTTTATTAGCAAAAATGGTATAACCGTCAATTACCGAACCAAAGCAAGAACCCCATGTTATGATCAGTTTAAAAATTAATAAAAATCTTCAAAAAAATCCCAAAATATTATATTACATCAGTGGGTAAAAAGTTTGGTGTCAAAATTTGGGTTTAAATAGGCTTTATGCTAAAAATGCCGTTTAATTAATAAAAAGCTTTCAAATTACGATATTGAGCATAACTCCTAATTTAGACCTCAAACTGATGTCAAATTTTTAGGACAAGTTTATAAATCAGTAATAAAGATTTTTGTCCTCTCACATTTTCAAAAATCTCGTTTTAATGTCAAAAGGGCATAATGGTCAACAATTAAGCAATTAACGGAAACATGCATATGAATCAGATTTAATAAGAACCATTTAGTATAATCTCAGAGGGTTATACTAGCATGTAATACGGTCCTAATGGAACCCTAAGGCATATCTAAACCAAGCCAAATCGGGTCAGAACTGAAAGTCAAAGCAAAAGTCTACTTTTGCGACTTTCGGTTCCGAACCGAGCCTAAACTTAGAATTGTCGGGTTGAAGAGAAATCTCGACCTCGAGATTTACTGAAATAAATGAGGGTACTTCTGTTTCATTGTGGACTCAACCTCCATAGCATATTTGGGCCTCTAAGGGCATCTCAGTTGACCTATACAATAGGTACGTACTTTCTTTCGGAGCTTCTTAACCGGTCGATTCTTAATCGATACGGGTTTCTCATCAAACCGTAAATTTTCATTAGTCTGCATATCATGATGTGACAATATAACAACTCTCAAATAAAAACCGACACCCTCGATTATTTTCCGACACCTTAATATATTTTAAAATATCCCAACATGTCCCAAAATACACCCCATACGCGAAAATGGGCCCCAAATACATTAAATAGTATTAAAAATAATTAAAAACTAAAAATTTAAGTTGAGGCGGGCCGCGTAACCCCACCCCAACCTCATACGGGCCGCGACAACTTAAAGGTCCAGCGAACCCCTATGTTGACACGTGTCGTAACGCGTGTTGAACCTATGTGATGACCCGGATCACCTACGCCTTTGACCTGGTTTGACGCGGGCCGCGTAAGCCTTAGCTTACATCTACGCGGGCCGCGACAAAGTGAGAAATCAGCACTATATAAAGGAGCCATCGGGTTTCAGTCAGAAATCGTTCAAAATCGTTTCTTTCTCTCAAAATCTGAATTATAGGCATTATTATACGGGTATTATACCCCCCTAATAGCGAAGTTCTGCTCCGTTGTAAGTATTATAACCCCTGAATACGTATTAGATACGCAGCCCGATTGATCTAGGGTTCCGTAACGGCTGTCGTGGTTCTGTCCGACGTAGTCGTTGGAATGCCGTCTCGGGGAGGGTATTACTAATGTTAAAATGGGTTATTATACTAACGCGTGTGCATTTGTGTAAATTTTAGATTAGCACCAGGAAACCCTTACAGAAAATCTAATACAGCAATGTGAGTTGATCCGCTTTTTGTTAACTGTTTTTACAAAACCTCATTTAATTAATTATACATTAAACAGTGATTGAGTATTTGTAAGAATACAATTATCATGAGTATGTTGGGGTTTTGTATATAAAATTTGTTACCACCTGGTCAAGGAATAACATTTCCATAAGTCGGGTTCAACAGTACCATGGATGTTAATTGTGATGTCTTAGAAACAAATATAATTGCGGGATCGCCCTCAATACTGTACAATGGGATTTTATATAAACTTGATTAAACTGGGATTCACTCACCAGTATTTCCCACTGACAAATGTTTTTAAAACGCGTTTCAGGTAACAAATTGTGAAAGCCAAATAGAAGCCAGCTGGACAACACTGAAGGCTTGGAAAAGTGACAATAAAGTTACCTAAAATAAAATAGATGTTTTTGTTAAATAAAATAGGATTTACTCCTATTAAAACGTGTGTACTACGAACTTGGGTTTTAACCCATTTGTTTAATATTATGAAAAGGTGGTATTTTACTCTGATCCAATATTTCCTAACTACGGTCCTGAAGAAAATTTATGCTGCCAAATTAGACAATACGTGATACCACCGAAACTGGCTCGCGGCCGCCCGTTCCCGGGGATTTGGGATCGGGGGTTGCGACAGAAGGTGGTATCAGAGCTAAGCCACTGATTCAGCCACAGAAGTGTTCTGCTGACATCAAAATTCAATCTGTTAGGAAATAAATTATGGAACTACGTGCGTAATTGTATTTATTTGATATGTGTTATTTGACTATTTGTTAGTTTTCAGTATGAGCGACCAAGGACCATCTGACGCGTACCATCAATTGTCCGGTTCGCCTAGAAGCGAAGGCACCTCCTCTTCTCAGCCTGCCCTCTCAGGGTACTCTACTGATACGGAAGAAGGAATCTTTGTGTTTAAGTCTCAGTCAGAAGAGCCATTTCCTCAGAAAAAGAGGGGATGGTTTAGTCGAAGGTCGCACGAGCGTAGAAAACGTATGAAAAAGTTGCAAGACCAGAGAGCACTAGCAGCAGCCAAGAGAAAGACAGATGCCTATGCCCAGGACAGGATAAATAGGGGTATAGCCAATATTCACATCCTAGCAACCACTGCAGCTGACCCTAATCTGGAGCAAATAATAGCACCCTAACCACAACTGCCAATCCCTGACCAACCCATGGAGATAGAAAACCCTGAAAACCAAGTAGAGATGCATGACTTCAATCCGGAAGAAATATCCAGGGTACCAGCACCAAACCCCCTAGACCCAAATTACGACCCCTAGTGGGACGACAATAGGGACTATGTGCAACGTTACCTGATACATTAAGACATGCCCATGCCAAAAGTAGGAGCCTACCTAGGTTTGGATCCTTTAGATCCCTATTTCCACGATGAATACACTAGGGAGATCTTAGAAGATCCTTAACAATTCCAGGCACCTACACCCCCATACCAAGAACCCGCACCCCAGATTCCGAACCCAGTCCTAGAACCTGCACCCCCAATGAGTGCAGAAAACGTACAAGAACTTAGGACTTTTGGTGAGGAAATTTTAGAGAATAGTGAACGAATGAGACAGGTGGGAGAGCGACTCGTCTGGAAGTACGACGAGCGCAATATGGATTTCTGGATGAATCCATATCCGTGATGAGATGGTGGAGACGGTAATAATGATAATAATATTATAATAAAATAATAAAATAAAATATGTGTGTATGGATACCTACTACTATTAGTGTAAATTCTTTTCAGTTGGTATTGTAATTTTTATTTCAGTATTGGTGTGTAATAGATGCATAATAGATGAATAGAGTAAAAGTCGCAATGATCGACGCTTTTGGCGAAAATGAGTGTCATGTGATTGACTATATTAAATATTATTTTGTGATATTAATACGGGGTAAATGTTTAAAATTCAGATGGCCGATGAAGGAAATCAAGGAAATCTGAATAATGATAACCAGAGTAACATTAACGTGGTTAATGAGAATCCGAGCATCAATAACAATGGAAATCAAGTGGATAATAGTGCTATCCAACACATAGTGGCACAAGGAATCATAGATGCAATGCCATTTATTATTCAAACGGTTCAAGAAGCAAATAATAAAAGTAAACATAGCAGTAAGTGACCAATTGAACCAGAAAACAGCGTAAACAATGGCCCTGTACTTCAAGTGCCCATTCCCAAAAGAAGAAGAACCGTGTCTTACGGTTGTTCTTACAAGGAATTCTGGTCCTGCAAACCAATAGAATTCTCGGGCAATGAAGGACCCATTGCAGCTCTATGCTGGATAGAGAAGACTGAGGCTGTCTTAAAAATAAGCAAGTGTGCTGAAGAAGACATAATAATGTTTGCTTCTAATCTGTTTAAGAACTCAGCCTTAGAATGGTGGAACACTATCCTCCAGTCAAGAGGAAGTGATAAGGTTTACAACATGGAATGGGAAGAATTTAAGAATATGGTAGAAAGGAAATTCTGCCCTCCTAATGAAAAGGAACAGATAGCAAATAAGTTCCTAAACTTAAGAATGACTGGGGTAGATAGTAAGGGTTATACTACCACATTCTTTGAATATGCTAGAATAGTGCCAACCCTTGCATCACCTGAACCAGTATTAATCTCCCGTTACATCTGGGGATTAATCGGAGAGATTAGACATGTAGTCAAGGCAGCTAGACCTTAAACTATAGAAGAAGCTGTAGAACTAGCCAATACCTTGACAGATGAATTAATTCGTACTAGAGAAGAAGACCAGAGGAGAAACCTAACCCAAAGGCTTACTGAAGAATTTCGTTCTGGGAATTAGAATCATAGGAATATGGGTTCTACCTCTGCACCATTCTGTAAGGTCTGCAAGAAAAAGCATTCGGGAAAATGCTCCACTCTTTGCAATTTCTGCAAGATGCCAGGACACAAGGAAGAAGATTGCAGGAGAAAATCCAGTAATGGACTGTGCTTCAACTGTGGAGAGAAAGGTCATATCAGGCCAAACTGCCCAAAATTGGCTCCAGCTGTGAACAACAGGAACACTAAAAATGCTAGAGGATTTGTTCTGACTGCGGATGAAGCCAAGATGATTCCAGATGTGATAGCTGGTACGTTTTTAGTTAATGATGTTTTTGCTAAAGTATTATTTGACTCTGGTGCAAACCAAAGTTTTATTAATACTTCATTTTGCAAACTTCTAAATCAGTCATTAACTAAACTACCACAAGTATGTCTAGTAGAGACAGCTAATGGAGAAACTATTAGGATTTCTGAAATCTTGCAGGAAGCAAGAGTAGAAATTTTAAATCAAAAGTTTATGGCAAACCTTTATCCCATGAATCTGGCAGGATTTGATGTTGTATTAGGAATGGATTGGTTAATAGCCAATAAAGCCAGTATTTTATGTAATCAAAAGTCAATTCAAGTAAATTCACCAAAAGGTAAAACGATCACCATTAAAGGAGATAAACCATTTAGATCCACGAAGTTCATCTCTGTGATGAAAAATGCAAGTTATATAAGAAAAGGTTCTATAGTGTATTTGATTTCCATAATCACTAACACTAAAGGAAAAGAACTAAAAGACATTCCAGTAGTGTCTCAATTTTCAGACGTATTTCCAGAGGAATTACCAGGACTACCCCCAGACAGAGAAGTTGAATTCAGAATTCACCTACTACCTGGAACAGCACCAATTGCCAAAGCACCTTACCGTTTGGCACCCGCCGAAATGCAGGAATTGAAGAAACAATTAGATGAGTTGCTGGAAAAAGGATTCATACAGCCAAGTTCATCGCCGTGGGGAGCACCAATTTTATTCGTTAAAAAGAAGGACGGATCAATGCGTATGTGCATTGATTACCGTGAATTGAACAAAGTTACGATTAAGAATCGGTACCCATTACCAAGAATCGATGATCTGTTCGATCAACTGCAAGGAGCTCGATTTTTCTCTAAAATCGATTTAAGGTCAGGATATCATCAATTAAAGGTACAAGAAAAGGACATTCCTAAGACTGCCTTCAGAACAAGGTATGGTCATTATGAATTTACTGTCATGCCATTTGGTTTAACCAATGCCCCAGCCGCATTTATGGACATGATGAACCGAATATGTTAGCCATATTTGGATAAATTCATAATTGTCTTCATAGATGATATTCTAATTTACTCTAGAAGTAAAGAGGAACATGCAAAGCATTTGCATGCACTTTTAAGCCTATTAAGAAAGGAAAAGCTTTACGCTAAATTCTCAAAGTGCGAATTTTGGTTAGAACAGGTACAGTTTCTTGGACATTTAGTGAACCATGAAGGAATTCATGTGGATCCAACAAAGATCAAGGCAATTACTAAATGGAAAACCCCTGAGTCACCAACCGATGTTAGAAGTTTCCTAGGATTGGCCGGTTATTATAGAAGATTTATTCGAGATTTCTCTAGAATAGCCATCCCTTTAACTAAGTTAACCTGTAAATCCATTAAGTTTGAATGGGGACCAAAACAAGAAGAAGCATTTAGAATTCTTAAGCAAAGATTAACCCATACGCCTATACTAGCATTACCAGAAGGAACTGAAGACTTTGTAGTCTATTGTGACGCTTCTAAATTAGGGTATGGATGTGTATTAATGCAACGTCAAAAGGTTATAGCTTATGCATCTAGACAACTTAAGAATCGTGAAGAGAATTATTCCACCCATGATCTAGAACCAGGAGCTATAATTTTTGCCCTTAAGATTTGGAGACATCACCTTTATGGTAGTAAGTTTACCATATTCACTAATCATAAGAGTTTAAGGTATGTTTTCGGACAGAAGAAGTTGAATATGAGACAAAGACGCTGGATGGAATTGCTTAGCGATTATGATTGTGATATCCAGTATCATGAAGGAAAGGCAAATGTAGTAGCAGATGCTTTAAGCCAAAACTATCATGAAAAGCCAAAAATGGTACGTTCTCTTAAATTAAATCTACAAGTAGATTTAAATGATCAAATCAGAAAAGCACAAGAATCAGTAATCAAGGATGATACTGAAAAACTAAAAGGTATGGTTAAGGAATTAGAACGAGGAACCGATGAAATTTGGAGATTCCATAAAAAGAGAATGTGGATACCTAAATTCGGAAACCTACGCCATCGTATATTAGAAGAAGCCCATAAGTCTAAGTATACGATGCACCCAGGAAGTGATAAAATGTATCAGGATTTAAGAAAAAATTTCTGGTGGATAGGAATGAAGAATGACATAGCAGCCTATGTTTCTAAATGTTTAACTTGTTCACAAGTTAAAGCTGAACACCAGAAACCCTCAGGTTTGTTACAGCAACTAGAAATGCCAGTATGGAAATGGGAATTGATAAGAATGGATTTTGTTACTAAATTACCCAAAACAAGGAAAGGTAATGATACAATCTGGGTGATTGTAGATAGACTAACTAACTCAGCTCATTTCCTACCAATGAATGAAACTTTCAGTATGGAACAACTAGCTAATTTGTATGTAAATGAAATTGTTTCATTACATGGAATTCCTTTATCAATTGTTTCTGATAGGGATAGCCGATTTACCTCTCATTTTTTGTCAAGTTTCCAAAAATCCATGGGAACCAAGTTAAATCTGAGCACAGCTTATCATCCTCAAATGGATGGACAAAGCGAAAGAATAATTCAGACAATGGAAGACATGCTTAGAGCTTGTGTAATTGATTTCGGAGGTAATTGGGACAATCACTTACCTTTAATAGAATTTTCTTATAATAATAGTTATCACACAAGTATCAACGCTGCACCATTCGAAGAACTTTATGGACGAAAGTGCCGAACCCCAGTCTGTTGGGCAGAAATTGGGGAAAAGCAACTATCTGGACCTGAGATAGTACAAGAAACAACTGACAAGATTATTCAAGTCAAGGAACGACTGAAAGCAGCACGTGATCGACAGAAGAGCTATGCCGATAACCGACGCAAACCATTGGAATTTCAAGTAGGAGATAAAGTATTGTTGAAAGTCTCTCCTTGGAAAGGAATAGTAAGATTCATCAAAAGAGGAAAGCTAAGTCCCAGGTATATTGGACCTTTTGAGATTATTAGAAGAATAGGACCTGTAGCTTATCAGCTACAATTGCCAGAGGAAATGGCAGGAATACATGACGTATTTCATGTATCTAATCTCAAAAAGTGTTTAGCTGATAAATCACTAGTAGTGCCTCTTAAGGATATAGAGGTAAATGAACAACTCAAGTTTGTAGAAAGGCCTCTACAGATTGAAGACAGGAAAGTCAAGAATCTCAAGCACAAGAGATTAGTTCTGGTAAAAGTGAAGTGGGACTCCAAAAGAGGACCTGAGTATACATGGGAGCTTGAATCAGAAATGCAAAGGAAATATCCACACTTGTTCCAGTAGATCTCGAGGACGAGCTCTAAAACAAGGTGGGGATGATATAACAACTCTAAAAAAAACCGACACCCTCGATTATTTTCTGACACCTTAATATATTTTAAAATATCCCAACATGTCCCAAAATACACCCCATACGCGAAAACGGGCCCCAAATACATTAAAGAGTATTAAAAATAATTAAAAACTAAAAATTTAAGTTGAGGCGGGCAGCGTAACCCCACCCCAACCTTCATACGGGCCGCGACAACTTAAAGGTCCAGCGAACCCCTGTGTTGACACGTGTCGTAACGCGTGTTGAACCTATGTGATGACCCGGATCACCTACGCCTTTGACCTGGTTTGACGCGGGCCGCGTAAGCCTTAGCTTACATCTACGCGGGCCGCGACAAAGTGAGAAATCAGCACTATATAAAGGATCCATCGGGTTTCAGTCAGAAATCGTTCAAAATCATTTCTTTCTCTCAAAATCTGAATTATAGGCATTATTATACGGGTATTATACCCTCCTAATAGCGAAGTTCTGCTCCGTTGTAAGTATTATAACCCCTGGATACGTATTAGATACGCTGCCCGATTGATCTAGGGTTCCGTAACGGCTGTCGTGGTTCTGCCCCGACGTAGTCATTGGAATGCCATCTCGGGGAGGGTATTACTAATGTTAAAGTGGGTTATTATACTAATGCATGTGCATTTGTGTAAATTTTAGATTATCACCAGGAAACCCTTACGGAAAATCTAATACAGCAATGTGAGTTGATCCGCTTTTTGTTAACTGTTTTTACAAAATCTCATTTAATTAATTATACATTAAATAGTGATTGAGTATTTGTAAGAATACAATTATCATGAGTATGTTGGGGTTTTGTATACAAAATTTGTTACTACCTAGTCAAGGAGTAACATTTCCACAAGTCGGGTTCGACAGTACCATGGATGTTAATTGTGATGTCTTGGAAACAAATATAATTGCGGGATCGCCCTCAATACTGTACAATGGGATTTTATTTAAACTTGATTAAACTGGGATTCACTCACCAGTATTTTCCACTGACAACTGTTTTTAAAACGCGTTTCAGGTAATAAATTGTGAAAGCCAAATAGAAGCCAGCTGGACAGCGCTGAAGGCTTGGAAAAGTGGCCATAAAGTTACCTAAAATAAAATAGATGTTTTTGTTAAATAAAATAGGATTTACTCCTATGAAAACGTGTGTACTACGAACTTGGGTTTTAACCCATTTGTTTAATATTATGAAAAGGTGGTATTTTACTCTGATCCAATATTTCCTAACTACGGTCCTGAAGAAAATTTCCGCTGCCAAATTAGACAATACGTGATACCACCGAAACTGGCTCGCGGCCGCCCGTTCCCGGGGATTTGGGATCGGGGGTTGCGACAGACAATGCTCTCGACTTATTGGCGAAACATATCCTTAAATCACTAGTGTGGGACACATTGATTTCCATCAAGTTCTTCAGGTAAGTTTTAGCTTATAGGTTACAAATATTGATATATTCGATTTCCTCGAATGATTCTATATATCAGATCTTAACTAACCCGATAAATTAAAAAATAATTCAGCACACCCTTTTTCGGGTGATACCTTCAATTTGAACCTTATTCCTTATTAAGGACTTAAGAGGGTTACGAACTTCATTGATCATAGATTTTTCTGCCGATTACTGGCAGCTTCCAGACGATCATAAATTTATATGATCTTATCCGTCATTTCCAGGGTAACTTCCAGATCCTGTTGATTTGACTTACCAAAGTCCTATCCATCAAACAGACGTTTGTCATTCCGTTTATACAAGGTCTCCAAAGGAGCAGTCCTTGATACTTGTATAACAACCATTTGTTATAGGAGAGCTTATTTAAGGTGAGATAGTCGTTCCAACTACCACTTAAACCAATCTTAAAGAATAGCTAATCCTTATAGTTAGTCGAACAAGTCGACGATCCTGGGCAGCTGATGGCGATTCTTAATTGTTTCCTAAATAGGGTTGCGGTAACGAATGCATAAGCATAACGAACCGTTTTTCTGAAAATAATAATGTCGGAGCTCTTAAAATGAAGCTTTATCTTGAAACTTATATGATTAGGGTCTCAATCCTTCCATTAATATTGGTACTAACCGATATGGAGCTTTTACAATAATGTAGCCCTAAGTGTGATGTTAACCTTAACTCTACTAGTCTCTCAGGAGATAACCAGAGTGGTTCCTTGGAGAAGATAACCAGGATACACCGAGATTACCTAGGTAATTCTAAATCTCAGGCTTCAGTCTATCTATCGATACACGTGTCAGATAAATGACACATTTACTTTACGAATGCAAGGATGCCTTAATTAGCGACACTTACTTGGACATTTCTAGATTGGATATCTTCTTTGAATACCATTTGCCAACTCTAGTACTATATGACCATCGGGATATCTCAGTGGTTTCATGCATTAAACCTCCATACTGATCAGGCATGGAAGCAATCTATGGAACACACTAGGATACGCCAATCCTCATATGGCTCTTTTATCAAGCATAGTCTAGCATTCGCAGCTGATAGAAATCAATGAGATAACAATGTAAAGTATCATATATTGTCTGTCGTACTCGATCTGGAGAAAGAGTATTTTAGATTTTTGAATGAAGGTTATTTGATGAAAATAGAAGGAAAGGTCTCTATGATTTTCTTCGGCAAGTTTTACCTTATGCTTAATATCTGGAGTTCTTATGGGATAATTCTAAAAGTTTGCTAAGCTTATGGTCTATGAAAGACTCAATAGCACATGTATCCAAACATGATTCTCAGCAACACTATCATAATAAGGGATGTATCTGGTGTCATTTTTGATCTTAACTGTCTCAATAGCGCCTCTATTCTTAGTCTCTTCTATACTTAGCTATACTTTCTTTGACAGTTTTAGAGCAGTCTCAGCTTTGATCGGTTTATTTCTTAACCTATAAAATGTAAGTGGCTGAGGTAGATCCATAATGGACTTATAAGAAGCAAGCTTTTAATACGCCTTCTTATTTCCGATGCTAAACCACCAATAAATAGTGCATTATGCTTGGATTTTGGATGAACCGAATAGGACAGTATTCCAGACAATAAATTATAGTCTGTGATATACTGTCGACGGTCTAAATCCTTCATGGTGAAAGTCAAAAATTCTTATTCCATCATTTCTATTCCGTGTTGCAGACAACCGGTTTTTCTGATGAGTCCATAAACTTGGACCATCCTATGTTGTATGAGGGTATCTTTCCTGTGGACTTTATTAACGTCCTTACTAATTAAGGGCATCGCCCTTGAATGACTGTGATACATATCTCGCCATGTCTTTCTCAGCACAAACATTGGTGTCCATAAATGGTTTCCGTTTCATCCAACAACTTTACGAAATCAATGGCTCCTTTTTTGCCATTGAAGTCTCTTGACTTGTAAGAGACAAAGTGCTTTTCAGTACGTCCTTTAGAGGAACGGGGCTCCTCTCTATATGTCATCTTATTTGGTCTGTCCTTCGCATTCGAAGTGTGAGCAAGACTCTTCTCATGAGCAGGGAAATATGATTTAGAGCAAGTAGCATTCGGCTTTTCGAACCTTTTCAGATCCTTTCTCATAGCCTTTCTAACAGCTGCGTTAATCACAGCTTGGAGATTAACTCCATTAACCTTGAGGTTCACCTTTGTTGCATCATTAGCATTTGTCGCACCATCGGTATTGCGACTGTTATGTGTCTTATTCAAGTTTCCCATACTTGAAGCTTGGCACTAAACACCAAAATTAAACAATTGCTTGATTGCATTTCTGTAGCTAGTCATCGTCCTGATGACCAACATACATTAGCCATGGTATCCTTAAACCTTACCGGCTAATGGGTATGAACATTCCTAATGAATGTCATTTAAATGTATATCAATTTTATTAGCCTATGTCGCAAAAGGTCTATCAATGGCAATTAAGGTTTGGACAGAGTCCATTACCCTTTTGACAGGGGATCACAATGTCACAACTGTCTTTGTCATATTGATGATTTTAGATAGCCCGAAGGCTTGCCACAATGGCTTTTACAATATGAAGCATGAGTCCGTCATGAAGGACATAATAATCATATGGCACGAAGGCCTTGTCGCAAAGGACATTATAAGATATGGCAACAAAAGCCTGTCACGAAGGACATTAAAACGGTATATGGCACAAAAGCCTGGTCACAAAGGACGTTAATATACAATAGCCGCAATCTTATCTGATCAGGGACTTTAAGGTTTGAACGTAGTTCTTCACCTTTAGACAGGGAGTCATAGACTACAACTGTCATCGTCTTGAACGACGATTCCTTTTGGCACATAGGCAAATCATGGGACATCACTAATGGATGTTTATATATATACATATATGTACATATATATAATTATTGCAATTGAGTATATTAGTCATGATCTTATCGATCTTAAAGACTATAAGGCTTGGGCATTGCCCATCACCTTCGACGATGTACCATAACGGTCACACTTGACAATGTCTCTAATGGACAATATAGTATATAGCCCGTAGGCGATATAGATCCTATCGGTGATTCAGGGTAACGCCACGAAGGGTAATACAATAAACACACTTATATATAGGAAGTACCAGCGGCATATCCACCATGTATTTATTGTATTACTCCAGTTGCGTTATCTAAATCACCGTCAAGATACACAAAAACCATAACCATCGAGTCAGAAAGTACTTCTTGAAATCTCACTATGAAGATAGGAAGACCTAAGACTGTACTTCAATTATCCTATAAAATAATATGATCATCGTATCAGATGATATTAGTCATGATCGCACTGATCATATAGACTGTTAGGGTTGGGCATAAGCCACTACTTTGAACAGGGGATCATAAAGACCACCACTAATTTTGTCTTATCTCTAATAGAATAAAGTATAGCCTGTAGGCATTTCATCACTAGGGATGTTAATATTATGATCATCATACTGATGATACTAGTCAGGATCGCATTGATCATATAGACTATGGGATTTGAGCATAGCTAACCCCTCTTGGGCAAAGAATTATAAAAGATTACAATTGCCTTGTCACGATTGGACAATATAATATAGCCCGTAGGAAAAACATCATTAAGGATGTTAAATTTAATCATCATATTGATGATTTTTAGTCATGATCTTATTGATCATATAGACTATTAGGCTTGAGCATAGCTCACCACCTTAGACAAAGAATCATAAAGATCACAATGTCGATGTCTCAAATGGACAATATGTTATAGCCCGTAGGCAAGACATCACTAGGATGTTATATAATATGATCATCTTTTTAGATGATTTTAGTCATGATCGCATCGATCATATAGACTATTATGCTTGGACATAGTCCAATATCTTTAGACAGGGGTCATAGACCACTACTGTCGTTGTCTTATTGGACAACAAGTTTAGCCCGTAGACACTCTATCACTAACGGATGTTTACATTTTGATCATCACATTGATGATACTTGCCAAGATCAAATTCGATCATATAGGCTTTAAGGCTTGGACATAGTCCAAAATACCTTGACGACTGGTGTGGTTTCTCAAGTCACACTGCCAGGAATGTTAACATGTTCTTAGATGTTAACAAGGATTAATTTGTCTTAATGGTTACACAATATTACCATGATCGCATTGATCATATAGGCTTGGAGGCTTGAACATAGTTCACCACCTTTGGATAGGAGGGGTAACTCCTTTAACTATCATAGTAGAAGGAATAATTATCCTTAACTACCGAAAGTTTTGGCCAATTAATGTGAACTTGCCACTTGGCAGGGGTAAACCATTAAGAAGATCTTTTGAAATTATTTAGCTGATCAATAAAGTTTGAATAAAATTCATATTAATGATTGATAAAGGACGATATGAATACCTATATAAAATTTTTCAAAACTCCCAATAAATCATTAGGTAATTTACCATAGTGCCTCAAACAGAACCTTTAATATCATACTTGTCCATAGAGGACTTAAAAGGAAATTATAAGTCCGGATAGGGACTATAAAAAATATCATATGTCCGTATAGGGACTATAAAAATATCATATGTCCGTATAGGGACTATAGTGCCTCAAACAGAACCTTTAATACCGTACTTGTCCATAGAGGACTTAAAAGGAAATTAAAAGTCCGGATAGGGACTATAAAAATATCATATGTCCGTATAGGGACTATAAAAATATCATATGTCCGTATAGGGACTATATTAAAACAGTTTGCCTATGAAGGGACTATAATGAATTATCAGGTCTACAAAGGTTATGATGAATTATCATGTCCACTAAGGGACTATAATGAAATCTCGTGTCCACGTAAGGAAATATAATAGGGTATAATGTCCATGAAAGGACTATTTGAAGTATAATGTCCTTGAAGGGACTATTATTAAAAGATAATATCCTCAAAGGGATTTTCAATAGGTAGACGTATATATTTATGGAGTCTTATCAAAAGAGGTAAGTCTACAAGGACTTTGATGAATTAGTATGTCCACGAAGGACTACAATAATCAAATGCCCAAACAGGGACTTAAATGAAAAGAAGTATAATGGAAGGAGGGTCTTCTAATGTCTTCTTTCCTTTATTCTGATTGTTCCTTCATCTTTATTTATTGTACGCAGTAGCGATTCTGAAGATTTTAGTGAATAAATAATATTTCAAATCAGGATCTATTGCAGAAGTAGAATCCAAGGATTCAATGATTAAAGGAATGACATGGATCACAGATTAGGTTTAGTATAGTCTAAGTTTGAAATTTGAAAACTCGGAGGTAAGAAATAGGGTTTAATAACACCCACATGTATCATCTTCAATATGGGAGCCTTAGGGACCTTCTGGTATGGACTCCGTAGTATGGATAAGGGTTTAAACAAGTTTGGTTTTGGGAATAGGTTCACAAGGTCCTTTCCTCCATCTGGTTGCACGCTTATCCTAGCCATGGTACGAGGCTTGGCATTTCTAGGCTTCGGATGTGGAGAATTTCCATCGACAGCTCTCGTGCCTGGCAACATATTCAAAACACATAAAAATGAAAGCAATGTTTGCTTAATAGGGATGAGAGCATTCCTATGTTAAGTCTAGACTCAGAAGGTCTAAGGAATGTGCTACTGTGTCATTTGAGATCAAACACTAAGGCCTAGTGTTTAATTCACTCAAACGTTGGCTCTGATACCAACCTGTCACACCCCGATATTTCCACGTATTACCGGTGGGCCCAATGGGGAGTATCGTGACGTAGTTGATATCATCATAGTCAATAATCACATTTTAAATGCACAGCGGAAGTCTAAAGTAAAATATATTACAAACCGATTTGAAAGTAACATAAAATATTACAACGGAATGTAAAATGATCCACAGGCGGATCTAAAACAAAAGGAAATATTGTTCAACAGATTTTAAGCATCAAAAGCTTGCAAGACTCTTTATTTGATACTCGGAGTAGCCAGCCTATTACGTGTAGTACCTGCACTCAACCTTTTTGAAAATACGTCAGTTTACACTGGTAAATACAATTAACTGACTCTTTTGAAAAAGGTTTATAAAAATTGATTTAAATGCCCAAGGCATAAATGTTCTTTTATAAATTGGGATAATTATTTATAAATAAACTTGTAAAAGAATTACATGTTCGTTATACGTTCAGTAGCCCGGGCTGAACACCGGGTTAAAGATTAATTGACACACCACATAATATAATCCCGCGGCGAGTTATTCTCGAACGGCGGTTATATCTTTTTATATATGCACCGGCAGGTGTATGCCTACACCCCGTGCTTAGGTCGTGGCCATTTCAATGAATGATGCCAAGGATATCCGGGACATGGTCATTAACCCCCCAAAGGCTTTAAGCAAACAAAACAATTTAAACGGGTTATCTCAATTATTTAACCTTCATACGATTAAAAATTCAATACCCGACCAAGCGGTATTTTATATGCCGTACCCCAAGCCCGTATAAGGGAAAATAAGTTAAAAGTATTTACCTGAGATTAAAATAATATTTTAAATCTCAACCGTAACCAATCGGCAAGTGCGATATCTTTTACTGGTCTCCTAAATCTGGAAATGAAGGTTTTAATAACCTATGAGATTCCTAACGGGTCTTATTTAAGTTTAAACTTAGACCGGTTAGTTTTAATGAAGGATTTACGGTTCAAAACGCAAGATTAAGCGAAGACCGTATTAGAATGTAATTTATACCCGACAAGTTTGAAGACTTGTCTAATATGGGTAAACTAAACACATTCTGGATTTTGAAGTGAAAATGATAAAGTTTGACCCGTTTCGGTCAATTTATGCAAACTAGTTACATAAACCGAACCAACGCGAATAATGCATAACGGGTAACCAAAAGAGTCATGAACAGGTTCCACACGTTAATATGCTTTAAATATGTTGTGATATCAGTAAGATACCTTCCATTATGCCCAAAACGAGTTTAAAACCAATTTATGCCCCGTAAGGGTATTTTGGTCATTTTAAAGATTATAAAAGAGGTTAAAAAGCAATCTGAGGTTCTGGTCTAAAATAATCAGTAAAAATATTTATTTTAATAAGTTATATCAGTAAGATATCATATATATTTGAAATTTATCATTTAAGACCAAACTATGCACCGTAGGGGCATTTTGGTCATTTCACAAAGGCTTTAAGGGTTAAATTTGGAAATCTGAGTTCAAAACTTTTGCTTACTGTTAAAGTATAAAAATTTATTCATAACATCAGTAGGTAACAAGCCTTAGGTGCCAAATATGGTTTTAAACCATATTATGCGCCTAAATCGCATAAAAGTCGGTATTTGACGGTATTCGGGTTAAATAAGGAAATCTGAGATTTTGAATAGCCTCTACTGTTTAAAATAAATTATTTACTGTATAAAATCAATAGAAAAAGGTTTGATATGTAAAGGATGTGTAAAACTCATTTTATTAGCAAAAATGGTATAACCGTCAATTACCGAACCAAAGCAAGAACCCCATGTTATGATCAGTTTAAAAATTAATAAAAATCTTCAAAATCCCAAAATATTATATTACATCAGTGGGTAAAAAGTTTAGTGTAGAAATTTGGGTTTAAATAGGCTTTATGCTAAAAATGCCGTTTAATTAATAAAAAGCTTTTAAATTACGATATTGAGCATAACTCCAAATTTAGACCTCAAACTGATGTCAAATTTTTAGGACAATTTTATAAATCAGTAATAAAAATATTTGTCATCTCACATTTTCAAAAATCTCGTTTTAATGTCAAAAGGGCATAATGGTCAACAATTAAGCAATTAACGGAAACATGCATATGAATCAGATTTAATAAGAACCATTTAGTATAATCTCAGAGGGTTATACTAGCATGTAATATGGTCCTAATGGAACCCTTAGGCATATATAAACCAAGCCAAATCGGGTCAGAACTGAAAGTCAAAGCAAAAGTCTACTTTTGCGACTTTCGGTTCCGAACCGAGCCTAAACTTAGAATTGTCGGGTTGAACATGCCTAAACATGTTCTTATATTATTTACCAAGCTATTTTAGTGTTTAAACATGTTCCATAACTTCTACATTATCAGTTATGGATTTATTTGTAAAAACAGATTCTATTGACTTTTTAATAACAAGTTTGACCCGACAATTGACCAAGTTAGAGTGAGAATCAGTAGGTGCCCTTTTAAGGGTTTATTACCTACATAATTACCAACTCAAAGCCACTTTCAATTCAAATAATGGCTGGACCATTAGTGATTTATCACCAAGTCAAAGCTTAATTACGACGGCTTTGACTTTGGGTCATTAGACTAATGAAAACTTAATTACAGAGGCTAAGCACACTTACAAGAGTCCTTAGCACGAAGATTAAGACTAAGAGAGCTTCCTTCCAAAGTAGGATGCTCCAGAGAATGAGTTCAAACACTCCAAAGCTTGAGAGCAAGTTGGAGAGTATGAATTTTGAACTTGTGTGAGCAAATGGCTGCAAAATTTGCCCCTTTATATAGGTTTTTGGATGGCTCCAAGATTGTTACAAGTGTCCCCAAGTATAATCTGAGGCATACATGTGTTTAGGTGGTTTTTAAAACCAGCAAAGAGTCCATAGAATCAAGTTATGTGAGTGTATGAATGGTTTGGAGAAGTTAACTTGCTGAAACTTGCAGCTGTGCAAGAATTCTGTCCATTTTAGGCCGTCGCGTCGCACGACGGCAGGAGATCTTTGTGGTGGAGCAGCACCACCATCATGGTGACCAGCCAAACAAGTTTGAAACCTGGCAGATTTGACCCTTGGACCTTTAAAATCTCATATCTTTCATTTTAAGCACATTTAATCCATAAAACTTATATTTTTAGGATCTATGAGACATAACTAAACACCGTTAGGTCCGGTTTCATTAAATGATAACCGAAAACACAAGTTTTGCCTTGTTGACGCTTTTAACCCCTTAATTACGAAAGTTAACGTATTTTCCTCATACGATATCGAAACCTTGTGAAATTTTTATCACTTATTCTTGGGAGCATAATTAATTGTTACAAGGCTCCGGGTTCATTAAAAGGTCACTCAGGGGTATTAATTAAACATGTTGACACATTTAACCCTCGCGTCTTGTAAACTTTCACTTTCTTCCACAAACGGTTTCATACGCTTCATAATTCATTCGTTTAAAGGTATAAACATCGTGTAGGGTTGTTGAAAGGCAAAATTATCAAATGTTGACACTTTGAATCCTTCTATACACAAACTTTCTTCGTTTGTCAACTTTAGTTCCTCATAATCAATCCGTTACACGTTTAAAGTCCATGACACGTGTTGATACTATATTGGACATGATTTTGCGAGGTGTTACATATTATGTCTTAGATGATGTAACCAACACTTTGACAAGTGAACATTAGTTCATCATCAAGGTTGATTACTTAGATAATACATAGGATATACAATATATTAATAAGTCAAATAGATCAAGCATGAGGTAGGAGGATGAATCCTCCATTTAGGAACCTCTTAAGTGTCATAGAATTCATGTAGGAGGTAGGAAGAAAGTCTTCCATTTAGGCACCTCTAAGTGTTCACCACTACACTTGATGTTAAGCTTGAACATCACTTGTGGGTTAAACCCTTGAACAAAACAGAAAGTTTGTGAGGTTATACCTCTGATTTTGAATGTCTCAACCTTGTTTTTAAGCCTAACTAACCATAGATGTGGTTATAAACATAAGGACATAGGTTTGAGATGAGTTAGACTCAAGTTGAATCATATTTAGTAAAGTTTGAACCAAAACAGAAACAATCAGTGAACTTTGGAGCCCTTTCGGGTGACGTTCCAGGGACTGGTTTCCTGTGGAAAACCTATGGAAACGAAGCTAAGGTTAATCCAAGCATGTAGGAAAAAGAATGGAGTGAATCGGACATGAATTGAGTGAGTTATGCTCACTTTAGTGAAGCTTGATGAATCTGCTCGAACTTGTAATTAACAGTTGCTTAGGGACTGATTTGAGAGAGTTGTGGGTGATTAGAAAAGTGAAAAATGCTTGGATAGCCCTTGGGTTTTATAGGGGAGGATTAGGTTTGGGTTAGGTAGGGTTTAAATGCAAGAAACACAAGTTAAACCAACCAAAACACACAAAAATTCACCCAACCAACGAGCTGGTTGGGGCTGTTCTCGGGTCAGGCTGGCTCACGGCCAGCGTAAGCTTTGGGAAGCTGGTTCGCAGCCCGCGACAAGGGGGTGGCTGATGCGAGATCAATTTTCATTAAATGACATTTTGGCCCCTGAAGTTTATTATTTAGGCTTTTTAGGTGTTTTAAGAGTCATTTATGTCATATAAGCATAGTATAAAGGTAAATCAAGTATGGAAAACATAAACCAAGTATAATTAAGCGTATGAAGGTCGTATTTAGGTGTCTTATTCATTCAAGAGACGTATTATGCATAAGTTTCACGTATTTGCAAGATTAACACATAGTTTCCAAGATTTACGAATAAGCATCAATTGTTTCACGAAATTAGATGTATGAGCATGTATAAAGTATGTATAACACGAATTTAAAGAAATACGGGTTTTAATTATGATCCAAGTCTCGGATTTTATGATGATTACAATGAAAGAACGATTACAAGAACACAAGACTTCCAAAAATAGAAATACAAACAAGACTTGCTATTAACGGAAAGTACAAAAGAGCAGGGCGTTACAATAGTATCCAGAGTTTTTACATTTGTTTATATGTTTCAATTACTCAAATCAGTATTTGTCACTGGGCAAATCCCTGTACTTGTGGTCATATCACTATTGGCTAACTTTCATCTAATAGTAACACTATACTGGTAATGTATACAAGCCCACATAATGGCAGTAATTTCAGATTTACAAAGACTTAATTACTGTAAGTATAACTAAAAAACATTTAGGGTTTTGCAAAGCATTTGATAAAAAGAAAGAATGACTCACTTTGTAGATTTAGGGTTTATTACTAGAGCCTCCTGGTGTTTTAAACCTGGGTTCCTAATACAAATACAATGCAACACGTATTAGTATAAATCACAAGATCAAAACCCCAACGTAGTTAACAAAGTATAGCCTTATACAGGCAGCACTTTGACATCCGTTACTAAGTTTCAGATCGATCGGACAGGGCATCGTAGCAGTGATCAGGGTTAAAACACTTACTACGGAGCAGAGTTTGAAATGTAGGGTGGAAGTGATAAGGTTTTGGGACTCATGGGTTATCTTATAATCTCCTTTCCAATCTATTACCCACGAGATTAATAAAAGACATCTTTGACCAAGATTAAGGCCAACATTGACCAAGTCAACATGGAAGTGGAGGTGGGTCCCCTTAGGGACGGTTATAAGTGGGCGGGGGGGGGGGGAGGTCTTGCATGGAGAAAAAATGTTAAGTCTTTTAAGTTGGTGATAAGTTAGTGTATTTCTCATTCATGATGTCTTTGATATCCATTACATATGTGATCATCTATACTGGCCTTTACTAGTCTTACAATGTCAAAACAATGTTAACTAGTTTGTAGTTTATGTCTAGTTAGTGTTCGGATACTTGTTTCGTTATCGGATCATTAAATGATCAACTTATGTCGCTTGTATAGCATGATGTGCTTTGGTGTCTTAATGATATTTCCCATATCTTTTATGTTGTTTAGGATGTTCAACATCATTTTGGACATTGCGCTAATTACCAAAATGCTGAATTTTGCGAACAAGTTGTTACTTATGGTCCAAATCGGATAACTTTAGTGCTAGTATATTTTCCCGAAGGCATTAACATATACCCTTGTTTTCCAACTTGGGTTTTAGTATGACATTGATGTCGGACTTAAATCTAGGTCCTAAATATGTCGTTTAGCTGAGTATCGCTACTGTGCTGACACGGCTAGTCTAACCGGTAAAACTAACAATTGTTTCGTGCATTGTTTTATTGGTTCCGTAACGCGACAAATAAAATGAATGGCATGCATAATTAAAATGTATCCTACGAGATTTCTAGATGTATGACATGTAAACAATGTTGTATTTATGTCTAAAGCACATAGTTGTATAATATAAATAAATTGTGAGGTGTATAGAAATTACCGGAAAGTGCCGTTTGTCACACACCGCGCGGGGAACACCACCGCCACTCCCATTCACCATGCGGGGTGGGTGTAAATCAGGGACCCTTCACCGCGTGCATGAATATGACCGTTGGAGCATGATATTAACGGCATTATAGTCGTTTCATTTAAAAAAACAAATAAATACATTATATGTATTACCATTTTACATTTCATTTTTCACCCAATTCACATACTCTTAAAGCATACTATGGAAAGACAAAACAAGGGTGATGGCAAGAAAAAAGTTTCGGTTCCGGTTTTGTAACACCCGAAAATTTCCGTCCAATTATGTGACGACACGTGTCCAATCCTCCAACTAATCCTGACTATGTGGATGGAGGAACCTCCAATTAATCCCAACTATGTGGAAGGAGGAAGGCCCACATTGTACGTTCTCTGAAACGTATCCCGTATCTCCGATTGATCCCGACTCTGGGAAGGAGAGGTACTATTATTATGCGTTAGCTAAAATGTGTTCTAAATTCTCCGAATAATCCCAACTATGTGAAATGAGGATAAAACTGCCCAAATGGGAATTAATCAAAGTCCAAGGACTAAAATATAAAATCTTAAAATATTGCTCCTGGAAGTCCCTTACAAACCTCAAGGCTTAGCCCTTACGGTTCGCAAGGGAATTTAAATTTCGGTGTGCGCCTGAGGTCCTTACGGACAGTAAGGCATCACTCTTACGGTCCATAAGGGTGTGCCAGTGACAGAATGTTGGCAGCTGGCTGCCAAGGCTGCCACCTATACCCGAATTGTGCCACTTCTCTTCTCCATCTTCCAAGTGTTGTGACACTAATCAGTACCTAAACAACCTAGTGGACACTTGGCATGATTTAGGTGTTCATGAATTAGTATAAATAGGTGGTGAAGTTGTTTATTCAACTCACACCCTCTCAAATCTCACTCTAAACACTTCTCTGGAGCAATCCTTGAGTTTGGAGTTGCTATAAAGTGTTCTTGAGTGATCCTCTCTTCTAGTTAGTCTTCTCCTATGACTTATTTCATTATTTTAGCTAGTAATCAACTAAAAGTCAAACAGTTTGACTTTCTGTTGTGACCATAATGGTCAAGCCGAAGTTTGATTTGAACATGGCTACGTGATCGTAATAATGAAGGTAATAGTCCCTTGAGATTATACCTTATAAAGATCAAGTTAAGTAGGCGAAATGACTAGTCAAATTTATATTAAATAAAAGGTCAAAAACGTAAACTTTGCAAATTACGCTAATTAAGTTTCTAACTATCAAAACCTTAAATTTTGACATTATATCAGTTTATAAAACATATTAGGACATGTCTAAACATGTCCAACTCGTCATTTCTTAATTAGAGCTCAATTCCATATCGAAAGTCAAGCAGTTTGACTTTTACTTTGACTTTCGATTCTGACCCGTTTGATCAACACTAGAACTTGTTTAAAACTGATATTATGACCATATTAATATAAGGTATAACCCTTTGAAGTTATACCTCTTGGTCATGTTATTTGGTAGGTCAAATGACAAGTCTAGTATTTATATTTTAAAAAGGACAACTATGCCCTTTTCATCTTAAAAGCTGAAGAAACGGTTTTCAAACCAAAGTAGCTAACATTTTGACTTTTAAACAGAATGTATAATGTTATAAAATGTGTTTTGACACCTTGGATTTGTCATAAGACTCATCTAACCTTCCGAACCCATTTTTACGCGAATAACTAGTTATACGAACCTAGTTCATATAATTTAGGCGTAACGGGTCTAATCACTTCAAATTCACTTCAAAATAGAATGTTTGGTTAATTGACCTTTATTTAAAGAGTCGTTGCACTCGGATAGGCATAAACCACATTTATTCCGGTCTACGCTTAATCTAACGAATCTATTCTTAAGTAACGGGTCATGTCTAAAGGAACTAACCTATGACCCATATACATTCTAACAGATAATTAATTTTGTTCATTCCGGACTATAGAAACCCCCCCCCCCCCCAGATAATCGGACTTGTGTCAATAATACTTAGACTTGCGGCTTTTGCTAAAATAAAATTGTTATCATTTGGAAGCTAGCAAAAGGTAAATACTCTTAACTTAATTTGTTTTTAAACTTGGGGTATGGCGAATACGCCACTTGGAGCGGGTATTATATAAATGAGCCATGTGATTACGTATAAATATAAGAACTCGGTTTAATCCGTTTTACTTGATAACTAAAACAATTGGGGGTTATTGGTACCGTGTCCGGGCGTCCCGACTCGTGAACTATTATGGCCATACAGAATAACGTGCAGGGGTAGACATACTGACTGTAAGACAGGTTTATTCAACTTTGGTGTGTACCCTTAATCATTATAGCATTGAAAATGACCGGCTCTAATCTCTGGTTCTGATTGTATGACAAGTATGTAAATCTAGTGACAAGATAAAAACCCAAGAAATATTAAATGATTATCTACGGGTTTTCTCTATGTATAAAACTTTTTTTGAAAAAAAAATTTCAAAACGAGTCAGTTAATTGTATTTACCAGCGAAAACTGACGTATTTTCAAAATATTGAATTGCAGGTACCGAACCTTATAATAGGCTATGAATTCGGGTCGGCTAGAATAAGGGCTATGGAATTTGCAACTCCTCAGCTTAAGGCCTACGATGTCTAAAGCATTTTATATTAGATTCTGCCTGTGGGCATGTATTGGAACGCTTGTATAAATGTTTGTATATATTCAAGCTTTTATTAAATAAATATTTTTACTCATTACTTCCGCTGCATTATAATTTGTGATACTGTTATCCATTCATCACGCTTAAATCATACACTTCTGGGCCCACCGAAAATCGAGGTGTGACAGGTTCGAGGGGGCTCGCAAAGTAGACGAGGCGGGTCGAGTGGTTCAAGTGTGTCATTTCAATCACAACATGGTTATTCCCCACACTCTCAACCTCCATACTTTTATGCCCAAAATACACAACCGTGTTTTTATATCACATCCCGATATTTCCACGTATTACCGATGGGCCCGGTGGGGAGTATCGTGACGTAGTTGATACCATCATAGTCAATTGATCACAGTATAATGCACAGCGGAAGTCTAAAAATAATATTACAAACCGAGTTGAAAGTACAATGAAATATTACAGAACGGATTGTAAGATGGATCTACAGGCGGATCTAAAACAAAAAGAAATATTGTTCAACAGATTTAAGTATCAAAGCTTGCAAGACTCTTTATTTAATACTCGGAGTGTCCATCCCATTACGCGTAGTACCTGCACTTAACCTTTTTGGAAAATACGTCAGTTTACACTGGTAAATACAATTAACTGACTCTTTTTGAAAACATTTAAGAAAATTGATTTTAAATGCACACGGCACAAATATTCTTTTATAACTTGGGACAATTATTTAAAATAATCTTGTATACAGATTTATATGTTTGTCGTACGTTCAGGATCCGGGATAGAAGCCAGAGCAAGATTAATAGACACACCACATAATATAAACCCACGGCGGGTTATCCTCAACAGGCGGGTATATCTTTTTACATGCGCACTGTCAGGTGTATGCCTACACTCCGTGCTTAAGTCGTGGCCATTTCAATGAATGAGCCAAGGATATCCAGGACATGGTCATTAACCCCCCAAAGGTTTAGATCAAACAAAACAGATTAAAACGGATTATCTCAATGATTTAACCACTAATCGATTAAAGATTCAATACCCGACCAAGCGGTATTATTAAATACTGTATCCCAAGCCCGTATAAGGGAAAATAAGTTAAAAGTATTTACCTGAGCTTAAAATATAATTTTATTCTCAGCCGTATATCAATCAGCAAGTACAAGTAGCTTTTACTGGGCTCCTAATCTGGAACGAAGGTTTTAATAACCTATTAGATTCCTAACGGGTCTTATTTAAGTATTAACTTAGACCAGTTAGTTTTAATGAAAGGTTTACGGTTCAAAACGCAAGATTAAGTGAGGACCGGATTAGAATGTGATTCAGACCCAACAAGTATGAAGACTTGTATAAAATGGGTAAACTAAACATATTCTGGATTTTGAAGTATAAATGATAAGGTTTGACCCGCTTCGGCTAATTTATGCATACTAGTTACATAAACCGTACCGAACGCGTATATGAATAACGGGTAACCGAATAAGTCATGAACATGTTCCATAAGTTATTATTCTTAAAACATGTTATGATATCAGTAGGATATCTTCCATTATGCCCAAAACGAATTTAAAACCAATTTATGCCCCGTAGGGGTATTTTGGTCATTTTAAAGTTTATAAAAGAGGTTAAATAGGAATCTGAGGTTCTGGTCTGAAACAATCAGTAAAAATATAAATTTTATTAAGTTATATCAGTAAGATATCATACATATGTGAATTTTGTCATTTATGGCCAAACTATGCGCCGCAAGGGCATTTTGGTCATTTCACATATGCTTTAAGGGTCAAATTTGGAAATCTGAGTTCAAGACTTAAACTTACTGTTAAAGTGTAAAAATTTATTTTTAAAATCAATAGGTAATAAGTCTTAGGTGCTAAATATGGTTTTAAACCATACTATGCGCCTATTTCGCATAAAAGTCGGTATTTGATGATATTCGGGTTGTTTAAGGAAGTCTGGGATTTTAATCAGTCTCAAGTGTTTAAAATATCTTATTTAATATATAAAATCAGTAGAAAAAGGTTTGACATGTAAATGATGTGTAGAACTCATTTTATTAGCGAAAAGGGCATTATCGTCAATTACCGAGCCCATGCAAGAACTCCATGTTATGGTCAGTATAAAATTCAAAAAAAAATCCCAAAATATTATATTATAACAGTGGGTAGAAAGTTTGGTGCCAAAAATTGAGCTTAAATATGATTTATGTCAAAAATGCCATTTAATTAATAAAAAGCTTTAGTTTTACGATATCGTGCATAACTTTCATTCTAGACAAGATTCGGATGTCAAATTTTTAGGACATACTTATATTTCAGTAATAAAGATTTTTGTCCACTCACATTTCCAAAAATTTCATTTTTATATCAAAAGGGCATAATGGTCAACTTTTAAGCATTTAACGGAAACATGCAATGAACTAGGATTTCTATGGAACCATGTTGTATAACCTCAGAGGGTTATACTTACATATAATATGGTCCTAAAGGAGCCCTAAGGCATAACTAAACTAAGCTAAATCGGGTCAGAACTGAAAGTCAAAGCAAAAGTCAACTTTTGCGACTTCCGGTTGCGAACCGAGCCTAAACTCAGAATTGTCGGGTCGAACATGCCTAGACATGTTCAATTAATATTTACCAAGTTATTAGAGTGACAAAACTGATTTCATAGCTTCTGCATTATCAGTTATGAATTTTATTTAAAAACTGACCGTTTGACTTTTATTTTAATTATTTTGACCCGACAATTAACTAAGTAAACATGATAATTAGGAGGTGCCCTTTTGAGGGTTTAACACCTGCCTAATTACGATCACGTAGCCATGTTCGTTGCGAACCATGGCTTGATCGTTTAAAAGTCAAAGCGTTTATCGTAAACGCTTGATTTTTCGGCTTTCTAAGCCAAATAATATTAACTAGTCACAAAAGGACACTTACAAAGGGTCCAATGGACTGAAATCTACTCAGAGGAGGTTCCATAATACTCAGGATCCTCTATGATTGAGAGCAAGAGCAGATTGGAATGATATGTGTGAGTTTTTGAGCAAAAACCCACCTCTATTTATAGAGTTTGGAGAATGATTAGATGATTAACAAGTGTTGGAAGGGGCCATGAGATGATAACAGGTGTAACCTGGTTTTATAAATCTGTTAACAGCCCCTAGAATGATAAAAATGGTTTTAAGTGTGTGAAGAACAAAACAAACGGCAAGAAAAACAGGCTGCTGTTTGCTGTACATGGGTCGCGGCCCGCGTAGGAGGCCCAGTTGGGCTTCGTGGCCCGCCTAGACAACCGGCTCAGTTTAAAAGTTTGGCAGCAGTGCAGATTCAGTCCCTGTAATCACTTTTGTTCGTATTTAACAACATATCAGTCGTTGTGTTGCTGTTCGGACGGCCCGAGAGGAGGGGTCAGGCCCAGACCTGACTTGTGGCTCGTGACAAGGGTCGGCCCAGGCAGCAGTTTCTGTGGTTTGGCAAATATGACCCCTGCTAAGTTTCATTTACTTCTCATCTTTCGAAAATGATCTTTTAGCGCATAACTTTCTATACATACGTGTAATATTAATTTCAAGCAAAAATCCTTTAACTTAAAATCTTAGGCATATCCAGGGATGCGGCCGAGGGTTGCGGAGTTCTCGGTTTGATTAAAAGGCCTCTCAAAGGCGTAGTTTCGCAAGTCGTCGCTTTTAGTCCCTTAATCGCACAAAGTAGCGCGAAATGTCGTTTAATGATATCCAAGCCTTCCGTGGCCCATAATGAGTAATCCCGAGCATATACTTAAATATTACGACGCTACCGTTCACTTAAATGGTCACCCAAAGGCGTAGATTTAATAGTTGACGCTTTTGGTCCTTCTAATGCGCAAACTTGCGCATATCATCGTTTAATAGCGTCAAAGCCCAATCTAATCCATATTAGACATTCTCGAGAGTATTATTAAACATCAAGATGCTTCGGGTTCGTAAAAAGGTCATTCAGATGTATAATTAAACATATTGACGCTTTTAACCCCTCAAACTTGCAAAGTTGCGCATAACGTCACTTATAGGCATAAAAGCCTTAGATGGCCAATATTTGGCATTCCCGAGAGTATAATCAAACATCATGAATCTCCCGGTTTGTTAAAAAGTCACTCAGAGGTAAGAATTAACATGTTGACACTTTTAACCCTTCGTCGCGCAAACTTTCAATTAATTACACAAACGGCTACTCTCGATCAACAAGTGGCTCATTTGTGAATATGATTACCATGTAATGTTATTCAGAGGCTTATATTAAGCATGTTAACATTTCCAGTCCTTCTATAATCAAAGTTTTTTTATTTTTTGCAAAATTAGTCCCTCACGTTCGACGTTTGACTTTATTAGGGTTTAGTACACGTGTCGATACATCATTGGACGTGATTTTACGAGGTGTTACATTTTACAATACCCAACCCCAACCCAATTATCCACTATAACTTTTTTCATTACCACAAGGTCCCACGATGGTTGCACCGAGTGTGTACGAGTATCCTATGGAAGCCCAAGGCGCTTTTGACCCGTTTGCTTATCGGAGTCCACTGAGTCAATCTCCAAGAGATAATGTTGAACACGTGCTTCTAATATACGATGATGACGAAGATGAAGAACTTGTAGCCGAGACTCAAGACTTAGATGAAGACGAAAATGAAGAAGCCGAAGAAGAGGAATAACTTGAAGTCGAAGAAGAAGCCGAAGATGAACCGAAAGGAAAAGGGGTAAGGCGGATCCGCAAAGATGGACGAATAAACAAGAAGAGGCGTTAGCAAAGGCACATGTGTATTGTTGTGTAAACAAGTAAAAAGCCAATCAACAAAAATCGGAAGGTTTTTGGAAAAAAGTCCTCGCACATTACAATGCAACCGTTGGAGGATGTTCACGGACCATTCATCAAGTCCGTCCAAAATGGAAAGCTATGCAAGGGAAGTTGAACTTATTCAACGGCTTTTGGCATCAAGCGGTATAATTTTTTACATTTACATACTTTTTATTTTTTTACCTTTATATATTGTTGTTTTTTATCTTAATATATTTTATATTTTTATTATAGGATCGTTTACGTCCTAGCAGGAGTGACGATGCTCGTGTTATGAAACAAGCGCTAAAAGATTACCAAAAAAAACATATGGGTGGCTTTCCTCATATTGAGGCGTGAGAGGTGGTTAGAAAACATGAGAAATGGTTCCCGGTACCATTGTTGGGTGAGGAGAGTGGTAGTTCGGGGCAAAAAAAAGAAAGTCATCGGATTCGGGTAACTGCCAAGCGGGTACACCGAATACCGAATTCACTAGTGATATACCCGACATAAACGTAGACCCCTCTCCAAGAAGGCAAAAAAAGAAAGAGAAAATATAAAGGACCCGTAACGTCGACCGAAAAGTCAATTGGTATGTCCGACAAGCTCCAAGAATACAAATTTATGAAACATGAGTTGGTGGACATTAAAAAGAAACGGGAGGAAAAATTTATGGCGTTGGCGGATGGACATCGAGAGACATTGAGATCGATTAGGTTTGATAATGATCTGGAGACGTTTAACAGGCCACACGACAATGTTCCATCGGAGATGTTGAAAATCACACTAGCCCGAAAACGCGAGATCGCAAAAAAATATAATTGGCCATGTAGTTTCTAAATTTTTTATGGTTTATTTTTTTAGTAGGTTTAATTTTATGTATTGTCTTTTCTAAATTTAATTTAATTTAATGTAATGTAATTTTAGTTAGTTTAATTTAATGTGATGTTTTTTTTTTTAATTTAATGTACTATTATTTTGTTAAAATTATGTTTCATTTATTAATTAATTAATAGTTTATAAAAAAAGAAAAAAAGTAGTTTACCCCATCTCACGATTGGTGACCACCCCTTATGTTTTTTTAGACAAGAAAGAAGTTAGAGAAGGGAATTGACATAACAATAGATAATTGGGTGGGTGACAAGTTTACCCCTTCTCATGAGGGGTGCACCCCTTTCACCCTTATCATTCATACTTCCAAAAAATTATAAATCTCAAAAAGAATAAAATATTCCAAAAATCACATACTTTCCACCTTAGAGCATCCACAATAAGAATCATTAAAAACACCTAAAAACATGTCACATCAAAAAAACACTCACCCTTCAAAAACATCAAAACCTCACCCAATAAGAAAACACAAAAACACTTAAAAACATTGTCACATCATCACCACCTTTTACATTTAATTTTAATTACCTATTTATATATCAAAACCCCACCCAATAAGAAAACACAAAAACACTTAAAAACATTGCCACATCATCACCACCTTTTACATTTAATTTTAATTACCTATTTATATATATGTGTATATATAGAGAGAGAAAGACACCCAACCCCATTTGGCCCCACCCACTGCCACTTTCTTTCATTTTTTCTTGTATGTGAAGAAGAATGCATGATAAAAAAATGGAACTCACAAACACAACCCACAATAGTAAAAATAGATATAAATGCCACATCACCCTCTAAAAACAAGAAAAAATTAGCTATTGGTGATACTCTTACAAATGAAAGAAAAAGTTGCTTGAAAACATCAATGCTTGGTGAATCTCTGTAGAACTTCAAAGTAATCAGGAAACGTCTTACGAGTGCAAGCGGGATCCTTGATGGTGACAGGAACATCTGCACAGGCGGCAAGAGAGAAAGCCATCGCCATCCTGTGATCATCATACGTGTCTATTGCCGTCACATTCAACCGCTCCGGTGGAGTGATCACACAGTAGTCAGGCCCTTCTTCAACTGTTGCTCCCAACTGAAATTTTGTTGACCCGTTAAGTGTTAGATGAGTATGAGTAGAAGTAACAAGATGGAGTAATGGGTCAAAACAAATGTCATGTTTTAGTACGGGCCAAGGAGATTAGCTTGACCCATAACTTTTTGTCAATCTTTTTATAGATATAAATGCTTTAATGTTGATATAATAATCCAAGTCTTCTCAATAAAACAATTTTGGAGGATGTATACTTGAGAAAGATTTTTTGAGACTTTTAGCCTATAACATTTTTTCTTTTGTTTTTACTTGTTTGAGGTGAACAATACCCCAAAGTGACTTATTCATAAGTGCTATGATCTAACAAAGAGCTATATTACCTTTCTAAGTTCTGTGCAAATGGCAATCATCCTTTCAGTTTCTTTGACTCTCCAGCTAGCAACTGAAAAAATAACAAAAAAAGAACATGCTAATAAGTTGTGGGGGAAAGTGTTTGAATGTGCTTTGAAGTTGTAATAATAAGTTGTTTGAGCGTCACTTTGACACATTTCGATAATTTAATAATGATTTTTGTAATATGAAGACTTGATGAAGATATAACGATACCATCTCTAATGGCTGTAGGGCCATCTGCATAGAGAGCAACGACAGCAAGAGTCATGGCAACATCAGGCATTTTGTTCATGTTAACATCTACAGCACGCAAATGCTTCCTTCCGGAAGCATCCCTCGGTGGGCCCCTCACCGTGACAGAGTTTTCGGTCCATGTTACTTCCGCCCCCATTTGTCCAAGAACCTCCGCAAATTTCACATCACCCTGTAAACTACTTGTTCCACAACCTTCAACAGTGATGGTACCGCCAGTTATAGCCGCACCAGCCAAGAAGTAACTTGCACTCGAAGCATCACCTTCTACGTACGCATTTCCGGGTGACCTAAAAAATACGTTCATATAAAATTCACAACTCGGGTTCCATAAAAACATGGCTTTTATATAAAACGGTAGACTTACTTGTACTTTTGACTGCCTTTGATGAAGAACCGGTCCCAACTATCACTGTGTTCAACTGAGACACCGAACCGTTCCATCAATTTTATCGTCATATCAACATAGGGTATGGATATTAATTTATCGATAATTTCGATCTCTACGTCTCCAAGGGCAAGGGGAGAAGCCATAAGCAAAGCAGTAAGGTATTGACTACTAATAGATCCTGACAGCTTAACCTGTAAATATAAAACACAAATTGCTGTTATTTTATTAGCATTGTAAATTTAGTTATTGATTCATGACGTTTTGCATCTTTCCATTAATCAGTTAACCTTTACTAGAATGATGTTATTGTTATTGAAATATCAAATTAAAATTATTTGTTACTTTTACGCATTTTTAATACATGGATATATAACGAGTTTTATTAAGTAAAAAGAATTGTGGGGGCTTTTGCCAGTTTGACTCATTTCGTTTTGATCTTCTTTTTTATTACTGCATAATAGATCAGACATAATCCCAATCAACCCATTTAAAAATTATAAGCAATTTGGTTGAAACTGCCACCTTAGTTAAGAAAAAAATTGTTTAATAAATATATACTATAAATATGCTATTTTCTCATATCAACCAACTTTGGCCCCTCAACTTTGGCATTAACCAACTTTAGTAATGACATGCTTAGCCCTTTAACTTTGGTAATGACATGTTTAGCCCCTTAACTAAAACAACTTTAGCCCCTCAACTTTAATAATGACATGTTTAGCTCTTTAACTAAAACATCAAACAACTTTAACTCTCGCGATTTGCTTATTTTAGTCTACGTTTCGAACCCGTTGTGGAGCGCGGGTGGTAACCCACTAGTTGGGTAAATGAACACAATATGACAATAGCAACTGGTTTGACCATTAAATTTTGATACAATACAAACAAATTGTAATACAAAAAAATCAAAGAAATTGAAGACAATAACAAACGCATACCTTTCCGCCCGGAAGGCCCCCACCTCCAACTACACGCACAGGTGGACAGTTGGTCCCAAGAAAACAGTCAACAACTGCACCAAGCTGCTTAAGACCCGTCACCAAGTCACCTATCGGTCTCTCTCTCATTCGAGGAACCCCGTCAAGTATGTAGCTGGAGAAAATATTCCGTAAAGGACATAATCAAATGGGGGTGTGTTTCACTCAGAAGATAGATTCTTTTGAGGTCAAAGATATAATAAATATATCAACATACCTTGAATTACCACCAGCAGCAGTAACTGCGGCAGTCAACGGGCGCATAGCGGTTCCTGCATTACCAAGAAAAAGTTGTATTTCGTCTTTAGCTTCTTTACCCACTGGAAACACGCCACCACAACCTTCCACAATTGCCCTTTTAATTGCGCCATCTTCCTCAACACGTAAACCTAGAGCTCGTAGAGCCCCAAGCATGTAATGGACATCATCACTGTTGAGTAAGTTGTCAACAACTGTCGTTCCCTGAGAAATAAATAAAAAACTAGCATCAAACTATGGGCTCGGGTTTGAGCATGGGTTTTACATGGCTCGAAAACTTTCTACATCCATGATTATATTTGATTTTAAAAAAATTATACTAGCACTATTACATTAAGAAACATAAATCTTGTATTCCTGTATAAGAAGAAAATAATACAAGAAAATAATAAATCTTGTATTCCTGTTACTAAGGTAGGGTATGAGGAGGGTAAGATGTAGACAGCCTTACCTCTACCCCGTAGGAATAGAGAGGCTGCTTCCAGTGAGACCCCGGCTCGATGGTAGTTTTGTATCAAGCCTTGGACATAAGGCACATGACACTACTCGACCATACCGCAAGCGGGGCGCATTCAAGAGGCACATTCAAGAACTAAAAATCAAAACTTCTAATATTTTGACTTAATATCAAACACATAGTTTATTACATTAATGCAGCAAAACCCACAAAGATTTTCATGCAAATTGGCATAACAAATCATCTAATTACTACCATCCCTTATAAACTTTCAATGTAGCTACCATATTATAATCCTAATTGTCCTAAAAGCACATCAAGAATTAATTTTAAATATCAAACAATTCAAATGAATAAAACTACCTCAGAAAGTGCAGCAAGAAGAAGAATCCGATTAGACAAAGACTTAGAACCGGGCAAATTAACGGTACCGGAAATCTCTTTAATGGGTTGCAACACAATCTCCGGCACCGCCGCCGTGGTGGCAGCAGAAGCAGAAACAGTGAAAAGTTTTCTGTTATTAGAAGAAACAGAGATCTGGGTATTTGGGGTTTTGTATTTCGATCCAAAAGATAAGAAAGGCGACAACTTGGAACGAGGGTTTGGGGATTTGAAGATGAAATTGGGAGTTTGGAGATTGTGGGCAACATTGCTAATGTGAGTTGCCATTGTTGTTGTTCTTGTTTGTTCTCAAGTGTGTGAATTTGGAGGTGTAGTAGGTGTGGGGGATTTAAGTGGATCGAGAGGAGAGTAGGTGGGTGGGTGACTGTTCCCTCCTTTCGTACCAACCCCCATAGCTTACCAAACTCCATGATCTCATATTTTTTTTTTAACTAGAGTAAACTTTCGTATGGTTTGATCGTTTTAACGGTTTTGTCCCAATTATTTAAAAATGGTCATTCTTCTCTAATAGTTTACTATGTTTTTTTCACTTTGCTCTTCGCCTTTAACTCCATCCAAATTGTTTGTTAACTAAAAAGGTATTTTGGTCTTCAAGTATAAAATTATGGGTTATTGGATTTTATCACCCTTAACTATTAGCCATTGGCTGCTGCCACCCCCAACTATCACTTTGACGCCCGCCACCCCCAACTTAACACTTAGTGTGTTCTGTCACCAGATCACTAACTTTTGATCCTGTTACTATACTTTTGGGGGTGTCCTAAGATCCCTAAAACGTTCCCAAGATCCTTATGACACCTCAACAAGTGTAGTAACAGGATTAAAAGTTAGTGATCAGTTAACGACGTGGTGACAGAACACGCTAAGTGTTAAGTTGGGGGTGACGGGCGTCAAAGTGATAGCTGGGGATGACAGCGGCCAATAGCCAATAGTTAGGGGTGATAAAAAAAAACTAAACTATATCAGTCCACTAGAGAATGATTATGAGAAAATAATAAAAATAGTTATTGTTGAGGTATGTATTTTTAATAGGAATCTAATTTATTATCTTTAGTTCTGCAATATTGTTTGTTGTGGGACTCATATTGTGACAACTCGAGTTTCCAAGATTCCATCTTTGCATAAATTTCGCGTTAATTATTTAAGTTGTTTGTTTACACGACTAGGTTGTTTCGCAACAATTACATTTGTAAAACGTTAAATCGTATTTCGATTGATATTTTATATTTGGGATGCATAATATTTATTATATGTGAGTGTATGATAAAAAGGTTTTGTATTAATTTGCATGTTATAAATAAAGATGGAACCCTTACTGAAAACTATTACCCATGAAAACACTATCTAGTGAAAACACCTTATGTGTTTTCGTCCAGTAAGAGGCCAACGAAAACCAAATGGGCTATGGGCCCATTCATGACTAGATAAATAATTGTTCCTTATCCTTATCCTATACGCGGACTATTATTTTTCTTTGGCAAACCCCAAATACATCGTTCTTTCTCTCTCGCTCCCTTGTGAAATCCGACGGCACACATCGATCGAAGTACCACCTTGCTGCTTAGGTTAGTTATCGATTTCTTATGATTACTTGATTTGGAATCACTTGATTACTGGACATCATGAGTGAACTTGTAGTATGTGATGATTATGAGTGTATGATTTGTATTGATCTGTATGTTATGAAAGATCTGAGGATTTAATGATAGTCTTGATATCATAATGATTTAGTAATCTGTGCGATGGTGTTTATTGTTTGGGTCATTTGATTGTTACTGAAGCTGTCGAGATGATTGGTTTTGATTTGGGGATTTAAAACCTGCTGTTGTTGATGATGATGATACTAACGAAAACACCCCACCTAACGAAATCCACACACCAACGAAATCACCTAAGGTGATTTCGGCACTCAAGTGATTTCGGCCCAAACAGTGTTCGGCCCACATGTTTGACGAAATCCCAAAGGGATTTCGGCCTAAGAGTCCGGCCCAAATGTGATTTCGCCAACTTAAGGGATTTCGGCCAAGGGGATTTCGAATATATATAATGTTTTCGGCTCCTGTGTTCTGTGTTGTAATTAATCTGTTAGTTTATTAATTCAGTTAGTTTTTGATGCAGTTAGTTGTCAACTCTGTTAAGCTAGTAAGTTGTTAACTTTTATTGTTTGTTAACCTTGATAAGTTGTTAACTCTATTTATTTAATTTACACTGTTAGTTATTAAACTTGTCTGTATGTAACTCTGTTTGTTCTTAACTACATTAGGTTGTTAATCCAGTTACATATGTTAACTCTGTTAGTTCTGATCCAACCATGTTATGGCTCATTAACTATGCTAAGTCAGTAACTGTATTAAGTATGTTATTGGATAATATGCTATAATAAACTGTGAAAGACTGTTATGTGAAACACGAATTGTGCACATGTGATTAACTGTTATGTGATGTATGATTAACTGCCAAACACACTTTGTGATATTACTGTGATGATAGTTACATGTGAAATATTACGAACGTGAACTGATTGAGTATACGTGCACTATAGGACTTGACTGATTTACTGTGAGCACTTAACTTAGCATACCGAGCAAACTAAGGTGAGTTCACACTCTTACCAAGGCATGGGATTCCCGGGGTTGGGAATGGGTTGATTGATTAATTACGCTTAAGAATTATCGGAATTACATACCATAGGCCTCGGGAGAGGAAGGTTAATGGGAGATACTGCTAGACTAGTGATACATATACTTCTCTTCGCACACACGCCGGGATCGGCCACGATACTAGAACAATCTTCGCATACATGCCTGGAATGGCCGCGAACTATACTTTAATCTTCGCACACATGCCGGGTGGGCCGCGATACAAATATACCTAGTCTAGAGAACATATGGGAAACCCCCACTAAACTTCGCAAACATGCCTAGAGGGCCGCGATACCATTACATACGATACATGATTACTAAACGAACTTACGGTTTACGATAGAACTGAATAACCAACTGTGAACTCGCTCAACTAGTTGTTGACTCTCTGTTACATGCCTTGCAGGACCATAGGTACTCTTGGAGCTTGCACGGGAGGCGCGGTCGTTGTGGGCACGGATTGTGGATGTTTTGATGAAAACTTTATGACCCTTTAAACTAAACACTTGTGTTGGATGTTCGTAACTATGCTTCCGCTACTTATGTTATGCTTTTGATTTAACACCAATTGTATTGTGATGGATTACATTTACTTTTACTTATATGTTCAATATGATTGGTGGCTTGATCCTGGTCTGTCACGCCTCCAAGCGGTGGTACTCCGCGAGTGGATTTTGGGGGTGTGACAGATTGGTATCCGAGCCATTGGTTATAGAGAACTCGGTTTTAATAAGGGGAAAACGTTTTTATTAAAACCAGACTATAACCAGAACAGTGCTCAACGATCCACAACGACACTTCGCCCCACGTGCAAGACTCAACACTCTAGGTAATATGGTACATGTCTTATTGCCTACTTGCTAGAATTGCATAGAACTTTGCTCAGGGTATGCTTAGATTAACGTAACACTATTGCATGAGAACACTTGTGTGCTTACTCTCTTCTGTCATCGCACTACTCGCGAACCTCTCTCACCTATGTTACATTTGCTATGAAGATCATGGCTGGACGCATTAACATGACACAAGCCCAGTTGACGGCTCTCATTAACGAACAAGTTGCTGCGGCAGTTGCAGCCGCACAAGCAGGAGGTATATCCTGCAGTTGTAACTCACACTAGGATCTTTAGATCCTACACTTCTAAACCAACTCTTGTGTTTAATCTTGTCCTGGTTCTTATACACACTAGGTCAACCACCTGTTTGCACCTTCAAAACTTTCATGGACTGTCGTCCTACTACTTTTAGTGGCACGGAAGGAGCGGTTGGACTCCTCCATTGGTTTGAAAAGCTCGAGTCCGTATTTAAATGTGTGAATGCCCTGAGGCTCGCAGGGTGAAGTACGCCACTGGTACTCTAGAAGGCATTGCGCTGACTTGGTGGAATGCGCAAGTTCAGATGTTAGGGCTGGCTGTTGCTAACGCCACACCTTGGAACGGTTTCAAGGAATTGATCAGAGAGGAATACTGTAGCCGTGATGACATCCATAAGCTGGAGGTAGAGTTTTACCACTTGAAAATGACGGGGTCAGAAATTGAAGCGTACACCAGAAGATCGAATGAGTTGGCTATTCTGTGTCCTACTATGGTAGACCCTCCCATTAAGCGTATTGAACTGTATCTCAAGGGTCTGGTACCGGAAATTCAAAGTCACGTAACCTCAGCGAATCTTGGCACCATTCAACAGATCGTCAAGTTAGCTCATCGCCTCACCGATCAGGCAGTGGAACAGAACAGGCTGCCTAAACGTATCAGCGCTACTACTACCGCTACCACTCCAGCTACTCCTGCTACTCCCAGTGACAACAAGCGGAAATGGGAAGGGGATTCCAGCAGGGGTTCAGCTACCGTACAGTCTCAAGCACAGCAGCAGCGCAAGACTAGTGATTACCAAAGTCCGAGTCAGCAATCGTCTGGTGGTCAGGGGCAGAGTGGATATCGGGGAATTCACCCACTGTGTAACAGGTGCAACAGACACCACAGTGGTCAGTGTCGTAAAGGCCGCTGTCAGAGATGTCTAAGGGTAGGTCATGAAGCTAAAGATTGCAGGAACTCAAGGCCTGCGAATCAGAACCAGCAACAACAGCCACCAGCTCCACGAAACCAGCCACAGCAACAACAACAAGGAAATAGAGCATGCTTTCAGTGTGGGGCTGAAGGTCACTTCAAGCGGAACTGTCCCCAGTTAAACCAGAACCAGAATAACAACAACAACAATCAGGGCAACGGGAACAACAATGGGGGAAACAACAACAACAATGGTTCTAGGGGTCGTGCATTTGTGATTGGTCAGAGTGATGCAAGGAACGATCCTAACGTGGTTATGGGTAAGTTTCTTCTCGACGACTTTTATGTTACTGTATTATTTGATTCGGGTGCGGATACCAGTTATATGTCTCTGAAAGTTAGTCAAATGCTTAAACACGCACCAACACTTTTGAACACCAAACATGTCGTAGAGTTAGCTAATGGAAAAAGTCTAGAGGCCACACACATAGTTCAGGGTTGTAATCTTATCCTCGCTGGTCAGACTTTCTCTATCGATCTCATTCCTATAACTCTGAGTAGTTTCGACATCGTTATTGGTATGGATTGGTTATCTCAACAACAAGCAGAGATCCTATGCAAGGAGAAGATCATTCGCATTCCCCGTACTGGCAAAGAACCTCTCGAAGTTCAAGGCGACAAGAGTGGTGTCGTGAGTGGCATTATCTCCTTCTTGAAGGCACAGAAGTGTTTACGAAAGGGCCACACAGCTATTTTAGCACTCGTTACTGATACATCGACGACAGGGAAGAAGTTAGAGGATATCCCAGTTGTACGTGACTTTCCTCAAGTGTTTCCTGAAGAGTTACCTGGGCTACCGCTCCATCGCCAGGTCGAATTTCAGATCGAGCTAGCTCCAGGAGCAGCACCCATAGCTCGAGCGCCTTACCGCTTAGCTCCAACTGAACTGGAAGAACTGTCTAAGCAATTGCAAGAACTCTTGGAAAAGGGTTTCATACGTCCTAGCTCTTCGCCCTGGGGAGCTCCAGTATTATTTGTGAAGAAGAAAGACGGTACCTTTCGTATGTGCATAGATTACCGCGAACTGAACAAAGTGACCGTAAAGAATCGCTATCCTCTTCCACGCATCGACGACTTATTCGACCAGTTGCAAGGGTCGAGCTATTACTCGAAAATTGACCTGAGGTCAGGCTATCATCAATTGAGAGTCCGGGATGAGGACGTCTCCAAAACAGCATTCAGAACTCGCTACGGCCATTACGAGTTTTTGGTCATGCCATTCGGGTTAACGAACGCGCCTGCGGTTTTCATGGATCTTATGAACAGGGTGTGCAAACCTTATCTTGACAAGTTTGTTATTGTTTTCATTGATGACATCCTGATCTACTCGAAGAGTCGGGAGGAACACGAGCAGCACTTACGACTTATTTTGGAACTCTTACGAACGGAACAGCTATACGCTAAGTTTTCAAAATGCGACTTCTGGCTTCGTGAAGTCCACTTTCTAGGCCACGTGGTAAACACGGATGGGATTCATGTCGATCCATCCAAGGTAGATTCGATCAAGAACTGGCCTGCACCTCGCACACCGACATAAATACGCCAATTCTTGGGTTTGGCGGGTTATTACAGACGGTTCATCAAAGACTTCTCAAAGATTGCACAGCCGCTCACATTACTGACACAGAAAGGTGTTGCTTACCGTTGGGGTAATACACAGGAAACAGCGTTTCAGCACTTAAAGGATAGACTTTGTAGCGCACCTATCCTCTCATTGCCTGAAGGCACGGACGATTTTGTAGTCTACTGTGACGCATCCATCCAAGGTCTTGGATGTGTGTTGATGCAACGGGATAAAGTTATTGCTTATGCTTCGCGCCAACTTAAGATTCACGAACGGAATTACACTACACATGATCTAGAGCTGGGAGCTGTTGTTTTTGCGCTCAAGATATGGCGACATTACCTGTATGGCACTAAATGCACCATCTACACCGATCACAGGAGTCTCGAGCATATTTTCAAGCAGAAAGAATTGAACATGCGACAACGTAGATGGGTCGAGTTACTGAACGATTACGAGTGTGCCATAAAGTACCATCCGGGCAAAGCCAATGTGGTGGCCGACGCCCTCAGTCGAAAGGATACTACACCTAGGCGTGTACGAGCGTTGCAACTCACTATTCAGTCTAGCCTTCCTTCACAGATACGAGATGCTCAGGTAGAAGCATTGAAACCAGAAAACGTCAGGGCTGAAGCCCTACGCGGCTCAAGGCAACGGTTAGAACAAAAGGCAGACGACGCCTACTATGTAACAGGACGCATTTGGGTCCCACGCTATGGCAACCTACGAGAGCTTGTGATGGATGAGGCACACAAGTCTCGCTACTCAGTACGTCCTGGTTCGGATAAGATGTACCACGACCTCAGAACTACATACTGGTGGCCTAGCATGAAAGCTCACATAGCAACTTACGTTAGCAAGTGTTTGACTTGTGCGAGAGTCAAAGCGGAATATCAGAAACCATCAGGCCCACTCCAACAGCCTGAGATACCACAATGGAAATGGGAGCAAATTTCCATGGATTTTGTTACTGGCTTACCTAGATCTCAACGCGGAAATGATACTATTTGGGTGATCGTGGATCGACTCACAAAGTCTGCTCACTTCTTGGCTATCAAGGAAACGGATAAGTTCTCCACTCTAGCAGACGTATACCTTAAGGAAGTTGTCTCGAGGCACGGAGTGCCCACCTCTATTATCTCTGATCGTGATGCACGTTTTACTTCAGAACTGTGGTAGGCAATGCACAAATCTTTTGGCTCTCGTTTAGACATGAGCACAGCTTATCACCCTCAGACGGATGGGCAGTCGGAGCGCACTATTCAAACTCTAGAAGACATGCTTCGTGCATGTGTAATTGACTTTGGCAACGGCTGGGAAAAGCATCTGCCACTTGTGGAATTTTCGTACAATAACAGCTACCACACCAGCATCAAAGCCGCTCCATTCGAGGCATTGTACGGACGTAAATGTCGGTCACCTCTTTGTTGGGCGGAGATGGGTGATAGCCAGATCACAGGTCCAGAAATGGTAGTTGATACTACTGAAAAGATTGCCCAAATACGACAACGCATGGCGGCAGCTCGTGACCGCCAGAAAGCATACGCCGATAAAGACAGGAAACTACTCGAGTTCCAGGTTGGGGATCGAGCACTACTCAAAGTTTCACCCTGGAAGGGTGTTGTTCGTTTTGGCAAAAGGGGCAAACTCAATCCACGATACGTTGGACCATTTGAAGTCATTGAGAAAATAGGCAAAGTGGCCTACAGACTGAACTTACCAGCTGAACTCAGTGCAGTTCACAACGTCTTTCACGTGTCGAATCTGAAGAAGTGTCTGTCAGATGAGACCCTCATAGTTCCTTTGAAGGAGCTCACTATCGACGAACGGTTGCATTTCGTCGAGGAACCAGTTGAAATCACGGACCGGGATGTTAAGGTCCTCAAGAACACCAGAATACCTCTTGTTCGAGTTCGTTGGAACTCCCGTCGTGGCCCAGAGTATACCTGGGAACGAGAAGACCAAATGGAACTCAAATATCCCCAGTTGTTCGAAAATAATGCAACTACTACTGAGACTGAAGCTACTACAAAATTTCGGGATGAAATTCCAAATCAACGGGGGGACGATGTGACACCCCAGGAAAACCAGTAAACTACACAACACAACACAACTAGCTTCCTCAGTAACCGCGTGCCAAATTTCGGGACGAAATTTCTTTCAAGTTGGGGATAATGTGACAACTCGAGTTTCCAAGATTCCATCTTTGCATAAATTTCGCGTTAATTATTTAAGTTGTTTGTTTACACGACTAGGTTGTTTCGCAACAATTACATTTGTAAAACGTTAAATCGTATTTCGATTGATATTTTATATTTAGGATGCATAATATTTATTATATGTGAGTGTATGATAAAAAGGTTTTGTATTAATTTGCATGTTATAAATAAAGATGGAACCCTTACTGAAAACTATTACCCATGAAAACACTATCTAGTGAAAACACCTTATGTGTTTTCGTCCAGTAAGAGGCCAACGAAAACCAAATGGGCTTTGGGCCCATTCATGACTAGATAAATAATTGTTCCTTATCCTTATCCTGTACGCGGACTATTATTTTTCTTTGGCAAACCCCAAATACATCGTTCTTTCTCTCTCGCTCCCTTGTGAAATCCGACGGCACACATCGATCGAAGTACCACCTTGCTGCTTAGGTTAGTTATCGATTTCTTATGATTACTTGATTTGGAATCACTTGATTACTGGACATCATGAGTGAACTTGTAGTATGTGATGATTATGAGTGTATGATTTGTATTGATCTGTATGTTATGAAAGATCTGAGGATTTAATGATAGTCTTGATATCATAATGATTTAGTAATCTGTGCGATGGTGTTTATTGTTTGGGTCATTTGATTGTTACTGAAGCTGTCGAGATGATTGGTTTTGATTTGGGGATTTAAAACCTGCTGTTGTTGATGATGATGATACTAACGAAAACACCCCACCTAACGAAATCCACACACCAACGAAATCACCTAAGGTGATTTCGGCCCAAACAGTGTTCGGCCCACATGTTTGACGAAATCCCAAAGGGATTTCGGCCCAAGAGTCCGGCCCAAATGTGATTTCGCCAACTTAAGGGATTTCGGCCAAGGGGATTTCGAATATATATAGTGTTTTCGGCTCCTGTGTTCTGTGTTGTAATTAATCTGTTAGTTTATTAATTCAGTTAGTTTTTGATGCAGTTAGTTGTCAACTCTGTTAAGCTAGTAAGTTGTTAACTTTTATTGTTTGTTAACCTTGATAAGTTGTTAACTCTATTTATTTAATTTACACTGTTAGCTATTAAACTTGTCTGTATGTAACTCTGTTTGTTCTTAACTACATTAGGTTGTTAATCCAGTTACATATGTTAACTCTGTTAGTTCTGATCCAACCATGTTATGGCTCATTAACTATGCTAAGTCAGTAACTGTATTAAGTATGTTATTGGATAATATGCTATAATAAACTGTGAAAGACTGTTATGTGAAACACGAATTGTGCACATGTGATTAACTGTTATGTGATGTATGATTAACTGCCAAACACACTTTGTGATATTACTGTGATGATAGTTACATGTGAAATATTACGAACGTGAACTGATTGAGTATACGTGCACTATAGGACTTGACTGATTTACTGTGAGCACTTAACTTAGCATACCGAGCAAACTAAGGTGAGTTCACACTCTTACCAAGGCATGGGATTCCCGGGGTTGGGAATGGGTTGATTGATTAATTACGCTTAAGAATTATCGGAATTACATACCATAGGCCTCGGGAGAGGAAGGTTAATGGGAGATACTGCTAGACTAGTGATACATATACTTCTCTTCGCACACACGCCGGGATCGGCCACGATACTAGAACAATCTTCGCATACATGCCTGGAATGGCCGCGAACTATACTTTAATCTTCGCACACATGCCGGGTGGGCCGCGATACAAATATACCTAGTCTAGAGAACATATGGGAAACCCCCACTAAACTTCGCAAACATGCCTAGAGGGCCGCGATACCATTACATACGATACATGATTACTAAACGAACTTACGGTTTACGATAGAACTGAATAACCAACTGTGAACTCGCTCAACTAGTTGTTGACTCTCTGTTACATGCCTTGCAGGACCATAGGTACTCTTGGAGCTTGCACGGGAGGCGCGGTCGTTGTGGGCACGGATTGTGGATGTTTTGATGAAAACTTTATGACCCTTTAAACTAAACACTTGTGTTGGATGTTCGTAACTATGCTTCCGCTACTTATGCTATGCTTTTGATTTAACACCAATTGTATTGTGATGGATTACATTTACTTTTACTTATATGTTCAATATGATTGGTGGCTTGATCCTGGTCAGTCACGCCTCCAAGCGGTGGTACTCCGCAAGTGGATTTTGGGGGTGTGACACATATCCTTCACCTTAGGCTATGCGGTATGGGGTACGTCCCCTATGCTGTCGAGGACCGGCGCCGCCAGCACACCATCTCGCCCCCCACCGTCCTCGTCCTCGGCGTCCTCTGCTCGACGTTGGGGACAATCCTCCCATTTCACAAGAAGACAAAAACTATTCCCCATCCCTCTCACACACCCCTATACATATAATATATACATACACATTTTAGGTTCATCCTCGCATTTCCACACCTCCATCCTCTTAGCCCCATCCTCATGCCCATCCTACGTGTCGCTTACGTGGCGGACCATCCTCCAAGGGAGGACCATCACCATACCGTGTAGCCATATGGGAAGATACATTGTTTACAAGTTGATACTGAGGCTATAGGGTGTGGGGGTCATGGTTGGGACATGATTTGTCATCTAAGAACATGAATTGAAGGCTACATCACCCCCTTGCTTGATCCACTATGGTTTGCATGGATTAAACCATAGCAACCATGGTCCTCTTTTCCATTTTTTCAACAAATCATTTCCTTTATCTTTAGATAAAGATAAATTAAAATAAATAAGGGGCTAGTGGTTTGGGTAATGACCACACCTTAGGTAGTGGTTTTGGATTGTGAATTAGAGGTGGGTTATATAGCACTGACATAAAAGATCATGGTGGTCATGAGGGTCATGACCACACCCTATAGCCTGATAGGCCAAACACCATTTAATTGTTTTTAGATATGATATGATTATATAGTCATGTTAGAGATTAGTTACGCATATGGCAAGTAATTATGCCAAGTCTTGGTCATATATCCAATTTGGCCCGACCTACAAATAGGTTTGAAGTTCAAGTCTTACATTTCTTGTTTTTTAGTTTATTTTTTCCCATGAAAACAACACATGGCATTATAGCCTAGTGACATCTTCTGAGGAGATAAAGCTTTAGAGACTATGAGGTCTGGGTTTGATCCCCACAAAAGAGTTTTTCCCAGAGTTACTGGGTTTTTCTTCTGAATTGATGTATAATATGCATTATTGTCTTTTTTTCTTTTGAATTTGATGTATAGGTATTATTGCCTAGTGAAGATGCATTATTGTCAGTAATCTAAATTTGTCGTTAAAAAAAAGAATGGAAACAACTTTTTTTTTGCTGCTGCTCTATAACACCCAAAAACAAAAATTAAAATAAAATACAAAAAAAGAAAAACAAAATTGGTATGGTAACTAGGAACGCAAACAAGTTGAGCCGCTTGTGACCTTTTGAATATCGGCTCATTAAAAGTTTAGTTCAAGCCGACTTAAATGAATATGAGCCAGAGCCTAAAAAGAAGTTCATTTAATATACAAGCCTGGATTTCATATGTCAGGTTTAACTATGATCATAAGACTAAACAAGCTTATTTATATACTCTTAAAAACCAAAGACGGTGGCCAATAGGATTGTGCCAACCGACGTTACTTTTACTTTAAGTAACTTAAAAAGGCAAAACTCGATTGAAATAAGATATGGTCCAAAGTGGTAGGCATGCTTTAGGTTTAACTATTTCACGTGAGTTCGAGTCTTTTCCATATATTTCTTATGTGCTTCTATATTTAGTATGTCTTTTTTTCTTTCTTTTAATAAGTTTTCAAGTATTTTTTCGTGATGTTACAACGCGTAACTTTTTTTTTCTTCCGGTTTCGCTTCTTTATATATAAGGTTTTCAATATATTTAAATGCTCTCACTACAACGCGTTAGTTTACGTGATGGTTTTGATTTTGTTATACAAAGTTTCTAAAATGTTGATTAATTATGCGGTTTAACGACCCACAATGTGTTTCATGAATATGACAAATGTCAACACATACGATAACTGAGTTCTGTTCCGAGAACGAGTGACAAATTGACAAACTTATTTTTAAATGTTATATATTCGTTTTACGCTTCAACGACATGAATTCATGTTTCGATGTAATTTTTTTTTCGGAAAGGTATGTCACCGACAAAAACAACTTTTATACTTTGAAAATTATCAATTACACCCCTTATACTTTCTACAAATTCAATAATTCTAACGTTTCAAGTGTACACCCTATATTTTCATTCTTTAACTTTAACGAAAAAACTATTTTCTCAGATGCTTATTTTTATGTACACGTAGGTATACATTTACGTTTCGACGTAAATAATATAAATTTACGTTTCAATGTAACTTTTTTGGAAAACGAGTCAGATCAAATATGATACGATTTCATACTTATTTTTATGTATATTTACAATTGGTCTATGTGTTGAAGTAAATGAAAAAACAATATTTTACCACGTGCTTATTTTTTGTACGTGTTGGTATAAGTCATGTTTCAATGTATTTTTTTTGGAAATGAGTTTGGTCAGATATAATACGTGTTTATGCTTATTTTTATGTATGTTTTGGGTTGGTCTACGTACGTTAATTTTATTCGGAAACAAGTGGGGTCAAATATTATATTTTTTTTTTCATTTGACGGTATAAATTTGAGTTATTGTACATTTTGACTCCGCTAAGTCTTGATACAAAGGTAAGGGTGGTGTAGTGTTTAAGTAGAACTCTCACTAAATGAACCAACTCGAATTCCATTCCCTTTCTTTTATACAATGTAAATTTGATTTACATTACTTTTTGTTGAAACTGCAATGCTTATATATGTTACATTGAGATAGATCGGATACGTTGGAACATGCGTTTTCATATGATTAATGCATCACATAACGCATGGACTATTCTATCCGATATTTGCAATAGGCCCGCGGCGCAACGCCCGCGGGTCATATTACTAGTTATTTATAAAAACATAACAAATATTATATATGTTATCTATAAAGTTTTAACACAAATAAAAAAAAATGAGTGACTTCATATATTTCAAATTTTGTGCAAGGATTTTGAGTTCATAAGAACAAATTTTTGTGAAGATAGCTCCAAAATTTCCAGAATGATAAGTGTTATATAATATAACTTGCAGAATTGTACATGGGACTCAAACGAACACCTCAGTAGTAATCAAACATAAAAATCACAAAATTTATGTTTCAATTTTGGTACAAATTCAAGACAGCATAAATCACTCAATTTCTAATCCTCACTTCTGATCTTCGTTCGATGAAAAGCATCAAAAAGACTAAAAAACCGACATCTTATTATTCACCCGAGCATTATGAATCAAGATACAGAAAACTAATATTACTCGTCCTTTATGTAAGTTCCCGAAGCCCAGAACTTGATGTCGGTTTCAAACTAACCTAACAAACTTCTTTAGCCGCAGCAACCACAGCTTCAACAGTTATCCCGTATTCCTTGTAGATCTTTCCAGCTGGCGCACTGGCCCCAAATTTGTCAATCCCGATCGCCTTACCTTTGCTTCCGACAAGTTTTCCCCAACCGAAAGTTGATGCAGCCTCAATGCTAACACGAGCCGTTACACCAGACGGAAGAACGCTTTCCTTGTATTCATCAGATTGTTCATCAAAAAGTTCCCACGACACGAATGACACAACCCGAACCGATTTCCCTTCTTTTCTAAGTTCATCAGCAGCTTTAGCCGCAATTTCCAGCTCAGAACCGGTACCCATCAAGATAACATCGGGTTTGTTCCCTGTTGAATTGTCGGTTATTGTGTAACCACCTTTCGCGGTTCCATCGATTGAAGTTCCGGGCAGGTTGGGCAGTTTTTGACGAGAAAGAGCAAGAACCGAGGGACGTTTTCTGCTTTCGACTGCAACCTTATAAGCTCCAGCGGTTTCGTTTCCGTCAGCGGGACGGAACATTAAGATGTTCGGCATGGCCCGGAAACTGGCTAAATGTTCAATGGGTTGATGGGTCGGCCCGTCTTCTCCAAGCCCAATGGAGTCATGGGTCATGACGTAAATAACTCCGGCTTCCGATAAAGCTGAAATTCTCATGGCCCCTCTCATGTAATCGGTGAAAACAAAGAATGTAGCACAGTACGGGATGAACCCGGGGCTGTGGAGAGCGATCCCGTTACAAATGGCTCCCATACCGTGTTCCCGAACACCGAAACGAACATTACGTTCTTCTGGTGTGTTTTTTTGGAAATTACCGAACATTTTCATTAAAGTCATGTTTGAAGATGCAAGATCCGCACTTCCACCGATAAGTCCCGGAAGAACCGGTGCTAATGCATTAAGCATTGTTTGCGAGAGGTTTCTTGTGGCATCACCGGGTGTTTCTGGTGTGTACGTCTACAGAAACAAAATTATTATTCAAATACTATATTAAGGGGGTGTGTGACTTGAAAGTGATTATGAGATATTAAATAATTAGAAGAGTAAAATGCCATTTTCGTTCATGAGGTTTTGCAACTTTCGTCCAAAGGTTTGTTTTTCCGCATCTGAATCCAAAATGTATGAAATCTTGCATTTTCATCCGGCTAGTTAACTCCGTTCATTTTTCTTCGTTAAGTCAGGGGTATTTTCGTCTTTTTTGTTGGCTTAAAAGGCAATTCGGTCTATTTCACTCAAGGACTATCTTACACATCATGCTAAATGCGTGTACATAAAGTGAAAAAAACCAAATTGCCTTTAAGTTAACAAAAAAAAAAGACGAAGTTACCCTAGACTTAACAGAGAAAAATGGATGGAGCTAACGAGCCAGATGGAAATGGCAAGATTTCAAACCTTTTAGATCCAGATGCGGAAAAACAAACCTTTGGACGAAAGTCGCAAAACTAGCCAAACCTCAGGGACGAAAACGGCATTTTACTCTGATTAGAATCACAAGTAAGATGTAATAAAAGAATATACTAACCGGAAGAGCCTTCTCCCATCCGGCAGGCAATACACCGGTAGCAATAGACTTGAATTCAGCAGCCTCTTCAGGGTATTTCTTCTCGTACTCTGCAAATTTAGCATTCCATTCTGCTTCAAGAGCGGCACCCTCTGGAGAATGGCGACTCCAGTGCCTGACACGCAATAACCAAAAATTGACAATCAATTACGTAATCAGCAAACCCTAGTTAAAAATTTGAGGGAATAAGATGTTTTGCATACTTCTTCACTTCATCTGGTACATGGAATGGCTCGTAAGGCCACCCGAGGTTTTGTCTAGTTGCATCTACTTCTTTCGCACCCAAAGCCGCTCCATGAACACTGTACGAATTCGCCTTGTTTGGTGACCCAAAACCGATTGTTGTTGTCACCTGCAAGATAGCAGAAAGCCTAAGAACAAAAAACAATAATTTTTTCTCCAATTCTAAGCAGTTAATGCTGTAAAATATCAAATATCGGTCAAGGACCAATATTTGAGATATGGGTTATCGTGGTGGGATATCGATAATTTTAATATCATGTAGAATTTATATATATAGCAATTTAACACTAACAATTCAGTATACTCTCCTACCATTAACAAATTAACGTTTTGCAACTTGCAAAACACTAATAATTGTAGCAAGTAGGTACTGATTAAGACTTAAAACACGAATAGCAACAATAAGAAGAAAGACGAATGGTAGAATTAAGAAGAAAGATACTAATATCGGGAAAATCGGTGATATATCGGTCAAATATCTGTCAGATATCGGTCAATATCGCCGATAATATCGGTACCGATAATCCGACCGATTTTGACAACGATATTTTACATGGGGACCGATATATCGGTGATATATCACCGATATTAACTGCACAGCTCCAATTTAACAATATCGTATCATTACTTACCTTGATTAAAGTAGGCTTATCGGTCACAGCTTTAGCTTCTTTAATGGCGGCACGGATTTCATCATAACCGTTGTTTCCGTTCTTCACCCAAATTATGTGCCACCCGAGAGCTTCAAAACGTTGGTCAACAGTCTCAGTGAAGGCAATCTCTGTGTCACCGTCAATGGAGATGTGGTTGTCATCATAAAATGCAATCAACTTTCCAAGTCCCCAATGACCAGCAAGTGAACACGCCTCATTTGCAATCCCTTCCATTTGACAACCGTCTCCAAGAATACAGTATCTGAAGCAAAACCCGCAAACGTTTTTGAGAAATCAATGGATTTGTATAACCAAAAGAAATTTGAAATCTTACGTGTAGTGGTCAACAATTTCGGCGTCGGGTTTGTTGTAACGAGCAGCCAAATGCTTCTCGGCAAGTGCAAGACCAACCGCATTGGCAATACCTTGACCAAGCGGACCTGATAATGATAATAGTAATGAATTGCTTAGTAATGAAATGATTTATTTTCAAATTTTTAATTTTTATACGTATACGAGTACTAACCAGTGGTGACTTCAACACCAGGAGTTTCAAAGTTTTCGGGATGTCCGGGAGTTTTGCTTCCCCATTGACGGAATTGCTTTAAGTCCTCTTCCTGACAAAAAAAATAATATGATAGATTATTAATCGAGCAACGAGGCAATTATATCAGCTAATCAGTTATTGCAAAGTGCAAACATAAGGAACACCATATTGATTCAAAGATCAATCAACCAATCATCAGGTTGCAAAGATCCAACAAAATCAACAACTTTGTAATGATTAAATCACAGTTACTCTGTCATCTTGGTTACAAAACTATGCATCAAGCACAAAAGAAGCAAATATTGTGCCATGAACTAGCAAATTAGCCATCTTTTCTTAAGCTAAACAGCTTATCTAATAACTTGTTTGATGAATCTGAGGCTAAATAACTTATCTGTGCCCAGACAATGATAACTTTAAAGAACCGCAGATCAAAATAACAAATTCACTCTGCTAGGCATTTCATCGAACACATGGCAGGCAGAAAAAAAGAACCCGATCAACTATAAAGAAGCCAACTTTTCCACATAAATTCAAATCTATTGTGATTAATTAGACACCCCAGATATAAAAACAAGAAAAATTAATCACAAATTGCTATTAAAACACGTAGAATTAATAAAAAAAGCTTACTTTGACAGCATCGTAACCAGCAAGATGCAGCAGAGCATACTGGAGCATACACCCATGACCGGCGGAGAGAACAAAGCGATCTCGGTTAAACCAATACGGGTTCTTGGGGTTATACCGCATGACCTCATCGTACAATATATGACCCATGGGTGCACAACCCATGGGCAAACCCGGATGACCCGAATTCGCCTTCTCAACAGCATCAATCGCCAAGAATCTGATTGTGTTGACTGACTTCTCCACAAGAGCAGTATCTGTTTTATCGAGAGTTTCGACGGCGGCGTTGGAGATCACATGGCGGCGCGTGGATAAGGACTGACGGCGAGTGGCAGCGCGTGAGGAGGACGTGGTGGTGGATTTGAGCCCGGAGAAAGTGGGTATTGAGAGGGTGGAAAGAGAAGTTGATTGTTGGGTGGCGGTGGTGGTGGAACCGTGGCGAGGGACGGCGGAGCGAGCGAGGGCGGCTTGAGAGAGAGTGAGAGAGGCCATGGTGGGTTGGTGTAGAGAGAGATGGTGAGCGAGAGAGAATGGTGTTGTTAATATACAGTTTGATTGTGGGGGTTTTATTATCAGTTTATTTATATTCTTTAACAAAAAATATTATTAATTATTATTATTTATAAAGAAAATTACCAATCTAGCCAAGACTTTAATCAAATTACCAATCTAGCCACCTCATGCCTCCTTGGAAGGCCACTCAAGCATGGGATGAGTCCTTGGGGAGAAACCCAATAAAAAATAGACACGTGGCCACAGACGCATGGCCGCGGACGCATGGGATGAGTCTTTCAAACATGGGATGAGTCTTTCAAGCATGGGATGAGTCCGCGGACGCATGGGATGGGTCTGCGGACGCATGGGATGAGTCTTTCCACGTGTCAGTTGGGGATTGGCGGACGCAATACTTGGCCATGCAGACGCATCAGAAGACTTGGGATCTGTGAGTGGCCTTCCAAGGACGCATGAGGTGGCTAGATTGGTAATTTGACTTTTTTCGTGGCTAATTTTGTAATTTTCTCTTATTTATATACTATTATTTTGCATTGTGCAATAGGAGTTGTATTATGTGCATTGTGCTTTGTAAGATAATTTTGCAACAATGTTGTGCAATAGGAGTTGTATGTGTGCATTGTGCTTTGTTAGATGATTTTCCACTATGTACCGAACCGGTATCGGTACCGAATTTACCGAACGGGTTACACATTCGGTACCGACTTTTGAGATTTTCGGTACCGATACGGTACGGTACCGGTTCGGTACAGGTATTTACCGGTTTTTACCCTCAAATACGGGTACCGAACCGTACTGTATCGGGTATATTCGGTACCGGTATCCACTTTTGGGGATTTTCGGTATCGGTCGGTACCGAGCTCATCCCTATTTGCAAGAACCCTACAGTTTATAAATTTATGTTTGGTTTTTGTTATGATTTTGTAACATTAATATTTTTTGATCTAGCCCGTTTCATTGACCTGCACTTGATTGCAGTTTGCACGAACTGAAATTTATAAATATGTGTTTGCTTTTTGCTATGGTTCATTAGCATCATATTATGTGTTCAACTCAAAAAGCCCCGCGACGCAACGCGCGTGGGTCTTTATCCTAGTTGTTGTTATTATTATTATTATTATTATTATTATTATTATTATTATTATTATTATCATTCGGAAGAGGTTGTGTCACGTTTGTGCAGAGATTATACCTTTTTGATTTGGTTATGGGGTGACACGTTTGTGCAGGGGTGCTCTTGAGGGTGGGCAATTTGGGGTTGCTACCCTCCCCCGGCGTATAGAGGGTCGTTTCTTTTGCTCCCTCTGTTTCTTTTTCTTTTACCACTAACCCCCCTCGAGTTAGCGGTTTCTTGTGTTACTTTTCTGTTTGCGTTTGATTTTGTGCATGGCCCACGCGCGTAGAGGTAGAAACGCCAAGGCTGTTGGGCTGGCGTCAGCATGTGATAGTGGGTTAAGAGCTTGCCCCCTAAAACATTTCCACGAATGCAAGGATGGTAAACGGGGGTCTAGTGGGTTTTTTCGCCTTCTTGAACACATACAAAGCACCCACCTTAAGACTGAAAACAGGAAGACCTATGTGAAGGAGGCTATCGCTAAGGATTTGGACCTTTTTCTGGATGTGGGGGAAGTCCTAAGGGCAGGGAACAAATGGTTATGTGGGGAGTGCATGGTTTTGCATGCCCTTAGTAGGGGGTGCAAACACGGTGATGAGATGGTGTCTTTTACTCAAATCTCGGGAGACGTGGACGATTTCATTGTTGGGATTAGGAAGCCATGCCAAGTGGTTGCCGACCCTCAAACACTCTCCCCGGAAGGGGTGGTAACCGATGTTGCCCTTCTCGAGCGTGTTTTTTCACTCCGTTTTCAAACCGTCAAAAGCATCCCCCCAAGTTGTCGAATGGCGTTCGCTCAGATTTTAATTGGTGCCTTACGTAAAGTGGTGGAGTCTCCAGGCTCGGTTGAAAATTGGGTTCAGTTGCTTTTGTTGCCGGGTTGTACACTGAGGGTTGTCAGGCCTTCTTCCAGGCAAGAGCGGAGATCAGGAAATAGGAAATCCCTGCAGTGCAGCAGCATCTTGCAGGCGCTTGCATTGTGGAAAGATGGGTCTGGTTTTCCAGATTTGGTCTCTTCTCTCCTGAGCTGTGAGGGGGACTCTGAGGTGCCTAGGAGGGTTTCCGGAAAGGGCGAAGACAATAAAAAGGATCCCAATATCAAGCAATGCCTGCGGAAAGTTAGGGATGGGTATTTTACGGCGGCGGTCAAAGTTTTATGTTCTAGTGGGGTTGCCCCCTTTGGAGAATCAACCATGAAAGCTCTTATTGATAAACACCCGGTGATGCCACCCCCATCACTGCCTTCCAACACCATTGTCCAACCCACTATTATTACAGCAGATGATTGCGTGCTTAAATGTATCCAATCCTTCCCTAGAGGGACATCTTGTGGCAGAGATGGGATGCGGGCCCAACACTTGTTGGACGCTATTGGTTGCGTGGGGTCGGTAAGTTCCTCGGGTCTGCTCACAGCTATTACTGGAGTCGTCAACCTATGGCTTGAAGGGCTTTGCCCTAAAGAGTTGGCAGAGTTTGTGGCCTCAGCCCCCCTCACCCCCTTATTGAAACCTGATAATGGTATTAGGCCTATCGCAGTGGGTGGCATCTGGCGTAGGTTGGTCTCTAAGGTGGCTATGAAGAAGGTTGGGAAGGACATGGCCCAGTATTTGGGGGATTTTCAATTTGGGGTTGGTACACCAAACTGGGCGGAGGCGGTGCTTCATAGTGCGAACAGGTTCCTTAACTCCTTTCATGAAGATGGGTCCATGGCCTTACTTACGGTAGACTTCACCAATGCTTTTAACATGGTTGACCGTTCAGCGTTCCTCCAGCAGGTCCACCAACGTTGCCCATCTATCTATCTATCAGTGGGTCCAGTTCCTGTATGCCCAACCCGCTCGGTTGTATGTTGGCAGCGAGTGTATCGGGGCCACCACTGGAGTGCAACAGGGATATCCCTTGGGGCCCCTCCTCTTTGCCCTAGCCTTACATCCCCTTATTCTCCGCGTACAAGAGCACTGTAACCTCCCCTTTCATGCTTGGTATTTGGATGATGGTACGATCATAGGTAATGCAATGGAAGTTGCTAAAGCCTTGGACATCATCAACACTGAGGGACCATCCATAGGGCTCCATCTCAATATTAAGAAAACGGAAGTGTACTGGCCATCTTGTGACGGTCTCAAGGTGCAGGACGGCCTTTTCCCGAGAGGGATAGGTAGACCTGTGAGGGGGGTTAAGCTCCTTGGGGGGCGGTTTGCCGAGACTCTGCTTTTATTGGGGAATTAGCAGGGCGGCAGGCATCGACAGCGGTTGACCTTATGAAACTCTTGCCCTGCTTACAGGACCCCCAGTGCGAGCTTCTTCTTTTAAGGTCATGCATGAGGGTAGCTAAGTTACTGTTTGGGCTGCGGACCTGCCAACCTCACTTGATGGCAAATGCGGTATCCTGTTTTGACGATGGTCTACGAAAGGCAATTGAAGACATTGTTGTTTGTGGGGGGCCTACTTTGGTGAACTTCGGTGGCGTTTGGCATCTTTGCCGATGCGCCTGGGTGGTTTGGGCCTCCTCTCAGCTCGGGATGTTGGAGTTTATGCTTTTGTGGCGTCTAGAGCTCAGTCGTGTATATTGCAAGACCACATCCTTCGGAACAGTGGGGTTGATAAGTTTGACGTAGATTACCAACAGGCCCTCGAGTATTTAAGTGTCTCTCTTCCAGACTTTGACATTGGCGGTTTCTCTAATATGGACACCGCCCCCCCCAAAGCCACAAAAAACTTTGGCGAATGCTCTATATGAGAAAATCGCTCGGAATCTGGGAGAAACACTTGATCTGTCTCCCCGCCAGAAAGCGGTGATTGAGTGCTTGAAAGGCCCCCATGCGCAAGACTTTTTGACTGTTATCCCGATCGAGGGGCTGGGGCAATGCATGTCGGCTGTTGAGTACATGGCTATCCTCAAATACCGGCTGATGATCCCTATGTATCCAAAAGACGAAACCTGCCCAATCTGCCGTAAAGCCTGCATGGATAAATACGGGGAGCATGCTGTTCATTGCAAGGAGCTCCCTGGTTTCAAATACCGGCATGACTGGGTGAGGGATGTTTTGGGGGACATCTTGAGGAGAGCGGGGATTTCTGCCAAGAAGGAGGCCCCTGTGAATTTCCTTACAGACCCCATGGAAGGGAGATCTACATTGAGACCAGCGGACCTGCTCATCTTTGGCTGGGCGGGAGGGAACATGCTTGTGTAGATCTCACAGGAGTCTCTCCCTTAGTTGGGTTAAGGGAAAATGAGTTTGTAGCAGGACAAGCGGTAAAGAAAGCAGAATCTAAAAAGGTGGACAAACACGCTAAAGCATGTGCTGATAACCAACATGCATTTGTCCCCCTTCGCCTTCGACACCTTTGGATCCCTGGCTCCAGAAGCTATTCGTTTGCTGACTAGGGTCCAACAGGTTGTCAACAGCATACAAGTAATATAATAGTATGAGTTTATTTCTGAAATTTGTGATATAAAGCTGATGAAAGTATGAAACTCGTAATATAATAGTGTAGGAATAAAAAATCAAGTGTATACAAGTAAAAATCAATGGCTACGTCAAATAAAAAGTGTTTTCGACCATTACACATTTTACATGCTTCTTAGTTCTGATTGATCAGAAATAATAAATAATATATTATAATGAGTATATGGCGACACTCTGCATTAAAATTGTTATTGTTGTTAATAAAATTGTTGGCCTTGTTTGACTAAGGTGCCCTTTCACTCTGGCTTTGAGACATCATATATTGACTCTTTCATAAAAGAAATAATATAATTAACCTACCCAACCACATGAAACCGCCACACACGAACGCAAAGGAAATTGAAAATAAAAGTCGAAGTTAACAATATTAAATTTTAATTATGTATTTTTTAAAGTTTTAAAATTCTATTTTTTTAAAGTTAACTTTGTTAGAAAACCAGAACCATCTCAAAACGTAGAGCCAAAACACAATTACATAACTACAAATTTACATTAATCACCCCATGAACTGTCTTTGAATTTTGACCTACCCATAAACCAAATAAACCTAATAGACTTGACTTGACTTTAGTGATGATTCTTCAATACAAGTAACTCCGTTGGAGAACTTTAAACCATTCCTAGCCATCCAAATACTTCAGCATCCAATAATAATGATCCGTGCATCACCTCTTTCTCAACATCTGACAAACCCAAAAAAATATGTAATTTAAAGAGGTCTCTAAAGGAGAAATCGAAGAAGTTTTGCACCTTACACCACGAACTCACATGTTGCTATAGAACCGTCACAATCATGCAAGAAGTTTTTTTTGGACGGCAAAGATTCTATAAATATAGAAAAAGGGCCAGCGGAGCTGAAAAAACCCAAGTTACAAATACAGAAAATAAAAACGAGAACGAAACAAACAATTAAATTATGACATCTCTAACATTAAAATTCTTCCATCTCTCCCAAACGAGACATGCTATCTTTGATCTTTCCTTGATCCACATAAACGAATTCTCCTTTATTTCTTCCACCGTGTTCCATACAGATAAGATTGCAATCATTAAATTCAAGTGAATTCCTCGATTTCCATATTTGCCACATCGTTGTCATTATAATAGCCTTAATTACATTCTTCCACGTTGTCGATCCTTTGAATACTTCCACTCGCCAAAAAATATCTTCACAGTCGTTAATCATGCAAGAAGTGACTTACAATCATTTCATGAAATGTTAATAATGGCAAAATCTACATATTTTTATTACTCTTTATACAAAATTCATGATAATAAAAAGCTAAGTTTTAACTCAATTGGTTCACATGGCATTCTATCATTATCCCACTTGGCAAGTACTATTATTTTAATTTTTTTCGAATTGAGTTCACCCACCACACACACCATCGGCAGCTGTTATTCTGTAGTCGGAGAAGAAAGATATTTGAGCGGAACTAAGGGTGTGATAACTTCTTTAATCAAATAGGTTTTATGCATCTGGTGAGACAGTGGAACCAAACCTATTTTAGCTAGTATATACCCATTTCACTTTGTAAAAATGTACGTTATAAATATTGACCAATTTATTAACTAACTAATGTCATTCATGATTAGCAATTAAACTTTAATCTTCGATTATCTCACTTGAGGCAAGGCCATCTCTAAGGTTTCGGAGGCCTTGTGCGACAAGTCAAGTTGTGTACACGCGTCCTTGAACATTACTATCATATGAAATTTGAACATTACTATCATATGAAATTTGATTTTTAGTAAATATTACATATTTAAGTTGCTATTTAATTTTTGCTAAATATGTAGAAGATGGAATATTACTATCATATGAAATTTGAACATTAACTATATCTTGTGTATGTTGTTTGAAAGATATTTACAACATTCACAGAACACCAATTCGCTTGCAAGTTACCATGACAGTCGGTAACAAATCTCTCCTAGTATGAGAAGTAAAGATGAAACAAGAATCGTCATGGATGTTAATGTGGTGAATAAGAGGTTATTACCTTCCTTATCATCTTCTTACAAGAATCGTCATGGATATTAATTGTTTTTGGGTTATTTGAAATTGAACATTTAAGGCCGACTTCGAATGAAATTCACAAAAAGCGATTCAAATAAGCTTATTCGAATTCGGTTCAAATTCATGTCTAGTCAAATATACTGATTAGCAAAAAAAAATCAAAATTGTTAGTATTTAATATAGAAAATAATTGGTTTTGAAATAAATCACAAGTATATTATATAAAAAAGTATATAATTTGAATTCGGGTTATTCTATTCAGTTCATCTCAAGATACCTAAATTTGATTCGAATAAACTAAAATTCGAATTTGAATTTGGTTAAGTTCGAGTTTTGGTTTATTCAAGTCTGATTCAGATAATGAACATCTCTATATAACTAATAAGCTTATTTAGGGTGCGGAGCTAAACAAACTAACTATATGAAACTCAAGCAATCAAGCCCACAATCGTTTGTTACTTTGTTAGATGCGTTTCAAAGATTAGCTCAGCTCACTTACACCCCATTCCCCAACATAAGACGATATAACCATGCCAAGTTTTACACTTTGGAAAAAGAATCGAGAACGTTGAATATGGAGAAAGTATTCCTGTTAATATAAAGATGTCATTGAAAATGATAAAGATGTCATTGAAAATGATAATTTTTAAACGCTTGCGTTGTATATTTGTTGCTGCATACCACCAAAGTGCATCAACAAAACCTGACTATTGCTACTAAGCAAAATTCAATTTTTGCTTGTTTTTTCGACGAATTTAGTCACCTGAAGAACTTGAACAATTGTTTGCAATAACATTGCCACAGGCCCACAACCCCAAAGAAATAGTACCCATTGCAACTTCTAACATCTAAATGGAATGAACCATCCGAGTACTTGGTAGTTACCTGCTTGAGTATAACCTCTTTTAGGTTCAAAAGTATACCTCAAATTCATGTCCTTGCTCATAGATCAGATCTTGTCCTGCAATGAAATTCGAGGTTTGGACTCTTAACACGAACTCGGTTGAGTTGCCGGAGTTTACACCAGGAATGAACGGAGAGGGATTGAGAGTTGTTTGATTCCAAAGCGTTTTTTTTTTTTTTTTTTTTTTTTTGAACAACAAATTTCTTTTAATCCATGTCATCTGTGAAACTTAAACCCAAGACCTTCCGCTCCCGAACTCAGGTGTTTTAAAGGTTTTGCCTTCACCAATGAACCACCGCCCCATTGGTAATTCCTTTTAAGGTCGGTTTTTATATGCTAAAGGTGGTCGCATCTACATTCATGGTCAATTGGTCATTAATAGCTTCATTTATTGACGAAATCGCTGGTTTTGACCCGGACAAACAGTTATTTATTTATTTTTTTATTTTTTTTGAACTGCAAATTTCATATATACCCATTCAAAATTATAAATATAATACGCACCCTTACAAAGTAGTTGAAATATCATATATACCCAATTCACTAAACACAGTTTAGTAAAAGACAATTTTACCCTTATTTTTCTAAAAAAGTTGAAGGGAATTACTTTAAGGTAGGTAAACATGGACATCCAAATGATTTAAATTAGAAAGGGAATTACTTTAATTTGTATCTTGTTTCGAACATCCTTACAAAATCAATCAGCTCAATACATAAACAAGTACTATATAGAGGTCGTTCACATCAGTACAAAATTGTTTGCATACCAGCCCTGTCCTGTAGCATTACCATCATGTTCAACTCATTGGAGTGTAACCTCATGAAGAACCACCAAAAACCTACAAGAAACAATATACAAACAAATAAACCAACATGCTTCGTATTTAAGATTTTAAGTAAAACTAGTAATATGACCCGACCCGCGGGCGATGCGCCGCGGGCTCGTTGCAAATATCAAATGGATTAGTCCAGAGATTATGTGATCCGTTAACCATATGAAACCGTTCGTTTCAACGTATCCGATTTAACTCAAAACCTATATATAAAGCATTGCATTTGGATCAAAGCGTAAAGTAAATCGAATTTGAAGCGTACAATCACAATGCATTTTATATGTGGCCTAATTCACACATAGGAATCGTACCCAAAAAAAGAAAAGCATAAAAACGTGTATAAAAAAACTGACACGTATAATCAAAAGGGATTAATTAGAGCTTAAAATAAACCACAAAAGTACAAAAGAAAACACATTCACATCAAAGGGAGAACATGAGTCTTTTGCAAAGTAAAATTGTACTACCTGTCGCGCATTGCGACGGGGTCGCAACGTAGAGTAACTCGAATTTATATCATCTAATGAAAACATATTATATTTGACCTCACTCGTTTTGGAACAACGTTTACGTTGAAACGTTGACCAACGATACGTACATAAAATAAGCACAAAAATGTATTATATTTGACATGACTCATTTTGAGAAAAAGTTAGCATCAAAACGTAGGACAACTCGAATTTATACCTACACGTACGTAAAAATACGCCGTAAAAAATAGCTTTAAAAAGTAAAGGAACAAAAAGGGTAAACTCAAAACTTTAGAAACTTGGTCAAAATAGTATTTTATAAAGTTTTAAAACACGACGACAGATTAGTTTTTTTTTAAACGACAATTAACAAACAAATGCTAGCGAAGAAAAAAAAATTGTTAAAAATTTAATAGGTTAAAAATGGAAGGGGTTATCATGCCAAGAGAAAATAAAAAGAGTTAGAAATGCCATATGCAAAAGTTGAGGGGGTTTAATGAAAACCACGCCGATGTATAATTTCCCAAATTATCCACACAAAAGCATATATAAATAAATAAACAAAACTCACCCCAGCCAAAAGGTCCTTGGAAAGCCCCGGTTTTTGCTTTTCACCACCATCTCTGACTGGTTTTGTTTGAGGAAACTGGCGAATCACTTTCGCTGCCTGTTGATGATCTCCTTGAACTTCTGAAGTTCCATTCGCTTGTTGGATCTTACGTTTCTGCCCAAGCCGAACAATTCGAATACTTTCATGATAATCCATGCCAGAATGGAAGTAACTTAATAATAAGTTCAAGTATACCTTCTTTAGTCGTTCATCTATAGAACTCAAAGCACGAGACTGATCAACTTTTGCAAGATAGAAATCCCGCTCTTTCTTAGCTGCCGACAGTTCCAGCGCTAGTTTTTGCTCCCTTGTAGCATTCTTATAAGCTGATTTACAAGCAGTTATTAGTTAATATACTAACATATAGACACATTGTTATACATTACGAATTTCAAATTGATAAAAAGGGTGAAATTAGCTTGGTCCAATTATTCAAGGAAAAAGTCGATACCAATCTCTTCTGTGAGATGATCCCATTTGAATTTACTCAAGTATTTAATGTTCCAAAGATCATAATAGAATGATGACTTCTTCTTCCCACCTAAACATGAAAGATACAATTAGCAATTACTCAACAATAGTTGAAAACAGAGAAGTATACAATTAGTTGCCCATATACCTATTTGTTCACCATTCAACGTTGAAGCGACCCGTTTGGCAACATTCTTGTTTGTAAATTCAACCCATCTGCATGCATACAACAACTATTAATATATTGCTTCCAATATTTGAGGCCGGTTAACGTACAAGACCACCTTATCGTGTGATGCGTACGCGAGCATCTCAACCGCACATCTGATCTAATCTAGGCTTTCAATTGAACGTGGTGGCACAATAGTAATTAACTTTGTATAATTACCCACGTTATAATACATACTTACACACGTTATTTGCATAATTACACATGGCCACATGGGTTGGGTTAAACCCCAATTACGCATGGGCTGGGTTAACCCTAATTACGCACGTTATATTGGTGGTCACATACCGTCCGTCACACGTTAAGAGACTTTTGTATTTAAACCTTTCACTCCAATGTTTTTCCCTTCAGTTTCTTTAAATAAAACTTACCCTTCTGTGAACCCTTGTCCACGAAAACCGCCGGCTTTTTTACGATGCACAGGAGCTGCTGGATCTGCAGGTTTCCAAACAGCATATGATTCTACAGCTAGGACTACAATAAAGACATGATTAAAAGTAGAAAAAAAAAGTAAAACCTTCAGGTGTGAGCCAAATTCTTTCAATGTCTCCATATTGAGATAGAATATGACGAAGCTTTAAAGGATCCATGCGTGGAGGTACCCGGCTTAAGTAGCAGACCCCACGCTTATCAGCCTTAGCAGCTTCTTTCAGTAACCGTTTTTTCCTTCTATTTTTTCGTTCTGCCTTTAGTTTATCTAATTCTGAATCTGACAATTCCTTTGTAGAATCCTCTTTTTTGACTTGTTCTTCTTCAACCATTATGACAAACCTAAAATGTTGGGAAGAGATCAATGTCATCCAGATGAAAAATTAGAAGAAAATATTATAAGATAAAGGTAGAAAATGTAGACTTATTAAGTGTCGATTTTTAATGTTGTGAGTTGTAACTAATATTAATCTGATTCTTATATGCCTACCATAAAAAAAAGAATGAGATTACTAAATTACTAGCACCATATATGAAAACAGTTTCATCATACTTTGCCCTAGCTCTAGCAACGAAATCCATAATCTATGACTGGCTTAAAAACCGTGAGACGCTCCAAGGCGTTCAGGTCCCAAAAAGCCAAGGTGTGTGGTGTGCGCATCACGTACAGTCGTACACCAGGTAGAGATGTTCATGGTTCGGTTTAAAACCGTGAAACTGCTCAAATCGGTCATCGGTTTGGCTTCTTGGTCGGTTTTTTCTTTTCATTTTCGGTCAGTTGGTTTCAAAAACTTCAAACTGTAATGAACAGTTTGGTTTGCGGTTTATATCAAAAGCCGGCCGTATAAAAACCGGACCAGGCTGTATGATTAGGCTATGTTATAAAAATCAGGTATATTTTGTGTAGTGTTTTAATCCACTTGAAAGCCTCAACGAAGTCAATGGGTGTTTTTAATCCACGGAATTAGCAAATGAGTCTGCAATTACATTTCCTTACTCCTTAAGTTGTTTTGTACCATATTGAAGTAGCAAGAGGTCTACTGTATTATGAAATACTCTTCCCACAGTTTCAATTCCGCTTGTGCATAGAGCTCAGATAAATATATTATCAACTATTTGGATCTTAAATAGCACTATTGTTTTATTTCATTAGTTATGAAAGTGTAGATGAGGTGGTCTGAATGTGATCTGTTTGACATGACGGTAAATAAATTGTTGGGATCACATTTCTAAGTTAAATATACTGTTATCTCTTTTAGATGTTAATTATGTGTCTTTTTAATAAAGATCCGATAAGCCCAAACCATGAAACGAAACTGAAGCCAAAACATTAGTAACAGTTTTGTTTGGTTCAGTTTTAAATTTCAACAGTTTGGTTTTGGTTTACAATAATATAAAACCGTTACTAACATTTTGGCGCACGGTTTGGCCTAAAAACCGGACCGTGAACACCCCTAACGCCAGGCTGATCTCTATGTACAACATCATAAGCTATTAAGCTTTACTAAAGTTGTGTCTCTCTCTCTCATATATTTTACATATCAACCCTTTTATCAAGCTAACCTATCGTAATTTCTTCATCCCTTTTTGTTGTTTTCACTTATCAGCCTCCTACAAACCCTAAATTTGACCAAATTTAATCAATTTTGACTCAGAGGTACACGAGGCCACCTCGTGCACCTTGCACATCAGGCATGCCTTTTTAAACCAAGAATCTAAATAGCCAAATTTCCAAAAGTTTGACAGCAAATTAACAATTATTATCAAATTCGGCATAAAAATCTTCACAAAACCAAGATAAACCCTAGTTCAAATTGCTTGCAATGAATAAATACAATTGTATTACATGAAACAGTAAAGCATGCAATGTCTAGTGTCTATTAACAAATATAAGATCCAGCAAAACAAAACCATACACTGAAAACGAGTCGCTGAAAAAATAAAATACAACGTGATAGAGGCAAGAACCGATACCTTAGATCTGTTAAGTAAACGATGGGGACTAAATGCGAAGCTGAGACGAAGATACAGGTCGATTCTACTGGATGCAAAAAAATGGCGATTATCAATTTATCAGAGGGTTTGTGGAAGACGAATTAGGGCTAGCACTGGTTCTTCGTGTCAAAATAAAACGAAACATTTAATCAAAGAGCGTCCCTGGACATACATTAAGCATACTGTTTTAGTCCTTTAAGTTTGCTTTCTTCTTGCTATATCTCAAAGTTTCATAATTTTAGCATTTCTCTTTCTACACAATACAAACATTTCGATATAGGATATTCATCGTTGCTTTCTACATAGTACAAACGCTTCGATATAGTATATTTATCGTTGTTAACGTTTCAACAAAGGAAATAGATATTAATTGAACCATGTTAAATGGTTATTTACACCCAAACAAACTTTTCTTCTTCTTTTTGAACGGCAAATTCCTTTACTTCCTATCGGTTGTGAGATTTGAACCCAAAACCACCCCATCGATTGGAACTTTTTTTCTTATATTTTTTTATATATAGTACTTGTATAATATATTTATAACTTTTAACATATAGTATTTATATACGTTTGAATAGGAATGAGCAAATGGTACCAGGTACCGGTTTGGAACCGATACTGAACCAATACCGATACCGAATTTCCCAAACCGACTCTATTTTTTGTACCAATTTGGTGCCGACATTTTGCGTTTTCATAACCGGTTCGGTAACTGGTATTTACCGGTTTTTACCTTAAAATACCAATTCACATCGGCAATAAACTGGTACCGAACCGTACCGGGTATTTCGGTATTGATACCGGTACCCATTTTTTGAGATTTTTCGGTACCTTTTTTTTCGATACCAAGCTCATCCACACATGATAAAGTTAAGTTTTACTTCTATTAAGCTATGTTTCTCTCTGTTGATGAATAACATTGATATTATTTTTGTTTGCCTTTTAAAGACTTATTTAGAGACCAAATCTAATTACAAAATTGGGTTGTATAAAAAAATGTGTCATTTACAACTCAAAAGTACGTGAAATGGAGCTTAGCATTGGACATGAAAGATGTTGTGGCGGTTCAAGAACACCACCCCACCTCTATTCGGTATCGAAGAATTTCATCTTAAATGGGTTATTATGCAGGTGGCAAAATGGATGGGTTGGATTGGATTGGTTGTTGGGTCAGGATGGGTTTGAGTTAGAATGAGTTTGGGTTAAGATGGGTAAAAGAAAGAAGAAGGTCAGGATGGGTTTGGGTCAGGATTGGTTCGGGTCAAGATGGGTTTGGGTCAGGATGGGTTGAGAATAAATCAATAATAATAAAAACTGAAAAAAATTATAAAAAATGAAAAAAATTATAAAAAAATTAAAAAAACGAAAAAAATTATAAAAAAACGATCTGCACTTTTCCTGCATAGCTTGATCGGACACATGTAGCATTCCGAGCTATATTCCGAGTTAAAGATGGTACCTATGATGGTACGTACATATGAAGTATGCTGGTAACCTGGCAAAAATGCTTGGTTGGGTTTAGTCATTGGCCTAACTGAGTGACTTTATGTGTCTTTTCAACTTTGTTTAGTTTACAATATGGGAATGTCACCTTCATGAAAACCCTACTCTTATGCCACCATATAAAAATGCAAAGGGTTACTTGCAGTCCAACTCCAAGTTACCAACAACCTAAACAGTCCTACTATCATAACAGCAGTTGTTTGAGAAAGTATCATAGATTGTTAGTAAAGTACATTCATTAACATATGTCAAAGATTTAGACTTAAATTAAACCAAGCACCTACATAGAAAAATATACAATCTAACAACGTCAAGACCAAACTATGTTGAATCTGAGTTAACTATGCTGAATCTGAGTTAACAAAAATTAACTACAAATATACAAATAATTATCTAATCGACAAGAACAAAAATTAACTATGCTGAATCTGAGTTAACTCACTGTGTGATGAATGGATTGATACTGAATCGACGAAGAAGATGAATTGTAGCAGGAAGATCAGTGCGTCACTGCGTGAATTGCAAAGAAGGATCGACCAAAAATCAGTGCGTCACTGCGTGAATTGCAAAGACCTATGGAGAAGAAGATAACCCGTTCCTCTTTTTTGTTAACCCAGTTTGACCTACTAGGTTTTTTTATTAACTTTAGAAGGGCCCATCCTGACCCATTGGAAAAAACCATTAAACCCAAAATAAGCCATTGTGTTTAAATAATAGCCCAAATGAACCCATAATCAGCTCCTTGGGTTAAAATTGCCGGGCCTCACTGTATGGTGGTCCTGACTATTCCAAAGCTTCCCACTGTCATTTCTTCATTGAGACTCTTCAAATTCCTATATACATATAGGTTAATGATTGTTTATATTGTTTTTCCCCGAGTAATCGATTCATCAATTAGGGTTCTGAAGCTTATTAGATGGTATGTTTGGTCTACAATGTAAGGGTGAGCGGGGCACTTTTCGGGGAGGGGATCGGTGAGTGAAGTCCCCGAGCGGGAACACCGCTGCCATCAAATTGGGGAGTGCAAGCGGGGAGGGGGAGCGGTGAGAGGTTACCGCATGAAGGGAGAGAGGGAGAGGGTGGCCCACCAGCTTTTCAACCAATCAAATTATTTTTCTTTTTTTTCTTTTTTTTTTCTTTTTGAATAAAAAAACAAGTCCCCTAAGAGAGGAGTGCCGCCATCAAATTGAGGGTGTGGGGGGAGTTAAGGGGGGGAGTTGACGTGGCGCGTGCTGATTGGTTTTTTGTAAGAGATGTCACTCCCCTAACACTATGTTCCCGAGTCATTTAACAGGGGGAGGTGAGGGGAGGGGAAGGAAAATTTTCTCTCCTAATCTCTCCAATTTAGGAGGATGAATATTTGGTCATATTTTCTTCCCTTTTCCCTCCCCTCCCCCTGTTAAATGAAACTCGGGAACATGATTTTTCATATTTTCATCTCGTTTCCCTCCCCTCCCCCTGTTAAATGAGACTCGGGAACAGAGTGTAAGAGAGGAGTGCCCCTCTCACCCTAAATGTTTGTAGTCTATGGTAACCTGTATACCCATTTACAATCAATAAGATTTGTGTTTTTGATATAGGGTACGACCGTACGAGTGACCATGTTCTGTTCCTTAACAAGAGCATCAAAATCTTTAGTCATGGCTTGATGCCACTTGGGAGATTTGTTAGCAACGGTAAAGGATGTAGAATCCGTTGGAGGACTGGGGTGACTGATGTGTGGTAGGCTTAGGGATTATATAGAGTGGTCCGTCTGGGATTAGGCCGAAGGTTGGCAGGCCGTGAATGAATAGGAGGTGGTGGTGGTGGCGGCGGCGGCGGGGTCGGTGATGGTAGAGTATAAATAAACTACAAATTTGATTTATATATTTTCCGATGGTAAAATATATTTCATTCTAGATGGAATAGCAACATGCAACACTTCAACTTCACTACACCCTTTTACTTAACGGATTTTAAAGTTAACACCTGCTTAATCTTGCTTTTCATATTTTTTCGAAGTTAAACCTCTATTATCCCCCTTTTCCTTGTTCACTTTGTAATACATTTTAATTTAATTAAATTATTATAAGGAAGTTAAACTTTGCGAGACCAAGTATAATCCCCTTTTCCTTGTTTACCTTTGTAATACATTTTAATCAAATTATTATAAGGAAGTTAAACTTTGCTAGACCGAGTATAAATAAACTAAGAATTCAATTTTTATCATGTATACAAATCATCGATACAAATTTAATAAAAACTAATTTATCATGTATACAAATCATCGATACAAATTTAATAAAAACTAAATATGTTGTTTTTTTTAATTAATTTATTTCTAACAATTATATTACTAGTACATTAATCTGACCAATTTCGTGCTCTTAATTTTGTTTTCTTCACTCTTTTGTGATATTTTTTTATACTTAAAAGGTAATTCGTTTGGTATTTTCTGATCTTGAGAATGGTTTTAAAAAGGGGTCAAAACCACGAAAATCGAACCGTTTGGCTTGTCCTTCTCCAGCCAATCAAACGGGTTTGGTTCGGTTCACTTTGTTCAAAAAACCGTAATTACTTGTTCCGCCCCAAAAACCTACCAAAACCGATCAAACTGAAACGTAAATTTCTCTGTTTTGTGATAGAAATGAGGTTGTGAATTATACTTTTCTATACCATGGTTAAACTGAATGCACCGTTTTATAGGTGGGTGGTGCTTAGATTCGGGGAAATTTTATAACCACACTAATCTTTCACATTATGCAACGAGTAGAAGAAATTCAATTGGAAGATGCAAAACTAAAGGTAATGATATCTTAATCCGGGCCCAGTTAAATTTTTAATTCACGCAATTGATCTGAAATAGAATTTTTTAATAAAAAATAAGACCAAGTTAAGAATGATTCGACATTGACTAATTTAAGAGGCCTAAAGTTAGAAGTAGAAATAGAGGGCACCTTTTCCCGACACTTCATAAAGTAGATAGTGTTTCTGCATGTGCAAGCGGCCATCTTCTATTTATTAATGTAGGAACTTTTTTTTTTTTTTTAACGGCCAACAAACTCAATCCCGAGCACTCTCGGGGCACCCACTGGACAAACGGAGTACTCCGAGAGTAACCCGAGTCCACCACCAATTCCGGGGAAAACCCGGTAACCCACCCGCCCGTAGGCACGACGGTGAAATTACCGGTAAAACCCGTTTGGCTCAAGGATCCAACCCATGTTTCCCTGGGTCTGCTATCACTGCCCACCAGTGCCTCACTCTGCACCAAATGGGAGTCAAACTTGCATCTCTCAAGAGAAATGCAAGTCCTCCACCACTTGATCTAGAGATCATTATCATTTATTCAAATGTTAAATTTTGATAAATTAAAAGGGAGCAAATGTAGTTCAAACAAGTGTCAAAACTATGTTTGTTTTGCAACCAGAAGATATACCCGCGCTACGCAACGGGATACCATTTTTATAATGGAGCGTTACGACAGGTTCTATTTGAAAAAAGTTAAACGTAGAAGAGGCGCACTTAACGACAATATATTCGAAAAGCACCAACTATGTGTTATTAAACTGTATGCTAGGAAACACGAATAAAAAAATAATGGTAGGGATGAGCTTGGCATCGGTACTGAACCGAAGGTACCAGTATTGAAAACGCCAAAAAGTGGGTAATGATTCATAAATCTTGTTCATTGATACCGAGCATAGTGTAATCCTGTAGTTAGTTTATCAAGTGTTCACAACAATGAGTGTCGTCTAGATACAAAAACCAAACACCACAGCGGCTAGAAAAGTTAATCACTTCAATATTCAACTCCTATTCAAGAGTCATCCGATATCAAATTTCTTAATGGTGTTAAAAGAACCAAAGAAAGAAAATATAGAAGTATCTTGGACGATCGATCATAGAAGATAATAATTTGTGAACTACATTCATATTACAACAACCTAGTCAACAAAAGGGCCATTAAAACATCAACCTTGTATATGATTCCATAAATCCACGCAAATCAGTCACTATCTTGTAAGAACCCGACCCTACTCCACTTCATTTTCGTTAAGGACCCTCCCCCAACCCTTTTCACACCCCCTTGCTTTTTGTCTGCACGATGACAAGATCAAACCCCCTTGCTTTTTGTCTTAAGAGATGAAAACTCATCTTGGCCCCACTACCGTTGATCCTACCCCCTTCTTCCAACAACTAAATGGATTCCTCATTATTCCTAAACTTATTGTCCATATTTGTATTTTATCAAAAAAAAAAAAAAAAATTGCTTGTTATAAAACAAAAGCAATCCAATTTGCCCAATTTTTTTTATGTATTTTAAGATATAAAAAAAAATAACATCTAACCTTTTCTAACAGTAATACTATCATCATTTAATCCACCATATTTGTTCACCTTGGGACTATAAACCCTAAACCTCAAATTTAAGAACACACTTTTAGCACACCTTAATACTGATAGATTGCAAGCCCTTGTGAAATCTTTCACATGGACCATAGACTTCCTCCAAATTAAACTAACTAAAGCTTGCATTGATCGTAAAATCTTGAAAGTATTTTTTTTTTTAATAGAATAAAATTATATATAAGGTCAAACAAATTACACCAAGATAGCCGGTAAGCGGGCAACAAGCTGCGCCGCTACCCCCTTTTGAATAGCGAAACCTAACCTAGTAAAAACGAAACCCCGATCTCTAGGAGACGAAATGTTGCTGTGAACAACCCGTTGGACCCGTTCAAGAAATTTGATGGCTTCTGGGGCTAGCGAGCCAAAGGTATCAAAGGCAAAAGGGATAAAAGAATGTTGATTATCCTCGCAGGCTTTGGCATGTTTGTCCATTTTCTTTGTTGCCGCCCTTGCAATCGCCTGACCAGGGACAAAACCTGTATCCCGAAAGCCTACAAGGGGGGAAACCCCGGTAAGATCAACACAAGCGTGTTTACCTGCATCCCACCCGAAAACTAAAACGTCCGCGGGGCGCAATGTGGATCTTCCTTCCCTCGGATCTGTCAAAAAGTTTACGGGGGCTTCTTTCTTCACCGAGATCCCCGCCCGTTTGAGGATGTCCCCCAAGACATCCCGCACCCAGTCGTGCCTATACTTAAAACCTGGCAGTTCTTTACAGTGCAGAGCATGCTCCCCAAATTGGTCTAAGCAAGCTTTCCGGCAAATCGGGCATTGCTCATCATCAGGGAACATAGGAATCATGAGCCGATATTTTAAGATAGCACGATATTCAACGGCTGACATCTTTTGGCCTAAGCCCTCGATGGGGATGACCGATAGAAAATCTTGGGCGTGGGTGCCCCGCAAGCATTCTAGGACGGCGTTCTGACGAGGGGTCGTACAGAAATCTGATCCAATATTCTGAGCGATACGACAAAACAGAGCACTCGCCAAAGTCTTCTGGGTCTTCGGTGGGGCGGTGTCCCTGTTAGCGAAACCGCCGATATCCAAATCCGGGGGGTGTCTATGCAACTCCCCCAGAGCCATGTCATAATCCCCATCCATTCCAACAACCCCACTCTCGCGCAAGATGTGATCTTGCAGCCCCCACGATTGAGCTCGCGAGGCAACAAAACCGTAAATGGAGACATCCATGGCCGATAGAAGCCCCAGCCCCCCATCTTACAGGGCAGAGAAGCAACCCGCCACTGAAAATCCCCAAAAAACGGACCCCCACACACCACAATGTCCTCTATAGCCCCCCGTAGCCCTTTATCGAATAAGGATACCGCCTCCTTTACAAACATAGGTTGACAAGTTCGCAGACCAAAAAGGAGCTTTGGCGACACCCATGCAAGAGCGCAGCAGGAGAAGCTCACTTTGCGGGTCTCGGAGTTGCGAAAGGCTACTCATAAGGTCCACTGCCCGGGAAGCCCGCCGCGCAGCCAAAGCACTAATGAAACTGGGGTCCCGGCTCACAGCTCCCCCAAGGAGTCTCACGCCCCCCGTTGGTCTTCCAATCTCCTTCGGGAATAAACTAGCCTCCAATTTTTCTCCATTGCAAGACGGCCAATATACCTCTGTTTTTTTATATTAAGCCGAAGCCCCAAAGGTGGCCCCTCAGATTAAATGATAGCCAGAGCCTTTGCTACCTCAGATGTTTTTCCCATAATAGTACCATCATCCAAATACCACGCGTGGAAGGGGAGGGTGCAACTGTCTCGTATACGTTGTGTGAGGGGGTGCAAGACAAGGGCGAACAAGAGAGGCCCCAAAGGATCCCCCTGCTGGACCCCCGTGGACGACCCAATACAGTCATTACCCACATAAAGCCTAGCGGTTTGCCCATAAAGAAAATGTACCCACGGAAATATAGATGGGCATCGAATCCCAACCTCCCGCAGAAGAGCTGTGCGATCCACTAGGTTGAAAGCATTGGAGAAGTCAACGGTAAGCATGGCGAAGGCCCCATCATCGTGAAAGGCGTTAAGGAACCTGTTCGCGCTATGGAGGATAGCTTCAGCCCCATCTGGTGTCCCAACCCCGAATTGATGATCCCCCAGGTACCTAACCATCTCTTTCCCTACCTTTTTCATCGCTATCTTGGAGACCAGCCTACGCCAAATGACCCCGACCGCAATAGGACGGATCCCCCCATCAGGTTTCAGCAAGGGGGTCAGAGGAGCGGAGGCAACGAACTCAGCAAGAGACCTGGGGCATAACCCCCCCAAGAAGACATTGACTACCCCGGTGATGGCTAAAACTAAACCCGAGGAAGTTGAGGACCCCTCTCCACAAAAGCTATCCAGTAAGTGTTGCGCCCTGAGCCCATCTCTCCCGCACGAAGTTCCTTTGGGGAAAGACTTAATGCACCCCAAAACGCACTCTGCATCAACAGTTAAGGGTGCCTGAGGGATTGTGTCTGCCGGCACAACCGGAGGGGGCGTAACCGGGTGTTTCTCCGCGAGGGCCTCCAAAGTGGAGGGCCCAAGGGGGGCAACACCAGAAGAGGACAACACCTTGACCGCAGCTGTGAAATGACCATCTGCCATTTTACGAAGGCACTGCTTAACATTGGTTCGGCCCTCCCGACAGTCGGACCCAGTTACCGCCCCTTTATCCTTTACATCCTGAAAGAGGGAAGCAACTAGCTCGCTAATCCCTTCCCCGTCTTTCCAGACAGAAAGAGCCCGTTGGATGCTCAAGCACTGTAACGTTTTCCTGTTCCCGGACCGACGTTCCTGCCTATTGGCAGGGCGCACAACTTTTAAAGTACAGCGAGGCAACAAGAGTAGCTTAACCCAATATTCAACCGACCCAGGGGTAGCAACCACCTTCCGCATAGCTGATGTTAAAGCTTGCGCGAACGCCATTCGACAACTAGGAGGAATGCTCTTGACGGTCGTGATGGGAAGAGAAAAAACCCGCTCCAGAAGGGAGCCATCCACACCGACAGAGGCAATGCCTTCCCCTGAAGCCCCCCCTCCCGAAACTTATGGTTTGGGAATCCCCACAATAAAGTCCTCGGTCCCCCTCGAGCTAGGGACGAATTTAACAAGGTCATCAACATGATGACACCCCCGGCTAAGAGCATGCACAACCATGCACTCCCCGCACAGCCAGTTGTTAAGCGTTTTCAAAGTTTCTCCCACGTCCTCATATAAGTCGGGATCCTTAGCAATCGCATCCCGTAAAGCATCTTTCCTGTTATCTGACTTGAGGTGGTCCCGTTGGAAGTGAGAGAGCAGTCTCGCGTATCCTTTGGACCCTACAAAACCATCTTTGCAAGAGTGGAAATTCCTGAAGGGGCAAGGCCTAACACCCTCAGGGCCTCCCCCCTGCACAACCCCTTTCATCATACACCTAAGAGCAATAACCCAACTCGAGTGAAGTAGGGGGAAGCGCCAAAAACTAAAACTCCCTGCCAGGGAGGAAGGAGGGGGAGCAACCACGAGTTGCCTGCCCCCCTTACGGGGTTAGGACCCCACGCTTTAAACCATGGACAAAAGGTGCGAAATTGAGAGAGTATGAGGTGATCAAACAGTACCTGTAGGACGTTAGCTTCAAACGATGAAGAAACTGATGATTTGCAGAAGAGTGATCAAATCTTTTTTCCCCAAATCACCAAACCCTAAACCCTAACAATCTTGAACAATCAGAATTCTCCACTTGGGACCTAAAAATTCAAATCTTTATCCCCAAATTACCAAACCCTAAACCCTAACAATCTCAATCAAACCCCAAAACAGCTAGAATCAACACCTTGAAGAACACATTTAAGCAATAATCATCGAAAACTACATGAATTTCAGTTGTAAACGATCAGAATAAAGGTACCTAACTGCAAACAGTAAGAAAATGAATGTGCTCTAGAAAACGAACGAAGATCGGCGATCGAATGTGCTTCACTCGGCAGCACGGCGGTCGGAGACGGTGGCACAAGGACTGACGACCGATCGGAAACAGTAAAACCCTGAAATCGCCGGCCGTTGACGGTTAAGATCTGCAACAGGTGATCGGAGTGGATGAATGGATTTAGATCTGAGTTGACTCAGTTACATCTGGAGTTGACGGTTAAGATCGTAGACTTTTGGTTTTTTTTTTTTTTAGAAAAAAGAAATATATGAGCATTAGTATGTGTTTTTTCACTTATGAGCAATTGTCTTAGGGGTGTTTAACGGTGCGGTTTATGGTTAGTCTAAAACAAAAGGACCTCAAATTTAAGAACACACTAGTTTGGTGGAACATGTACTTGTTTATACACTATTACATATGCATCATTTAATACAATATTAAACCATACTAATGCTAAACGTTTAAAAACCCCCCAAAACATACACAACCCGGAGTAGTCTAAAACAAAAGGACCGAATTTAAACGAGTCTAAAATAGAAGTAAAAGTTCTAATAGTCTAGAGTTTTGAGTTAACAGCGTGATACATGAGAAGCTAGGAGACGATTTTGGCTATAAGTTTTGGACTTGATAATTGTGTATTTAGGCTAATGGATTTGGGTCTTGGGTTGGGCTATTAAATTAAACCTATACATATAATTTTTGTAAAATTAAAAGATTAAAACAGTTAATTCGGTTAAACCGAATAGCTCGAATTTAAATAAAAATCAAACCAAATTCAAATTCGGTTACGGTTACAAACTAAACTAAATTACCGAATTTCTATTGGGTTCGTTTTTTTTTTTTCCAGTTTTTAGGTTTGGTTTTTGTTTAATTCGATTTTAAATTTGGTTTGGTTTTTGTTTTTTTAGGGTTTTAAGCGGGTTTTTGGATGTGTGGTAATACACTTAATAGAAACACTACGTGTGGCTTCCAAAAAAACTGCCCAATACAAAAGTCACAGCCACCTGCTAGCCAAAAGTGGTTACAAAATTCATTCATTCATTCAATACATATACATTTCTGAGTTAGGGGAATAGTGCCAGGCAAGTTCACTACATATACATTTCTGAGTTAGGAGAATAGTGCTAGACAGTTTGCCTGGCACAAGTTATTTTTAATTTAATTTTATTTCCAGTTTAAAATTACGCTTTCGTCCTTTGTTTAAAATTACGTTTTTGCCCCCAGCTCAAAATAAAATTATAATTTTGCCCCTAGCTCAAAATTACGCTTTCGCCATCGGTTCAAAAACTCACTTTTAATTTTGTTCCCAGTTTAAAATTACGGTTTCGCCCTCCGTTTAAAATTACGTTTTTGCACCCAGTTCAAAATAAAATGTTGTTTTTTCTTCTAGCTCAAAATTACGATTCTGCCCTCAGCTCAAAATAAAATAATGTTTTCCCCCTAGCTCAAAATTATGATTTTGCTTTCAGTTTAAAATTATGATTTCGCCTCCATTTCAAAATATAATTTACGATTTTGCCCTCTGTACAGACATACATGTTATGAGAGAGAAATATTTGGCTTATTGCCTCGCAACACGGGCGGGGCAAAAACTAGTGAGACTACAAAAGTGCAAAGTGGTCTCCTTCATTCACTTTAAATTTTAATATGTATATAATATATAATATGTATATAATATATATATATGGGGAAGGATCCACTAAAAAGTGGATTTTGCCTAAGACCGCCCGTAGTGGGCGTTTTCTTTTCAAAAATACACCCCAAACACGCCTGAATTCGCCCCGAGCCCGCCCCCTCGACGTGATCTTACGTTTTTCTCGAAAAAAAGTGGAACGGTGTTGTTTAAAACAAGCCAAAGAAATGCATGGGGAGCGAAAAAAATGCAGGTTTAATTATTTATTGGGCATTATTGGTGTTTATTATTGGGAATGTTTATTTATTTATTTAATTCCAATTTAATAGTTTGATGGGGCGTTATTGGGCATTATTCCCACTACGCCACTTTTGCAAAAACGCCCAATAATGTCCCCATGCTGACTGGACTGCCACATGCCAGAAACGCCCAAATGTGGGGGCATTATTCAATAAACGACTACGCATGGTCTAAGTAGTTTAAGAAGGATTGTGATGATGACATATGACACTCTAATAAATAGTAATAGAGGGTATTTTGGTCCTTATAAATAAGAGTGCAAAATGACATGTGGCACCCCTTTTCTTTTTAAAAAATACAACAATAAAAATCTAGTACAAAAAAAATCTAGCACAAAAAATATACCACAAAAAATGTAGCACAAAAAAATATAGCACAAAAAAATCTAGTACAAAAAAATATAGCACCAAAAAATTCAGCAAAAAAATGTAGTACAAAAAAATTTAGCACAAAAAATTGAGAAACAAAATTTAAGACAAAAAAATTCAACACAAAAATATAGTACAAAAATCCAACACAAAAAATGTTATACAACATAGAAATACAACACATTTTAGTGGGTTTTTTTAGTCTTCATATTTTGTTTAGCAATATGGTATTCAAATTAAAGATAAAAAGACACTCGATTTTACGAAAAAAAATTATGAAAAAAATCGTATAAAAAAGTTATGAACGTTTAAAAAATGGAGGTGGAATATGCATGTGCCTTGCATGTTGAGAGAGAAAGCCCTTAAGTAGGATTTTACCAAGATACTCTTGTGCTCCTCCTTTCTCCTACACTTTCATCTTAACCACTATTTTGAAAAATGAATGGTTAAGATTACTTCTTATCCTACTTAGGCAAAATAAATTTTTTATTTGATCTTACCCCTATATATATTTATATAATATATAATATATGGATATAATATAACTCCAAATAACTACAGAACTTTCAGAACTCCTAATAAACAATCATTTTATATATAAGTTTTTGTATTTAAGATCTTTTTATCATCTATTATATGTATTTCTTTGATTACATACATGTTAAAAGTAGTTTACATATGTTTAATTGCCAAAATTATATAGGGTTATTAGATTTTATCACCCCCAACTATTGGATATTGGCCGCTGCCACCCCCAACTATCACTTTGACGTGTGTCACCCCCAACTTAACATTTAGTGTGTTCTGTCACCACGTCGTTAACTGATCACTAACTTTTGATCCTGTTACTACACTTTTTTGGTGTCATAGGGATCTTGGTAAGGTTTTAGGGATCTTAGGACACCCCAAAAAGTATAATAACATGATCAAAAGTTAGTGATCTGGTGACAGAACACATTAAGTGTTAAGTTGTGGGTGACGGACGTCAAAGTGATAGTTGGGGGTGGCAGCGGCCAATGACCAATAGTTAAGGGTGATAAAATCTAATAACCTAATTATATATATGTGTCACTAGGTTATCACCCGGGACTGCTTCCCGGGTAGTTTAATTTTATCAGTTAATAAACATCTACTTTTATTAAAATGAAACATTTTATTTCATTAAAATTTATGAAAAAAAAGTTGAAATACTTAAACCAAACAAATAACTACCAGTTGTGAACATTAATATTGGTAATTACGATTTTTTAGGTGCCAAAAGTTTTAATACTTAAACTAATCATCAAATAGTATTTAATAGATTAAAGTCATACACGGCCCAACACTTTTATAACATTAAAGGGTCAATTTTCATTAAATTAACATATAAAGCAAAAGAATATAAGAACTTGTTGAACAAATACAAAAATAAACCAACAGGTAACATCAATAGAAGAGAACAAAAGTTAAAAGTTAATGGAAAGAAAAAACAAATTATTTATCATAAGTTGCCAAAAATCTCTTTGTAAACGACGTTGGCAGTTTGATTTGTTGGTTTTCCTTCATCATCGAATATTAAAATCTTCACACCATCTCTCGTCTTAACTCTTGATAGAGCACAGCCCATTCTACTAATGTGAAATCAAGCCTACTTATGTGGAATCTATGTGAAAAAAAAAAAACTAAACAACTAAAACCAAACAATCGCATCTAATGGGTTCGAAATGCCATGTTTACTAAATATGTTTGATACAACCATAACCCGAACCAACCAATTTATAAGTAATAAATCGGTTCCAATTGCTATTTTTTACTAAATAAAGTCTACACAAAAGAGTGTAATATTGGATAGTTAGATGGCATACACGAAAGGGGACGAAAAAGTTTGAGAATTTTAATTCCGGTTATATCCTCCACGTCTTATAAAAGGCTGTATAATGTTTTTCCTATGTATGTTAAACATTCCTTTTTTGAAACCTACTATGTGAGCTCACTGTCAAATTTATTATTTGTGCAGTGATAGATGGGATAGAATAAGAAAAAATTGACATATTACATAATAGGTTATCACTCGTAAGTTTCACAGACTAAAGCAAGTTAAAATCATACAACTACACTACAAAATCAAATATAATTGAAAGCATGGTTGAACCGGCGTCGACCTCCGCAAAACACATGTAACCAGTTGTAGTTAGCATTACCATCACCACCCATCGAATCTAGTCAGAACCCAAACACACTTTATAGTAATGGGTCAAGTGTCTTTTTGTCAAAAATACCAATTTAAAAGGGGCAGAATGCCGGTTTTTATGCAATTTTTGCAACATTTGTATTGTTGTGAAAAATGTAGTTTTGCAGTGTCTTTTTCTGTCAAAAAGTGCAGTTTGTGCCCGGTTTAGATTCCTTGAAAGTTCCTCCAGTTCGCTGAATTCACTTGCATCAATCTGTGCCAGGTTCCATCTAAAATCTGTGGTGAGAATACCATTTTGACCCGTTCTGCCACAATTGCCTTCATTACTTGTGTTAGGGATACATCGCTGGAAAGTAAACACGCAATGAACAGTGGATGAGCCAGTAGTCATTCCAGATTAATACCCATGCTCACCAATACATTTGAAATTTTTGCCACAATTTAACCCAAGCATCTTAATCGACATATATAACCCAAAGGATTTTTGCTTCCGAGTGAGGAAAACGATTGTAAACTCATAAAGTCATTATATGCATTATAATAAGCTCTTTAGGCATGGCATAAAAAGTTAAATAAGGTGATTACACATGTAATAAAAAATATAGAGTTGATAAGTGCACGTATTCTAAATTTATAAATAGTGTACAAAGCCATGGTATGCCTTTTATGTTTATAACAGGGAAACATACAAGAAATTAAAAAAAAAAAAAAAAACTTCAAACTAACAGTGGCTATCTTTGCTTGTATTTTGTATCAATCCACACTACGTGAAGATGATCAACCAAACAAAGCATGATAATGATAAATTACAATAACATTTAAACAACTTCCACTTCAGAAACATTAATGTAAACAAAACTCTTTTTTCAATATTACAATTATTTTTTTTGAACGGTCAACAGAATCAATACCGAGCACTCTCGGGGCACCCACTGGACCAAGCGGGGTACTCAGAGAGTAACCCGAGTCCACCACCAATTCCGGGGAAAACCCGGTAACCCATCTGCCCGTAGGCATGATGGTGAAATTACCGGTAAAACCAGTTTGGCTCAAGGATCGAACCCAGGTTTCCATGGGTCTCCTATCATTACCCACGAGTGCTTCACTCTCCACTAAATGGGAGTTAAACCTCTATCTCTTGAAATACAAGCCTTTCACCACTTGATCTAGAGATGATCATTGGCTAACATTATAATTAACTAATTCAAATTCCAAAAGCAACCAAAGAGATATAAAAAACCACCAAAAATTTGAGACCATTTGCATCCAAATAAACTCGTCGGACAAAATACTATACTATTTAATTGACCCCTGCATATAACTCTTTGGATATTACTAACAAATGAAGATGATCAACCCAAATGCACAAATCAGAGGGTTAACATAAAACTTGAATTTTTAAGTCAAAGTAATGCAAATTCCAACAATTTTCAAAACAAAAAAAATCAACATAGAAATAGAAATTAACAATGAATATATCTTTGATACTAAGGTGACGAAAATCACCATCGACGAATCTCTATCGATATCCCCCGCCAATTCAAAGAACTAACACACATTTGAGTTACAATCAATATAGAAGACCTATAAGCATGCCAGATGAAAAATCAAGAAAAGAAACATTACCTCAGCCCCTGCCTTTTGACGGTTTGAAGAATCAAGAGTTGCCTCAAACGATCAACTGAAAAAACGTTGTGAGTGGTGATGCAGGCGTGCAATGCCCGGTGTAGTTTTGCATTGTGGTGGAGTGTTTGGTATTGTGTTTCGTTTAGCATCTGAGCACAATGAAAAGTGAGTATAATATATAAAAAGTGAGTATAATATATATACAACCACCAGATTCACTCGGATTCAAAGAACGACTAATAAAAAGCATACTGATTAGGACAATTATGATTACTCTACAAGTCACTCAAGTTGACCCATTTCACTATAACCTAATCAACACTGTTCCCAACACATAAAATCAAACAACAAATAAAATAAAAGAAAGATAGTATGAGTCAATTAAAAGGAGACCATTGTTATAAAAATAACAATCTTCACTCTTATTAAAAATAACAATCTTCACTCTTATTTTTAATGAATTCATATTCAGGTTCCCAAACTGATGTCTCGAAGCCTAAATTATTTGGGCAATTCAGGTTCCAAATATTCACTTTATAACAATCTAAGAGTAACCAAGCAAAACTGGAATCAGATGCAGTATACCTTAGAGAAAGCGAAAAACCAATGATCGAAGTTAAGAACACAAATAATAAGATGTGATTATGTTATTTACCAAGTTTAACCTAATCGGAGGATTCTTATTATAGATCTCAACAATCGCCAATTTGAATCACCATCATTCCGATTCATTCAGACAATCACCGCTTTAGAAATAGCCGACAATCTGCAACGGGTCGATCTGCTAATTCTTTTGTCTTCCACGTCTCAACAAAAACAACAAAAAATGACAGAGATCTGGTCGTCTTGAAGGTAGCGGAGATTTGCTCATTCTGTTAGAAATAACGTAACGATCTGACACAGCGACAGAGATCTGCAAAAGATCAAATGGTTTTGGTAACGATGGTGGAGAACATTAGGGTTTGTCATGAATAGAAAAAAAATAAATCAATAGAAAAAGAATGAATCGGATTTATCGATATATAACACAATAAAAAGAAATTAATAAGTAGCAAACATAATCTTCATGTACAAACCTATAGATTCCACAATTGTGACAATGGAACAGACCCTTGTCAATCTGCAATAAGATAACCAAAATCAGTGAAACAAATACATACTCGTTCGATATACAACATATGTATTCGATTTCATACATCATCATCCTAGAAGTTATAGATTTCTCATAGATATTCCCCAAATTGACTCTTCAGTTTGTGTACGTACAAGAGAAACCTGAATTACAAATAGTAATGTTCAGAAACATAAGCAATTAAATTGTTCTAGATTGAATCAATAACGCATACCGGTTATTCTGTGTCACAAACTAAACTAATCACCTGCAACAAACATAAATCTACATTTAATTGTAATGATTAACACCTTCATACAATAACATTCATAATATCATGTTTGAGATACATTCGAGAAGAACAAAACCAATCAATGATTTGGGTTGGAGGCTATCGAGAGAAAGATGACTCGTATCTGTTGATACTATGCACGAAAATCAAATATCAATTTATATTCTGCGACACTTCAGCCTCTTTATGTTCCGGAAAACACCTTCTGTCTACACACACTTGTTCATTGTTGCTTAAAAAATATACATAAGGAAAGTATATATGAGTGTGTGTGTGTGTGTGTACTGTGTAGGAATAACGATTTGATTTATACCTCAACAGAAGCAACCAATGTCAAAAACTCTGCACGGCCCATCCTATTGAACACTTTGACAGTGGTAACTGCACCTTTACTCTGAGTTAGAGTACCAGTGTTATCAAATATCACATGACAAATCTTTCGAGCCCTCTCTAATGCATCTACTCCTTTGATCAATACACAAATGTTGGCTTCGACACCAATTGCAACCATAACAGCAGTTGGCGAAGGCCAAGAGCACAGGAACATGAAACAGACCAATAAAAGATGAAATCAAACCTAATCGAATAAGACCGTATCAAATTAAACCTAATTAAACCCTAGTTCGCACAAAACGAAAAACTTCCCAACTATAAAAGAGCAAATCTTACCTGTGATTTGAAAAAAATCTAGCAAACATGAAAATAACTTGGTTGAGACAAATCGATGGTTTTGGGATCCAAAGATATGAAGCTTTTGCAGGTTCTTAATGTTCCACCGTTACAGCGTGAGGTTAAAGGCAGGAGGAATTGGAGCGGCAGGTTCTAGAATTAGGGTTGTGAATGAAGGTTTGAGAAAATTGGGTTAATTAGATTGTTTATATACCCGGGTCTCAAAGCGGGTATGGGTTTCCCATTTCGGATCCCGTGTAAAAAATATGTTTCCCGCCAAAACCACATCTAGGAAGCTCTAATATTGTGCCAAGTGTCCCAAATTTTTCTTGTTTATTATATATAATAGAAATAGATAACTAATTACATATATGTAAAAAAACTAGTTTACATATGTGTAATTATAAAATTACATATAAAAAATGATAAAATTACTCTTAAAATGTATGTAATCGTAAAAATACACATAAAAATGATAAAATTATCCTAAACACAAAAATATATAAATAAAAAGATTGTTTATTAGGAGTTCTGCGAGTTCTGTAAATATTTATGGTTCTGAAATGATCCTGGTCCATCTATATCTATACTATATTAATAAGCATATAGAAAGGACAGAAATGGTCATTTGCCACTTTACAAGTCTTTAAAGCATATTGTACAACCAACTAAAGCACAAATGTTGAATCTGATAAAGCAACAAAATTTTGAGCGGCCAAACAAAATTTGGGCGCTTAGATCTTGGGCATTCAATTTTTGAATTCCCTTTACTCCATGACACGACACCAAAAGCTTCCAAAAACCTATCCCTAAATATTCCTTTCTCTCTGCAATTTCAAATTTTGAATTCAGGAATCAAATCTGGCCACCCATTTTCTCTCAAGAAACCATTCATACTTCTCAAAGACAAAATCCAGATCTATCTAGAGTAATCCGCTCTCTCAAGAAACCATTTATACTTCTCAGAGACAAAATCCAGATCCATCTAGAGTAATCCGCACACTTCCACCCATATTTGTTGACCTGCTTGAAATTTTCGCTGCTGATACTCCGGCGACCGGTGTTGTTGCTCGCTTCGCCGTTAGGTCTCACCAGGTATGCACAAATTAGGGCAAATTTGTTTCGGTTTCATGATTTTTAGGTTTTAACTTGTATTTTGTAGTTGTTAAACGTTTGTTTTGGAAAATTTGTAAAAAAAATTGGATTGGAAGAACATAGTTTTCAGATGAGAACGAGTTTTTCGTGTGTTATTTGAGTCAATACCGTTTTGTATCTGCTATAGTTTAAAGATTTCTGTGATTCTTTTTGCCCAGACAACTTATATTGAACCGATTTGGAATTGGTTTTCGGTAAGAAAAGGTGATTTTCTTATGTGGCTTTGTTAAATTAAAGTGTTTTTTATGAGCTGTACACTTGTTTATATATCCTGCAATCATCCGTGTGCATTGTTCAAAAAGTCTTGTTTATTTATTAAGTAAAAGAACATTAATGAACTTCCTATTGAACGTTTGGTTTGGTTTGTTTGCATTACTATTTTTTTCCATAATTTACATTTTCGTTTATGTATAAATAAGTTTTAATGGAATTATATTTGTATAGCCATGCCGGAGTTGTTGCAATCTGCAAAATTAGCCATAGAAAAAGGGCTTGCTCAAGGTCGTAATGAATCGTACATAAAACAGCTGTCACAGTATTTCTATATTTTGGTTGAAGCTTTGCATAAGGTAATGTTATTTCCTTTCACAGTATTTCGATATTTGGCAGTTTTGACCCGTTTTACTTGTATATGGTTTGATTGGGGTTCTGTTCTATATCTTTAACATGTCAAACAGGTATAATTAAAAAGTTAGCTAGAAAGGAAACGGGCCAAGTTAGCCGAACTAGATCATTTCGTTCGTAAAGTTAGATTATTATTGACATAGTATACTTTGTATGTGGAATCTTATTAATTTTCAAAGCATAACATATTTTTTATATTTTTTTTCTCTATGTGCGCTTTTCTTAAAAAAACCCACTCTTTTTTTGCGCTTTGCGCCTAGGCTCCGGGTAAGGCCGATGCGCCTCGCCTGCGCCTTGCGTCTTTGACAACATAGCTCTATATTTAGTGTTTCTTGATTTGGTTTTTAAGCATTTCAGGTACAAAGTTGTTAAAGCAGTAAGTGGGAAATCTCATACCGTCGTAGCGACCGAAGATGGTCTCTCTTTTTATTTTGGTTGGAATAAACACGGTCAGCTTGGTACAAGCTCAACAAAAACGGGTGAGCTCACCAAACTACTTGTTTTATCGAGACCATAGTTTTTTAATTATTTAACCCCTAAATAACCTGATAACTAAAAGCAGAATCTATTTTCTTTTGTAGAATTTGAGTTAGACCCGGTAACCTGTTTGGTAACTGAAGTCACAAAGGTTGCTTGTGGAGCAGACTTTACTGTTTGGTTGACTTCTGTTGAAGGTGCTTCTATACTGTATGGTGCACGTATTTTTGTTCATAATGTTAATTTGCTATATGGTAAATTAGACCAAATGTAACTTGAATTTACGTTGTTTATGGTTTCTAGAACTGCTGGACTTCCACAGTATGGTCAACTTGGACATGGATCTGACATGGAGGTAACATTTTTGTCATAGTTGTCTTCTTTTTAGTTATTTTCATTTAAAATTATAATGATTCTGAGATCATAAATTTTTTATTTTATTTTCAGTATAATACTAAAGATAGCTCTGCTAAGCTTACTTACGAGGCGCAACCTCGTCCCACTGCAATGTCTTCTTTTGCCGACGAAACCATTGTAAACATGGCGTGTGGATCAAATCATACAGGTTTTTAACTTTTTATATTAATCTTGTTTGTTTTTTTTTAAATTATTTTTGTTATGATTCTTCTGTATCTAATGTGGCTGTGTTCAGTTGCTGTGGACTCAAAAGGGCTACGTTTACACATAAGCTTTCTTGCACTCTTGTTACCAAATATGGATGAACTGAAAGGTTTTGATGATTAATTGATGTGGTTCCTCTTTACTAAACACTTGCTTCGTAAATTTGTTCTAGGTGGGGCTTTGGAGGATATGGAAGGTTGGTACTTCTTATTTTAAGTACCGTTAGTAACTTATTTTTACCATCCCGTTACATTTTAATTTTATTATACAATATACAATGATACAGGCTTGGGCATAGAGAGCAAAAGGACGAGTTTACCCCTCGTCGTGTTGATGTTTTCATACCGAATAGATCAGCGATGGATTTTGATTACGCGCATTGCATGCTAACACAGTCCAAAAAGGTAAGGAGAATCCGATTGCAAGCTCACCGGCGAAGGAAGCGTACAGGAAGTGGTTGGCGGACAGCCTCAACATGAACAGAACCAGGATTCTAGCTTTCAAGAACAAGCCTCCGACACCAACAGATGCGGTTCCAAGCGGGTGATCCTCGGTGCAGCAGGCGAAGCCAATAAAGGCCCTTAGATACATCCCTCAGGTGATTATTTACAATATTTGTTTGTGATTAAATTCAAATTTGTATTATTGTTTAAAGTCCTAAAATGTTTGGTTACAGACTTCGGAAAGGACATTGGATGCACCCGATATTCAAGATGATTACTACTTGAATCTGTTAGATTGGGGGAGCAACAACGCCTCGCTATTGCCCCAGGAAATACGGTGTATCTATGGGATGCCGCAGATGGTAACACGTCGAAACTTATGACTTTAGATGAAGATGTGGGTCCGGTTATGAGTGTTAAGTGGGCACCAGATGGCCGCCACATCTCAGTCGGATTAAACAATTCGGAAGTCCCTCTGGGATTCCACCTCAAATAAACTGGTACTGATCTGGTCCTTAGAACTTTTATGATAAAGTTTTATATTACAGATATGGAACAGAAGGATGTTATTGGGCAGGATTGTCACATGTTTCTATATCAAGTTACATAGTAGTGTATTCAAGATATGGTCCTCTGGAAGCTGGTACCAGGAGGTTAGCGCTGTAATCTCAGCCTCAAACATTCTACTTTACATCATTACATTGAGAATGAAATCAAGTTTTTCTTAAAAGGGGGACAGATGTGACAATTTTTGACCTGTATACTTCTGAATGCGTCAATTCGGGTCATTTAACAAATAATTAGCCTGCACAGCCTCTTTAAACATTTTATTCAGCAGTTAAATTGTTATTAAAGTAACATAGTTCGTGTACTAATATTTGTCGTATTTATTATTTACCATTTTTTAGAAATTGGCCAACGTTTGTTTCGTGTCAACCCATCTCGAATGTCACAGGGTGGTCCGTCTTATGTTTGGGTGTTTATTAGCATCTTGCGTGAGGTGTATTCCTCTTATGAGTGTTGTCAAGATTGCTAGGTAATTAAGCTTAAAACTATAGTTGACCTCAAAAGTCAACTTTGCTTTCTTTAATGTTCTCATTCTGTTTTACGGATCCAACCAACATGAGTCTTTGTTTCCCAAAATTGTTATTCTGTATGCACTATTATTGATTGCCTCGCACATGAGTAATTTCATAATAATGTATATTAAGAATTCCCACCAATTTTGTAAGGGGAGAAGAAACTGTCTGTTCTTGCTGGTTATTTTATAGTTTTTGTTCTCATGTTATTAGAATTTACTGGTGGTACCGTGCATTATTAGCTGCATTTTTACCTTCTCCAGTCTGGTACCGGATATTCCTTCCTAAACAAAGGATATGGGAGTCTTTTTTCATCTTTGACCACAAGGTTACATTTGAGTTTCAAGCTTACATCAATAGTTGAGAAGTTATTAGTTGCCAATGTTTCAAAAGCAATTGCATTTGTTATCTTTTATACTATTTGGAGTAAATAAATAGTGTATGTCATCTTTATCTCAGGTTGGATACTTGTGGACTGCATGGAATGCGTTATCACCAAAGGACATCCATTTTTGGTCATATGCCACACAAAAACATGTATAATGACGATAGAAATTTACCTAAAATCCATATTAAAAGCATTATTATACATAAAGGTTATAATTATGTTGCAAGTTATTGAAATATGCATAGTTTATGATTCTTATAAATCTGGTTTCAAAATGTATTTTTTATTTGTTTTGTAAATCACATTTGGATGTTGTGTTCTTTCCCAAAAGTGCCGAGGGCATTTAGACTTTTCAACAAGAGAGTTGGCATTATGAGCCGAACCTCCCTTCTGACTTTTCAACTATGTTGGAATTTCTTCATTGCTTACAATTAGTCAAACATAGCTATTTGTATTCAAATTATCAATCGAATAAGTAATATATCTCTAATAATATATAATGGTTGTGTTTTATCCCTATAGTCATTTTATGTATTACTTTATGATAATTAAGACATGTGCTAACTTTCAAATTATTTTATTATTTATAAACTTTAACCAATGGCATGTGGTTGAGTAGAATATGCCAAGCGTTACGTAACTACAAATATTTTATTAAAAATTAGTCTACATTTGTGCTGCACATCTACAAGGGGTATGATTTTCTGACAAGAACACATAACACGAGACGAATTTAACACGGAATTTGCGAGTTTAGGTTTAGTCTAAACAAGTCGGGTCGGTTTTAGGTTATACTTATATGATTGTGACATTAAATACCCGTTGCAAATTGTCGCCCCTGCAGCAACGCGCATACTAGAATTATTAACAAGTGTTGTGTTTTCCGTTGTATCACGAATTTGGTTTTGGTATAGCTCAAAACCGAACCTCCTCGTACATAGCCCTAAACTCACTAACCTAAGTGATATGTTTCCCGGCGCATCGCGCGGGTAAACGGCTAGTATATATATATTAGTATATATATTTATTACTATCATCTTCTTTTTGAAGACATACCTCTGCCGTCAAAACAAAAGGTGAAGTCATCACCTATTTGGTGATTTCGAGTAATCCCACAAACAGAGAAATAATAGCAAATCAATAAAATTGTGCTAGCCTCTTTGTGATTCAGACGAATAAAAGGCAAGCCGTGTTCGTGTTCTAGCACTCGTTCGTTGTATCTCAGTGTCTTAAATGGTTAATCTTTAACAACTAAGGTATATTTAATCTCATCAGTAGATTAATAATATGTGTATCGTATTTACATGTTTGTAACCACGATCCTGTTCGGTTTACTTTTGGTGTTGATTATTTATATTTATTCCGCTGCGTTTTTATTGATTATATATTTAGTTAATAAAATATATCAAACCCGTTTTGATTAAAAGTAAAATTGACACGACTGAATCCCAACAGAAACTACCCTTATACAAATATGGTAGGACTAAACATTAAATACAATATTTCATGATCGGTTGAACACAAATCTCATCAACACACATAACAAACATATAAGAATACTAGAAAATAAAAACATTACACGTAACAAGAATATGAAAATAAAACATGATTTTCCAAAATATATAAATATATACACATAACAAAAACTAAAAAAGTAAAAAAGAAAAATGAAATTGTTCTTCAATGGTAGAGACATTTACCATTTAGTGTATCATCACAAATTCACGCTTCATTAATAAAATCCCCGGCAACGGCGCCAAAAACTTGATGTGTGCTAAACAGACTATAAAAAACAAACTAAATTAGACTCTCTATTCTAGACACTATGAAGTTTTAATTCTAGACTCGACCTAAAAACCACACAATCGGCAAGTGTACCGATCAATGTAGTATAACCTAGGAAGTCCGGATATCGAACCTCAGGACTCTATGTATTACGTAAGCTAGACTCTAATAGACACTGACGGACGCGACTTAAACTTGTTTAATTGTTTTGGAGGGGGGGTTACTGAAAAACTAGGAAATCTATATTAAACTACTTAATTAACTAAGCTTATACTAAAACACGAATGGAAACTAGGGTTGTATTCAGATGAGATTAACGACTACCTAGACTTGAATCCAGTTTGAAAGGGAATGGACTTCTAATGGTATTATTGTTGTATGGAGCCGGGATCGTAATATACTAAACCTTAAGGTATTTCAATGCTAAGACTTCCCGACCCTTCTCAGGAAGAAACCTAGGAAACCCTACAAGGCTATTGTGATTACCGACTGTTAGACTTCCTCTCAGTCCTCTAACGATTCTAAAAGTGCCCTAATATGACTATCTACCTCTCAGCGCGATAATCTAAGGCAATTCTAGGTTCTGACTTGGTTTACTAGACACAAATGCAATTAGGGAAATAAGACCGATTTCTCTCAAAACCTATCTTAAATATATACTGCACTGCGACCTAATAACTAACTCGAGCCTCTCAGCGACAAGTTAAGCAAAATATTTAATTCTAACTGTATTTTAATTACTGTTTCTAGGGTTATTGGCCAATTTACCCTAAAATCACCCGAACCCGTGATGATGCAAATAATCAACACAAATCCCTTATATGAAAGACATTCATCAGAATCTATGTGAAACAGCAAATAATCAACAATCAAAAGTGAATACTCATATGCACCAAATCAGAAATTCTAGAATACTTTACTTTCAAAAATCAATCCATAGTCAAACAATAAAAACCGTTAAAAGATCCAAACTTTAATCAAACTATCATCTTGTCTAGGTAGTATCTAGGGTTTAGCCAAGAAACATGTTGTCTATAGCAAACAAATCAAGTTCAAAACAAGAATTCATTGGAAAAGATCAAAAACACGAAATTAAAGAAAACCGGGAGATAAAACCCGAACAATCTTCTCTTCCACGCTTCCTAGCTTCAACCTTATGATTCCCGCAAGCTTAAACTCTCCGTAATGCTCGAAAAACTGCTCCAGACGTCGCCCAAGGTTGTGTTAATTCGTCACTCCCTTTAATGATCCTTTAAACATCCTTAAATAGTAAACCCTAGCTTCAAACAAACAAATCGCGATCAACCTACCCGTCGCGTAGCGCGACGGGTCTTCATCTTGTGCTCGCGCTACGCGAGTGACTCCAGATTCAGATTTTCTTGTTTAATGTTGTAGCGTAGCGCGACTGATCAACCTTTTATGCTAGCGCTACGCGAGTGACGTTTTTTCACAGAATGTTGCCTCCGAAATCTAGCTTTAACACCCCAAAATTCTTAAAAATAATTCTAACTCTTTGTGACTTGTTCCAGGATGTAATGCTTCATCATTATAGCTCGTTTCCACTCAATTTCCAGCCACTTAACGTATCAAGACCTGGAAAAACGAACTTTGATCAATAGCACGTAGTTCTAAATAAAACTAAACTATAATTAACGATAAAATGTACAAACTATACACGATATAATAATGTATTTTGCAATACATCATATACACATAACAAAAACTAAAAAAGTAAAAAAGAAAAATGAAATTGTTCTTCAATGGTAGAGACATTTACCATTTAGTGTATCATCACAAATTCACGCTTCATTAATATAATTTATTAATATAAGGGCATATGGCGTTGTACATACAAAATCATAAATGTCACCTTCTAACTTGACTATCATCGTCTTGGGTTTTTTTTTTTTTGAAAAGTATCATCGTCTTGGGTATATTCACTCATTTGCATACCACAAATAGACTTAACCTCCCCACTGTTTTGTCTTCTTTCAATAGGTCACTTTCAAACTTGTAATGAACCAAGTTATAAAAGATTCAAACCAACCGACCTCTTGGAATGAACCACCTTACAAAGAAAACCTTTCTTATAAAAGGGTATCATCATGTATCACTTCATTCACAACTGAAATTTGTAAGATCAAAAGCAAGAGAAGGAAGAAAGCTTAGAGGATGGATGCTAATGCCCTCAATCTCAGGTAAATTTACCTACATCCATGGCCATCTTTGTGCAAACACTTAAATTTGGGTCCTTATTAAAACTAGACTTGAATAATCGATCATTCGATTGGATAGGTTGAATGGGGAACCGACAAGTCAATATAGTCGGAACGGATCAACGGGTTTTCTAAAATGTAGACACAAATTGACAAACATCATATGTTTAATAACTATTATCAGAAATCATGTTTTTTAAAACGACCCATTTGACTCAAACCTATTTTGGTGAGAGCCCATCATAACCCCAACCAAATCAAATCATTTTTAAACCAACCTGTTCTAACCCGAACCTGGCATGACCTATTACCGAACCCGACTTTCCTGCCTGTTTTACCAAGCCTGTAATAATGTCAAGCCACAGGAACCTTATTAGGTAACATGGACCTTATCAGGTCCATCCATGATGGTTTTGTGTTATAACGATATTCTCGTTTTGTTCTTAAAGTTTCGTTAGTAACACTTTTAGTCTAATAATTTGTCTAAACGATCTCTGACATTTTTTTAAGATGACCATAATACCCGTTTTATATAAAGAAAACCAATAACAAAAATAAAATTTCTTTATTAACTTAGTGAGCCCCACAACATCTATTCACAATCCTTTACCCACCCATGTCCACTTCACGATGAAGGTCCTGAAATTTAATCTTACCAGCTAGCCTTAGACTGCTTGTGGTGGCGTTAGATTGCGAGGGGGTTGAAGGGAGACAAGAGGGGTTGCCAATGATTGGAGAGGAGGTTTTTACAGGATCAAAGAGGTGATTTTGGTCAACCAGATCAAAGAAGTGATTCAGATTGGTGATAGGAGAATTTTCAATAAACAATCTTAGTTAAGGGGTTATTAACTTATTACTTTATGAACAGGCTAACATGCTATTATTCATTAGAATTTTCAATAGGGGTTTTCATGTTGCGTTATTTTTATTTTTGTTTTTTTAGCATTAAGGGTATTTTGGTCATTTTACACCGACTTAACAGAATAACTTAACGTACATACATTTCAGGGGCCACACATGTTATGTTTAGACAAATATTAGACTAAAGATGTAATTAATGAAACTTTGGACCAAAATCACAATATACTCGTATCATAGGGACCACCCCTGTGATACTATTCATTAGTATTCCAATGTTACTTTAGTTTGCATACGGGATATTATTTGTTAGTATTCAAAATTATATGTATAGTCCAGAACTATATCTTGAACAAGTGTGGAGTATATTTTAATGAAATTCAAAGACTTCTTTCCCTCACATATTTTCTTGATACTTTCTTTTCTTATTAATTAAAAATTAAAAATATGATTGTTCCTAAAATTAATTTTATTTGGAAGACATCTTATTATTAGCTACAATGATTGTTTTAGGTTGTTGGAAGTGGCACTCTATGGTATTTTTGTAGCGATTATGGCAATATTGTTGCAGACAGTTGTTCAAGTCACTAAATCTATCCAAGAAAACAAGATACAAATTGTAATTTGTTTGGCGACACTAGTCATGAATTTTGTCTTAGCGCTTTGGAAGTTCTCTAGAGCAACACAACAAATGAATTGGAAAAGCATTGTCTTCCAAGTCATCTTCGTGTTTACAGGAATGCTTTCTCCATATATAATATTCTCTGTGCTTTTACCAGAATGGTTCACTTGGTCTGGCTTTGCTGGCATATGCACTATTACGACCATCATAAAATGTCACAACATCCTTCAATTCATGTTCATGTGGCCTTATCAAAAAATAGTTTTTGCCATAAGGTATGTGGTTGCAAAGTACATGGAGTTGTTATTTCGGGATCATCAGTTGCCAATGAATTTTGTTTAGCATATTGGTTTGTTTGATAATTTGATTTGTTTGAAAGCATTTAAATTCGTCATAGGCGACGGGTTCTATTTTTGTATCATTGTCAAATTCCCCTTTTTATATGTTGTTGGTGGTTGGTATTAGCTTTTTTTTTTTTTTTATAATATATGGTTTCTACTTGAATGGTTCTCTTTTGTTAGCTCCAAATTGTAGACTTATTAATATTAACCGAAATATATTCACAATATATTTCGAATTATATTGTATTTATTATATATATGTTTTCCATTTATAGCTCCCGTAATTATCCCATTATAGATTAGGTAATACTCCAAAATTCGCTCTAGACAGTTGGCATACTGGTGTATATATTCATGTGTTGTAATGATAGCTTCTCAAGGAAAACAGTGATTAATTTCATGGTACCAGAGCCTACTCTGTACCAAACTTTCTTTTGAGGCTACGGTCTCTGGTTCTCTTTAGGCTACGGTCTCCAAATATCTTTCATTTTTTTCCCTTTCCTACCTTCATCCCTGTTCTCACATACCCTGCATCATGACCGACAAAAACGATAACACCACCAAATCCGCTGCTCCTTCCCTCCACCCGGTTTATACCGTAAACAACATCCAAAACAAAGTTCGTGTTTTGGACGGCAAAACTGTCACCTATTCATCTTGGGTGAAGCTTTTTCAACTGCACGCTTGTGGGTACAAGGTACTGGACCATATAGACGGTACCCTCCCACCGGCCGAAACCGATCCGACATACGAGTCCTGGATCGAGGTTGATGCTATCGTCCTTCAGTGGATCTACGGATCCCTGTCCGGCGATTTATTAGTTCGTGTCCTCGAGGCCAAGTCAACTGCTTTAGAAGCTTGGATCCGAATCAAAAAGTTGTTTCTGAATAACAAAGGTTCAAGAGCCGCGGCTCTGGAACATGCCTTTACCAATCTCACCCTCGAGTCAATGCCGTCCCTCCAAACCTACTGTCAAAAGCTTAAGGAAATTGCTGGCCAACTGTCAGATGTCGAGAGCCCTGTTAGTGACAGTCGCCTTGTCATCCAACTTGTTCGGGGTCTCCCTTCCGAATATGATACTGTTGCTGCTCAACTTAACCAAAATCTTCCCTCTTGGGAGGAGGCTGTTAACATGTTGGAACTAGAAGAACAGAGACAGGCCAACCGTGAGTCCACCAACCCTCCCATTGCTGCTGCGGTCACACCGGACCAACCACCACCCGCCCCCGAACCACAACCACAGAGACGGGACCCTGCTCCTCGTGGGCAGCCCCGTTACAACAACCAGCGCCGTCAAGGTGGCTCCCGACCCAACCGAAACCAGTCTTCACAGAACCGATTCCCCGGGAAGCCGCGTACCGGATCAGGGAACCAGCCGTGGACTCCTTACCCATGGTGGACCAGCCCCTATGGACCACAACCAGGGTGGGCTCCACCACCGTGTCCCTACCCGATTCAACCCGGGTGGGCGTCTCCATGGCAGCACCAATCGACCAACTCTAAAAACCATGGGACTCCAGGCTCGTCCACTCGTTCGTCTCCTCAAGCTAATGTCACCGATTTCGACCCGCTACAACCAACAGACATTGCTGAAGCTTTTCACGCTCTGGCTGTGGAAGCCGATGAAGTGAACTGGCACATGGATACCGGTGCGTCTCATCATCTCAGTGATGTTCAAGGTATATGTTCTAATTCCTCCAATGTTCCTTCCATTAAATCTATACTTGTCGGAAATGGTCATAAAATGCCTATTCGCGGATCGGGACACACAACTTTCCCCTTTACCCAATATAACCTTCGCCTAAATAATGTCCTATATACCCCTAATATCATTAAAAACCTTATCTCGGTCCAGCAATTTACTACCGATAATTATGTATCTGTTGAGTTTGACCCATTTGGCTTTTCTGTGAAGGATTACAAGACTGGGAGGATGTTGAGCCGCCACGACAGTGACAGTCACCTTTATCCTGTCACCGCCCCTGCTCAAGTTCCCACACCGTCCGTCTTTGCTGTTTCTGCTCCCGAATCATGGCATGATCGACTAGGCCACCCGGGAGTTTCCGTTATTGATTTCCTTTCCTCTAATAAATTTATTGCATGTAATAAAACTAGTCGACTGTTTTGCAATTCATGTCAAATTGCAAAACACAAACGTTTGCCTTTTGTTTTATCTAATTCTAGTACCATTATGCCTTTTGATATCGTACATTGCGACTTGTGGACCTCACCCATTGTTTCACAGACCGGATATAAGTATTACATGATTCAAATTGATGATTACACAAACTACACTTGGTTGTTCCCACTTCGTTTTAAATCCGAAACAGTAAGCAAATTTATAAAATTCCACACCTACATTAAGACCCAATTTCACTTGCCTATAAAATCTTTTCAATGCGATAATGGCGGTGAATTTGACAATCATCAATTTAAAAACTTAGCCGACACAGACGGTATCCAATTCCGGTTCTCCTGCCCTCACACCTCTCAACAAAACGGCAAAGCCGAGCAAATGATTCGTCGCATAAATGAAATCATGCTTTCCATTCTCACTCACGGATCCGTTCCACCATCCTATTGGGTCAAAGCCGCACACACGGCCGTATACCTTCACAACATTCTTCCCACAAAACTCCTAAACAATCATACGCCAACGGCCGCCCTATACCTTCGACATCCTACTTATGATCACCTTAGAGTTTTCGGTTGTGCTTGTTTTCCAAACCAATCCTCAACCCGACCAAACCAACTATCCCATCGTTCCTCCCTTTGTGTTTTTCTTGGCTATCCCGCCGATTACCGAGGTTACCGATGTCTAAACCTTCAAACTGGTAAAACAATCTTTTCGCGTCATGTCACCTTTGACGAAAGATCGTTTCCTTTCACACAAACTCCTCTCACTCTTGACTACTCCTCACTAGAAAACGACATCTCCACTATCTTCACTCATCCCCACTCTTTTTCCCCTTCTCCTCCACCTCTCGTAACCTCCGATGTTCCCCATACCTCCTCTCCAACCTCCTCGGTCCACAATCCCAACCTGGCCCAATCCTCTCCTAACTACACAACCCAAACCAATATCCAGCCTGGCCTTATTCACTCCACTACCCCCAACCAGCCTCGTGTTCCCCATCACTCGGCCCACTCATCACAACTGACCCACTTACCTACACCATCACCTAACCCCGAACCACACCCACCACCACCACCAACTAATACACACTCCATGACCACCAGACTAAAATCCGGAATCACCAAACCAAAACTACCACTCAACCTTCACACCACAGTTCCACCAACAATCTCACCTCTACCTAAATCCCACCTTGACGCCAAAACCAATCCGAATTGGCACAAAGCTATGGACGATGAGTATAGAGCTTTGATGGAAAATAACACGTGGGAATTAGTTCCGCGCCCGGATAACGCACATATCATTCGTTGTATGTGGCTATTTCGCCACAAATTCCATGCCAATGGCGCTTTACAACGATACAAAGCTCGCTTGGTTGTTAATGGCAAGTCCCAACAAATTGGCATTGATTGTTTTGACACTTTTAGTCCAGTCGTTAAACCCACAACGATTCGGACTGTTTTGAGCATTGCCGTTTCTCGTGCTTGGCCCATTCATCAACTTGATGTAAAGAATGCGTTCTTGCACGGTGACCTTAATGAAACGGTCTACATGTTTCAACCTCCGGGTTTTGTCAACAATAATCATCCATCTTTTGTTTGTCGCCTGCGAAAATCATTATAAGGCCTAAAACAAGCACCGCGAGCGTGGTACCACCGGTTTGCCACTTTCATTACCAAATGTGGTTTTAGTAGTACATCATGCGACACCTCTTTATTTGTCTACCGCAAGGGACAACGTATGGCCTACCTATTATTGTATGTCGATGATATAATAATAACCGCATCTGATGACAACCTCCTTCAGGATATTATTCAATCTTTGTCAAAGGAATTTGCAATGACAGACTTGGGCAATCTTCACCATTTTTTGGGCATACAGGTCACACGCAATTCACAAGGTATTCGGCTTTCTCAGGAATCTTACGTCCGCGACATCCTAGCTCGAGCAAACATGAGCACATGCAAACCATGTCACACTCCATGTAACACAGAGTCTAAACTAAGTGCTCAATCAGGAACCCCCGTTTCCGATGCTACGTTATATCGAAGTTTAGCGGGAGCGTTGCAGTACTTAACATTTACGCGACCGGACATCTCATATGCAGTTCAACAGGTATGTTTGTTCATGCATGATCCATGAGAGCCGCATTTTCAATACCTAAAACGAATTCTCCGTTATCTAAAGGGTACATCAGACCATGCTCTTCACATTAAACCCTCCAAGTCGCTTAAATTAGTGGCCTATTCAGACGCCGATTGGGGGGTTGCCCGGATACGAGAAGGTCTACATGTAACACCCTAGTTTCTATTTAACGGTTTTACATGTAAATACCAACAATTAGATGTGTAGTTAAGACTGCACATATTATAAAAAAAAACACGAGTTTATTAAAACTTTTACAAATCATAAGTTATTTGACATAACGTAATCAGATTCGTCGTATAGATTTACGACAAGGCAATGTGCGGAAGCATGAGTCTTTATTGTGTTCGGTTCTTCGTTGAGCTTGATCGTCTTTCGGCATCCAAAATGTACCTACATTTCATAAACATGAAATGTTTTAGTCATATGGGGATTAAAATGTGTCTAAACAAATCCAGTAACGAATATGAAAGGAGAAATCCCAATGTTAATCTCTTGATATCAAAACAAGAATTTCAACCTGGTCTCCACCGTAACTTACGGTGTCACCGTAAGTTACGGTGGCCTCTGAAATGATATTCCCCCACCGTAACTCAGGGGTGTTTCACCGTAACAATATCAGCTCCACCGTAACTCACGGTGGCACCGTAAGTTACGGTGGCCCCTGCATTCCAGCTTTCCATTTTGCCGTTATTTGACACGAAAACTTTCGTATCTCTCAATCCGCTTATCCGTATGCCCTACCGTTTCTCCCTACGGGTTTGTAATGTGATTCTCCATCAAATGGATTTAAAATCCGACTTCCGAATTAACAAATTTATAGAGTTTTAAGCTTTTGGCTTAAACTAGAATTTACCCATTTTAACCCATTAATGTATTTATCAAACAAACTTATTTGTTTGATCCCAAATTCTCGTGAATCTTCTAATTTCTATATCGTCTATCATATTTGGCTCAAACCACGGGTTTCCTACGCATTTTAAACCCGATTATACTCAAGTGCTTATTTTGACCCGTTAAGGACATTTAAGCACTTTTACGCATAACTCACACCCATTTCTTTCTAGCATTTTATTTCCACATTAGTTATCAAATGATATTCCATCACATCTATATTTGTGATGGTTTTAATGTGACGATCTATCTAATCCGAGTTTTACCATTCGGATTATCAATTTACGGCAAAGACTCATATAGAGTCTTTTGACCAAGGATTTACATCTTACGCTATTATACTTATTCTAAGTATTAACTTGATTATAAAACTCGTTTTCAAGCGACTTCTAAGGGTTGTTTGCTTAATTTTGCTTACAAGGGCGTTTTGGTCATTTTTAACCCTTCTTTTACGACGAAGGGCTTGCTTAAGCCATGTACGCCCAGAATCTCATTTTTTTAACCAAATCTTATTTTCAAAACACTCTTTCTATAATTTAGATCCTTCGGTTTACCTTTTTAGGTAACCGAATGTCCTTTTTACTTTGCCTAACTCTCATAGAACTTCAAGTTCTAATTGATGAGTTTATCTATAATACGTACCTGGCTCGGATCAACTTATTACCCGGTTTTAATACCTTGCCTTATAATTGCTAATTAAGAACGATGCGGGTATCTATTGGATATCTATTCCTGTAAGCATATAACTCGACAAAAGAATCATTAGTCGATATTATCAAAAGGTGATGTCTACACCTTTTGACCCGTTTGGCCGAATCGATCGTTTATCTATGCGAGATGATATTTATTATCGTCTCATCTACATGACTCGTTCCGTTTAACACCGTACGGTCATTTTACTTATAATCCATTTATTGCTTTCGACATAATATGACCAAATTATCGATTTACTTCTTTTTAACCATTATTATGGTTTCTTTCATCTTGGATTATCTTGTTCCGTTCGACTACACGACAGAACATCATATTTCAATTGTTTAGATATCTCATTCGTAATTTATATGATAAGAAAATATTCCACAATTTAAGACTAGTGTAAGCTATACTTACCTTGCATCCGAAACATGCTTTTTCCTTCATTCATGATTCGTTTGACCCGCTTCCTTCCCCAAGCTTTCACCTAGCTTGCCAAGCGTCAAACTATCATTGTAATTGTAAGATGGTTAAGTTAGTCATAATCATTTACGACTATTTCATCTTACGGATTTTATGTCGAAACTCTTATTCGACTTCATCATTGGTTAGTTCGATTTTCTAAAATCAACTACCTTACTCATATACATGCACAATCAAGGCAAACTAACATTATGATTAGAAACCGTTGTATCCCATATCTCGTGTAATTAGTCAAGTTAGCCAATTACGCGTTTCACTCGAATTTCAACACTATAATTCTCATTTAGGCATTTTAGCAAACACCTAATTGGCATAATTCTACACATTTGCTAACTAGTTCATAACTAGTCATTTTTACCAAGATTCACATCAAGATTCAACCATTATCATGTATAATCAAATATTCGAACTTGCAAATTGTTCAAGTATCTTACATCTACTATCAATTATGACGATTTTTAGAACAATATATCATCATCTTCACTACATAATCAAAACCCACTTGACTAAAAGTGGTAAATCATCAAATTACTCGAATCATAGCATGTTATGTATGATTTTCACTTAGGGTTTCGTTCCTAAGCAAGTATACATCACTAATCTAGCCATAGCTTCTCTAATCCATGCCTAATTCGCGATTAGGATGATCATCAAATTCTTACAACTTCACCAAACATCAAAATTTTACATACCTTATGATCCCCACGACTTGGTGATCGTTTATACATGTTCATGCATTTGATTTGAGCTGGATTTGGCCTTCAATTTGTTGATTCTTGTTGAAGTTAGGGTTTGGGCTCTAAAGAGCTCTTCCTGGTCGATCTCCACACACGCACACACTATGTGTGGTGTGTTTTTATTTTTGTTTTTAATAACCAAACTTTTCCCAATGTCTAACTTTGGTCCCTCATGTTTCGTTAATTATTAAATAGGTTATAACCTACTTATTTACAACCCATATTCCCTCTTATTAACCGGGTCAAACATTCCTAGTTAGTTTAGCGGGTTCGGGAATATTTATGACTAAGTTTATTTTAAGTCCCGTTAGGTCGGGCCTTCTATAAACTTTATTTCCTCAAAAGCCTTTATACTATTTTTATTTAATATTAGGTTTATTTATTTAAAATCCTAATATTCACCGGGTTACTTTTACCACTAACGGTACTTTACCCGTCTTTTAGTATTAACGTGGGTTAATTACCAAACCCGTTTTCGGGGTGTTACAAGTCTACCCCCTTAAAGTGGTTTCGTCATCGAAACCCTTTCTTACTTTATTCATTGAGTTTAAACTCAATGTATTTGATCCGAGATATCATTTAAACATTAATTATACTTTTAACCAATTGTTAGTATTACCAGATAAGTATGGTAACATCTTTTTGGTCACTAATTGTCTACGTATCTCATACGACATTGTGCAACTTAAAATAACGTAATCTCGTTATTTCCACTAGTTTAGTTAACTTAGCGATATCCATCGCTTTCATATACTATCGAATTCTTTATGAATCCGTTATTTTGACCCGTTTAAAGGTCTTTAATGAAATCTTTCACTTTTAGCAGCAATTTCTTTTGTCTTCAAATTTATTTATTCGGTTCAGTCATACCGAACCTACCGCTTACAAGCAAACCAAATTTATTTAAATGACCTTGACGGGTCTCACTAATTAGACTTATTAGTCCAGTTACTTTTTACCGCTTGCTTGGTTATAATGTGATTCTACTTCACATTACATTTCCTGACCGTGATTGTGTTACATCATGTTTAATTTATATCAAAATTTCATTTTCGAAAACATCACTTTTCGAATATATCGTCTTGCGCCTATCAGTGTCAAGACTTGTATCTTTCATGCTTACTATTTAAATTCCTATCAGAATTTATGTTTGTAAAAAAAAACATTATTTCTTACTAAAACCGAAGTTTTAGTTTTAGGATCTTCTCTTTAACTTTTGTCAATTATCCATACCAGGATATTGACAGTCCATAATTTATTCTTATTTGGTTATATCCCATTACCGGGCTCATTATTCTCTTGCATTTAACGCTACCTTCATCTGGCTAGCGCTCATTTGTGCCATTCGGCGTTATATTGTATTCAACATGTTTGACCTATTAATGTGAAATCCATCACCCATAAAAAAAATCAACTTTATTCTTTATTCAACCCATTCGACTTCGAATAGTTGAACATATTTACTCACAATTTCTATATACGAGATTTTATAGTCATAACTCGTAATCCAAGTTACTTTGATTTTTCAACCCGCGTTCACGTCTCTTGGTTTACGCATGTGTTTAATTCTTCCCCATCAACCGGGTGTTTTACCGAAGTCGTTATTATTGCAACCCTCCCGGTATGCATTAAGACCTCGCTTCATTTTTATATTCCGACTTTGTCTTTAAGTTTGACGTTTTACAAAAACGACCCGTTAAGGGACATATTTGCATTTTCCGGGTTCGAGTGTAAGTACACTCCCCCCCAATGCATGTCTAAATCATTTTACATGTTTGCGTTTTCTGGGTTCGAGTGTAAGTACACTCCCTCCCAATACTTGTCTAAATCATTTTTCATGCTTGCGTTTTCTGGGTTCGAGTGTAAGTACACTCCCTCCCAATACTTGTCTAAATCATTTTTCATGCTTGCGTTTTCTGGGTTCGAGTGTAAGTACACTCCCTCCCAATACTTGTCTAAATCATTTTACATGCTTGCGTTTTCTGGGTTCGAGTGTAAGTACACTCCCTCCCAATACTTGTCTAAATCATTTTTCATGCTTGCGTTTTCTGGGTTCGAGTGTAAGTACACTCCCTCCCAATACTTGTCTAAATCATTTTACATGCTTCTTTGTCCCTTCACTCGGGCTCATTATCCTGATGTAATACGCTTCCGTCACTCGATTGTGCGTTTACATTATTATCAAATATTTTGCTTATCTGATTCATTTGGGTACTTTTTAATTAGTCCCATTCACTCCGCCCTTACTACATCGGATGTAAATGTGTCCGCTATAAGAAACTCGTGGTATCATATGCCACTACTTACTTGGCCAAAGTAAGCGATTTAACACATGACATACACAACCTTTTTATAGTTTTCACATCACGCCCTATGTAAGTAACACCTCTATTCAGTTTTCTTGGAAATTATATCTTGGATATGTATTTCTGTTCAGGTTTTTCCAAGTTTCTAATTTACCTATGCAACGATCATTCTCTACATGTTTGTTGCATATTGCTAATGGTGCGATTATATTTAAAAACACGCACCTGGTAATGCTTGCCCCGACGGGCGTTTCTTGCCATTAACCTTGTTCGCGGTCGTTACGCGATTTAGTTCTTAGTGAGCATGCTCCTATCGTCATACTTCGGACCGTTCCTCTATCATATCCTTAATTTGTTCAACTCTTGTCATCTTTAAATGCAAGTGTCCTTCAATCAAGATATTCACAAAAGTTAGTAATATCAACTTCAATAATCGCTTGTATTATAATACAAGGCTTTTCTACTATACACGTCAACGCGCGTATTTTTGTCAACTATATCAATCATTTAATTGGGGTAACGTGTATTACACGGTAACCCTATGTGTTGTCTACAACACTTTAATACGCTAGACCATTAGCATACATGCACTTACCGGATTTGCGATCAAGCCTCGAACTGAACACTATTCTTTGTCAAGAGCATAAGGTTTAAGTCCAAGCATGGTTCCTCCCCACCATACTCGAATCTCTTAAACCAAGGCTCTGATACCAACTTGTAACACCCTAGTTTCTATTTAACGGTTTTACATGTAAATACCAACAATTAGATGTGTAGTTAAGACTGCACATATTATAAAAAAAACACGAGTTTATTAAAACTTTTACAAATCATAAGTTATTTGACATAACGTAATCAGATTCGTCGTATAGATTTACGACAAGGCAATGTGCGGAAGCATGAGTCTTTATTGTGTTCGGTTCTTCGTTGAGCTTGATCGTCTTTCGGCATCCAAAATGTACCTACATTTCATAAACATGAAATGTTTTAGTCATATGGGGATTAAAATGTGTCTAAACAAATCCGGTAACGAATATGAAAGGAGAAATCCCAACGTTAATCTCTTGATATCAAAACAAGAATTTCAACCTGGTCTCCACCGTAACTTACGGTGTCACCGTAAGTTACGGTGGCCTCTGAAATGATATTCCCCCACCGTAACTCAGGGGTGTTTCACCGTAACAATATCAGCTCCACCGTAACTCACGGTGGCACCGTAAGTTACGGTGGCCCCTGCATTCCAGCTTTCCATTTTGTCGTTATTTGACACGAAAACTTTCGTATCTCTCAATCCGCTTATCCGTATGCCCTACCGTTTCTCCCTACAGGTTTGTAATGTGATTCTCCATCAAATGGATTTAAAATCCGACTTCCGAATTAACAAATTTATAGAGTTTTAAGCTTTTGGCTTAAACTAGAATTTACCCATTTTAACCCATTAATGTATTTATCAAACAAACTTATTTGTTTGATCCCAAATTCTCGTAAATCTTCTAATTTCTATATCGTCTATCATATTTGGCTCAAACCACGGGTTTCCTACGCATTTTAAACCCGCTTATACTCAAGTGCTTATTTTGACCCGTTAAGGACATTTAAGCACTTTTACGCATAACTCACACCCATTTCTTTCTAGCATTTTATTTCCACATTAGTTATCAAATAATCTTCCATCACATCTATATTTGTGATGGTTTTAATGTGACGATCTATCTAATCCGAGTTTTACCATTCGGATTATCAATTTACGGCAAAGACTCATATAGAGTCTTTTGACCAAGGATTTACATCTTACGCTATTATACTTATTCTAAGTATTAACTTGATTATAAAACTCATTTTCAAGCGACTTCTAAGGGTTGTTTGCTTAATTTTGCTTACAAGGGTGTTTTGGTCATTTTTAACCCTTCTTTTACGACGAAGGGCTTGCTTAAGCCATGTACGCCCAGAATCTCATTTTTTTTAACCAAATCTTATTTTCAAAACACTCTGTCTATAATTTAGATCCTTCGGTTTACCTTTTTAGGTAACCGAATGTCCTTTTTACTTTGCCTAACTCTCATAGAACTTCAAGTTCTAATTGATGAGTTTATCTATAATACGTACCTGGCTCGGATCAACTTATTACCCGGTTTTAATACCTTTCCTTATAATTGCTAATTAAGAACGATGCGGGTATCCATTGGATATCTATTCCTGCAAGCATATAACTCGACAAAAGAATCATTAGTCGATATTATCAAAAGGTGATGTCTACACCTTTTGACCCGTTTGGCCGAATCGATCGTTTATCTATGCGAGATGATATTTATTATCGTCTCATCTACATGACTCGTTCCGTTTAACACCGTACGGTCATTTTACTTATAATCCATTTATTGCTTTCGAGATAATATGACCAAATTATCGATTTACTTCTTTTTAACCATTATTATGGTTTCTTTCATCTTGGATTATCTTGTTCCGTTCGACTACACGACGGAACATCATATTTCAATTGTTTAGATATCTCATTCGTAATTTATATGATAAGAAAATATTCCACAATTTAAGACTAGTGTAAGCTATACTTACCTTGCATCCGAAACATGCTTTTTCCTTCATTCATGATTCGTTTGACCCGCTTCCTTCCCCAAGCTTTCACCTAGCTTGCCAAGCGTCAAACTATCATTGTAATTGTAAGATGGTTAAGTTAGTCATAATCATTTACGACTATTTCATCTTACGGATTTTATGTCGAAACTCTTATTCGACTTCATCATTGGTTAGTTCGATTTTCTAAAATCAACTACCTTACTCATATACATGCACAATCAAGGCAAACTAACATTATGATTAGAAACCGTTGTATCCCATATCTCGTGTAATTAGTCAAGTTAGCCAATTACGCGTTTCACTCGAATTTCAACACTATAATTCTCATTTAGGCATTTTAGCAAACACCTAATTGGCATAATTCTACACATTTGCTAACTAGTTCATAACTAGTCATTTTTACCAAGATTCACATCAAGATTCAACCATTATCATGTATAATCAAATATTCGAACTTGCAAATTGTTCAAGTATCTTACATCTACTATCAATTATGACGATTTTTAGAACAATATATCATCATCTTCACTACATAATCAAAACCCACTTGACTAAAAGTGGTAAATCATCAAATTACTCGAATCATAGCATGTTATGTATGATTTTCACTTAGGGTTTCGTTCCTAAGCAAGTATACATCACTAATCTAGCCATAGCTTCTCTAATCCATGCCTAATTCGCGATTAGGATGATCATCAAATTCTTACAACTTCACCAAACATCAAAATTTTACATACCTTATGATCCCCACGACTTGGTGATCGTTTATACATGTTCATGCATTTGATTTGAGCTGGATTTGGCCTTCAATTTGTTGATTCTTGTTGAAGTTAGGGTTTGGGCTCTAAAGAGCTCTTCCTGGTCGATCTCCACACACGCACACACTATGTGTGGTGTGTTTTTATTTTTGTTTTTAATAACCAAACTTTTCCCAATGTCTAACTTTGGTCCCTCATTTTTCGTTAATTATTAAATAGGTTATAACCTACTTATTTACAACCCATATTCCCTCTTATTAACCGGGTCAAACATTCCTAGTTAGTTTAGCGGGTTCGGGAATATTTATGACTAAGTTTATTTTAAGTCCCGTTAGGTCGGGCCTTCTATAAACTTTATTTCCTCAAAAGCCTTTATACTATTTTTATTTAATATTAGGTTTATTTATTTAAAATCCTAATATTCACCGGGTTACTTTTACCACTAACGGTACTTTACCCGTTTTTTAGTATTAACGTGGGTTAATTACCAAACCCGTTTTCGGGGTGTTACAAGTCTACCCCCTTAAAGTGGTTTCGTCATCGAAACCCTTCTTCCGCTTCGACTGCGGGGGACTATTAACCGAAATATATTCACAATATATTTCGAATTATATTGTATTTATTATATATATGTTTTCCATTTATAGCTCCCGTAATTATCCCATTATAGATTAGGTAATACTCCAAAATTAGCTCTAGACAGTTGGCATACTGGTGTATATATTCATGTGTTGTAATGATAGCTTCTCAAGGAAAACAGTGATTAATTTCAATTAAGTCTCGATTTTTTCTAATGTTGAGAGTTGTCACTAATATTAATCTGATTCTTACCTATATGGTTGCCATAAAAAAGAATGGGATTTCTAAATTAGTAGAACCATAGATGAAATCAGATTCATCATACTTTGCCCTAGCTCTAGCAACGGAATCCAAAATCTAAGCTTGGCTTAAAAACCGTGAGATGCTCTGAGGCGTTTAGGTCCCAAAAAGCCAGGGTGTGACGTGTGCGCATCACGTACGCCAGCCAGGTAGGTAGGTAGGTAGGGGTGTTCACTGTTCGGTTTAAAACCGTGAAACCGTCCAAACCGGTGAAATTTTATATCAATTTCGTCACAACAAACTTCGCAAAATCCAAATAAACCCTAGTTTAAATTGCTAGAAGTGAATAAATAAAATCGTAATATTGCAAAATTCCATAGGTATATAAAGCAACGTATGCAGTATCTAGTGTATTTTAGCTTATATACGATCCAACAAAACAGAACCATACAAGCGAAAACCATATATTGCAAAATGACTCGTTTATAATCCAACATTATTAAAACTTAGCAGCCTATAATATCTAACTAAGAGTTCAAAACATATATTCAAATAAAACACACAACTTCTGAAATCAATGGCACCTGAGGCAAATTAGCACCAAAATCAACAAGAATAACACCGATAAGGGGGGAGGGGGTGGTTATCAATTGCAAAAATTCCATCACTCACAACATCCAATCAAGTTCCGCCATGTCATCAACCATTATTCCATCACTCACAACCTTTTTTAGTAGCAATGGTCATTACTCACACCACCCAACAATACCCATCACTCACAACACAACAACACCCAACAATACCATCACTCACAATACATTAACACGTGAAAAATACCACACGTGGTAAAGTTAATGAGTGATCACTGGGGGTGGCGGTGGTGTTTTGGATATTATAACGAGTGATAGAATTCTATCACTGGGAAAACAATTACCACCCCGCCTCCCCTAATAATCGCAGGATTCGTTATATCATATAAAACAAACAATTGTTTCTATAAACCTCAATTGGAGCGTATGGATGGTCGATTCTACTAGACGCAAAAAATGGCAAAGGGTTTATGGAAGAAGAGAATATCAGAGGGTTTCACTCAAACTCAGGGTATTGACTATGATGAGACCTTCTTGGCCGTTGCTATGATCAAATCGATCCGGATATTGCTTGCCATAGCCGCGTACTATGACTACGAGATATGGCAAATGGATGTCAAAACCGCTTTTCTTAATGGGCATCTCTCTGAAGATGTCTATATGGTTCAGCCAGACGGTTCTATTGATCCAAAATATCCTAATAGGGTGTGCAAGCTGAATAAGTCCATTTATGGACTGAAGCAGGCGTCTCGTAGCTGGAATCTTTGTTTTGACCAAAAGATCAAAGAATTTGGTTTTGTCAAAATAAAGATGAGTCTTGTGTTTACAGAAAGGTTAGTGGGAGCACTATATCATTCCTCATCCTGTATGTGGATGATATACAGATCATTGGAAACAACGTCCCTATGCTTAACGAAGTTAAACACTATTTGGGAACTTGTTTTGCAATGAAAGATCTTGGAGAAGTAGCTTATATTCTAGGAATCAAGATCTACAGAGATAGATCTAAGCGGCTTCTTGGGCTAAGTCAAAGTACATACATAGACAAAATGATGACACGCTTTAAGATGGAAAACTCCAAGAAAGGAGGTGTTCCTATGACTAAAGGGTCTATGTTGAACAAATCGCAATCTCCTTCAACGGACATTGAAATTAAGCGAATGGAAGCAGTTCCATATGTTTCAGCGATTGGTTCTATCATGTATGCTATGTTATGTACTAGACCTGACGTCTCGCATGCTTTAAGCATGACTAGTCATTATTAGCAAACTCCTGGCATCGCCCATTGGACTGCTGTCAAGAACATTCTGAAGTATCTGAGAAGAACTAAAGATATGTTTTAGTATTTAGAGGAGTATAAGAAGAGCTCACTGTAAGATGTTACACTGATGCCAGTTTTCAAACTGATCGAGATGACTCTCGCTCACAATCAGGTTTTGTATTCACTTTAAATGGATGAGCTATCTCATGGAAGATCCCCAAGCAGAGTGTGGTGGCGGATTTAACCACCGAATCTGAATATATAGCCGCATCATATGCTGCAAAGGAGGCTACTTGGATGAAGAAATTCATAACCGACCTCGATGTGGTTCCAAGCATTAAGAAATCCATCGAGATATTCTGTGATAACACAGGTGCTATTGCTCAAGCCAAAGAGCCCAGGTCTCATCACAGGGCCAGACACATTCTAAGAAAGTTTCACTACATACGAGAAATTGTAGAACGTGGATACATCTTGATAAGCAAAGTGAACACAAATCAAAACCAAGCAGACCCGTTTACTAAGCCCATGACTCAGGACAAGCATGATCAGCACATGGGTGCTATCGGGCTTAGATTAGCTAGCTGTATGTTTTGATTTAGTATTTAGATGTACGAACTTTTAACAGTTGTAATTTTGAATTCATTGTTGATTTACTGATTAAATGCAATTCTGAATCTTATAACTGTGTTCGATTTTAATACATTTAATCCGTGAATCTTGCATTCTAAACTATCCGTAGTCGGTCAGACTCGTGGGAACGATTCTGAATTAAGACTATTCTGACTTTGGACTTAAGAAGTTGACTTCCAAATTCACAGACCTCATTGAGAATGACGTTGGATGTAACTCGCATCAAATCATCTTCATGGATCTTAGTCATAAGATGCTTTGATATTGGTAAACTCATTTAGTATCCATTGACCTGAGATACATATTAGAACTTCCGTTTACCAAGGATTATTCTTTGATTACTGTCAACCGCTGTCACGTAACTCCCAGTCATAAAGGCTTTAATTGGGAATAGGTCTGAAGTTCAGTGGGAGTTGTATGTAGTCGATATGGGATTCTGTACTCTTACATGATATGTAACAGTTAGACATTGTGGCCCCCTCATTGATTCAAACTGGTGAAGTGTAAGGCCTTACCCAAACTTACTGTGTGTTTGTTCAGACCACTTTGACTCTTGATCGAGAACAATAATAATTGAACACCATATGAGAATGAACTTAATCCATGTCTCATTGATTCAATTTATGTCTTTTACAGAAAGGATGAATGACAACAATTACCATAAGTCTATTGTCTTGCAATAGTAAGTTGTTACTAATGGCAATGTGTTTTGGTTAATGACTTAAAGTGTCATACCTTGTTGGGGGCAGACATGTGCTGCTAGAGCACCGCTGACTGTCTATGTTAAGGATTCTATCGAAGGTCGTCCAAGTGGGAGATTGTTGGATTTATATGTACGGGTTCGATAAGTCAACACTGCTGACTGAACTGTGACCCGTAAGAGTTACACCTTGGGCAACGAACATTAAATCCACTTAACTTGGTTAACTGGTGACCACGGACAATTAACGGAATAAAATATATAATTATCTAGAATAATGATATATCCATGAGAAACATGATTTATTATTTATACGGGTTATAAATAATATAACGTTTAATTACTTGTTTAATTAAACTTTATTTTTCGGGCTTCGTATTGCGTCTGAGCTTGAACTTATTATATTGGACTTTGAGGGCCAAGAGATAATTAGAGATGATTAGTAGGGTTATTGTAATTCTGGAGGGTTCAAATGAGAATAATTTTTTTGTAAGAAGAAAAAAGAAGAAGTTTCTACCAATAAGAATGCTTCATTTTACTTCATTTAATATTTGCATTTAATTTTAATATAAGGGTATATCGGTAAACTTATATAAATCATTAATTTGTATTCTTCCCCTTTAATAACTAACTAAATTAAATATGTAACTCTTTTTCAAAATATATACTTTTTCGAAATTAAAAAAACAACTTAATTTAAAGTGTAGAATAAATTACTAGTTGTGTAGGATAAATTACGACTTGTGTAGGATATATTTCGAGGTGTGTAGGATAAATTTCGACTGTGTAGGATAAAATTTATAATGTGTAGGATATATGTAGGAAAATTTTGATATGTGTAGGTTTTGTAGATTATATGTAGGATAATTAATAATTAGTTGACTAATTAATTAAAGAGAGAAAAATTAATGATATGAGTTATAAATGAAATAGTATTTTACTAATATGCCCTTTTTTTTTTCTTCTCACATTAAATTTCTTCTAAAATAAACCTTCCCCTATTGTAATTAACCTATATATATATATATATATATATATATATATATATATATATATATATATTTATTACTATCATCTTCTTTTTGAAGACATACCTCTGCCGTCAAAACAAAAGGTGAAGTCATCACCTATTTGGTGATTTCGAATAATCCCACAAACAGGGAAATAATAGCAAATCAATAAAATTGTGCTAGCCTCTTTGTGATTCAGACGAATAAAAGGCAAGCCGTGTTCGTGTTCTAGCACTCATTCGTTGTATCTCAGTGTCTCAAACGGTTAATCTTTAACCACTAAGGTATATTTAGGTGCTGTTTGTTTTTTCAGATGTAAAACGTCTGTAGTCTGTGAACCACATCTGCAGAAATCTGCAAGAGAAGATGTGGCCCAAATGTCTGCTGTCTGCAAGGAGAAGAGGGTTTGTTTTTTTTTCTTAAAAAACAACTTCAACCTCATAACACACAAGCTCTCTCTCTCTAGAAAAACTCTCCAACTCAAATTCACACTCAACAGTACATTAATTCAACAATTTACCTCACCAGTTTGACAATCTCACCCTCAATACCTCAGACATAAAACCGCCAAGCACCTTCCTCTCCTTGGTTTCTCTAAAGATCCGGCCACTGGCGCCGTTTTTCCGGCCAGCTGTGACGGTGGTCTTGCCGGCAAACCACACCTACACCACCGCTCACCTTCTTCCTGTACCTATATCACCCACCCCACCCCCGATGAGTTCCCGACGGAGGCGACAGACGTAGAGACGAAAATAGAGAGAGATTGAGGCGACGAGAATCAGAAGAGGAGAGAGGGAGAGAAACGATAGAGCAGTCCGGCGACTGCCTGTCGGCGGCGCATCGTTTTCCGGCGGTGGTGGTGGCGGAGGTGGTGGTGGCAGGGGTGGTGCGGTGGTGGTGGCAGGGGAGAAGTTTTTGTGGTGTGAGGTGTTTGGATTAGGTTTTGTGAAGATGTTTAAAGCAAAGTTTCTGAGCTTTTTTTTTTTTAAGATGAATGAAGCTATTTGTAGATCTGTATAAAAAAAAAACAAACAGTCTTCAACATCTTATGTCTGCCCGCCTGCAGACATAAGCATTTTGCAGATGTTATAAGCAAAAACAAACAACACCTTAATCTCATCAGTAGATTAATAATATGTGTATCGTATTTACATGTTTGTAACCACGATCTTGTTCGGTTTACTTTTGGTGTTGATTATTTATATTTATTCCGCTGCGTTTTTATTGATTATATATTTAGTTAATAAAATATATCAAACCTGTTTTGATTAAAAGTAAAATTGACACCACTGAATCCCAACAGAAACTACCCTTATACAAATATGGTAGGACTGAAACATTAAATACAATATTTTATGATCGGTTGAACACAAATCTCATCAACACACATAACAAACTTATAAGAATACTAGAAAATAAAAACATTACACGTAACAAGAATATGAAAATAAAACATGATTTTCCAAAATATATACATATATACACTTAACAAAAACTAAAAAAAGTAAAAAAGAAAAAGGAAATTGTTCTTCAATAGTAGAGACTATTACCATTTAGTGTATCATCACAAATTCACACGTCATTAATATAATTTATTTATATAAGGGCATATGGCGTTGTACATACAAAAAATCATAAACGTCACCTAATGTCACCTTCTAACTTGACTATGATCATGGTTTTTGGTGCAATTCGCTCATTTGCATAATTTGCATTTCACACTATTGTCTTCTTTCTTGGTGCAATTCACTCATTTGCATTTCACAAATAGACTAAAGCTCCAACTGTTTTGTCTTCTTTCAATAGGTCACTTTCAAACTTAAAAGAGATTCAAACCGCGCTAATTAGTAACCGACCTCTTGGAATGAACCCCATAAAGAAAACCTTTCTTATAAAAGGATATCATCATGTATCACTTCATTCACAACTGAAATTTGTAAGATCAAAAGCAAGAGAAGGAAGAAAGCTTAGAGGATGGATGCTAATGCCCTCAATCTCAGGTAAATTTACCTACATCCATGGCCATCTTTGTGCAAACACTTAAATTTGGGTCCTTATTAAAACTAGACTTGAATAATCGATCATTCGATTGGATAGGTTGAATGGGGAACCGACAAGTCAATATAGTCGGAACGGATCAACGGGTTTTCTAAAATGTAGACACAAATTGACAAACATCATATGTTTAATAACTATTATCAGAAATCATGTTTTTTAAAACGACCCATTTGACTCAAACCTATTTTGGTGAGAGCCCATCATAACCCCAACCAAATCAAATCATTTTTAAACCAACCTGTTCTAACCCGAACCTGGCATGACCTATTACCGAACCCGACTTTCCTGCCTGTTTTACCAAGCCTGTAATAATGTCAAGCCACAGGAACCTTATTAGGTAACATGGACCTTATCAGGTCCATCCATGATGGTTTTGTGTTATAACGATATTCTCGTTTTGTTCTTAAAGTTTCGTTAGTAACACTTTTAGTCTAATAATTTGTCTAAACGATCTCTGACATTTTTTTAAGATGACCATAATACCCGTTTTATATAAAGAAAACCAATAACAAAAATAAAATTTCTTTATTAACTTAGTGAGCCCCACAACATCTATTCACAATCCTTTACCCACCCATGTCCACTTCACGATGAAGGTCCTGAAATTTAATCTTACCAGCTAGCCTTAGACTGCTTGTGGTGGCGTTAGATTGCGAGGGGGTTGAAGGGAGACAAGAGGGGTTGCCAATGATTGGAGAGGAGGTTTTTACAGGATCAAAGAGGTGATTTTGGTCAACCAGATCAAAGAAGTGATTCAGATTGGTGATAGGAGAATTTTCAATAAACAATCTTAGTTAAGGGGTTATTAACTTATTACTTTATGAACAGGCTAACATGCTATTATTCATTAGAATTTTCAATAGGGGTTTTCATGTTGCGTTATTTTTATTTTTGTTTTTTTTAGCATTAAGGGTAGTTTGGTCATTTTACACCGACTTAACAGAATAACTTAACGTACATACATTTCAGGGGCCACACATGTTATGTTTAGACAAATATTAGACTAAAGATGTAATTAATGAAACTTTGGACCAAAATCACAATATACTCGTATCATAGGGACCACCCCTGTGATACTATTCATTAGTATTCCAATGTTACTTTAGTTTGCATACGGGATATTATTTGTTAGTATTCAAAATTATATGTATAATCCAGAACTATATCTTGAACAAGTGTGGAGTATATTTTAATGAAATTCAAAGACTTCTTTCCCTCACATATTTTCTTGATACTTTCTTTTCTTATTAATTAAAAATTAAAAATATGATTGTTCCTAAAATTAATTTTATTTGGAAGACATCTTATTATTAGCTACAATGATTGTTTTAGGTTGTTGGAAGTGGCACTCTATGGTATTTTTGTAGCGATTATGGCAATATTGTTGCAGACAGTTGTTCAAGTCACTAAATCTATCCAAGAAAACATGATACAAATTGTAATTTGTTTGGCGACACTAGTCATGAATTTTGTCTTAGCGCTTTGGAAGTTCTCTAGAGCAACGCATATACAACAAATGAATTGGAAAAGCATTGTCTTCCAAGTCATCTTCGTGTTTACAGGAATGCTTTCTCCATATATAATATTCTCTGTGCTTTTACCAGAATGGTTCACTTGGTCTGGCTTTGCTGGCATATGCACTATTACGACCATCATAAAATGTCACAACATCCTTCAATTCATGTTCATGTGGCCTTATCAAAAAATAGGTTTTGCCATAAGGTATGTGGTTGCAAAGTACATGGAGTTGTTATTTCGGGATCATCAGTTGCCAATGAATTTTGTTTAGCATATTGGTTTGTTTGATAATTTGATTTGTTTGAAAGCATTTAAATTCGTCATAGGCGACGGGTTCTATTTTTGTATCATTGTCAAATTCCCCTTTTTATATGTTGTTGGTGGTTGGTATTAGCTTTTTTTTATAACAATTACCACCCCGCCTCCCCTAATAATCGCAGGATTCGTTATATCATATAAAACAAACAATTGTTTCTATAAACCTCAATTGGAGCGTATGGATGGTCGATTCTACTAGACGCAAAAAATGGCAAAGGGTTTATGGAAGAAGAGAATATCAGAGGGTTCTTAATCTTCAACATCATCATACTCAGTATATCTCACCAATAGCAAAGGCCCATATTCAGTATATCCCACCAATAGCAAAGGTAAGGTAGGGTCTGAGGAGGGTAAAATGTAGACAGTCTTACTTGTAGGAATAGAGAGACTGCTTCCAGTGCTGGTTCTTAATCTTCGTGTCAAAGTAAAAGGAAACATTTAAACAAAAAGCGTCCCTAGACACATATTAACTCTACCGTTTTAGTCCTTTAAGTTTGCTTTCTTCTTGTTATATCTCAAAGTTTCATAATTTTAGTATTTCTCTTTTTACACAGTACAAACATTTCGATATCGGATATCCACCGTTGGTTGTTGGTAACGTTTCAACAAAGGAAACATATATCGAACCATGTTAAAGTGTTATTTACACCCAAACGGAACTTATCTTATAATTTTTTTTTTACATTTTGTACTTATGTAATAACTTTTTAAATATGGATGAAGATCATTTTAGAAACATTATTTTTTTCAGAACTTAGACCATGCGTAGTGATTATGGTGAATAATGCCCCACCCTCGGGCGTTGTCCGTCACGTGTTATCCTAGTCAGCAAAGGGGCGTTTTGAAGAAATGGGCGTAGTGGGATAATGCCCCCACCCTTGGGCGTTGTTCGACACGTGGCACTCCCATAATTATCCAATTATTTTTTTAATTATTAAAACAAATAATATTCAATTAAAACAACCATTGGCCAACACACAAGGGGCTCGAGCGTTTTAAAAACAACGCTCTTCACAAAATTTGGTTCAAAAACTCCCCGAGGGCGTGCTCGAGCGTTGTTTATTAAAAAAAACGCCACATTTTGGAACAAGTATGCATGGTCTTAATGATGAGTTGATATCGATTCATATCCATCACTCTAGAGCAAGAGAAACGCTAACATAGTGGGTTCGAGGTTCGCTTTCGTTGTTGGTTGTAGTCACAAACCTTAGGCCGGTAAGCCTTTTTTTAGACTTTTAGATTTGAGCTGCACATCAATTATGTATTAGAATAGTGGAGAGACCGAAGGCTTTAGTTTCTTGATTATTTTAGTGGCATTTGTAACCCTATTTATCAACAAAATAAAATCATTTCATAAACAGATTAAAAAGATTTATTTTAATCAAAAAGTATGCCATTGATTATAGCTCCATGAGCTCTGAGAATATAGCTGAGTTGAGACAATATAGAGAGGAACTATTGTCAGCAGGACACCGAGTCTGTAATATAGGAGAAAAGCTCGCCTGCAAATATGACGAGAGGGAACTGCATATTATATATACATATATATATATAGGAGAATGATCCGTTAGGAACCACCCTTTATTGCGAGAACCGCGAAAACCAGTGTGAACACAAACAGTAATACCTAAAAAAAATCTAAAAAACACCCCAATTTTTTTTACTATTTTTTTTGGAAAAATCGCTATATTTCGTTGATAATAAAAAAAATTCGAAAAAAAAAATCGAGTAACAGTTATCCATGCACATGTGCATATGTATCATTTCTTTGACAAATTCCGTAATTCATTACAAATACTTGACGATTGCACTTCCATTTACACTACCACGTGTAATACACTACTTTTTACGTTAACAATATTAGAAATGCACATGTGCATCTATATGTATCGACATGAAATAAGGTGTTTTGGTACACTACTTTGAATACACTTTCTCTTTCATCTATCATTCCATACATAATACACAAACATGAACATGTTCATTTTTGTCATTTCTTTGACAAATTCCGTAATTCATTACAAATATTAGACAATTGCACTTTTATTTACACTACCATATGTAATACACTACTTTTTACATTACCAATATTAAAAATGAACATGTGCATCTATATGTATCAACAGGAAATAAGGTGTTTTGGTACACTACTTTGAATACACTTTCTCTTTCATCTATCATACCATCCATAATACACTACCATTACCTCCTACCATCCATAATACAATACCATTACCTCCTACCATCCATAATACAAAACCATTACCAATATTTTCACTTTATTACATGTATATAAACACCATTTATACCATCAAATCAACATATTACATCATAAATTGACAATTATAACCAAACTATCAACCACTAGATATAACTAACCAAAAAACATGTATATGGGCCTACTTCTCCATTCAAAATCACAAACTTTTTGTACCAAAACACGTTATATCATGGTTATACCTAATGATGCACATGTGCATTTTGAATGTTGGTAATGTAAAAAGTAGTGTCTTACGGATGGTATTGTAAATTAAAGTGCAATTGTCTATTACTGATAACTGTTACGAAATTTGTCGAAGTAATGATACATATGCACATGTGCATGGATAACTGTTACTCGAAAACAAAAGGTTTTTATTTTGTAACGAAATATAGCGATTTTTTTAAAAAATATATCAAAAAAAAAAAGTTTTGAGTGCTTTTTTGATTTTTTTTTAGATTTTATTTTGTGTTCACATTGGTTCTCGCGGTTCTCGCAAAAAGGGTGGTTCTCAAATGAACCTTACCATATATATATATATATATATATATATATATATCTATGCATGCTAAAATACTGACATGTGTGATTTGTATTGATGCAATATGATCAACAAAATGTGTGAATAAGTGTTTTGTTTTAATTATTTCCGTGATATTAATACCTGAAAATATTTTCAATTCAGATGTTGAAGGAAATATCACGTAATCAAGAAATTCATGCTAGTAACGGAAATTTTTTGGATAAAAGTGCTATAGAAAATATAGTAACTCAAGGAATAGCTAGTGCAATACCCTCGATCATTGAAGATATTAAAATTTCTATGCCTATAAACAATAATACTACTATAAGTTGTAAACATACTCATCACTTCAAACCTAGCCATAGGAGAGACAATGATATTCTTGGCAAGATTCCATTTCCCAAACGAAAGTAAACCACAGCCTATGGTTGTTCTTATAAAAAATTCCGCTCTAATAATTCCTATAAGAAGAAAGGAGTTGGACAGTCAACTGCACAACCTACCTGCAAAAACTATAATAAAAAACATTCAGGAAAATGTCATTTTAGGAGAACACCCTACTATAACTTCTGCAAAATGATCGGGCATATAGAGGAAGAATGTAGAAGAAAAACTAATATATGTTTCAACTGCGGAGAAACAGGACACATCTAACCATACTGCCCAAAACTGACAAAGGCACCCTACAACAAGGCAAAAGCATCAGACGACGTTAAGAGAAATGCATGAACATTCATACCTACAACGCAGGCGGTAGCAATAAATTCCGAGATAAGCACCAGTACGTTCTTGTCCTTAACATCTATGCTAAAGTATTATGTGACTCTGGTTCTAATCAAAATTTTATAAATAATGGTCATTGTATCACGAGGATTTCTTTCATGGAATCAAACACTCACTTGCCTCACCTCTTGACAAGTTCATACGTTACTAATGTGTGTAAAATGCAACATATAAATTACATCAAATTAGGCATAAAACTAACCATTTTTTAGTACTAATGTTGGAAAAAGTATGCTTTTGTCTTCCTTTTGTATTTTCAGGATTAAATGAGCGTAAATGAACAAAAGAAACAAATATGCAGCAAAATCTAACATAAATACAAGAAAATGAACAAACGTGGCATACCCGACCCCTCGACAGCATATTCCCAAGCAAAAACAAGAAAACAGAAGGCTGATCACCACAACATAAACATAAATATACATGCACAAGTAACACATAAGTAGCACACACACGTAAAACAGTATCCAGAACGCCGAAGTCAGGTTGCGAATGCGATTGCGATGCGATAAGCGATAAACATGCGATAAATATAGATTATTAACAAGTACTCCACATAATACAACTAACGTAACAACACAAATAGGCTATCTACGAGTCAAAGAAGTCAAAACAGGAATTGAGCAAGGAGTGACAGATCACAATTAGCAATCTTTTCTTCCTTTGACTTCAACCTTGACTTTGACTTTGACTTTCTAAACACGGGGTGTTACAGCCTCCCCTACTTAAGGGAATTTCGTCCCGAAATTAGGCCGAAGCCGTAACAAACAACTGTGGGTACTTCGCCTTCATGTCGCTTTCGAGTTCCCAAGTGAACTCGGCGCCTCGTTTGCCTTCCCATCTGACCTTCACAATGGGAATACGCGAGCGTCTGAGCTGCTTGGTTTGGCGATCCATGATCTCGACAGGCTTTTCCACGAAGTATAATGTTTCGTTCACTTGAAGATCCTCAAGTGGTACATGTAAATCATGCTCAGCCAGACATTTTATGAGGTTCGAAACGTGGAAAGGCGGGTAGACGTTGTTAAGTTCCTCCGGTAGTTCGAGTCTGTAGGCCACTTTTCCGATCCTTTCCAGAATCTTAAAGGGTCCAACATATCGAGGCGCGAGTTTCCCTTTCTTGCCGAATCTGACCACACCCTTCCAAGGTGATACCTTTAGGAGTATGTGATCGCCAACGTCAAATACAAGGGGCTTGCATCGTCTATCGGCGTAACTTTTCTGACGATTCCGAGCTTTCAGCAGATTGTCTCAAATTTGGAGGATTTTTTCAGTCGTTTCTTGTAACAGCTCAGGACTGGTTAATTGCGAGTGTCCGATCTCGTGCCACACAATAGGCGATCGACATTTTCTTCCATATAATGCCTCAAACGGTGCCATTTGAATGCTGGAATGATAACTGTTATTATACGAGAATTCGACTAGAGGTAAGTATGCGTCCCAATTACCACCGAAATCTATGACACACGAACAGAGCATGTCTTCAAGGGTACGAATCATTCTCTCAGTCTGACCGTCGGTTTGGGGATGAAAAGCGGTACTTAGATTAAGAGTAGTACCGAGAGCTGATTGAAACGTTTCCCAAAGACGCGAGGTAAACCGACCATCGTGGTCAGAGATGATGTCGCGAGGCGTCCCATGTCGATAAATGATCTCGTTAGTGTAGATTCGGGCTGATTTTTCTAGCTTGTAGTCTTCCCGTATCGGCAGAAAGTGAGCAGATTTAGTCAAACGGTCAACGACAACCCAGATGCTGTCGTGACTTAATGGCGTGCGCGGAAGTTTCGTGACTTGGTACTGCGACTCAGGAAGCTCCAAGCACATGACATGGTACACGAGCTTACTCAGTAACTATCAGGAAAAACTGGGCAAATATGTAAATTTTGGAAATGGGGTTAAGGGAAGAACTATGGATATGGTACCATACAATATGGATCATTGACCATTGAAAAGGTTGCCTATGTAGAAGGTTTGAAATATAATCTACTTAGTTGTGGGCAATTTTATGACAGAGGCTTCCAGGTAACTTTCTTACCTGGAAAATGTTTACTAGTTGGGTTAGAAGACAACAAAGTTTATTTAAGTGGGAAAAGAATTAGAAATTCCATTTATTACTTTGATTTCAGAGAAGAAATTGAGCATCCTCGGTTATGCTTATTTTCAACTGAAAATAAAGAAAATAGTTGGTTATGGCATAAAAGGTTGCTCACTTAAATTTCAAAACTCTAAACCAACTAGCAAACAAAAATCTGGTAAAAGGTTTACCATTCATGTTATCCAAAAAGGATAGGATATGCGAAGCATGTGAGCTTAGAAAATCAAAAAGGGGATCACATAAAACAGTTTCTGAATCTACAATTTCTGAAAATTTGGAACTTTTGCACATGGACCTTTGTGGACCTGTACAAACAACAAGTTTTTCTGGAAAGAAATACATTTTAGTCATTGTAGATGACTACTCTATGTACACTTGGGATGAATTTCTCAGGAAAAAGAGTGAAACCCCAGATCTGATCATAAATTTCATCAGAAAAACTAAAAAGCTGTTGAAATTACCTGTGAGAAGGATCAGATCTGATAATGGAACAGAATTCAAAAAATGCAAAACTTGAGACTTTCCTTGTAAGCAAAGGAATATCTCATGATTTTTCTGCTCCAAGAACACCACAACAAAATGGAGTTGTAGAAAGAAGGAATAGGACCGTGGTAGAAGCAGCAAGAACAATGCTTGCTTATGCCAGATTGCCCACTTACTTTTGGGCTGAAGCTATCTCAATGCATGCTTTACACAAAATAGATCTATCATCAATAAGAGACATCAGAAAACCCCCTATAACATTATCAACCAAAGTATCCCAAGCATCAAATTTTTACACACCTTTGGCTGTAATTGTTTTGTCTTTAATAATTTTGATAGTCTGGAAAAGTTTGACAGAAAAGCTAAAAAAAGAATTTTCCTTGCTACTCATTGTCCACCAAATCTTATAGAAAATTTCTTTTAAACACAAGGACAATAAGAGAAAGCTTATATGTGTCTTTTGATGATTCATCAGAAACAAAGATTTCTGATGAAATTTTACAAGATATAAGCTTGTCAAAACAGCCTGAAAATTCTAAAGATCTTCTTAACAAGTTAACTAAAGAACTTTTAAAACATGACCATATGCAAAACATATCAAACAAAAATATCTCATGTACTAACCCTACAGATGATCTGGAACCTCCATCAGAAAATGTACAAAATGATCAGAATTCTGGAATTTCATCAGAAAATCAAATTGAACAACAGAATTCTGACCCTCTTGACAACACTGAGGTCACAGATCAGGGGAAGCTTCAAATCCATCGAGAAGTACAAGTTCACATAACAACTTGAGATGGATCAAGGGACACTCACAAGCAGACATCATTGGTGACCCTGAAGAAGGTGTTAAGACAAGATCTACTACAACACATGAATGCCTTTATGCTGGATTTTTAAGCATAATTAAGCCAAAGTCTGTCAAAGAAGCACTGAATGACTCAGATTGGGTACAAGCATTGCAAGAAGAGCTTGACCAATTTGAAAAGAGTCATGTGTGGGATTTGGTACCCAAACCAACTGACAAATCTGTCATAGGTTCCAAATGGGTATTAAGAAACCAATCTAATGAATAAGGCATCATAACAAGGAATAAAGCAAGGCTGGTGGTCAAAGGTTACAGTCAACAAGAAGGCATAGTGTCACACCCCAATATTTCCACATATTACCGGTGGGGAGTATCGTGACGTAGTTGATATCATCATAGTCAATACACACAATATAATAGCACAGCGGAAGGCTTGGTGAATAAACTATTACAAACCATAATGTCTGAGTGTTCGAGTTTATGAATATACAGACTGGAATGTAATAAGATCCACAGGCGGATCATAAACAAATACAAAGAAACAAAATAACAGACTGCAGGCATCTATGGATTTGCAAGATCCTCTTATGACACCTAATAGCTCCAGCCTATTACGAGAGATACCTGTCAAATCAGTCTTTAAGAAAATACGTCAGCTTACACTGGTAAATACAATTAACTGACTCTTTTGAAAACATTTATGAAAATTGATTTAGGTGCACCTGGCACAAATCTTTTATAACTTGGGACAATTATTTAAATATAATCTTGTATACAGATTTACATGTTTGTCTTACAATTGGGGCCGGTTGGAAGCCGGTCGTGATTAACCGACTCACCACTTATAGAAACCACAAAGGAGTTATCCCCAACATGTGGGTTTATATAATATTTTAGCATTTGCATCTGTCAGGTGTATGCCTACACCCCGTGCATAGGTCGTGGCCATTTTTAATGAAATGAGCCGAGGATATCCAGGACACGGTCAGATTAACCCGCAATGTTTATGTTATCAAACAAGACATATTAAAACGGGTTATGCAAATTTATTAATCACAATCCGATTAAATGTTTTCATACCCGACCAAGTGGCATTATTATAATACCATATCCCAAGCCCGTATAAGGGAAAATAAGTTAAAAGTATTTACCTGATGCTAGCAGTAAAATCCTAAAGCTTTTTGAAGGCACCTTCTACCGGTAGCTATTTAATCTGTATAGAAGGTTTATTAACCTATTAGGATGCTAACGGGTCTTTAATTAGTCAAGGACTGAGACCGGCTAGCTAGAAAGAGACCTTACGGTTCTAAATGCTAGATTAAGCGGAGACCAGAATAGAATGTGGTTTAGACCCGACAAGCTTGGATACTTGTATGATATGGGTAAACTAAACACATTCTGGAATTTGAGGATTTAATGATAAGGTTTGACCCATTTCGGCTATTTTATGTAAACTAGTCACATAAGCCGATCCGAACGCGTAAACGCATAACGGGTAACCAAAATAAGTTATATGCAGGTCTTAATCATTATTATGCTCAAAATATGTTAATACATCAGTAAGATGTTAACATATATACCCAAAAAGTAATTTAAACCAAAATAAATCCCATAAGGGCATTTTGGTAATTTTAATGCCCATAAAAGAGTTTAATAGTGAAACTGAGTTTCAGACCTGATTTAATCAGTAAAAATATGTATTTTTTTATAAGTTATTACAGTAGGTTATTTTATATATATGAAATTTATCTTATATTACCAAACTATGCACCGTAGGGGCATTTTGGTAATTTTACATAGGCTTTAAAGGTCAAAATAGACTTCTGAGTTTAAAAACTTTAGCTTACTGTATAATGATATAAATCAACTTAAAACATCAGTGGGTAATAAGTTTTATATGTCAAATATAGTTTTGACCCATACTATGTACTAAAAACGCTTAAAAGTCGGTTTAAAGGGGTATTCGGGTTAAAATAGTAAATCTGAGTTTTTGATCGGTTTATAAAGTTCAAAATACTTTATTTATTATATAAAATCAGTAGCAAAAGGTTTGGCACTAAAAAGTTATGTAAAACTCATTTTATGCATAAAAGGGTAAAACCGACATTTACCGAAATTAAGCTATAATCCTAAGTTATGCTCAGCCTAAAAATAATTAAAAATCTTCAAAAATCCCAAAATATTATTTCACATCAGTAGGTACAAAGTTTGATGTCAAAAATTGGGTTTAGATAGGCTTTATGTTAATTACGCCATTTAAATGATAAAAAGTTCCTTAATTACGCTATTGAGCATAACTCCTATTCTAGACCTCCAATTGATGTAAAATTTTTAGGACATGTCTAAATATCAGTAGCAAAGGTGTTAGTCCAATCACATTGTTAAAAATCTCAGTTGTATGTAAAAAGGGCGTTTATGGCATTATTAAGCATAATTACGATCAAGTGCATATAATTCAAACCACTAGGCACCATGCAATATAACTCCATAGGGTTATACTACTAAGTAAGGTGGTCCTAATGGAAGCTTAAAACATGGGTGAAATAAGCTTGAACGGGTCAGAACTAAAAGTCAACGCAAAAGTCAAGCTTTTGCGACTTTCGGTTATAAACTGACCTTAGACTATTAATTGTCGGGTTATGACTGATAAAACATGTTTTAATATTGATTACCAAGTCATTAGAATGTTAAAATATAATTTAGAACCTCTGTTTTATTAATTAGAATCATTTTTGTAATTTCTGTCCAGTTTGACTTTTTGTCAAACTACTTTGACCCGACAATTGACTAGTCAAACGAGATAATTAGGAGGTGCCCTTTTAAGGGTTAATCACCAACACTAATGTGGTGCTATAACCACTTTCAATTTGATCAGTAGTTAAGCCACATGTAAATAAAACGAAAGTCAAACTAATTTTATGATAAGTTTGACTTTAGAGTAATTAAGCTAAATTAAACAACTAAACAAGTAATTAGAAGCTTACTAAAGGTCCTAGCAAACTTTTCTACACTTCAAAGTCTTCTCCTTACTGATGGAAGCTCCAGAACAAGTCCCACAAGTGAAATGTTGCAAATGTGTTTATGAACACAAGAATAGGCTTTCTTATATAGCAAATTCTTTGAAGTTAGATCAGTTCCAGGTGTAATTGGAGGCCCTGGGATCACCCCAGGTGTCCTAGCTATTGATAATAACCGACTTATAGCTTAATAGGTCGCTATAAACTAGGCTAAGGCGGTGGAACAGCCAGAACCCGCACCTAGCAGTTATTTTCTGATCTGGGCATGCTGAGGCGGGCCGCGTAAGACTTAAGGGTGTCTTACGCGGGCCGCGTGGATCGGCTGAACTGGCAAAATCAGTTTTAAAGCTGGCATATTCAGTCCCTGCTCGTTTTTAATCCTTTTTAACTCCATTTTTGGCAATCGAGGTCCTTGTAGTTAATTTGTTGAGGCTCAAGGGTGTATGAACTAACTTCGTTAGGCTCCGATTCGTTAAATACCTCTATGAAAGCAAGTTTCATCAAGTTGACACTTTTGGCCCAAAGTCTTGAAAACATGCTTAACGATATCGAAACTACGTGAAATTTATACCACTTATTCTTAAGAGTATATTTGAATGTTTCGAAGCCTCGGTTTTTGTTAAAAGGTCACTCAGAGGTCAGAAACGACATGTTGACACGTTTAACCCTTGTAATTTAATAATCTTCCGATTATTTTCATAAATGGCTTCTTATATCCAATCGATCACTCATTTAAGAATATATTCATCATGGAAGGTCATTCAGAGGAAAAAGTTTGGCATGTTGACACTTTTAATCCCTGTGGTTTCATAGTTTCACTGTTCGATAACTTTGGTGCCTCAAACTAATTCTTTCACATGTTTAGAGTTTAGGACACGTGTCTATACATAATTGGACACGTTTTTACGTGGTGTTACATCCTCACCCCCTTAAAAGAAATCTCGACCCCGAGATTTACTGGAATAAGTGAGGGTACTTTTGTCGCATAGTGGATTCGACTTCCCACGTATATTCGAGACCTCTACGGGCTTCCCATTTGACCTTTACTATAGGTACATGCTTTCTTCGGAGCTTTTTAACTTGTTGATCTTCGATCGATATAGGTCTTTCAACAAATCTCAAGCTTTCATCAATTTGTACGTCTTTATGAGACATAGCCAGTGATTCGTCGGCTAGGCATTTCTTGAGATTACAAATGTGAAACACATTATGAATTCCACTCAGCTCCTCAGGCAGGTTTAGCTTATAAGCTACACGGCCGACACATTCGATAATCTCGAATGGTCCAATATACCTAGGGCTTAACTTGCCTTTCTTACCGAAACGCATTGCACCCTTCCAGGGTGACACTTTCAGAAGAACTTTATCGCCTATTTCAAATTTTAGAGGTTTTCGCCCCTTGTCAGCATAACTTTTCTGCCTATCCCTGGCAGCTTTCAGGCGATCGCGAATCTGGATAATCTTATCTGTTGTTTCAAGGACTATATCAGGTCCTGACAACTGAGTTTCTCCTACTTCTGCCCAACAGACAGGCGTTCTGCATTTCCTACCATATAATGCCTCAAAAGGTGCAGCCTTAATGCTTGTATGGTAGCTATTGTTATAGGAGAACTCGATCAATGGTAGGTGGTCATCCCAACTACCACCTAAATCAATAACACATGCACGAAGCATGTCTTCTAAAGTTTGAATTGTACGCTCACTCTGTCCATCAGTCCGAGGATGGTAAGCGGTACTAAAGTTCAAACGTGTGCCCAAAGATTGTTGGAAACTTTTCCAAAAATGTGAGGTGTATCTAGTATCTCTATCCGAGATAATAGCCACCGGTACGCCATGTAGAGCCACAATCTTATCTACATACAACTAGGCTAACTTATCGGAGCTATGAGTCTCCTTGATGGGTAAGAAATGTGCCGACTTAGTCAGTCTATCAACAATAATCCATATGGTATCATTTCCGTGCCTTGTCTTAGGTAACTTGGTTATGAAGTCCATAGTTACCATTTCCCACTTCCATGTGGGAAGTTCTGGCTGTTGCAACAGGCCCGATGGTTTTTTATGTTCAGCTTTAATCTGAGCACAGGTCAAGCACTTAGCTACATGGGTGGCAATAGATTTCTTCAACCCTATCCACCAATAATTTGCTTTTAAATCTTGATACATCTTGTCACCTCCCGGGTGAACTGAGTACTTGGAGTTGTGGGCTTCCTGGAGGATTATATCACGTAGTCCTCCTTGAATAGGAACCCAAATCCTTCCGTTCATTCTGAGAATTCCATCCTTCCCTGGTGTTAACTGGTCAAAAATTATACCTAATTTTTCATTTGGAAGGTTATCTTCCAAAACTGCATCCTTCTGTGCAGCTAATAGTCTTTCATTCAGACTATTCTTCAACTCAATGCTTTTAGCATTGATCCTAATTGGCTTAACTCTTTCCTTTTGACTTAGCGCATCTGCGACCACATTCGCTTTACCAGGATGGTAGCGAATTTCGCAATCATAGTCATTTAAGGTTTCCATCCAACGGCGTTGTCTCATATTAAACTCTTTTTGATTAAACAAATGTTGGAGACTTTTGTGGTCAGAAAAGATCACACACTTAGTTCCATATAAATAATGTCTCCATAACTTTAGTGCGAATACAACGGCACCCAACTCCAAATCGTGGGTGGTGTAATTCTTCTCATGCACTTTTAATTGTCATTATGCATAGGCAATCACCTTGCCGCGTTGCATAAGCACACAACCCATACCAGTGTGTGAAGCATCACAGTAAACAACAAACTCTTCAATTCCATCAGGTAAGGTTAATACCGGAGCATTGCTCAACCTTTTCTTAAGAATCTCGAAGGATTCTTGTTGCTTCGGACCCCAATCAAACTTAACATTCTTACGGGTCAAAGAAGTTAATGGTGTAGCTATTCTTGAGAAGTTCTCAATGTACCTTCTATAATATCCAGCTAAACCTAGAAAGCTACGTATTTCGGTTGGAGTCTTGGGTGCTTCCCAATTCATTACGGCTTCTACCTTAGCGGGATCTACTTGGATACCTCGCTCACTGACAACATGTCCAAGGAATTGGACTTCGCGAAGCCAAAATTCGCATTTGGAGAATTTTGCATACAATTTCTCCTGTTGAAGCAATCCTAAGATACATTGAAGGTGCTTCTCATGATCATCCTGATTACGAGAATAGATAAGTATATCATCTATGAAGACGATGACAAACTTATCTAAGTATGGTTTGCAGACTCTATTCATGAGGTCCATGAATGCTGCTGGAGCATTAGTGAGCCCAAATGGCATCACTAAGAATTCGAAATGTCCATACCTCGTCCTGAATGCCATTTTAGGCACACCTTCAGTTCTAAGCTTAAGTTGATGATACCCAGATCTCAAATCAATTTTTGAGAAGAAGCTCGCTCCTTGGAGCTGATCAAATAAGTCGTCGATCCTGGGTAAAGGATAACGATTCTTAACCGTTACTTTGTGTAGCTCACGATAATCAATGCATAGACGCATTAATCCATCTTTCTTTCTCACAAACAGTATTGGAGCTCCCCAGGGCGAAGAACTAGGTTGTATGAAATCCTTTTCCAATAGGTCATCTAATTGAGTTCTGAGTTCTTTCATTTCAGTAGGTGCTAGACGATAAGGAGCTCGTGCAATAAGTGCAGCTCCTGGAAGAATGTCTATCCTGAACTCTACTTGCCTCTCAGGAGGTAATCCAGGTAATTCGTCAGGAAAGACATCAGGATATTCAGAGATAATCGGAATATCTTCAATTTTAGGCTTAGGATCATTTACAGTTACTTGTGCCATGTAAATAACACAACCACTTTTCATACACTGCGCTAACTTGAGAATAGACACATTTCTGGGCAATCCATAATGTGTATCTCCTTGAATGGTGACTGATTCGCCAGAAGGGGTTTTGATAATAACTAGCTTTTTATCACAGGCAATTTGGGCTTGGTTGTGCGATAACCAATCCATGCCTAAAACTATATCAAACCCAGCCAATTTCATTGGCAAGAGGGATAGCGGGATAGAATGATTCTTAATGGATATAGAACATCCATCAAGAAGAGTGGAAGCTGTTTCTAAGGTACCATCGGCAAGCTCTACTTCATATCTTATGTCTAGAGTCTTAATAGGCAAGTTTAAAATCTTACAGAACTTATGGTCTACAAAAGACTTATCAGCACCGGAATCAAATAAGACTCTAGCATAGTTGTTATTGATGAGGAAGATACCTGTTATGACGTTCTCGTCATTCACCGCTTCCCTCGCTTGCATCTGGAAAACTCTTGCATTGTTTTTCTTTGCCTCCTCGGGCTTCTTTGCATTCTTGGGGCAATTGGTTTTGATGTGCCCCTTTTCATTGCAACCATAGCAAGTTGCGTCCTTTATATTTCGGCACTCAACAGACTTATGCCCTTTCTTTTTACAGATCCCACATGGTTTAGCTTGTGGGTCCTGGTTGCACTTCCCAAAGTGCCTCTTATTGCAGGTTTTACATCTGGGCTTATCATTTGACTGCCCCTTTTTGGAACCAGAGTTCCCTTTGCTCTTTTTGTTTGACTGAGGAGACTTATCTTCCTCTCTCTTCCTCTTCCCCTCATCAGTGTTTTTCTTTGCCCTACTCCTCACAACATCAAGAGTGAGAGACAAGGATAGGTCCATAGCAGACCTATAAGTGGCTAGCTTTGAAGCCTTAACATTCCCTTTTACTTCGGGGGCCAAACCACCGATGAAACCGGCAATGCGTTTGGGTTCAGGAGTGACTAGATATGGCATAAGCCTTGACATTGAATTGAAGCTAGTCACATAGGATCTACAATCCAGATCCTTCATTACCAGGGTGAGGAAATCTGATTCAATCCTCTCAACCTCGTGTTGAAGGCAGTAAGTGTCCTTTACTAAATCTACAAACTTCTCCCAAGAAAGATTATACAAATGAACCTTCCCTGTAGACTGCACTAGAGCTTTCCACCATGTGAGGGAATCTCCTTTGAAGGATTGTGATACAAACATAACCACATCCTCCTTAGCACATCCGCTGATGTCTATTACAGTCTCCATCTCATCTAACCATTTCATACAATCAATCGCTCCCTTTTCTCCAGTAAAATCCCTAGGCTTACAGGAGACAAAGTACTTGTAGGTACAACCCTTGGCGTACCTAGGAGTCGGCTTAAGGACTAGCTGCCTCTTGGGTTCACTACCCTGGTTAGATGAGTGCTGAGACTCATTTTTCTTATTAGTATGGGGTTGAGATTGGGATTTTGAATGAGTTTGAGACCTAACAATACTAGGCTCTTTAAACTTAGCATCTACCGCTTGAGAAACTGCTGCGGTGATCATTGCTTGCAGTTCGGCACCAGTGATATTAATCCTGGTGTTGTTGCCTTCTGTAGGATGACTGTTTGCTTCATCCGAGCCAGCCATTTCTGAATACTATATCAAACATAGAGGATATATTTAATTTACATATTAGATCATCGTATTGATGAGTAGATGGTCATGGTATTATTAAACCATATAGACCATAAAAATAATAGTAATCAAAGAGATAATGATATTACACAAAGCTTGTCTCGAAGGACATTTTAAATAGCTTAGAAAGCTTGTCACAGGGAGAATTAAAATATAACCAACGATCCTTTGGATCAGTGATCATTTAAGGGTCGAACAAAGTTCATCGCCTTTTTGACAAGAAGTTTATAAATAGAACTTTCATTGTCAGTATTACACCCTTGCTTATAAGCATACATCTCTAATGGATGTTTATGGTGTATACATTATATTGATGTTTAATAGCCATGATTCGTATTGATCATTCAGGCTATACATAAGTGACTTGGAAGGATCCAAGTACATTTGGAAGCTTGTGTGGTTTCTCGTACCGCACAGCCAGGAATGCTAACATATTTTCAGATGTTAACAGGGATTTATTATCTTAAAAAGGTTATACCATCATAGCCATTTAATATTCTGGCTAGGTTATACCTCTAAGAGTTCCTTAGGTGGATTAGATAAAATTTGAAATGAAGTGGTATGATATAATAAATTACATATTTAAAAACAAAATAACTGCATTAAAACCATGAAACGATTACAACGTTGCCCGAAAAGGGACTTGAGGAAAACAACACAAACTGCCCACGCAGGGGCTACTGAAAACACTGCCCACGCAAGGGCTACTGAAACTGAAATAAGTCCACGCAGGGACTTGGTACATGAAAACAAAATAAACGTCCACGCAGGGACTTATTGAAACATAACATGAAACCACAATCTCCTACTTCTTCTTGTTCTTGAGAAGGTTCATAAGACCCTTGACAATACTATTGTGCTTCTTTTTAGTTTCGTGGGCTTTATGTTCAACCTTGTCTAACCTCTCTAGAGTCTCTTGAGTTTGCTGCTGCTAAAGCGGAGGAGGTTGCTGGTATGGCGGGTATTGATAATCCTGCGCCGGGTATCCAGTAGGGTAAACTGGAGGGTAAGAAGAAGGGTAAAGATGGTGATATTGTGCAGCTGTAAGATACGGATCATGAGTCCCATAGTCAGACGGGTATCCAGACGGATTATACCCAGATGATCCCGGGTATGTCGGGATTGGGTTGTCAAAACCCAACGGTGGCTGTAGGGGTGCGTGTGAAACTGGCGGAAGGTTGACTTCCGGCACCGTGTGTGATGATTCACCCAACTGAGGGTCTTCTGGAATAGGAGGATACGAACTTGAGCCACGAGGAGATGCAAACTGTGGTGCAAAGTGTGGTCCCCCACGTACGGACATTCTAGCATTTCTCCTCCGCCTTGGCGGCTCGGGAGGCTGTTGAGGTGGTTCCTCAACAGGAAAGGGTGGTGGGGTAACCGCTCGAAGCTGTGGTTCATCCAAGGGAGGTTGGACAGGTGAGCTATGGTTTGAAGGTGTAAAGTACCACTCATGCTGAGCCATCCTCTCCTGGAATGAGTTGGGCCCATGGTACGGTGATCCCTGAAATGGGGAACCGCTTGAGATACTGATTGGGTGGCCTGGTGTTCCTGTTTGCAAATCCGGGTCCGGGTCATCATCCATCTCCATTTCCTGAGAAAAGTGATCCTCAGGCCCCAAAGGGTTGTAGCCCAAAAAGTCGTTAACATAAGCGTTGGGATTAAATTGTGTTGGGGAGTAAGTAGAATCTGATTGATGAAAAGGATGAGATTGGTAAGAGTGGTATGATTGGTTTGAGTGATGAATCCCTAGCGAAAGAGGGGAATGATGGGGTTCGATAGGAATGGGCAACCCAAAATAAGGAGGGTCTGATGGTGAGGACCCCAGCGAGACAGAATGTCTTGCTGGTTCAAAGCTATGACTCCAATTATCCTTGGAGTCGGAGCCGGAAAGCGAGTCAGATGGTGTACGCCTATGGGAGGGTCCAGAGCTGCCAGACGGTCCTCCACGCATGGGTCCTTTGCCTTTTCCTCTTACTCTTGGTGGCATTTTCCTGTCAAAACAAATAACTATAATAAAACAGTAAAAGGAAGGTTAAGAATAAAATCCTAGGTCATTTTCCTAGACTCGAGAGTCTAAGGAATGTGCTTATTGTGTCATTGAGATTAAACACAACAAGTTAGTGTTTAATTCACTCAATGTTGGCTCTAATACCAACCTGTCACACCCCGATATTTCCACATATTACCGGTGGGGAGTATCGTGACGTAGTTGATATCATCATAGTCAATACACACAATATAATAGCACAGCGGAAGGCTTGGTGAATAAACTATTACAAACCATAATGTCTGAGTGTTCGAGTTTATGAATATACAGACTGGAATGTAATAAGATCCACAGGCGGATCATAAACAAATACAAAGAAACAAAATAACAGACTGCAGGCATCTATGGATTTGCAAGATCCTCTTATGACACCTAATAGCTCCAGCCTATTACGAGAGGTACCTGTCAAATCAGTGTTTAAGAAAATACGTCAGTTTACACTCGTAAATACAATTAACTGACTCTTTTGAAAACATTTATGAAAATTGATTTAGGTGCACCTGGCACAAATCTTTTATAACTTGGGACAATTATTTAAATATAATATTGTATACAGATTTACATGTTTGTCTTACAATTGGGGCCGGTTGGAAGCCGGTCGTGATTAACCGACTCACCACTTATAGAACCCACAAAGGAGTTATCCCCAACATGTGGGTTTATATAATATTTTAGCATTTGCATCTGTCAGGTGTATGCCTACACCCCGTGCATAGGTCGTGGCCATTTTTAATGAAATGAGCCGAGGATATCCAGGACACGGTCAGATTAACCCCCAATGTTTATGTTATCAAACAAGACATATTAAAACGGGTTATGCAAATTTATTAATCACAATCCGATTAAATGATTTCATACCCGACCAAGTGGCATTATTATAATACCATATCCCAAGCCCGTATAAGGGAAAATAAGTTAAAAGTATTTACCTGATGCTAGCAGTAAAATCCTAAAGCTTTTTGAAGGCACCTTCTACCGGTAGCTATTTAATCTGTATAGAAGGTTTATTAACCTATTAGGATGCTAACGGGTCTTTAATTAGTCAAGGACTGAGACCGGCTAGCTAGAAAGAGACCTTACGGTTCTAAATGCTAGATTAAGCGGAGACCAGAATAGAATGTGGTTTAGACCCGACAAGCTTGGATACTTGTATGATATGGGTAAACTAAACACATTCTGGAATTTGAGGATTTAATGATAAGGTTTGACCCATTTCGGCTATTTTATGTAAACTAGTCACATAAGCCGATCCGAACGCGTAAACGCATAACGGGTAACCAAAATAAGTTATATGCAGGTCTTAATCATTATTATGCTCAAAATATGATAATACATCAGTAAGATGTTAACATATATACCCAAAAAGTAATTTAAACCAAAATAAATCCCATAAGGGCATTTTGGTAATTTTAATGCCCATAAAAGAGTTTAATAGTGCAACTGAGTTTCAGACCTGATTTAATCAGTAAAAATATGTATTTTTTATAAGTTATTACAGTAGGGTATTTTATATATATGAAATTTATCTTATATTACCAAACTATGCACCGTATGGGCATTTTGGTAATTTTACATAGGCTTTAAAGGTCAACATAGACTTTTGAGTTTAAAAACTTTAGCTTACTGTATAATGATATAAATCAACTTAAAACATCAGTGGGTAATAAGTTTTATATGTCAAATATAGTTTTGACCCATACTATGTACTAAAAACGCTTAAAAGTCGGTTTAAAGGGGTATTCGGGTTAAAATAGCAAATTTGAGTTTTTGATCGGTTTATAAAGTTCAAAATACTTTATTTATTATATAAAATCAGTAGCAAAAGGTTTGGCACTAAAAAGTTATGTAAAACTCATTTTATGCATGAAAAGGGTAAAACCGACATTTACCGAAATTAAGCTATAATCCTAAGTTATGCTCAGCCTAAAAATAATTAAAAATCTTCAAAAATCCCAAAATATTATTTCACATCAGTAGGTACAAAGTTTGATGTCAAAAATTGGGTTTAGATAGGCTTTATGTTAATTACGCCATTTAAATGATAAAAAGTTCCTTAATTACGCTATTGAGCATAACTCCTATTCTAGACCTCCAATTGATGTCAAATTTTTAGGACATGTCTAAATATTAGTAGCAAAGGTGTTAGTGCAATCACATTGTTAAAAATCTCAGTTGTATGTAAAAAGGGCGTTTATGGCATTATTAAGCATAATTACGATCAAGTGCATATAATTCAAACCACTAGGCACCATGCAATATAACTCCAGAGGGTTATACTACTAAGTAAGGTGGTCCTAATGGAAGCTTAAAACATGGGTGAAATAAGCTTGAACGTGTCAGAACTGAAAGTCAACGCAAAAGTCAAGCTTTTGCGACTTTCGGTTATAAACTGACCTTAGACTATTAATTGTCGGGTTATGACTGATAAAACATGTTTTAATATTGATTACCAAGTTATTAGAATGTTAAAATATAATTTAGAACCTATGTTTTATTAATTAGAATCATTTTTGTAATTTCTGTCCAGTTTGACTTTTTGTCAAACTACTTTGACCCGACAATTGACTAGTCAAACGAGATAATTAGGAGGTGCCCTTTTAAGGGTTAATCACCTACACTAATGTGGTGCTATAACCACTTTCAATTTGATCAGTGGTTAAGCCACATGTAAATAAAAGGAAAGTCAAACTAATTTTATGATAAGTTTGACTTTAGAGTAATTAAGCTAAATTAAACAACTAAACAAGTAATTAGAAGCTTACTAAAGGTTCTAGCAAACTTTTCTACACTTCAAAGTCTTCTCCTTACTGATGGAAGCTCCAGAACAAGTCCCACAAGTGAAATGTTGCAAATGTGTTTATGAACACAAGAATATGCTTTCTTATATAGCAAATTCCTTGAAGTTAGATCAGTTCCAGGTGTAATTGGAGACCCTGGGATCACCCCAGGTGTCCTAGCTATTGATAGTAACCGACTTATAGTTTAATAGATCGCTATAAACTAGGCTAAGGCGGTGGAACAGCCAGAACCCGCACCTGGCTGCTGTTTTCTGATCTGGGCATGCTGAGGCGGGTCGCGTAAGACTTAAGGGTGTCTTACGCGGGCCGCGTGGATCGGCTGAACTGGCAAAATCAGTTTTAAAGCTGGCAGATTCAGTCCCTGCTCGTTTTTAATCCTTTTTAACTCCATTTTTGGCAATCGAGGTCCTTGTAGTTAATTTGTTGAGGCTCAAGGGTGTATGAACTAACTTCGTTAGGCTCCGGTTCGTTAAATACCTCTATGAAAGCAAGTTTCATCAAGTTGACACTTTTGGCCCAAAGTCTTGAAAACATGCTTAACGATATCGAAACTACGTGAAATTTATACCATTTATTCTTAAGAGTATATTTGAATGTTTCGAAGCCTCGGTTTTTGTTAAAAGGTCACTCAGAGGTCAGAAACGACATGTTGACACGTTTAACCCTTGTAATTTAATAATCTTCCGATTATTTTCATAAATGGCTTCTTATATCCAATCGATCACTCATTTAAGAATATATTCATCATGGAAGGTCATTCAGAGGCAAAAGTTTGGCATGTTGACACTTTTAATCCCTGTGGTTTCATAATTTCACTGTTCGATAACTTTGGTCCCTCAAACTAATTCTTTCACATGTTTAGAGTTTAGGACACGTGTCTATACATAATTGGACACGATTTTACGTGGTGTTACATCCTCACCCACTTAAAAGAAATCTCGACCCCGAGATTTACTGGAATAAGTGAGGGTACTTTTGTCGCATAGTGGATTCGACTTCCCACGTATATTCGAGACCTCTACGGGCTTCCCATTTGACCTTTACTGTAGGTACATGCTTTCTTCGGAGCTTTTTAACTTGTTGATCTTCGATCGATATAGGTCTTTCAACAAATCTCAAGCTTTCATCAATTTGTACGTCTTTATGAGACATAGCCAGTGATTCGTCGGCTAGGCATTTCTTGAGATTACAAATGTGAAACACATTGTCAGCATAACTTTTCTGCCTATCCCTGGCAGCTTTCAGGCGATCGCGAATCTGGATAATCTTATCTGTTGTTTCAAGGACTATATCAGGTCCTGACAACTGAGTTTCTCCTACTTCTGCCCAACAGACAGGCGTTCTGCATTTCCTACCATATAATGCCTCAAAAGGTGCAGCCTTAATGCTTGTATGGTAGCTATTGTTATAGGAGAACTCGATCAATGGTAGGTGGTCATCCCAACTACCACCTAAATCAATAACACATGCATGAAGCATGTCTTCTAAAGTTTGAATTGTACGCTCACTCTGTCCATCAGTCTGAGGATGGTAAGCGGTACTAAAGTTCAAACGTGTGCCCAAAGATTGTTGGAAACTTTTCCAAAAATGTGAGGTGTATCTAGTATCTATATCCGAGATAATAGCCACCGGTACGCCATGTAGAGCCACAATGTTATCTACATACAACTGGGCTAACTTATCGAAGCTATGAGTCTCCTTGATGGGTAAGAAATGTGCCGACTTAGTCAGTCTATCAACAATAACCCATATGGTATCATTTCCGTGCCTTGTCTGAGGTAACTTGGTTATGAAGTCCATAGTTACCATTTCCCACTTCCATGTGGGAAATTCTGGCTGTTGCAACAGGCCCGATGGTTTTTTTATGTTCAGCTTTAATCTGAGCACAGGTCAAGCACTTAGCTACATGGGTGGCAATAGATTTCTTCAACCCTATCCACCAATAATTTGCTTTTAAATCTTGATACATCTTGTCACCTCCCGGGTGAACTGAGTACTTGGAGTTGTGGGCTTCCTGGAGGATTATATCACGTAGTCCTCCTTGAATAGGAACCCAAATCCTTCCGTTCATTCTGAGAATTCCATCCTTCCCAGGTGTTAACTGGTCAAAAATTATACCTAATTTTTCATTTGGAAGGTTATCTTCCAAAACTGCATCCTTCTGTGCAGCTAATAGTCTTTCATTCAGACTATTCTTCAACTCAATGCTTTTAGCATTGATCCTAATTGGCTTAACTCTTTCCTTTTGACTTAGCGCATCTGCGACCACATTCGCTTTACCAGGATGGTAGCGAATTTCACAATCATAGTCATTTAAGGTTTCCATCCAACGGCGTTGTCTCATATTAAACTCTTTTTGATTAAACAAATGTTGGAGACTTTTGTGGTCAGAAAAGATCACACACTTAGTTCCATATAAATAATGTCTCCATAACTTTAGTGCGAATACAACGGCACCCAACTCCAAATCGTGGGTGGTGTAATTCTTCTCATGCACTTTTAATTGTCGTTATGCATAGGCAATCACCTTGCCGCGTTGCATAAGCACACAACCCATACCAGTGTGTGAAGCATCACAGTAAACAACAAACTCTTCAATTCCATCAGGTAAGGTTAATACCGGAGCATTGCTCAACCTTTTCTTAAGAATCTCGAAGGATTCTTGTTGCTTCGGACCCCAATCAAACTTAACATTCTTACGGGTCAAAGAAGTTAATGGTGTAGCTATTCTTGAGAAGTTCTCAATGTACCTTCTATAATATCCAGCTAAACCTAGAAAGCTACGTATTTCGGTTGGAGTCTTGGGTGCTTCCCAATTCATTACGGCTTCTACTTTAGCGGGATCTACTTGGATACCTCGCTCACTGACAACATGTCCAAGGAATTGGACTTCGCGAAGCCAAAATTCGCATTTGGAGAATTTTGCATACAACTTCTCCTGTTGAAGCAATCCTAAGATACATCGAAGGTGCTTCTCATGATCATCCTGATTACGAGAATAGATAAGTATATCATCTATGAAGACGATGACAAACTTATCTAAGTATGGTTTGCAGACTCTATTCATGAGGTCCATGAATGCTGCTAGAGCATTAGTGAGCCCAAATGGCATCACTAAGAATTCGAAATGTCCATACCTCGTCCTGAATGCCATATTAGGCACATCTTCAGTTCTAACCTTAAGTTGATGATACCCAGATCTCAAATCAATTTTTGAGAAGAAGCTCGCTCCTTGGAGCTGATCAAATAAGTCGTCGATCCTGGGTAAAGGATAACGATTCTTAATCGTTACTTTATTTAGCTCGCGATAATCAATGCATAGACGCATTAATCCATCTTTCTTTCTCACAAACAGTATTGGAGCTCCCCAGGGCGAAGAACTAGGTTGTATGAAACCCTTTTCCAATAGGTCATCTAATTGAGTTCTGAGTTCTTTCATTTCAGTAGGTGCTAGACGATAAGGAGCTCGTGCAATAGGTGCAACTCCTGGAAGAATGTCTATCCTGAACTCTACTTGCCTCTCAGGAGGTAATCCAGGTAATTCGTCAGGAAAGACATCAGGATATTCAGAGATAATCGGAATATCTTCAATTTTAGGCTTAGGATCATTCACAGTTACTTGTGCCATGTAAATAACACATCCACTTTTCATACACTGCGCTAACTTGAGAATAGACACATTTCTGGGCAATCCGTAATGTGTATCTCCTTGAATGGTGACTGATTCGCCAGAAGGGGTTTTGATAATAACTAGCTTTTTATCACAGGCAATTTGGGCTTGGTTGTGCGATAACCAATCCATGCCTAAAACTATATCAAACCCAGCCAATTTCATTGGCAAGAGGGATAGCGGGATAGAATGATTCTTAATGGATATAGAACATCCATCAAGAAGAGTGGAAGCTGTTTCTAAGGTACCATCGGCAAGCTCTACTTCATATCTTATGTCTAGAGTCTTAATAGGCAAGTTTAAAATCTTACAGAACTTATGGTCTACAAAAGACTTATCAGCACCGGAAGCAAATAAGACTCTAGCATAGTTGTTATTGATGAGGAAGGTACCTGTTATGACGTTCTCGTCATTCACCGCTTCCCTCGCTTGCATCTGGAAAACTCTTGCATTGTTTTTCTTTGCCTCCTCGGGCTTCTTTGCATTCTTGGGGCAATTGGTTTTGATGTGCCCCTTTTCATTGCAACCATAGCAAGTTGCGTCCTTTATATTTCGGCACTCAGCAGACTTTTGCCCTTTCTTTTTACAGATCCCACATGGTTTAGCTTGTGGGTCCTGGTTACACTTCCCAAAGTGCCTCTTATTGCAGGTTTTACATCTGGGCTTATCATTTGACTGCCCCTTTTTGGAACCAGAGTTCCCTTTGCCCTTTTTGTTTGACTGAGGATACTTATCTTCCTCTCTCTTCCTCTTCCCCACATCAGTGTTTTTCTTTGCCCTACTCCTCACAACATCAAGAGTGAGAGACAAGGATAGGTCCATAGCAGACCTATAAGTGGCTGGCTTTGAAGCCTTAACATTCCCTTTTACTTCGGGGGACAAACCACCGATGAAACGCGCAATGCGTTTGGGTTCAGGAGTGACTAGATATGGCATAAGCCTTGACATTGAATTGAAGCTAGTCACATAGGATCTACAATCCAGATCCTTCATTACCAGGGTGAGGAAATCTGATTCAATCCTCTCAACCTCGTGTTGAAGGCAGTAAGTGTCCTTTACTAGATCTACAAACTTCTCCCAAGAAATATTATACAAATGAACCTTCCCTGTAGACTGCACTAGAGCTTTCCACCATGTGAGGGCATCTCCTTTGAAGGATTGTGATACAAACATAACCACATCCTCCTTAGCACATCCGCTGATGTCTATTACAGTCTCCATCTCATCTAACCATTTCATACAATCAATCGCTCCCTTTTCTCCAGTAAAATCCCTAGGCTTACAGGAGACAAAGTACTTGTAGGTACAACCCTTGGCGTACCTAGGAGTCGGCTTGAGGACTAGCTGCCTCTTGGGTTCACTACCCTGGTTAGATGAGTGCTGAGACTCATTTTTCTTATTAGTATGGGGTTGAGATTGGGATTTTGAATGAGTTTGAGACCTAACAATACTAGGCTCTTTAAACTTAGCATCTACCGCTTGAGAAACTGCTGCGGTGATCATTGCTTGCAGTTCGGCACCAGTGATATTAATCCTGGTGTTGTTGCCTTCTGTAGGATGACTGTTTGCTTCATCCGAGCCAGCCATTTCTGAATACTATATCAAACATAGAGGATATATTTAATTTACATATTAGATCATCGTATTGATGAGTAGATGGTCATGGTATTATTAAACCATATAGACCATAAAAATAATAGTAATCAAAGAGATAATGATATTACACAAAGCTCGTCTCGAAGGACATTTTAAATAGCTTAGAAAGCTTGTCACAGAGACAATTAAAATATAACCAACGATCCTTTGGATCAGTGATCATTTAAGGGTCGAACAAAGTTCATCGCCTTTTTGACAAGAAGTTTATAAATAGAACTTTCATTGTCAGTATTACACCCTTGCTTATAAGCATACATCTCTAATGGATGTTTATGGTGTATACATTATATTGATGTTTAATAGCCATGATTCGTATTGATCATTCAGGCTATACATAAGTGACTTGGAAGGATCCAAGTACATTTGGAAGCTTGTGTGGTTTCTCGTACCGCACAGCCAGGAATGCTAACATATTTTCAGATGTTAACAGGGATTTATTATCTTAAAAAGGTTATACCATCATAGCCATTTAATATTCTGGCTAGGTTATACCTCTAAGAGTTCCTTAGGTGGATTAGATAAAATTTGAAATGAAGTGGTATGATATAATAAATTACATATTTAAAAACAAAATAACTGCATTAAAACCATGAAACGATTACAACGTTGCCCGAAAAGGGACTTGAGGAAAACAACACAAACTGCCCACGCAGGGGCTACTGAAAACACTGCCCACGCAAGGGCTACTGAAACTGAAATAAGTCCACGCAGGGACTTGGTACATGAAAACAAAATAAACGTCCACGCAGGGACTTATTGAAACATAACATGAAACCACAATCTCCTACTTCTTCTTGTTCTTGAGAAGGTTCATAAGACCCTTGACAATACTATTGTGCTTTTTTTAGTTTCGTGGGCTTTATGTTCAACCTTGTCTAACCTCTCTAGAGTCTCTTGAGTTTGCTGCTGCTAAAGCGGAGGAGGTTGCTGGTATGGCGGGTATTGATAATCCTGCGCCGGGTATCCAGTAGGGTAAACTGGAAGGTAAGAAGAAGGGTAAAGATGGTGATATTGTGCAGCTGTAAGATACGGATCATGAGTCCCATAGTCAGACGGGTATCCAGACGGATTATACCCAGATGATCCCGGGTATGTCGGGATTGGGTTGTCAAAACCCAACGGTGGCTGTAGGGGTGCGTGTGAAACTGGCGGAAGGTTGACTTCCGGCACCGTGTGTGATGATTCACCCAACTGAGGGTCTTGTGGAATAGGAGGATACGAACTTGAGCCACGAGGAGATGCAAACTGTGGTGCAAACTGTGGTCCCCCACGAACGGACATTCTAGCATTTCTCCTCCGCCTTGGTGGCTCTGGAGGCTGTTGAGGTGGTTCCTCAACAGGCAAGGGTGGTGGGATAACCGCTCGAAGCTGTGGTTCATCCAAGGGAGGTTGGACAGGTGAGCTATGGTTTGAAGGTGTAAAGTACCACTCATGCTGAGCCATCCTCTCCTGGAATGAGTCGGGCCCATGGAACGGTGATCCCTGAAATGGGGAACCGCTTGAGATACTGATTGGGTGACCTGGTGTTCCTGTTTGCAAATCCGGGTCCGGGTCATCATCCATCTCCATTTCCTGAGAAAAGTGATCCTCAGGCCCCAAAGGGTTGTAGCCCAAAAAGTCGTTAACATAAGCGTTTGGATTAAATTGTGTTGGGGAGTAAGTAGAATCTGATTGATGAAAAGGATGAGATTGGTAAGAGTGGTATGATTGGTTTGAGTGATGAGTCCCTAGCGAAAGAGGGGATGATGGGGTTCGATAGGAATGGGCAACCCAAAATAAGGAGGGTCTGATGGTGAGGACCCCAGCGAGACAGAATGTCTTGCTGGTTCAAAGCTATGGCTCCAATTATCCTTGGAGTCAGAGCCGGAAAGCGAGTCAGATGGTGTACGCCTGTGGGAGGGTCCAGAGCTGCCAGACGGTCCTCCACGCATGGGTCCTTTGCCTTTTCCTCTTACTCTTGGTGGCATTTTCCTGTCAAAACAAATAACTATAATAAAACAGTAAAAAGAAGGTTAAGAATAAAATCCTAGGTCATTTGCCTAGACTCGAGAGTCTAAGGAATGTGGTTATTGTGTCATTGAGATTAAACACAACAAGTTAGTGTTTAATTCACTCAATGTTGGCTCTAATACCAACCTGTCACACCCCGATATTTCCACATATTACCGGTGGGGAGTATCGTGACGTAGTTGATATCATCATAGTCAATACACACAATATAATAGCACAGCGGAAGGCTTGGTGAATAAACTATTACAAACCATAATGTCTGAGTGTTCGAGTTTATGAATATACAGACTGGAATGTAATAAGATCCACAGGCGGATCATAAACAAATACAAAGAAACAAAATAACAGACTGCAGGCATCTATGGATTTGCAAGATCCTCTTATGACACCTAATAGCTCCAGCCTATTACGAGAGGTACCTGTCAAATCAGTCTTTAAGAAAATACTTCAGTTTACACTGGTAAATACAATTAACTGACTCTTTTGAAAACATTTATGAAAATTGATTTAGGTGCACCAGGCACAAATCTTTTATAACTTGGGACAATTATTTAAATATAATCTTATATACCGATTTACATGTTTGTCTTACAATTGGGGCCGGTTGGAAGCCGGTCGTGATTAACCGACTCACCACTTATAGAACCCACAAAGGAGTTATCCCCAACATGTGGGTTTATATAATATTTTAGCATTTGCATCTGTCAGTTGTATGCTTACACCCCGTGCATAGGTCGTGGCCATTTTTAATGAAATGAGCCGAGGATATCCAGGACACGGTCAGATTAACCCCCAATGTTTATGTTATCAAACAAGACATATTAAAAGGGTTATGCAAATTTATTAATCACAATCCGATTAAATGATTTCATACCCGACCAAGTGGCATTATTATAATACCATATCCCAAGCCCGTATAAGGGAAAATAAGTTAAAAGTATTTACCTGATGCTAGCAGTAAAATCCTAAAGCTTTTTGAAGGCACCTTCTACCGGTAGCTATTTAATCTGTATAGAAGGTTTATTAACCTATTAGGATGCTAACGGGTCTTTAATTAGTCAAGGACTGAGACCGGCTAGCTAGAAAGAGACCTTACGGTTCTAAATGCTAGATTAAGCGGAGACCAGAATAGAATGTGGTTTAGACCCGACAAGCTTGGATACTTATATGATATGGGTAAACTAAACACATTCTGGAATTTGAGGATTTAATGATAAGGTTTGACCCATTTCGGCTATTTTATGTAAACTAGTCACATAAGCCGATCCGAACGCGTAAACGCATAACGGGTAACCAAAATAAGTTATATGCAGGTCTTAATCATTATTATGCTCAAAATATGATAATACATCAGTAAGATGTTAACATATATACCCAAAAAGTAATTTAAACCAAAATAAATCCCATAAGGGCATTTTGGTAATTTTAATGCCCATAAAAGAGTTTAATAGTGCAACTGAGTTTCAGACCTGATTTAATCAGTAAAAATATGTATTTTTTATAAGTTATTACAGTAGGGTATTTTATATATATGAAATTTATCTTATATTACCAAACTATGCACCGTATGGGCATTTTGGTAATTTTACATAGGCTTTAAAGGTCAACATAGACTTTTGAGTTTAAAAACTTTAGCTTACTGTATAATGATATAAATCAACTTAAAACATCAGTGGGTAATAAGTTTTATATGTCAAATATAGTTTTGACCCATACTATGTACTAAAAACGCTTAAAAGTCGGTTTAAAGGGGTATTCGGGTTAAAATAGGAAATCTGAGCTTTTGATCGTTTTATAAAGTTCAAAATACTTTATTTATTATATAAAATCAGTAGCAAAAGGTTTGGCACTAAAAAGTTATGTAAAACTCATTTTATGCATGAAAAGGGTAAAACCGACATTTACCGAAATTAAGCTATAATCCTAAGTTATGCTCAGCCTAAAAATAATTAAAAATCTTCAAAAATCCCAAAATATTATTTCACATCAGTAGGTACAAATTTTTATGTTAAAAATTGGGTTTAGATAGGCTTTATGTTAATTACGCCATTTAAATGATAAATAGTTCCTTAATTACGCTATTGAGCATAACTCCTATTCTAGACCTCCAATTGATGTCAAATTTTTAGGACATGTCTAAATATCAGTAGCAAAGGTGTTAGTCCAATCACAATGTTAAAAAACTCATTTGTATGTAAAAAGGGCGCTTATGGCATTATTAAGCATAATTACGATCAAGTGCATATAATTCAAACCACTAGGCACTATGCAATATAACTCCAGAGGGTTATACTACTAAGTAAGGTGGTCCTAATGGAAGCTTAAAACATGGGTGAAATAAGCTTGAACGGGTCATAACTGAAAGTCAACGCAAAAGTCAAGCTTTTGCGACTTTCGGTTATAAACTGACCTTAGACTATTAATTGTCGGGTTATGACTGATAAAACATGTTTTAATATTGATTACCAAGTCATTAGAATGTTAAAATATAATTTAGAACCAATGTTTTATTAATTAGAATCATTTTTGTAATTTCTGTCCAGTTTGACTTTTTGTCAAACTACTTTGACCCGACAATTGACTAGTCAAACGAGATAATTAGGAGGTGCCTTTTTAAGGGTTAATCACCTACACTAATGTGGTGCTATAACCACTTTCAATTTGATCAGTGGTTAAGCCACATGTAAATAAAACGAAAGTCAAACTAATTTTATGATAAGTTAGACTTTAGAGTAATTAAGCTAAATTAAACAACTAAACAAGTAATTAGAAGCTTACTAAAGGTCCTAGCAAACTTTTCTACACTTCAAAGTCTTCTCCTTACTGATGGAAGCTCCTTACTGGCTTATTACAAGGTTAAAAGCTATCAAACTATATGTTGAACATAGTAGAGTGGCCTTAGTTGTTAAAATTGAAACTATAATATTGTTTTTAATAAAAATCAAACCAAACCCCCATTTTGAAGGGTCTGGTCGTACAGGAGAAGAGCAGGGGCGACACCCCACTCTCACAAACCTAAAAATCACTAGAACTCTCAAATTGAAGGTTAAATCCTGTCCCAAATCAAAATCCGAGCATAGATTATTGATCCTCATCGCAAGAGGATTCCAAGGTATGTAAAATTTAAGGAAAACTCTGAATTTGAAATTCTCATGAATTGGGAAAAATCTGAAATTTAGCTTGCATGTATGTGTTATGATGATTAAGGAACAACTATAGTGTCTAAGGACAAACCCTAGATCAATAGAAGTTGAAATCATAAGAAATTTTGGGCGAATCCATGAACACCATTATAGGTGATTAGTGGGTTATGTGTATTTGGATGAACACTAGGAAGTAGATTGTTAATCTAGTGTAATTTGGCAATTTTGAAGTGATTTCAGAAATTAGAAGCTAACAATCATGTAAATTGGTTGATTTATGTGAAATTAGGGTTAAATGATAAACTAAAGATGTGATGTTTAATGATGTAAAAATCTGCTTATGATGTGTTTGTTGAAATGCCTCTATGAAGGCTTAAAAACTGAAATTTCAAGTTTAAATGCATAATCATGATGTTTGGTGTATTATGCGAATTATGATTTAAAGAGAGTTCTAAACATATGATGAATGAACTCTATAGGAACGGGCGCAGGAGCGTCAAGCGGACAAGTGGGTGGCGAACCACGTTTAAAAGGCCAACTTTGAAGGTATGTAACTTGACCCGTTACAATAAGTAGATTTTGGTGATTATATAATGTGTAATTGAATTTTAGAATAAAGGTTGTTTCGAGTTAAAGTAATAAAGTCGTAATGATGAATAATAGGTCAAAATTTGGTTAGAACTCGTTGGTAGTCGTCATAAAGGAGGATTCCTTAGACTAGCCAAGCGGGTCTAATAATCGAATAAAGCATGGATATTGCTACGTAATGTGATTGATTGGTCATTTGTTATCATTTGATAATTGACATTTTAAAACATGAGAATTTAGAATATTGGTTGGATAGAATGAAAGAATTGAGTAATTATACGGGTGAGACAAACAAATCAAAACAGTCGAAACTTGTGTTTGCAGAGCCCACCGTAAGTTACGGTACCACCGTAACTTACGGTAGAGGTCAAGGACTTACGGTGGAACTCTTCTGAGTTACGGTGGGATTATTTTAGAAAATGGACTACCGTAACTTACGGTAGAACCGTAAGTTACGGTAGAGTCTGACAAAAACTTATAATTGTTGTATAAATTGAATCAATTGAATTCACTTTGATTCTAGTTTCATTTAAGTATTATTTCAAAAAAAAATCTAATACAAATGTTTTATGTAAACATATCAGTTATAGGTACTCAAGGGTTACGGATGACGATCAAGCAAACTTTTTAAGAACCGAACACATACTTTGAAGCTTCCGCATAAGTTAACTCGGTTAAAATAATGTTTATGTTGTAGTTGTTTGCTAAACAACTTTTGAAATCTTCTAACTTAGTCGTTAGTTGACTATGGTTTTTGTTACTTGTGAACTTCTGTAATGAATGTTTAGGTTACTTAAACAATATTTCATTTGAAATGGTATAATCTATTATTAAAATCAAGTAAAATTAGATGGGTGTTACAAGTTGGTAATCAGAGCTTAAGGTTGTCAACAAAGTGTTCGGTTCAAGCTTGATTGATCGTCCGGTAAGAATTAATTTATTATGTTAGTAGATTATACCTTATGTAAGTATGAGAAATAAATTGAGATGCATGGGAAGAGTGTGTTAACACACTCAAACTCGGAAAGTGCATTAAGTGTGAACGGTTAAAACAAGTTAGGAACTTGGCTAAACCGAAACAAATGAAGCAATATTATAAATGAAATGTTTAATGTTCAAATGTAAACATTTCAGTTTCAAGATGTCTGATGGGAATGATGATAATCCGGTGCAAACAAGCACCGAACAAATGAGAGAGACAATTGCCGAAGAGGTAGGAAAGGCAATTGAAGGAAGTCTATCCGGGTTTATAGAAAAAATCCAAAACACGGTGTTGTCGCTTGTTGAAGAGCGAGTTAAAAGGTTGGAGGATATTGTCAACCTTATGAAGGAGAAAACGGGAGAACGCAAAGGATGTTCGTACAAAGAATTCATAGCGTGTAAACCGCCAGTCTATAACGGGGAGGTTGACCCAATAATTTGTCAAAGATGGATAAGTGATGTTGAAGGAGTGTTTGAGCGAACCCATTGTGACGTAGGTGACTTTGTTGCTTACGGAACGGGTCAATTGAGAAATCAAGCCAAGGATTGGTGGGATAACAAAAAGAAGGAAATGGGAGCCGAAGCGGCGAGGGCTATGACTTGGGACGAGTTTAAGGTACCATTCCTTAAACACCACAGTCCCAAAGCGGTTATTAACAGAATCAAAGAAGAATTCATCCAGCTGAGACAAAAGGGTGAAACAATTGATAAGATCACGGGCATCTTCATGGATAAGCTGAGATTTTGTGACGAGTTAGTCACCACTGAAGAGCAAAAGATATACTACTATTACAACATGCTGAGTGCCGAGTACCGGGAATTTATGACCCCGTCAAAATACGAAACCCTCACGGAGATTATCAACACCGCCCGGGAGCGGGAGATCGAGTTAAAGAAACAAGCGGAGAGAGGTGAACGAAGGGCACAGGATGTGAATCCAAGCCCTACAAAGAAAGCTAGAACTACGTAATCGGGAAAGAAAGTGGATGCTAAAGGCGGGTCGCCGAGTTGCAAAGTGTGTGGTAAAGGGCACAAAGGCGAGTGCCGCTTCAAAGACAAGCCGTGCCCGGTATGTGGGAAGACGGGGCACACCGCATCACTATGTCCCGGGAAAGTTTCTGTTTGCTACAAGTGTTATCAACCCGGTCACAAGAAATATGAATGCCCCGAGTTGGTGGGAAAGAGAGACACAAAAGAGTCTCCAACAGAAGCTCCCAAAGCGAAGGCTAGGTCCTTCCAACTTACCACGGCTGAAGCGAAGACAGAACCCGATGTGGTTTCAGGTATATTCACAATTAACTCAATTCCAGCACGTGTATTGTTTGATACGGGTGTGAATAAATCCTTCATTTCGCATGGATTTATTCGACATCCTTCATTTGTATTGACGAAATTACCTGTGCCCTTAGAAGTTGAAATAGGGGACAATAAAAGTTTTATAGTTTGTGATGTTTGTCGAGGCTGCAAATTAAGCATCGACGATGAGGAATACTTGATAGACCTAATCCCGATGTCAATGGGGGAATTTCAAGTAGTCGTTGGGATGGATTGGCTAGCCCAGCACTATGCAAAAGTCGTGTGTTTCCGTAAGGAGATAAAACTAACATCTCCGAGCGGGAAACACGTCACCATTTATGGCGAAAAAGGAGGCAACCCCATAGTGTGCTCAATGTTGAAAGCTCACAAACTTATGAAGCAAGGATGCAAGGCATTTATGATATACGCGAACGAACCCGAGAAAGAATCACGGAAGATTGAAGATGTACCGGTAGTACGAGATTATGGAGATGTGTTTCTGGAGGATTTACCGGGGATACCACCTGAACGGGAAGTAGAGTTCGGGATCGAATTGATTCCGGGCGCAAAACCCGTAGCAAAGGCCCCGTACCGACTTGCACCGTCGGAATTACAAGAGTTGATGTCCCAAATCCAAGACCTGCTTGACAAGGGATTCATAAGGCCGAGTGTGTCTCCTTGGGGCGCACCGGTATTGTTCGTGAGAAAGAAAGACGGGAGCATGCGCATGTGTATCGATTACCGGGAGTTAAACAAACTCACGGTAAAGAACCGATACCCGCTCCCGAGGATAGATGATTTATTCGACCAATTACAAGGCGCGAACTGGTTTTCAAAAATTGACCTTAGATCTGGGTATCACCAACTAAAGGTCAAAGAAGAAGATGTGCCGAAGACGGCTTTCCGCACGAGATACGGACATTACGAATTCCTCGTGATGTCATTTGGGCTAACAAACGCACCCGCGGCTTTCATGGACCTCATGAACCGGGTCTGCAAGCCAATGTTGGATAAGTCGGTCATCGTGTTTATCGATGATATCTTGGTATATTCGAAAAGTGAAGCTGAACACGCACAACACTTACAAGAAGTGTTAGAGACACTTAGACGAGAGAGGTTATATGCAAAATTCTCTAAATGTGCCTTTTGGTTACGAGAGGTACAATTCCTTGGCCACGTCATAAGTGCTGACGGAGTTTTGGTGGATCCGTCAAAGATAGAGGCTGTGTCAAAATGGAATCCCCCGAAGAACCCTTCGGAAATTAGAAGCTTTTTGGGGCTTGCGGGATACTATAGGAGATTCATTCAAGATTTCTCCAAGATTGCGTCACCGCTAACAAAGCTAACCCAAAAGAAAGAAAAGTTTATTTGGGGTGTCGATCAAGAAAAAGCGTTTCAAACGCTAAAAGAAAAGCTAACTCAAGCTCCGGTACTGACATTGCCGGACGGAGTCGAAGACATGGTGGTTTATTCTGATGCTTCACTATCGGGGCTCGGTTGCGTGTTGATGCAACGGGGCAAGGTAATAGCCTATGCCTCGAGACAATTGAAGATACACGAGAAGAAATATCCCACGCACGATCTCGAGTTGGCTGCGGTGGTATTTGCATTAAAAATATGGAGGCACTACTTGTATGGGGTAAAGTGCACCATATTCACCGACCACAAGATCTTGAAATACTTCTTCGATCAGAAGGAGTTAAATATGCGACAAAGGCGATGGCTAGAAACGGTGAAGGATTTTGACTGTGAAATACACTACCACCCCGGAAGGGCTAATGTGGTGGCGGATGCTCTGAGCAGAAAAGCGGACTATGTCCCAATACGAGTAAGGTCGATGCAGCTCGTGGTGACCTCGGGTATACTTGAACGTATTCGAGAGGGGCAATTAGAAGCAGTAAAAGAGGAGAATTGGAAGAAGGAAAGAATAATCGGCCAGTTGAAAGATTTGACGGATGGGAATAACGGGTTGAAGACTCGATTCGGGAGGATATGGGTTCCAAATACTTGTGGAGTGAAGGCGCTTCTACTTGATGAAGCTCATAAATCCCGATATTCAATTCATCCGGGAGCGACCAAAATGTACAATGATTTAAAACAAAACTATTGGTGGCCCGGGATGAAAAGAGATGTGGTGAAGAACGTAGAAAAATGCTTGACATGTTTACAAGTCAAGGCGGAGCACCAAAAACCATACGGTAGACTTTAACCGTTGGAAATTCCGGTTTGGAAATGGGAACAAATCACCATGGATTTGTTGACCAAATTGCCCAAACCTAACCGCGGGTTTGATGCTATATGGGTAGTTGTAGATAGACTGACGAAAAGAACTCACTTCATTCCAATTCGTGAGACTTATACATCCGAAAAGATGTCGGAGGTGTACACCAATGAAATCATAGCACGGCATGGGGTACTGATATCCATTGTGTCAGACAGAGATACTCGGTTTACTTTGAATTTTTGGCGCGAATTTCAAGAACAAATGGGAACTAAATTGTTCATTAGCACTGCCTACCATCCACAAACGGATGGGCAGAGTGAAAGAACAATACAAACGTTGGGAGATATGATGCGGGCTTGCATTATTGACTTCGGGGGTAGTTGGGATGTCTATCTACCCTTGGTCGAATTTTCATATAACAATAGCTATCACACGAGCATTAAGATGGCCCCGTATGAACTGTTATATGGTCGAAAATGTCGAACTCCGGTATGTTGGGGAGAAGTGGGTCCACGAGGGCTAGCACCTACTGATATAATCCGAACTACGAATGAGAAAATCGACATGGTTCGGGCACACTTGAAAGCGGCTCAAGACAGGCAAAAGGTGTATGCGGATAAAAGGAACAGGCCAATTGAATTTCAGGTTGGCGACATGGTTATGCTAAAAGTTTCCCCATGGAAGGGCATTATTAGATTCAGAAAAAAGGGAAAACTAAGCCCGAGATTTATTGGGCCATTTAGAATCACTGAACGGGTGGGTAAGGTAGCTTATCGTCTTGAATTACCCGAGGAGTTGAGTGGGATTCATAGTACATTTCACGTGTCACATCTCCGAAAATGTTTGGCAGACGAAACTGCTCGAATCCACTACGATGATATCGAGGTGGATAACAGCCTCAACTATGTGGTAAAACCAATTGCGATTTTAGATCGTAAAGAGAAGAGTTTGAGGAACAAAGTGATTAATCAAGTCAAGGTCAAATGGGAGCATAGAAAAGGTTCGGACACTACGTGGGAGTCCGAAGAGGAGATGCGACGTCTCCACCCTACATTATTTGGTACGTATTACGGTTTCGGGGACGAAACCCTTTTAAGGGGGGTGGACTTGTAACACCCCGAAAATATAAAACTTTATATTAAAATTATAAAGTATAAATAACGAGAATTTACTAATTAGGAATCTTAACCTAGTTAGTTGATTGTCTAGAAATGGCTTATTACAAGGTTAAAAGCTATCAAACTATATGTTGAACATAGTAGAGGGGCCTTAGTTGTTAAAATTGAAACTATAATATTGTTTTTAATAAAAATCAAACCAAACCCCCATTTTGAAGGGTCTGGTCGTACAGGAGAAGAGCAGGGGCGACACCCCACTCTCACAAACCTAAAAATCACTAGAACTCTCAAATTGAAGGTTAAATCCTGACCCAAATCAAAATCTGAGCATAGATTATTCATCCTCATCGCAAGAGGATTCCAAGGTATGTAAAATTTAAGGAAAACTCTGAATTTGAAATTCTCATGAATTGGGAAAAATCTGAAATTTAGCTTGCATGTATGTGATATGATGATTAAGGAACAACTATAGTGTCTAAGGACAAACCCTAGATCAATAGAAGTTGAAATCATAAGAAATTTTGGGCGAATCCATGAACACCATTATAGGTGATTAGTGGGTTATGTGTATTTGGATGAACACTAGGAAGTAGATTGTTAATCTAGTGTAATTTGGCAATTTTGAAGTGATTTCAGAAATTATAGGCTAACAATCATGTAAATTGGTTGATTTATGTGAAACTAGGGTTAAATGATAAACTAAAGATGTGATGTTTAATCATGTAAAAATCTGCTTATGAAGTGTTTGTTGAAATGCCTCTATGAAGGCTTAAAAACTGAAATTTCAATTTTAAATGCATAATCATGATGTTTGGTGTATTATGCGAATTATGATTTAAAGAGAGTTCTAAACATATGATGAATGAACTCTATAGGAACGGGCGCAGGAGCGTCAAGCGGACAAGCGGGTGGCGAACCACGTTTAAAAGGCCTACTTTGAAGGTATGTAACTTGACCCGTTACAATAAGTAGATTTTGGTGATTATATAATGTGTAATTGAATTTTAGAATAAAGGTTGTTTCGAGTTAAAGTAATAAAGTCGTAATGATGAATAATAGGTCAAAATTTGGTTAGACCTCGTTGGTAGTCGTCATAAAGGAGGATTCCTTAGACTAGCCAAGCGGGTCGAATAATCGAATAAAGCATGGATATTGCTACGTAATGTGATTGATTGGTCATTTGTTATCATTTGATAATTGACATTTTAAAACATGAGAATTTAGAATATTGGTTGGATAGAATGAAAGAATTGAGTAATTATACGGGTGAGACAAACAAATCAAAACAGTCGAAACTTGTGTTTGCAGAGCCCACCGTAAGTTATGGTACCACCGTAACTTACGGTAGAGGTCAAGGACTTACGGTGGAACTCTTCTGAGTTACGGTGGGATTATTTTAGAAATTGGACTACCGTAAGTTACGGTAGAACCGTAAGTTACGGTAGAGTCTGACAAAAACTTATAATTGTTGTATAAATTCAATTGAATTCACTTTGATTCTAGTTTCATTTAAGTATTATTTCAAAAAAAAATTTAATACAAATGTTTTATTTAAACATATCAGTTATAGGTACTCAAGGGTTACGAATGACGATCAAGCAAACTTTTGAAGAACCGAACACATACTTTGAAGCTTCCGCATAAGTTAACTCGGTTAAAATAATGTTTATGTTGTAGTTGTTTGCTAAACAACTTTTGAAATCTTCTAACTTAGTCGTTAGTTGACTATGGTTTTTGTTACTTGTGAACTTCTGTAATGAATGTTTAGGACTCTTAAACAATATTTCATTTGAAATGGTGTAATCTATTATTAAAATCAAGTAAAATTAGATGGGTGTTACAGAAATAAGCTTGAACGGGTCAGAATTGAAAGTCAAAGCAAAAGTCAAGCTTTTGCGACTTTCGGTTATAAACTGACCTTAGACTATTAATTGTCGGGTTATGACTGATAAAACATGTTTTAATATTGATTACCAAGTCATTAGAATGTTAAAATATAATTTAGAACCTATGTTTTATTAATTAGAATCATTAATTTTTTAATTTCTGTCCAGTTTGACTTTTTGTCAAACTACTTTGACCCGACAATTGACTAGTCAAACGAGATAATTAGGAGGTGCCCTTTTAAGGGTTAATCACCTACACTAATGTGGTGCTATAACCACTTTCAATTTGATCAGTGGTTAAGCCACATGTAAATAAAACGAAAGTCAAACTAATTTTATGATAAGTTTGACTTTAGAGTAATTAAGCTAAATTAAACAACTAAACAAATAATTAGAAGCTTACTAAAGGTCCTAGCAAACTTTTCTACACTTCAAAGTCTTCTCCTTACTGATGGAAGCTCCAGAACAAGTCCCACAAATGAAATGTTGCAAATGTGTTTATGAACACAAGAATAGGCTTTCTTATATAGCAAATTCCTTGAAGTTAGATCAGTTCCAGGTGTAATTGGAGGCCCTGGGATCACCCCAGGTGTCCTAGCTATTGATAATAACCGACTTATAGCTTAATAGATCGTTATAAACTAGGCTAAGGCGGTGGAACAGCCAGAACCCGCACCTGGCAGCTGTTTTCTGATCTGGGCATGCTGAGGCGGGCCGCGTAAGACTTAAGGGTGTCTTACGCGGGCCGCGTGGATCGGCTGAACTAGCAAAATCAGTTTTAAAGCTGGCAGATTCAGTCCCTGCTCGTTTTTAATCCTTTTTAACTCCATTTTTGGCAATCAAGGTCCTTATAGTTAATTTGTTGAGGCTCAAGGGTGTATGAACTAACTTCGTTAGGCTCCGGTTCGTTAAATACCTCTATGAAAGCAAGTTTCATCAAGTTGACACTTTTGGCTCAAAGTCTTGAAAACATGCTTAACGATATCGAAACTACATGAAATTTATACCACTTATTCTTAAGAGTATATTTGCATGTTTCGAAGCCTCAGTTTCGTTAAAAGGTCACTCAGAGGTCAGAAACGACATGTTGACACGTTTAACCCTTGTAATTTAATAATCTTCCGATTATTTTCATAAACGGCTTCTTATATCCAATCGATCACTCATTTAAGAATATATTCATCATGGAAGGTCATTCAGAGGCAAAAGTTTGGCATGTTGACACTTTTAATCCCTGTGGTTTCATAGTTTCACTGTTCGATAACTTTGGTCCCTCAAACTAATTCTTTCACATGTTTAGAGTTTAGGACACGTGTCTATACATAATTGGACACGTTTTTACGTGGTGTTACACATAGATTATGATAAAACATTTGCTCCTGTGGCCAAGCTTGAAGCTGTAAGAATATTCCTAGCCTATGCTGCCTCAAATAAGCTTTTTCCTTGGATTACAAGTTAAACAACAAAGTGATGACCTATTTTTGAGTCAATGAAAATATGTAAGAATAATTTTGAAAAAATATTCACTTGAAAACTGCTCATTATCAAGGACTCCCATGGCAACAGGAAACAAACTTGATTCTAATGTTGAAGGTAAGCCAGTTGACATAAAAACTTACAGGGGAATGATAGGATTATTGCTATACTTAACAACCAGTAGACCAGATATAATGTTTTTCACTTGTTTTCTGGCAAGATATCAATGCAATCCTAAAGAGTCCCACATGAAATCTGTAAAAAGAGTTTTTAACTACCTTAAAGGAACATCACATCTTGGTTTGTGGTATCCTAAAAACACAAATTTTGAATTAATTGCATACACAGATGTAGATCATGCAGGATGCAAACATGACAAAAATAGCACATCTGGTGTGTCACACCCCAACCGGATGGCGGAAACATCGGAGTGAGACGAAATAGATTGCAAGAGACTTCATAACACTATTTGTGACAAGTATTTAAATAATAAATTTTCATTTCATTTCTAAAGACTCAATTACAAGGATTTGAAACAATACAACATAAATAACGAAAGACGATACAAAAAGAATACAAGTTTAAAGTGTGTATCTAAGCATCCTACTAGATTCCATGCATCACCAACATCATCGCTAAACCTGCAACATGTTTTAAAAGTGTAGTTCAATACAAAAGTATTAGCGAGCATACAAGTTTGGTGCGTAGTATATAAGTATAAAAATGATAAGGAACAATCCACATGGTAAACCTAGTTATCAAGATTAACGTATAAAATGGCATGCAATTAACAAGTCAACCCTCTATTTACGCAAGTATGAATGAATAAACATAACATGACCTCTCGTTCACGGGCAGTGCGTTACTCCTATAGCGCTATACATGTTAAGTGGAGGCTTGTACGAAGCTAATGACAAGTTCATCACATAAGAATCACCCAGAAAACACGAATCAAGCATAACAAATAGTAAGCATGTATTGGATTTTTGTTTATGTAGTTGCATAAGAATATGTATACTAAGTGTGTTTTGTATATAAAAACATGTTACACCCAAAAGTGTGAAAACGGTAAAATGGGTCACGTATACTCACAAAATTTCGAAGTCTTCCGATTATCCAAGTGTTGACGAGTGTAAGAGATTAGGAAGTTGAATGTGTTCGATTTGGAGTTTAAGAGATGTTTACATATGGTTTAAGGATTTGGAGTTAGAGGGCATGAAAATAAACATATGAAAAGTAATCACCTAGTCACATATTACTTGTTTGACACTATGAAACCCCAAGGGTTAGAATGTTTTCATGGGTTCAAATACCCATTAGAATCATAACAAGTTATTACGTCTTAGATGATGTAATCTAATACTTTGACAAATGAACACTAATCCATCATCAAAGGTTCAATTATTTGGATAATATATATATGTATTACATAGTGTCCATCATATCCTATAGGTCATGTAGGAGGTAGGAGGAAAAATCCACCATTTAGGAACCTCTTTGTATCATAGAAGTCATGTAGGAGGTAGGAAGAACAAGTCTTCCATTTAGGTACCTCTAGGTGTTCACCACTACACTTGATGTTATGAACATTCAAGGAGGGTCATGAACATACAATAAGAAAGGAAATAATTACAACTAATCTAAGAAATCATCAAGTAATGTGTGGATTTTTTTTAGTAGGATAGCCCAAGCTTGTCCTATAATCTCACAACCATCAAGCTTGAAGCTTGTTCAATACTTGTGGGTTAAACCCTAACCAAAACAGAAAGTTTATGAGGATTTAACTCTGATTTTAAGTGTTACAGCCTTGTTTTTAAGCACGCTTAATCATAGTCTTGATTAGTGGCATAAGGACATAGGAATGTATGAAGAAAACATGAGTTTTCTTCCAAAACAAAAAGATAAAAAAGAGCAGAATTATAGGTGCACTTTGGACCTCAAAAATGGTGAGGTTTCACCTTAGTTTGCCCAAAAAAACTTGTGAGAACCTTCCTAGAAGTTATCCAAGTGTTGTAGAAGAAGAAACAAGAAGATAATTGAAATGGAAGTGAGTTAAAACTCACTTTTTATGGCTGGAACTTTCAAAAATGTGGCTGAAACTCAACTAAGTTTGGGAGAGTTTTTGAAGTGTTTGGAGGCTTGAAAAAGTGGAATAAGGAGTGGGGAAGTGTTTATTATATAGGGAAGGGATTAGGGTTTCAATGGGTTGGGCTTTGGAAGTGTTTAGTTGGCTGAATAACTCAAAACAAAAGACTTAAGTGGGCTGATGCAAGGCTGTTAACAGCCCTATAATTTTTATTGTATTATTTTTTTAACATTAGAAAGTACATATTTTATGTTTAATAAAGTGTTACATGTTGTCTAGTATGTATGTAACTTGTAACAAGGTCCAAAATGCATAAATGACATCTTTTAATTAGCAAAAAGTGTGATAACATAGGTGTGCATAACACATGAAATGTAACAAGTATGTATGGTTTATAGTTTGGTATAATCAAGTGAAAAACATACAACTTAGTCGTATAATCGAATAATCAAGCGTTTGAATGTATGGAGATTTAAGGATTACGAATACACAATGATCGTGTACGAGTTAAACTTATGTTTATGAGAATTACGAGTCATGTATCAAACGAATGCTCGTATCAATGTAAAAGATTAATTTTATTACGATCAAATTCTCAGATACGATTACAAGGAATACAAGTTTCCAAAAATAGAAACTCATGACAAGCTTTCTAATTAAGGAAAGTTACGAAAAAGCAGGGCGTTACAGTCTCTCCTCCTTTAGAAAATTTCGTCCCAAAATTTATTCAAGAAGAAGACTTTGAAAGCCGTTTTGGCTAAAATAATAATCATCAAAATTCGAGACTTGGAAGTTTTTGAATTATTTGAAAAGTATGAAATTTTGAGGAACGAAAAGATGGGTTTGTAAACAGAGTTCGTTTGATTAAGAGGATTTGAAGCATTGGGCATAAGCAAAGCGCGCACGTGTGTGTAGGCAAAATGAGTTTAAACAAGTTTGAATAATTCAAGAGGTATTTTAAAGTATAATACTTACAAAGAAAGTTTTCGTATAAAATGGTATGTATTTTGATGAAAGGCGTGGCACACGGTAGTTTGCATGGAAAGTTTAAGGATAGTGTTAAATCACACATTTGTAGAAAATCGTTTATTGAGAGAAACGAGAAGGTTTGGTAAATAAAGTGATAACGGTCTACTAAGTATGTTTACACAAGAATAAAGAATAGAAGACGTTTTTAAAGGTGAAGAGATAAGTTAGGGTTCGATGTTTTAAACCGATGTGATTGTGAACGAGGTTCGTATAAGAGGACAAGGAATAATGGAGAATAATGAGAGTATAAAAGTGAACGATTTACTCTTAATGAATGCAAGTATAAGATTGACATAAGTATTGGATAGACAAAAGTAGCATGCTAAGAATGAAGTCTCGTCGTGGATAATCGGATATAATGCGTTTGTGAGTTGTTTGAAGTTTGTATTAGGTCCAAAGGTCTGCAAAACACCGAATTTCTCATGGCACGTTTTACAAAAGTTTGGTAACGTGGTAAAAACACTTATATATAGGAAGTACCAGCGGCGTATCCACCATGTTTTGACCATGTTACGTCCGCCTCGTTATTCGGTGTCATGTTACGTTCCATGTCTTACCATACACAGTAGTACACTCTATGGTTTTCAGACGCCTATCACTATAATCCCGTGTGCACCCGCGGTTATTTTGATCGTCGTATGATCCGCATAGCTTATACTAATTATGTATGAATCACGGTATACATAATTTAAAATATAAGAACGTGTACGTATAACAATGTAGTATATAAGCAAGTCTATGCGTAAGTATGTATGGGACCCACGTAAGCGAATCCCTCGGATTACGCTTGCGTACGAGTACGAATGTATGAATCATGAGTATGAATGAAAGTATGAGCATAAGTATAAGTTTAAGTATGAATATGCACGTAAGTATGAGCATAAACATAAAACGTATGAGTAGTATGAGTATGAGTATAAGCATAAAATGTATTGTCATGAGTATGAGTGTAGGTACGAATAATAAAATTTGTGTATATAGTATGTGTTGGAATATAACAGGTTTAAGCGTATAAAAACCTTCCAAAAGGTTGAGTATGTAAATACGAATGATATAAATGAAATTGTCACGAGATATCGACTAAAACGTGTACGAGGGTATGCATGTATAGTTGTTTAAGCGAAACGTGGAGTTTATCGAATCAAAAATAGAATGAGTTTGATTGGGAAGGTAGAATATCGTTCGTATATGTAAGAGAATATAAAGTACTCATTGGTTATGCATAACGTATTTTGTAATGAATGGAAATGCTACTTTTGTTTTTAAAGGAGTTTAAGTAAGTTGAAGATTGTCGGTCCCCATGAAGTCCTCTTGCCCAGGTGTTCTGAAATGATGAATTGAGCGGTGTAGGAAAAGGTTTTCTAAAATAATGAGTTCGTTTCATTTGCATCAAAACAAGAAATTTTGAATTTTGGAGGATCTTGTGAAAATGTTGATCCTTAGAAAAGAAATTTAGCAAAAAGGACTTAGTGATCATTGAAAAGAGTTTTAACAAATGATTCGTTGATGTTGAAAAGAGTCTTTGGTAAAACAATCGTATGATATCTATAAGGTCTTATAAGTATATCAGAAAGTTGGTTTGAATTCCGATTGAGAATGGAAGTCTTTAGTATGGTGATATAACGTGAGTGTGTTTTAGTGATTAAGTCGAATATGAAATTTTTGTGGGCAATGGATTTATTGGGCCGACTAAATTGATAAGTAGCATTTCGTGGGACTGTGCCAATCAAGAAATGAGCGTTTACGGTATTATTAAGAATTTCGTGGATGTGAGAGAATGTGAAATTAGATTGTAGGATAAGGAGTAGGTTTAAATAGACAATGCATGTTGAGACGAATAAGAATTTGACTAATAATAATCAAATTGGGTATAAACGTGATAGTGTGTACGTAATAAGGTTTATTAAAAGTAAGTCTTGGTAACGATCACCTACGTAAGGGAATCACCCCTAACTCGTTGGTGAGGTCGTTGTAAGATGAGAAAAGGAACGGAGTTAGTCGTCAAGGTAAGGAAATCACTCCTATCTTGACGATATGCCTCCATTTATTGTTACAAGGGATATAAATAAAATTATGTGAAGTCATGTATGTGAATAATGTATAAATACATGAAAAAGTATTATTACGATATACGCGTAAAAGTGAAATCTCAAAATAATTCGAATTCAAAAAAGGGGGAATTGTATCATAAATGATCGAGAATAATAAAACGTAAATTTGATTAAAACTTGGATGGTTCCAAAACGGAACGTTGACTAACCAAAGTTGTCGAAAAGTCTTTTGAATTTGAAAAGCATGCTTTGGCCTAATAGGTGGTATACTCTCACCGACACATCAGTTAACGATATTCACCCTTCCGGTTACTACATGTCCCAATTCAATCGAAAATTCAAGACTTGGCGGGATTTATAAAAATCAAGGAGTGGGAGTAGTCGACAAGATGCGGGTTTCACCCCTAACTTGACGATTTCATACCCTAAGTGTGGTTGGTACTCGTCGGGTCAAAATTTAATTTCGACACGTTGACGAGGGTCCACTAGAATTTGAAATTGAAATTCTTCATCAAGATAAGGACTTCACTCCTAACTTGATGACGAATCTCGTGTAAAAGAATAGGTAGATTGAGAGTCGTTCACCAAATTGTGGGTTTCACGCCTATTTTGGTGAAGTTGTCTCGTTTGTATAATACGAGTGTTTGCGGATTTAGAATAGTCGACTAAAATGTATGAGGAAAAACGTATGTTGAAGATTAAACAAACAAGTATAAACATGTCAAGAATGGCACATAAAGAATGAAATATTAAAACAAATATTAACGCATAATGAAACATGTATTAACACATAAGAATAGCATGCAAGTATGATACATAAGGATAAAACGACATATATGTTTAAAAGGCTCAAAGAGAATAAATAAGAAATACATAAAGTGGCATGCTTGTAGTTTCATGCAAAACATAAAAATACGACCCTAAAACTATAGACTAGGTAAAAGCATTTCTACTTTTCCTAATTCCCTATAGTTATGGCTCTGATACCAATATGTCACACCCCAACCGGATGGCGGAAACATCGGAGTGAGACGAAATAGATTGCAAGAGACTTCATAACACTATTTGTGACAAGTATTTAAATAATAAATTTTCATTTCATTTCTAAAGACTCAATTACAAGGATTTGAAACAATACAACATAAATAACGAAAGACGATACAATAAGAATACAAGTTTAAAGTGTGTATCTAAGCATCCTACTAGATTCTATGCATCACCAACATCATCGCTAAACCTGCAACATGTTTTAAAAGTGTAGTTCAATACAAAAGTATTGGCAAGCATACAAGTTTGGTGCGTAGTATATAAGTATAAAAATGATAAGGAACAATCCACATGGCAAACCAAGTTATCAAGATTAACGTATAAAATGGCATGCGATTAACAAGTCAACCCTCTATTTACGCAAGTATGAATGAATAAACCTAACATGACCTCTCGTTCACGGGCGGTGAGTTACTCCTATAGCGCTATACATGTTAAGTGGAGGCTTGTACGAAGCTAATGACAAGTTCACCACATAAGAATCACCTAGAAAACACAAATCAATCATAACAAATAGTAAGCATGTATTAGATTGTTGTTTATGTAGTTGCATAAGAATATGTATACTAAGTGTGTTTTGAATATAAAAACATGTTACACCCAAAAGTGTGAAAACGGTAAAATGGCTCAGGTATACTCACAAAATTGCGAAGTCTTCCGATTATTCAAGTGTTGACGAGTGTAAGAAATTAGGAAGTTGAATGTGTTCGATTTGGAGTTTAAGAGATGTTTACATATGGTTTAAGGATTTGGAGTTCGAGGGCATGAAAATAAACATATGAAGAGTAATCACCTAGTCACATATTACTTGCTTGACACTATGAAACCCCAAGGGTTAGAATGTTTTCATGGGTTCAAATTCCCATTAGAATCATAACAAGTTATTACGTCTTAGATGATGTAATCTAATACTTTGACAAATGAACACTAATCCATCATCAAAGGTTCGATTATTTGGATAATATATATACGTATTACACAGTGTCCATCATATCCTATAGGTCATGTAGGAGGTAGGAGGATAAATCCACCATTTAGGAACCTCTTTGTATCATAGAAGTCATGTAGGAGGTAGGAAGAACAAGTCTTCCATTTAGGTACATCTAGGTGTTCACCACTACACTTGATGTTATGAACATTCAAGGAGGGTCATGAACATACAATAAGGAAGGAAATAATTACAACTAATCTAAGAAATCTTCAAGTAATGTGTGGATTTTTTTTAGTAGGATAGCCCAAGCTTGTCCTATAATCTCACAACCATCAAGCTTGAAGCTTGTTCATTACTTGTGGGTTAAACCCTAACCAAAACAGAAAGTTTATGAGGTTTTAACTCTGATTTTAAGTGTCACAACCTTGTTTTTAAGCACGCTTAATCATAGTCTTGATTAGTGGCATAAGGACATAGGAATGTATGAAGAAAACATGAGTTTTCTTCCAAAACAAAAAGATAAAAATGAGCAGAATTATAGGTGCACTTTGGACCTCAAAAATGGTGAGGTTTCACCTTAGTTTGCCCAAGAAAACTTGTGAGAACCTTCCTAGAGGTTATCCAACTATTGTAGAAGAAGAAACAAGAAGAAAATTGAAGTGGAAGTGAGTTAAAACTCACTTTTTATGGCTGGAACTTTCAAAAACGTGGCTGAAACTCAACTGAGTTTGGGAGAGTTTTGATGTGTTTGGAGGCTTGAAAAAGTGGAATAAGGAGTGGGGAAATGTTTATTATATAGGGAAGGGATTAGGGTTTCAATGGGTTGGGCTTTGGAAGTGTTTAGTGGGCTGAATAACTCAAAACAAAAGACTTAAGTGGGCTGATGCAAGGCTGTTAACAGCCCTATAATTTTAATTTTATTATTTTTTTAACATTAGAAAGTATATATTTTATGTTTAATAAAGTGTTACATGTTGTCTAGTATGTATGTAACTTGTAACAAGGTCCAAAATGCATAAATGACATCTTTTAATTAGCAAAAAGTGTGATAACATAGGTGTGTATAACACATGAAATGTAACAAGTATGTATGATTTATAGTTTGGTATAATCAAGTGAAAAACATACAACTTAGTCATATAATCGAATAATCAAGTGTTTGAATGTATGGAGATTTAAGGATTACGAATACACAATGATCGTGTACGAGTTAAACTTATGTTTATGAGAATTACGAGTCATGTATCAAACGAATGCTCGTATCAATGTAGAAGATTAATTTTATTACGATGAAAGTCTCGGATACGATTACAAGGAATACAAGTTTCCAAAAATAGAAACGCACGTCAAGCTTTCTAATTAAGGAAAGTTACGAAAAAGCAGGGCCTTACATGGTGCCTGTCAAATTGGGAGAAAAATTAGTATGTTGGGCAAGCAAAAAGCAAAAATGTGTTGCCACATCTACAGCTGAATCAGAATATGTAGCAGCAGCAAGCTGTTGTTCACAAGTTCTGTGGATGCAAACTCAACTGAGAGATTATGGAGTGAATCTGACAAAAATTCCAATTTTGTGTGATTCTATGAGTGCAATTGCAATAACATCAAATCCAGTGCATCACTCAAGAACAAAACACATTGATGTCAGATACCACTTTATAAAAGATCATGTTGAGAAAGGTAACATTAAAATGTATTTTGTCCCAACAGAAAATCAATTTGGTGATATTTTCACTAAACCTTTAGATGAAAATAGACACAACTTTTTAATCAGCAAATTGTGAATGGTCAATATGCAAATTGAACAAAATAAAGAAACTGTGTCACAAAATAAAGAAAAATATGATATACAATCAACTGATCAAATTTCTGGTAAAAATTTTGATAATCTATCAGAAACCTCACAAGTCACCAGAAAATCTGATGAATCACCAGAAGTTGACATGTCAATAGAATTTCTGATGAAACTTGAAATATCATATTTTTCTTTCTCTTTTCACGTGCATGAACATAGTCCATATGTAATCATCATCTATCATCGTTTTTGTAAATTTTATTCATTAATATCTGTATTCCTTAGTTTTCTTATACTTTCTTTATTTTTAAAATACAAATTTCATCTCTTTAGACTAGGGTTGATCACGTCATGGATAGAAATTTTTTTGGGAAAACGTTAATGGTAGTTAGCTCTCTCTCCTTTCATTCATTGCCACTCATCAATATTAAGGAGATAGAAATGACATCTGGGCAGATAATTGTGATAATTATCAGAACATGGCCGTCTAGACCATTAATGCAGGAGATTTTATCTCATATATTCTCTTTGTTTTTCTGACAGAAGATTAAATAACAAAGAAAATAGAGATAATAAAATCTAAAGTAGGTAGATGACATTTAAGACAAACTTCACTTTCACTATAAATGTCTACTACTTAGAACTAAGTCACTACTTAGAACTAAGTCAGACACTTTCATCCAACTAAAAAACCCTTCATCTTCTTCATACCCTTCATACCCAAAAATGGCAAGAATACATCCTGACTACTTTCCACTTCTATACCATCCATATCACAATCTAAGAATCAGGACAAATTTGATGGTCCAGCATGGGAAGGATGCCAAGTCATTCTTAACATGCTTATGCAGAGCCCACTGGCCTATGTTTTATCAGCTCACATAATGGTTTATCCAGAAATCTTGCAAATGTTCTGAAAAAAATGCAAGAATTCTACTGCATGAGGGGAGGGGACTAACTTCCATTGGAAGTTATATATTGGGAAAGCAAATCCCGGTCACTGAGGACATCATCAGAGAGGTTCTAAACCTTAATGATGATAAAATTGTTCTCATCTTCACCAGAGCACAGATTGGTGAGACCCTAACCCAAATGAGGTACAATCCGGAGAACCCAAATAGGCCAATCTCCAAAACTAGCTTCATTAAGCCATGGCAGTATTTGGTAACACAGATGGGGGTATGTTTTTCTAAGAAAATCATAAACCACCATGAAGTCTCCTATAGGTTGATGGAACCTATACATGTACTTGTACATGACATCCCTTATAATTTCTCTCATTATCTAGTGAAAGATATTACAAGCAACCTGTGGTCCGGTAGGCCATTCTTAGTGTATCCTCGTTTCATGATGAGGGTAATCACTAGCTAGCTGGGATTTGGAAGCATTCATGCATGGTACCCCAGAGCTAATGTGATACTCCAACAGAGTATTCGGCATACAATGCTAAGACCAATAGCTCATAACACAGGTTTGGAGACCCATCTTTAGTTGTTCACCCAGATCATCTATGGAGAGGAGGAGATATATTTTGTGTAGTTTTTTTTTGTTAAAAGTTTGGTATATATTATGTTTTTAAATATTTGTGTTCTGTTAACTTTGTTAGGGGGGAAGGAAAAATAAATAGGTAAAAAGCATATGGTAAACCAAAGGAAGTTAATGCCACAACACAACTTGTGTTCATCAGAAACAAAACATTTGACACAAAACTTTAAGTTTCTGATAACATAAAGTTGAAATCTAGTAAAATAACTTCAAAATCTGATAAAAATATTTTTGCTAAAAAAATGTTGAAAATCAGAAAATTCTGGACCTTTAAAACTTCAAAAAGGAATGATAATGATGAAATGAGACAACAACTGTGTGAAAATTTCAGAAAACCATACACCATCATTCATCCTTTGCAATTTTTTCACAAAAAATCCTTGAAGAAAAGAACAACAGACTTAGACTTCTACTAGAAAACCATATGTAAGTTATATCTCTGATCTTTTACTCATTCCCTCTCATCTCAAAAAAGGGGGGGGGGACACTCTATTAAGGTGGAACTTTTGAATTTGTTAAATCTTTAACAGAAACAACATCAACAAGTCTTGTTCCAGTCCATCAGAAAAATGGGATATATTTCTGATGACGTCATTAGAAAAGAATTTTGACTTTCAAAAGGGGGGAAGAATATAAAACTTTCACAAAGCAGATTATTGGACCATTTTAGAAAATGTGTCCCACAAAAGGAAAAGGTATCATGTGGCTGTTAGTATTCTCCAATCACATTCATTCTCCAATCAAAAGAATGTTTGAGAAATAAAGAATACAAGTTGAGAAGACATGATTAAAAACCCACGTTTGCATGGATAATTCCCATTAAATCACCTTAATACCCACGATCCAACGGTTATTTCTGAACCAATTTCACATCACACGATCTAACGGTAATAAAGGTAATTAATGAGCCATTAACAGCCATTACAACCCATGATCTATGTCCCCTCAACTCCCATAACACTAACCACCTCACAATCTCTGCTAAAACCTTCAACTATAAAAACCCAACTTTAGCAGATTTCACTTCACTCACCTTCTTCCTCACAAAGCCTTAAACCCTAAAACTCCTTCATTTTCAAAAGCCAAAATTCCTCACAATCAATCCCTTACCTTCAAATTCAACAATGGCCGAAGTAAACCTTAATTGTCTGATTGTTGAACACGATGTCCCCTTCATTAAAGAAAACCAGTTTTTACCAATGAAGGAGAATAATCTGCTGATGAATATAGAGCACTCTATGTACAATGAAAAATGTCAAATTTTGGTCAAATTTTGTAGAGCACTCTATGTGCTAGAGAAGATTTTGCAACAATTTATCATAACCCTCAGAGAAGATGGGGCAAAGCAAGTCATTGCTCATGTATGGGGTAATGTCTTTGTAACAGTAACCCCTGCAAGAATCAGGCAATGACTTGAACTCCCTATCTATGATGACTACATTGAAACCTTAAACAAGGAGGAACTGATAATTTCTTTGTGGAGTTGGGATACAAGAAAAGGATCACCAAGATTGGTGATTTTAGAAGAAATTAACTGCCAGCTTTCTGGCTGGTCATGATGGAGACATTGAACAAATGTCTCACATCAAAAATTGAAGCTGCTGATGAGATTAGTCAGTCAGTTCTGTTAATCATGTATGGACTCATAGCTTGGTACAAACTTGATTATAGGACTTAAATTTTCAATCTGATGAAAAGATCAATTCTCACCAGAAATGGGAGAATCTCTTCACACTTGCCCTATCCAAGATTCATCTCAATTTTTGTTGTTGAGACCTTTGAAGAAAGGAATATGGAAATTCCTACTTTAGAAACAATATGGAAATCACCAATCATGAAGCCTTGGAGCACTTCAATGGTGGGTCTCAAATAAGGATGTTCCTGTGTTGCCAGAAAGTATGATGAATCTGATTGAAATAGATTCACCATACAGACTACAACAAGATCCTTAATAGACCAGATGTGCATGAAGATACAACCACTGTTGAAGTTTACAGCTGTTCTTCCTCTCCTGAAGAAGTTCAAAAGTCAAGGTCATCAGAATCTAGTGCAGCTGAAGGAAACCTCAATCTGCAGATCAGAAACTCACCAGAAAATGAGGAAGCACATCAGAACCCTGAAGCTGAATTCCATTTTGAAGTTAAACCCCATCATGAACCAGAAATACCACATAAAGCATAATCACACATTGCTGGAATAGGTTCACCTATTAACACCACTTTAATTGATACTTCTGTAGCTAAGTCAAACTCTGAAGAATCAATTGCTGCAACTTATAAAGTATCTTTTAGAAACACTAGTGTTAATGAGGAGGTTTCTAGTTCCATCCATCTAAACTCTGAATCAGAAAATGAGGAGGAGGTTGAGATTACGACAGATAGAGATCAGGAAACTGATCAAGGAAATCCGGGTGGAGGAAATTTGTTTTTCTCAACAACTTGTAAAGAATCATTCACTGGAATGAATCAAGGAAACAAGGAAATCCAGGATGAAAATATGTTTTTCATATCTGGTGGAGGAAATTCTGGTAAATCCAAGGATGCACCAAAAACCTCCAAAACAGCTGCAGATGTGTTTGCAGCTGGTGAGTTAGATGGAGCATCTGTTGTTCCAAATATCCAAGAAACACCAAATATGACATCTGATCAGCTTCAAAAAGCCCTAGATGATGTATTTAAAGTTTGCAAGAAAAATCCAGTTGAGGAAAAGCTTGACCTGCTGTTATCAGAAATGAGGGAGTCAAAGAGCAGAATTGAAGACTTTAACAGAATCAGCGGAACTCAACAAAGCACAATGAGAGAAAACACTGAAACATTAAAGATTTTACAACAACAGTAAGGCAAGACACCAGAAACTAGCATTCCTTCAGCAGATGTTCAGAAAATCTTCACAGAAATGGAGAAGATCAAGACACAAATCAAGGATGCTGTTGAATCAAGAACATCAAGCAGTTCCAACAAGGTTTTGGAGGAGATCACAATTTTGAGAGCCAGTAACAACAGTATCACATATGCCCTTGAAAAACTGGTCAAAGTGTAGGAGAATGAAACCAGAAATGCTCAACTTGTGGGAGAAGTCCAATCTCTCATGAAGAGGATGCACTACAACATTGCCAAATTGGTTAATGTTGACTCCAAAGAGCTCATGATCCCTATTCCCAAAGATGCCTCTCATTTGGAGATTCCAAAGATCATCAGAAAGCAACCCATTGTCACTCCTGCCACTCAAACTGGAACCACATCAATGGGTCCACCTCCACTAAAGTGAGATGATGAAAAGGTATGAAGCTTCACCTATAGTTATCTCTGATTTAAATATTGATGTCCCTCAGTCTGGATCAAGACCAACTACATCAGGGGATACAGTCTTCGGTAAAGACATAACCCTGCAAGCAAAAATAAAATGGAAAGATTCAACTACATCTTCAAAAATGCCAAAGATAGTGCAGAAAAAAACTCCTAACGGTGACACCATCCTTGTTCAAGAAAGTGACAAAGATGTGATGATGTTCCCTGAACATAACCTTAAGGAGTACTACTGGACAGAGGGAAATGAACTGGGCAGACTAGAAAGTCCAGTAAGCAGTGGCTTAAGGGAGGAAAGACTTGAAAGAGGTCCAGGAAGCATCCACTATGTAAATGTTAATCCAATAATAAGAGTTTTGAAAGTGGATGAACAAAAGACTGTAGATGGTATTGGAGGACACTTTGTGCAAAACAAGTACACTCTCCTAAGAAAGGATGGCACTGAACAGAAGATAACTGATGGAGATCTGGCGGATCAACTGCATCCACTAGACATTCTATTTCTGAAGAAAACATATGATGTTGACAAAGGCAACAACCAATACGTCAGAAGAGCACTTAAGAGCATATCAAAAGCATGAGTCAAGCTATTTGAAAGAGTAGCTTTTACTGATTATGATTTATGCATCAACTATGATTATGTTCATCAGAAAAAGGTCCATATCCCTCCAGCAGACACATCAATCCCCACAGAGCTTGAAAAACAAGTCAAAACTGGAGATATCATTAAACAAACATGAATTAGAGGTGAACAAATTCTCTGTGTTGTGTTCAGAGATATTGAAGGTAACAAAGCTCTCTTTAGAAATGTTGACATCTGCAAATATTCCAACTAAACACTGAAGTACATCAAGGAGTGCATGAACAAAAAGCAGAAGCAACTTCAAGAGAAGGGGAGAGACAAAGAAAATCAGAGAAAAGAGATTGAAGAAATGATTGATGAATTGGTACAAGCTAGAATTTGGTACAAAGGGATGTATGACATCTGCAAAAATTTCATCAATTACAAGAAGCAACTGAAGAAAGATGATCTGCACAAACGTCCAAAATTAGTTTAAAAACATTTTTAATTTTCATGTTAATTCTGTTTTGTAATCTGTTTTTGAACAGAAGTATTTGTGATTTGCAAACTTTGTTTCCATTGTTTGGGAAATTTTCTTTAAAGTATGTTCATCTGTCATAAGGTAGTTTATTTTTCTTACAATACTTAGGGGGGAATTGTTAGGAAACTTTAATATAAGTATTGAAGAAAAACAAGATCAACCTGATCATATGCTGAAGATACAGTCAAGGAATATCACTAAAAAAGTGCCTACATGATAACGTGACAAGAAGAAATGAAAGACACATCTTCAACTAAGTATCAGGAAGTGATCAAGACAAAGAAGACAATCAGGCATGACCATTCTGATGAAATCGGATGATAAATCTGGTATTTATCATCAGAATCTGGTAAGTCTGATCATCAGAATTTCTAATGATCAATTTCATCATAATTTTGGTAAGCTGATCACTGTTTTGATAAAAAAAATTACCGAAGCAATTAAGTGATCAAATTAGTTAAGTGAGGTAGTGTGCTGAAGAAATGTGTTAAAAATATGTTGGTTGAGTTGTTTTCAAAAACAGTTTCAGGATACGGCTCAGGATATAGAGTTGTATTTATGATCAAACAATGAGCGAAAATGTAAAGGGTGACACAGGATGTACGAGGAAAGCCCTTGATCAATCTAGATCGCCGGCATAAAACCTCGGGAGCTGACAATCGTAGCTGCCTTGTTCTTCTTATTGCTTCAAATATCAGGATACAGTGCAGGATATGATGCGGATCAACTAAGTGTTACAATGCAATGCAATGCAATTCGAGTACAAGTGTTAGTGCGTTGTGAGTGTTTGCAAGTGGAGAGAGAGTGTGCGAAAAATTGTGTGTTTCTATCTGATCCGATCAATCCATTTATAGTAAAAATAAACTAACAAACTAGCCTACTTTTGCGGGATCCGGCGAATATTCCATATGTGGACGTTGTAGTCCACGTCTTCCGGCTTCAACGTTCGTAATATAACTGATTTGCCCAAGTCTTTCATCAATCTGCACGTGAATTAATTGTTAACTACCAGGATATCGTATCAGGATGTTACCAATATCCTGCTCCAGCATCCTGGCCACAATAAAACAAACAAAGTCAGAATATCAGTCAGGATATATGAGCAGAAAATCACCCATAACAATTGTCCCCAAAATATATCTATTGGTATACCAATTCCAACGGATATATTTTAAATCTTATCCCTCAAATCGAGGTTATTAAATCGAAACGACGCTTGATGTGACTTGGTGCAACTTCCAACGCGATATTTACTCTTCGCCCCCTATATTCTGCCTCTATACAGCTGACTTAATCAGCATAATGATCATCACATTTCAAGCAACTTTCCAGGTATTTCCTTTCTCTCTTCCTTCTTTTATTGAATTTCTTGTTTCTTGGTCGATACCTCTCATGGCATCACAAACAAGATCACGTTCAAACGAGCCGGTCCGAACCCTCACGAGTCAAAACCTTATCCGAGAACCAGAAAATGAGATATGGTCTTTCAATAATGCTGACATCTCTGCTTTGAAAGATTCCGGTGCCTTTCCTGCCAGAGTGGTCATTTGCCCTTTCGATCGGGAGGTCCGATCAGACGCGGCATCAAATGAATGGGTCTGCTTTTTTGCTTATCCCTTTTCCTTGGGACTCCGGTATCCATTTCCACCCTTCATCTCTCGTTTCTTCGAACTTACCGGCCTCAGTTATGCTCAAACTATGCCAATGGTGTGGCGAGTTTTAATGGTGCTAAACCAAATTAAATCTCGTCACTGCCCTGACCTATGCATCGAAGACCTTCCCATAGTATATCGACTGAGATCCCATGGCAACAGCCGGTTTCTTTTGTTCTCCACTTCCAAGAACCCCCTAATTCTCAAGGCCACTAAAAACGAAGATCAGTGGCAACGAAAGTTCTTTTTCGTTAAAAGGGAGTCTATTGACAAAGGTTTTGACCTGCCAGTTAGATGGTTAACTAAGGTTAGGATTTAGGGTTTTAGGAATATCCCCAAATATATCCTTAAACTATATCCTTGACTGATATCCTAATATTTTGTGCAGCGAATTTCAGAGACCTAGCACCCCCAAGCGCAGAATCGGAGCCCAGGATCAAAGAGATCTATCGACTTCCTGCCAGTGAAAGAACCTTCTCCCTGTCTCTCATAAGCTCAAGTCAGAAATCAAGTTCAGAAATGTCTGGTAAGTATATGACTAGATTGATTATTGAACATAAGTGCTAAGGATTAAACATTTCTTCCTTTTGTACAGTGCTGGTCATCAACCTTGAAGGCTTCCAGCTCGACGAGTTGGACAGTTATTCCAGCCTTGCACCTGCTAAGCAAGAGACCAATCCGAAGCCAGCTGTTACTCCCAAGCCCACCAGTTCGAAAACCGATGCCGCACCCAAGGCTCCCCCAGCATCGAGAACCCGAGCCTCTAGCTCCCGGAAGAGGAAGGAAGCAGACTATCCTACTGCCCCCCATGTGTTCCCATACGAGAACTATGGATTCACAGAATCCAGCAAATTCATGACCGGCTTCCTCAACCAGGTTAGTATCCCTGACCTATATCCTACACCATATGCTGGTTATAAATGTTTATTAAGGTTAACACATGTTTTCTTATTTTGCAGGGTCTCGAACGTCTAGTATCCCTCTATGAAGACGCATGTGGCTCGAACGTCATGCTAGAAAGTAAGATGAAGAAGGCTGAAGCCACCATTGCGGACCAAGCAGCGATTGCGACCGCCAAATCAGAGCATTACGAAGCTAAATACAAGGCAATGGTCCAAGAGCACCAGTCCACCATCCAGAAGGTCACCCACGAGGCTCAAGCCAAGTCCGATGCTGCCCAAGTTCAACATGAGCAGGACATGGCTTCATACCGGGAAAGCCTTAAGAATTCTGTTGTCATCTCCCTCCTCCAGGCCAGACTGAAAATGGCTTATGAAGCTATGGCTATGGGCTTTGAATGTCCTTCATGGAATATCAAGGCTTGGGAGATGAAGCTGAAAGATCTTGGTGGTAATCCTGTGGAGCCCCCTATGAAGTCCACAGCGGAGGAGCCTGATAAGGTAGCCGAGAAGGTGGATGATGCTGATCTTCCGAGGGATGCTGGTGGTGATGCTGGTGGGAATGCTGGGAAGGATGCTGCTGACGAGGTCATGATGGAAGAAGGAGCTGCCCCTTGGAGGCAGCGAAGTGGGCAATGATGGATGTATGTGCCAAGGACGGAGCCCACTTTTTTAGATTTGATGGTTGTGGTTGTCTGAACAATTTACTTTTCCCGTCTTTGAACAATTTACTTTCTTGCATTAGACAATATGATGACCAAAGGTGGATGGGTCCTGGGTTTCAGGATGAAGCCCTTGGTCATCAATTAGTATAATCTGTTTTGAACAATACAACGGTTGGAGGCGGATGGGTCTCAATTTGAGATGAAACCTTCAACCGTTGTGTAAATACGGTTAGAAACTAATAGTGCTTTTGGTGGATGGGCCTCGGTTTGAGGTGAAATCAAAAGCACAACTTTTGACAAGTTAATAGTATAACCTCCTTTTGACTTATTTGCTGTTGTCTTTCAATTTTTTGTTATGCATTGCTTAGTTTAAATTTCAGCTTTCCAAAATTAGTGCAATTATTTCCAATATCTTGACGCAAATAGGGTTTTTATAACTCAAAACAATTCACATAAAGTTTTCAAAGGAAAAAGATAGTTTACTTAGAATTTATAAACCTTGTTTTGATAATAGATGTTTGTCATGAACACAATTTTGATTTTAAATCCAGGTATTATATCCCAAATATTCCAATCAAATATCCTGAAACATATTCCGAAAACATATTTTGAGAATATATCCTAAGAATATATCCTAATCAGGATATTTAAGCCTTCTTCAAACATAGTTTCAAAAGTTCAAATAAGGTTTACAAGGGAAAGATCATACCAGGAATAAAGTGTAACCCTATTTTCGAGCTTCAATCCTTTTGCAATTTTCTTCCAGTAAGATGTTCCCAGTCCGAGATACTTAATACACTAAGTCCAAATTTGATCCTTCGAGCTTTACACAATCGCCTCAGAAGGAATGTCCCATGTGCATAAAGTCTTTGAACACTTAGAAATTTTCTGAACATCAATTCCAACCGCTTGAACAGTTCTTGTGTTACTGGGGGTAAACCCTAAAAATGTACTGGAGATAAATCCTTAGTATCCTGGGGATAAACCCATAAGTATCCTGGGGAAAATCCCAAATTTCCATGCGCTACAGGCGGGAGTGTATAAACTCCAAGACTTAGAAAGGTGATAACCTTTAAACCTTAGAGAGTATGAAAATACCCTTCCGTGAGAGAGGGTGATCAATCCTCATATACCTTTAGGATCCAGGATATAGCCAACAATAACGAAATTGTCAGCCACTTTTACATGGACTGGTCCCGCTATCTTGAACTATCCCTGGATAACTTGCGCTCCAGGCGGGGTGTTTAAACCCAAATCGAGAGAAAGGTGAATACCTTTAAACCCGTGAAGGGATTAGGATCCGTTAAACGTGAGAGAGGGGGGCAATCCTCTAATCTTTCGAAGTATCCTGAGTGGGTATCCTGGAGATATATCCCGAAGCATATACTGCAAAATAATCGTAAACTAAGGTGGGCTAACACTCCTCCGATGCTTAAGTCAGTATCAGGTTCAAAAGAATAAACAATATCAAACATATTAAAAGAGATAGAATTCATACCATCCTGAGTTAGAAATTAAATTCTAAACTCACTTGAAATAAAACTTTAGGTGTATAGCATTCCAGGATCTTGGTAGCATATCCCCCTCCATATTCTTGAGTCGGTATTCTTCTTTTCCTGATTCTGATTCAATCTCATAGGGTCCTTCCCACTTCGGAGCCAACTTTCCATCAGTAGGATTTGTAGTATTCTGAAAAGCCTTTCTCAATACCCAATCTCCAACCTGGAACCTTCCAGTCCTTATATTCTTGTTATATGCTCTGGATATCCTCTGTTGATATGATGCCATTCTTATATTTGCTGCATCTCTTGTTTCATCAGTAGTATCCAATTCCTGGCAAAGGGCTTCAGGATTCTGCTCAGGATCCCGAAGATTGGATCTTGACGTAGGTATCACCATTTCTGTCGGGATCACCGCTTCTGCTCCAAAAACCAAGGAAAATGGGGTTTGGCCAGTTGCACTTTTCACCGTCGTTCTATCAGCCCATAAGACGAAGGGTAATTCTTCTGCCCATCTTCCCTTCTTAGTTCCAAGCTTTTCTTTAAATTGTTGACAATTATCTTGTTTGAGGATTCTGCTTGTCCATTTGCTTGAGGATGTACCGGTGTGGATGTGATCATTTTGATTCCCCAACTCTTGCAAAAGTCAGTAGTCCTCTTACTTATAAACTGAGATCCATTGTCATAAATTATCTCAGCTGGTACTTCAAACCTAGTCAGGATATTCCTTTTTATGAAGGATACTACTTCTTGATCTCTGACTTGAACAAATGCTTCAGATTCGACCCACTTAGAGAAATAATCAGTCATTGCCAGCATGAAGACCTTTCCTCCTGGAGCCTTTGGCAATTTTCCTACTATATCCATTCCCCACTTCATGAATGGACAAGGGGAAGCGATAGAATAAAGTGGCTCAGCAGGTTGATGTAATATATTACTGTGTCTTTGACACGCATCACATCTTCGAGCATATTCTGCAGCATCTTTTCTCATCGTCGGCAAATAATATCCGGTTCTTAATACCTTTGAGAATAACGACCTGCCCCCAGTATGGTTACCACAATCCCCTTCGTGTATATCCTAAAGCACTTCTTTGGTTTCGGGATTCTCCAAGCACCTCAGATATGGTCCTTGAAGGGATTTTTTATACAAAACATTATTTATAATAGTGAATCGTGATACCTTCATTCTAAAGGCCTTAGGATTCTCATCCTTTGGGATGTGTCCTTCCTTGAGATATCTCATGATTGGAGTCGTCCAGGACTTAGGATCCTCCTCAGGATACTCATCATCAAGATCCTGAACACTTACTACTTCCTTATCCTGAGGATCCGTCGCAGGATACAGGATATGTAATATTGGTATTCGGGTCCCTTCCGGTATCCTGACTGATGATCCCAGATTTGGCAAGGCATCTGCTTCAGCATTATCCTCTCTTGGTACCTGTTCAAGTGTAAAAATATCGAAATATCCTGCTAATTTTTTGAGAATTTCGAGATACTCGATTAACTTATCACTTTTAACTGCATAGGATCCATTAAAATGATTAGTAATTAACAAAGAATCAACATATACTTGCAAACTCTTGATATTCATACTTTTAGCCAATTCTAATCCTGCAATTAAAGCTTCATATTCTGCTTCATTATTAGTGGCAGGAAATTCACATCTGATAGCCTGGGGTAATATGTCCCCCCGTGGCGATTTTAGTAGTATACCCAAACCTACACCTCTGACATTAGATGCTCCATCAGTATATAATATCCAGGATTCTAAGTTTTCTCCTAGCTGTTGCACTTCTAGGTCTACTTCATTTTGAATATCACTACTGAAATCCGCCACAAAGTCAGCTAAAGCCTGAGACTTTATGGGATTTCTAGGTTCATACACTAAATCATATGCACTTAATTTTACTGACCACTTAGCCATCCTACCTGACATCTCTGGTTTCCTAAGCACATTTTTTACAGGATAGTTGGTTTTAACATGAATCCTATGTGTTTTAAAATAATGTTTAAGTTTTGTTGACGCCATAACTAGAGCTAATATCAATTTCTCTAAATGAGAATATCTAGTTTCAGCATCTAATAAACTTTTACTAACATAATAAACAGGATACTGCTGACCTTCATGATCTTTTACAAGGACAGCACTTACTGCATTCCCTGATACTGCAAGATACAGGGATAATGGTTCACCATCCTCAGGCTTCATTAATAGAGGTGCGGTTGAAAGATACTGCTTCAAATCCTACAAGGCTGTCTCATGCTTCTCTCCCCATTCGAATTTCTTATTCTTCTTCAGGATATCATAAAATTCCTTGCATTTTTTCGAGGATCTCGAGATAAATATGTTTAATGCTGCTACTCGCCCTGTTAATCGTTGAACATCTTTCATATTTGAAGGTGACTTGATATCCAGGATAGCTTTAATCTACTCCGGGCTTGCCTATATCCCTCTTTTCGTCACCATGTATCCTAGAAACTTTCCTGCCCCCACTCCAAAATGGCATTTAGTAGGATTTAATTTCATGTTGTACTGGTCCAGGATATCAAATGCTCCTTTAATATCCTGGAGGTGATCTTCAGCCTTTTTGGATTTTACTACCATATCATCGATGTACACCTCCATAATGTCCCCCAGTTTGTCTTTAAACATCATGTTTACCAATCTCTGGTATGTTGCACCTACATTTTTCAAACCAAAGGGCATAGCAGTGTAACAATAAATATCTGTTGATGTCATGAAGGCAGTATCCTCCTGGTCTGAAGGTTCCATTTGGATCTGCTGGAATCCTGAGGATGCATCCATGAAGGTTAACATCTCATGGCCGGCAGTAGCATCCACCATTGAGTCAATATGAGGAAGAGGAAATGGGTCTTTGGGACAAGCTTTGTTCAAGTCTGTGTAATCTACACAAACTCTCCATTTCCCATTTTTCTTTTGCACCACAACTACATTTTCCAGCCATTTAGGAAACTTCACTTCCCTAATCATCTTGCTCTTTAGTAGTCTTTCAACTTCCTCTTGGATGATCACATTTCGCTCCGGAGCAAATTTCCTTCTCTTTTGTTGGACAGGTTTGAATGACTTGTCGATACCGAGCTTATGAGTTATAATATCCTTGGAAATGCCTGTCATATCCTCGTGCTTCCATGCGAACGTCGACATCCTGCATCTCAAAAAGTTAGTCAATTAATTTTCAATATCCTGAGGGATATTGGTTCCCACGAGCACCGAGATATCCGGATTATCCTGATCCAGGGTAATTTTCTTTACATCCTGCTCTGAAGCCTCCATGATATCCTGGCCTCGCATCTTTAATTGCTATGCTGCACTAGGCTTTGTTGAGGATTTCATCGAAGAAGAATAACACTCCTTCGCTTCCTGTTGATCGCTTTCCACCTTGACTACTCCCCAAGGGGTAGGGATCTTGATGCATTGATGATAGGTTGACGACACAGCTTTCATATCATGGATCCAAGGCCTACCTAATATAATATTGTAGCAGGATAGGGAGTCCATGACACAAAAGCGCTGCATTGAGTTGACCCCTTCAACATATACAGGCAATTTTATCTCCCCCACAGTGTTTCTAACCTCTCCACTGAAACCGACAAGCACAGTGGATTTCGAAGTAATATCCATCGGGGATACATTCATCCTCTTCAATGTCTCCAGCTAAATTATGTTGACGGAGCTGCCATTATCTACCAGTATCCTGCGTACAAAACAGTTAGCCACATATAATGTTATTACTAGAGCATTATGGTGAGGATCCTGGACCGTATCCCCGTCATCATTATCGAAAGTGATCACTTTATCAGTTGTGAGGGTTGTCATCCTGGTTGGCTTATCTCCCCTCTCTGCCTTGGCTTCCTTTGCATGTCTCTTGACCGCAGAATACTAGCCCCGCAAATGTCGTATCCTCCTGAAATAAAGTTAATTATTTTTGCATCCGCATGAGGTGATGCTGCTCGTTCAGGATCCTTCTCAGTATCATGTCCCTTATTCTTCTTTCTTCCCAGGAGATCCTTCAGATATCCCTTGCTCAAGAGATAGCTTATTTCTTTCCTTAAAGCGATGCAATCCTCAGTAACATGCCCGAAATCCTCATGGAAAAGGCACACCATTTGGACTTATCCTTCCAATCAGCTTTTTGTTGATTTTTCCAGGGCCATCTTGCTTTGTTTCCTAAACCCTGCATAGCATACATTAGTTCAGGTATATTAACAGAAAAACAATATTCAGACAACTCAGGATACTCCTCAGGATCCTCGTCTTCAACAGCATTGACTTTTTTGTTGTCATTTCTGCCATATGGCTTAGAGCGATATGGTTTATACGAGGATTCTGATTTCCTGTTGGTTGACTCATAGGTTGTGGACGAATTCATTCTCTCTTGCATCTTTTTGTCATCCTCCAGCTGAATGTATCTTAAAGCCCTGTTACGAGCTTCATCCAGATTCCTGCAGGGATTCATTACAAGATCCTGGTAAAATTGAGAATCCTTTTGCAACCCCATCTTGAAAGCCTGCACAGCTGTTGCAACATCAAGATGCGGGATATCTAAGGATTCCCGACTAAATTTGTTCACATAATCCCTCAAGGATTCCTGGGGTCCTTGAGTTATCCTGTAAAGATCACTGGTTAGTTTCTCAAAACTTCGACTGCAAGAAAATTGACTATTAAATAAATTCACTAAATGAGCAAATGAAGTAATTGAGTGAGGAGGAATGTTTAAGAGCCATTTTAAGGCTGATCCTGTTAAGGTAGAACCAAAACCCTTACAGAGGCATGCTTCCTTGAGATCCAGAGGGATTGGGTTAATTTCCATCCTTTCCCTATACTGAGCAATATGCTCTTCGGGGTCCGTAGTTCCGTCATAGAGCTTCATGTTGGGGGTTTGAAATCTTTTTGGGATTTCAGCATCACAAATAGGATATGCAAACCGGGATATCCTGTGGCTATCCTGGGACACTTCTGGAATTGGCTGGACCACCCCAGGTACACTGGATATCATGTCTTTCAATTTTTGAAGCTCCCTGGAAAATGCTGATGTCATACCTGCATCCTGCAAAGATCCAACACCATTAGTAGCAAGAGTATTATTATTATTAGATACATTACCAGTCTGAGGATTCTGGCCATATCCTGAAGCATATCCTGAGCTTCTCACAGTAGATACTCTTACTGAAGAGGGTATCTCAGGAGTATGATTCTGGGAATGGCTAGGCACTATATTCCCCCGGTTATCCTCAGTATAAACTGCAGAACTGAAGTTCAAAGCCCTGGGTTGCAAGGGAGTGACAGTATCTTCAGCGGGCCTACTTGGGCCGGATTTCAAGAGTTGTATCTCTCTCATCAGCATCTGATTAGTTTCCTGCTGCTGCCTCATCTGTTCCTGTACACTACCAAACAAATTTAGAATTTCTTCATTAGAAGCCAAAACAGGACCAGATCCCTGGATATTGCTAGCGGGGATAACATCCCGAGCCACATGACTTTCAGTTCCCTGTGAAGAGGCTTGCATTCTCGGAGGAGGTGGTGGAAGCACCGAACCAATTGTTGCAGAGGTTGTAGAAGACACGGTGGAAGAGCTCATGTTTGATCTCGAGGCCATTGAAAATAGTGTAGCAAAAAGTTTTGAAAATAGAAAACCAAGTAATGATTTTGCAAAAACTTTTAGTAGAAATAACACCACTTGCCCCACGATGGGCGCCAAATTGTTTTGGTCAAAAATTACCAAATTAGTTAAGTGAGGTAGTGTGCTGAAGAAATGTGTTAAAAATATGTTGGTTAAGTTGTTTGCAAAAACAGTTTCAGGATACGGCTCAGGATATAGAGTTGTATTTATGATCAAACAATGAGCGAAAATGTAAAGGGTGACACAGGATGTACGAGGAAAGCCCTTGATCAATCTAGATCGCCGGTATAAAACCTCGGGAGCTAACAATCGCAGCTGCCTTGTTCTTCTTATCGCTTCAAATATCAGGATACAGTGCAGGATATGATGCGGATCAACTAAGTGTTACAATGCAATTCGAGTACAAGTGTTAGTGCGTTGTGAGTGTTTGCAAGTGGAGAGAAAGAGTGTGCGAAAAATTGTGTGTTTCTACCTGATCCGATCAATCCATTTATAGTAAAAATAAACTAACAAACTAGCCTACTTTTGCGGGATCCGGCGAATATTCCATATGTGGACGTTGTAGTCCACGTCTTCCGGCTTCAACGTTCGTAATATAACTGATTTGCCCGAGTCTTGAGGAGAAGAAGTCCACCTGACCGTTAGAGACTGGTTTTATCAATCTGCACGTGAGTTAATTGTTAACTACCAGGATATCGTATCAGGATGTTACCAATATCCTGATCCAGCATCCTGGCCACAATAAAACAAACAAAGTCAGAATATCAGTCAGGATATATGAGCAGAAAATCACCCATAACAGTCACCAGAAATTCTGGTGGACCAACTTGTCTTAGTGATAAGCCCTGACACAACTGAAAAGTAGCAAGTTGGAAATAACCGATTCAATGAATATGCCAAAAAGTCACTTTGTGTAGACCAAGTGCATGAATAAACAAATGTTTATTCATGATCCAAACTCTCTATAAATAGAGACATCAACCCAGATTGTTAAATGAGTTGAGCTAACATTTAATACACACACCACAAACTCCATTACTCTTCACACAGAGTTCTTTAAGCATTCATTTTGTAACATCCAATAACTTTGTTTTACAAAGTCATTAATATACTTGGAAATTCTGTAAGTTGTTTCTTGAAAGTTTGATTTCTAGTTCCGCACAATATTTTCCTATTTGTTGAAATCTAGTTGTCGTATTAAGTCTTTGGGTATCTCTATCTGGGATCAACAATTGGTATCAGAGCAGATTGAATAAATTATTTTCAAAAGATCAACTGCTTATTTTCCTGATATCCATCTCATATACTAAATATGATAAATATAAAAAATTTTAAAAATTCAGAAAAACTAAAAAACTTAAAAATTTAAAAAACTTAAAAATATAAAAAATTAAAAAATAATAATAAAACTAAAAAAACTAAAAAAAACAAAAAAATAAAAAATTCAAAATATTTTTTGGATAGTTTGATTTTTCGAACTTTTTTATGTTTCTGGTTATTTTATTTTTTAGGGTTATTAGATTTTATCACCTCTAACTATTGGCTATTGGCCGCTGCCACCCACAACTATCACTTTGACGCCCGTCACCCCCAACTTAACACTTAGTGTGTTCTGTCACCACATTGTTAACTGATCGCTAACTTTTGATCGTGTTACTATACTTTCGGGGGTGTCATAGGGATCTTAGGAAGGTTTTAGGGATCTTAGGACACCTCAAAATTACAGTAACACGATCAAAAGTTAGTGATCAGTTAACGATGTGGTGACAGAACACACTAAGTGTTAAGTTGGGGGTGATGTAACAACTCTCATCAAAAAGTACTATTTAGTATTTTAATTATCCAATAGGAAACCCTAATTGAGACACCCAAGTGATTCTGAACAAACCCTAAAATTTTCAAAATTTTCAGAATCAGGATTAGGGCCCCTAAAACTCAGGGGGGGTTAAACCCTATGAACGATTATCCTCTTAAAACGTTGGCAACAAGGAATTTTCGAAAATTGTCAACTCAGCAAGGCTAGTCCCAACCGTGGCAACCCTAGGCCTAAAAGTAGGTCTCACGCGGGCCGCGTAAGGATTAGCTTAAAACTCACGCGGGCCGCGTAAGGGTCAAAAATCACCTATAAATAGAGGACAGTGGGATTGGAAATTCTATGTTGATTTGACGTTTAAATTCCTTTCGTACACAAAGTTATAGCGAAAATAGTCTGACAACACACGCTGATCTCGAAATTCTGCCGCAAAACAGGGTATTAGCACGATCGCTGCTACGATTCATTTTCCGATCGATCAATGTACTCAACGGGTGTTTAAGTGCTTCCCACATTAGGGTGATGCTTTGTCATTAGTCGTTAATTCGACAGATGTTAAGCATAGCACTTTGTCACTCGTTGTGATGGTTGATCTCGTGAGTTATCGTAAATGCTGTATTGATTACTAACCCAGTTTTGTGTGCATTGTTATCTAAATTAGGTTAACCAGGCTAATTCATAGACTAGACTCTGTCCGTATTAAATCAGCAATGTGAGTCATTCTCTTTTTATCAAATCTATTTACAAAACCCTATTTATTTCAAAGTTATAATTACAGGGATTAAGTTTATGTAATCACCATATTACAGCCGGTATGTGGGGTTTTGTATACATTACTTGATAATCTTCACCATTGGGGCAGCCAATGGGTGATATGACCATAGTCACAGACACCATTGGACGGAAGGGCCAATGGGTCGAGTGACAAAATACTGTGGGTAATTGGTTTGATATCAGAAACATTGTAATCTTCCTTAATACTGTAAATTATAACAAATGTGTCATTTTAGTAAATAGAATGATTCACTCAGTATTTCCCGCTGACAAAACCTTTTTCAAACATGTTTCAGGTGATCTGTTGTAATTCAGGAAAAGTGCTGGGAAGCATTTCAAGCTTAAGATAGTGGCTCATTATAAAATAAAGAAATAAATTTTGTAATATCACAATTTCATAGTAAAAACATAATATTGTAAATTATCGGGGTTTTATCCCGAATTGTGAAATAAAATAAATCGGGAAAATTTAGCTTTAAACGATCCTGATGATAAACTTCCGCTGTTAAACTCAATTAAATAAATACCACGGGATTTCTGTCCCGCGGCTCCTGAAACGGGTCACACCGGGTCGGGGGCCGTGACAGAAAAAGGTGGTATCAGAGCCACTGAGTTAAGCTAATTAAGTATTTAGAAATACTTAATTTTTCCTGATTACTATTAAGTGATTATGTGTGTTATTAACTGATTATTTGTTAGTTACAGTATGGGTAAGCAAAAGCTAGCAAGCATCTATCTTAAATTAGATAGATCATCCAATGAGAAGGGAAGTTCATCCCGAACCAAATCCTCGAATCAGGCTGAAATTCCTGAAGAAGGAATATTTGTGCGAAAGGCACAATACGAGGAATCACTTTCTCCTAGAAGGAGGGAGATGATTATTAAGAAAAGTAAAGAGAAAATCCAAGAAAAGAAGATTAAACGGGAAACTCAGAAATTAATTGATAAATCACCTTGGGAAGATAAGCTAGATGAGAAATGGGCAAATTTATATATGCTAGCCACAGTAGCAGAAAATATAAATCTTTAAAATTTTAAAGTTTTAGCACCTTACCCTTACAATCTAGAAACCCTGTGCAATAAATAAAATTTCAAAACCTAAGTGTGTTTTCCAGTTATCTTTGTAATAAATTAGTACACAATATGTAATAAATTAAACAGGTTATTTATGAATTTTAACTTAGTATTTTATGCATTTTGCATATATGCTACATCAGCATGAGTGGGATATCTGAAGCCTTTCAGAACCTTAATCTTTACCCAGTGAATATCGAAGTTTCCAAAGAATTTACTGGATATTTTCCTGATATAGAACAACCTGTAGAATTTACTGCTCCACCCTTGAAAAAGCCAAAACCCAAGAAAAGAAGGAAATACGTTTGGGGAAGTCGTATCCGGAAGAAAAAGCCAGCTACAAAACTTCCCAAAATAAACAATCCTTTGAAAAAGGGAAAAGAAATTATAACCGGAGAAAGTTCCAAACAACAGGAAATGGAAACTGAAGACAAGGAGGAGGTTAAGGAGATAGGAATACAGATGGAGGAAGGTACTAAAGAAATAGTAATGGAAGTTGGGCAAGGCTCTAGACCAACTCAGATAGAAATCGGAGAGAGCTCCAATCAAAACCAGGGAAGGACCTTTCAAGATGAGATAGATTTCCTATTGGCAAGCTGTGAAACTATTCAGCCTGTCAATACTAATAATAATAATATTTTTAATTATCCTCTTGAAAACCAACTCCCTATGAATTGGGAACCAGCAATTCCAGACCCAATAGTCCACTCCCAACCACTAGGAATGGACGAATGGTGGACGAACGATTGGCAATTTCAAAATATTGTCAACGATCCTTACTCTTTTCTTCCACAATTCGATCCAGAACCCCTACCTAATCCACCCATGAGTAATGAAAACATGGCTGAACTTCGCCACTTTGGTGAAGAGTTGTTTGATGCGGGAAGTAGAATCAGGGAAATAGGGGGACAAATTGCCTGGAAGTACGATGAGAGGGAACTGCGTTTTTAGAACGGCAATTGACGAGAAATAGTACGATGATAAAACGATGGTTGTATAATAGTAATAGTAAAGTTAGTCTGTAAATAACGAATAAAACTCTGTAAGATATTTGCGAGTAATGATGCATACTATACTAGATATAAAATGAAATCGAGAAATCGATTGTTTTGACTATACCTGTATTGTAGAATTTTCTGATTGTTTATATATAATTGTTATTTAGCAGATACTAATAAGATTTATATATATATTATCAGATGGCAAACGTTGATAATGAACCAGTAAATGAGGTTAATCAGTCTGAACAACATTCAAGAGATCAATATATGACTCGGCAAGATATCGAAAACATTGTTGCTCAAGGGATAGCCAATGCTATTCCAGCATTCGTTGCTGCTATAAAGAATCCAATCGAACCGCAACAAATTGTTCCTAGTAAACAAATTACTGAAGATAACTTCAGTAATAGTGTAAATGGAGGCAATAATCATGTTAATCATAATAGGGAACCACATCAAGCTCCGCTCCCTAAGAAAATGAAAGCCGCAACGCCTGGTTGCACTTTCAAAGAATTCCTTGCTTGTAAACCCACTGAATTTGCAGGCAATGAAGGAGCAACTGCATCACTGCGTTGGTTAGAGAAAACCGAAGCAGTCATTGCAATAAGTAAATGTGGTAAAGATGATCATGTCATGTATGCATCCAATCTGTTCAAAGAAGGAGCACTCGAATGGTGGAATACTGTGTTACAATCAAAAGGAAGAATAATAGCTTATGCTATGACTTGGGAAGAATTTAAGGGTTTGGTGGAAAGAAAATTCTGTCTCGAGTATGAAAAGGAACAGATGGCGAATAAGTTATTAAATCATCGGATGATGGGTGTGGATTGTCGCGGTTATACCTCGACATTCTTTGAATATGCAAGAGTGGTACCAACACTGGCTTCGCCAGAACCGGTACTCATTTCTCGCTATATTTGGGGGCTAATTAGCGAAATCCGCAATATTGTTAAAGCTGCGAGACCTCGCACTATTGATGATGCGGTAGAACTAGCTAATACTCTAACCGATGAACTGGTACGCACAAGAGATGAAGATAGGAAAAAGGAACTAGCTCAGAAGATTACCCAAGGATTTCGGGCGGGTAATAGTAATAATTTCAAGAAAAGAGGAACAGGGCAATATTCAAATCCACCTTTCTGTAGAAATTGCAAAAGGAAGCATTACGGAAAATGTAATTTAATCTGCAACCTTTGCAAGGGTATAGGACACCGTGAAGAAAACTGCAGAAAGAAAACCGTAATCTGTTTTAACTGTGGAGAAGCAGGGCATTATAAAACAGAATGTCCTAAATTGGTTAAACCAGTAGACAACAAACCTAAGGTGACGGAAGGAACTACTAAGAAGAATGCCAGGGCATTTCAGCTGACCACTCAAGAAGCAGAACTCATTCCGGATGTGATAGCGGGTACGTTCTTAGTTCACAACGTGTACGCAAAAGTATTATTTGACTCTGGTGCAAACCAAAGTTTTATAAATACTTCATTCTGCCAAGCTCTTAGTTTACCTTTAACCAATATTAGGCAGATTTTTACAGTTGAAACCGCAGACGGAAATTCAGTTAAAATAGATAAAGTTTTGCAAGAAGGAAACATAGAACTTTTAGGACATAAATTTTCTGCAAAACTATTGCCGATGAATTTAGCTGAATTTGATGTTGTATTAGGAATGGATTGGTTAGTAGCCAACCATGCTAGAATCCTTTGTGATCAGAATTCCATAGAAATTCAATCACCCACCGGAGAAGTGATTAGGATTACAGGAGATAAACCACGTAAGCCCATGAAGTTCATATCAGTAATGAAAGTTGCTAGTTATGAACGAAAACAAGGAATAATGTATATGATTTCGGTAATCATTAGCACTAATGGAAAAGAACTTAAGGAAATACCAGTAGTCTCAGCATATCCTGATGTATTTCCAGAAGATTTACCAGGATTACCTCCAGATAGGGAAGTAGAATTTAGGATTCATCTAATTCCAGGAACTACACCAATAGCCAAGGCACCTTATCGGTTAGCACCCACAGAAATGTTAGAACTGAAAAAGCAATTAGATGAATTACTAAGTAAAGGATTCATACAACCTAGCTCATCCCCTTGGGGAGCGCCAGTGTTGTTTGTGAAGAAAAAGGATGGTTCAATGAGAATGTGTATCGATTATAGAGAATTGAATAAGGTTACAATTAAGAATCGATATCCATTACCTAGGATTGATGATCTTTTTGATCAACTTCAGGGGGCTAGATATTTTTCTAAGATAGATTTACGCTCCGGATATCATCAATTAAAGGTACAAGAAGAAGACATACCTAAGACTGCTTTCAGAACTAGGTATGGTCATTACGAGTTTACAGTCATGCCCTTCGGATTAACAAATGCACCTGCAGCATTTATGGACATGATGAATAGGATCTGTAAACCGTATTTGGATAAATTTGTAATTGTCTTCATAGACGATATACTTATTTATTCCAAAAGTCAGACAGAGCATTGTGAACATCTTCATGCACTCTTAACTTTGTTAAGAAAAAAAAGTTGTACGCCAAATTCTCGAAATGCGAATTTTGGCTAAAGGAAGTGCAATTTTTAGGACACATGGTGAATCACGAAGGTATTCATGTAGATCCTGCTAAGATAGAAGCAATTACCAAATGGAAGGTTCCACAAACAGCAATGGAAATAAGAAGTTTTATAGGTTTAGCTGGGTATTATAGACGGTTTATTAAGGATTTTTCCAAGATAGCTGTACCATTAACTAAGCTAACCTGTAAAGCTACTAAGTTTGAATGGGGACCCAAACAAGAAGAAGCTTTTAGAATATTGAAACAGAAATTAACCCATGCTCCAATCTTAGCCTTACCAGAAGGAACTGAAGATTTTGAAGTATATTGTGATGCTTCAAAACTAGGATTTGGATGTGTGCTTATGCAACGCAAGAAGGTAATTGCATACGCATCAAGGCAATTGAAAAAGCACGAAGAAAATTATACGACTCATGATTTAGAATTAGGAGCCGTAATTTTTGCCCTTAAGATTTGGAGATATTATCTTTACGGAAGTAAATTTACTGTCTACACAGACCATAAAAGTTTAAGATATATATTTGGGCAAAAAGAGTTAAACATGAGGCAAAGGAGATGGATGGAAATCCTAAGTGACTACGACTGTGATATTCAGTATCATGAAGGAAAGGCGAATGTAGTTGCAGATGCCTTAAGTCGTAAGTATTATGAAAAACAACGACGGGTTCGTGCTCTCAGATTAAATCTACAAATAGATTTAACGGAACAATTGAAGAATGTTCAAACTACAGCAATCAAGGATGATGCTGAAGGAATGAAATGACGAATCAAGGAATTAGAATAAGGAGCAGATGGAATTTGGAGATTCCACAAAAGTAGAATTTGGGTACCTAAGCAGGGAGACTTAAGACCTAAGATTTTAGAAGAAGCTCATAAATCTAGGTACACTATGCATCCAGGAAACAATAAAATGTATCAAGATTTAAGAAAGAACTTTTGGTGGATAGGAATGAAAAAGGACATAGCCAACTATGTTTCTAAATGTCTTACTTGTTCACAAGTTAAGGCAGAACATCAGAAACCTTCAGGGTTACTACAACAATTAGAAATGCCAGTATGGAAATGGGAACTTATAACAATGGATTTTGTTACTAAGTTACCCAAAACCAGAAAAGGTAATGATGCGATTTGGGTAATTGTGGATCGATTAACCAAATCAGCTCACTTTTTACCAATGAAAGAAACCTTTAGCATGGAAAGACTGGCTAAATTGTATGTAGATGAAGTTGTATCCTTACATGGAGTTCCACTCTCCATTGTTTCGGATAGGGATAGTCGTTTTACTTCCCATTTCTGGAAAAGTTTCCAGCAAGCTATGGGAACTCGACTAAACCTAAGCACTGCATATCATCCCCAAACAGATGGACAAAGTGAAAGGACAATCCAAACTCTAGAAGACATGCTCCGAGCATGTGTAATAGATTTTGGTGGAAGTTGGGATGATCATTTACCATTAATTGAATTCTCCTATAACAATAGTTATCATTCAAGTATTGAAACTGCCCCATTTGAAGCATTATATGGAAGAAAGTGTAGAACTCCAGTTTGTTGGGCAGAAATAGGAGAAAGTCAATTATCAGGTCCTGAAATAGTACAAGAGACGACTGATAAGATTACGCAAATCAAAGAAAGACCAGATGGCTAGAGATCGCCAGAAAAGTTATGCAGACAATAGAAGCAAGCCGTTAGAATTCCAAGTTGGAGACAGAGTACTATTGAAAGTTTCTCCTTGGAAAGGAGTTGTTAGATTCGGTAAGAAAGGAAAGCTAAGTCCAAGATACGTAGGACCATTTCCAGTGATCCAACGTATAGGACCAGTAGCTTATCGTTTACAACTACCGGAAGAATTAACTGGAGTACATGATGTATTTCATGTATCCAATCTCAAGAAATGTTTAACAGATGAATCTCTGGTAGTACCTCTTCAAGACATAGAGGTAAACGAAAAGTTAAAATTTGTGGAGAAACCTCTTCAGATAGAAGACAGAAAAGTGAAATTTCTCAAGCACAAACGATTAGTGCTAGTTAAAGTAAAGTGGGATTCAAGGAGAGGACCTGAATACACTTGGGAGCTGGAATCAGAAATGAAGAGAAAGTATCCTCAATTATTTCAATAAATCTCGAGGACGAGATTTTTATTAAGGTGGGGAGAATGTAACAACTCTCATCAAAAAGTACTATTTAGTATTTTAATTATCCAATAGGAAACCCTAATTGAGACACCCAAGTGATTCTGAACAAACCCTAAAATTTTCAGAATTTTCAGAATCAGGATTAGGGCCCCTAAAACTCAGGGGGGGTTAAACCCTATGAACGATTATCCTCTTAAAACGTTGGCAACAAGGAATTTTCGAAAATTGTCAACTCAGCAAGGCTAGTCCCAACCGTGGCAACCCTAGGCCTAAAAGTAGGTCTCACGCGGGCCGCGTAAGGATTAGCTTAAAACTCACGCGGGCCGCGTAAGGGTCAAAAATCACCTATAAATAGAGGACAGTGGGACTGGAAATTCTGCGTTGATTTGACGTTTAAATTCCTTTCGTACACAAAGTTATAGCGAAGATAGTCTGACAACACACACTGATCTCGAAATTCTGCCGCAAAACAGGGTATTAGCACGATCGCTGCTACGATTCATTTTCCGATCGATCAATGTACTCAACGGGTGTTTAAGTGCTTCCCACATTAGGGTGATGCTTTGTCATTAGTCGTTAATTCGACAGATGTTAAGCATAGCACTTTGTCACTCGTTGTGATGGTTGATCTCGTGAGTTATCGTAAATGCTGTATTGATTACTAACCCAGTTTTGTGTGCATTGTTATCTAAATTAGGTTAACCAGGCTAATTCATAGACTAGACTCTGTCCGTATTAAATCAGCAATGTGAGTCATTCTCTTTTTATCAAATCTATTTACAAAACCCTATTTATTTCAAAGTTATAATTACAGGATTAAGTTTATGTAATCACCATATTACAGCCGGTATGTGGGGTTTTGCATACATTACTTGATAATCTTCACCATTGGGGCATCCAATGGGTGATATGACCATAGTCACAGACACCATTGGACGGAAGGGCCAATGGGTCGAGTGACAAAATACTGTGGGTAATTGGTTTGATATCAGAAACATTGTAATCTTCCTTAATACTGTAAATTATAACAAATGTGTCATTTTAGTAAATAGAATTATTCACTCAGTATTTCCCGCTGACAAAACATTTTTCAAACATGTTTCAGGTGATCTGTTGTAATTCAGGAAAAGTGCTGGGAAGCATTTCAAGCTTAAGATATTGGCTCATTATAAAATAAAGAAATAAATTTTGTAATATCACAATTTCATAGTAAAAACATAATATTGTAAATTATCGGGGTTTTATCCCGAATTGTGAAATAAAATAAATCGGGAAAATTTAGCTTTAAACGATCCTGATGATAAACTTCCGCTGTTAAACTCAATTAAATAAATACCACGGGATTTCTGTCCCGCGGCTCCTGAAACGGGTCACACCGGGTCGGGGGACGTGACAGGTGACGGGCGTCAAAGTGATAGTTGAGGGTGGCAGCGACCAATAGGTAATAGTTAGAGGTGATAAAATCCAATAACCCTATTTTTTATTATTTTTTGTTTTTCCTGATTTTTTTATTTTCTGATTTTTTTTTATTTTTTGGGATTTTTAATTTTTTACTTTTTTCTGATTTTTTTTTTGGAATTCTGATTTTTTTTATTTTTTTGATTTCTTTTAAATTTTTTTATTTTTTCTGATTTTTTTTAATTTTTTAGATTTTTTTTTAATTTTTTGTTTTTTTCTTTGTGAAGTCAACGTTTACGAACACTCGAATAGGATGAAGAATCTGCCTGTTATGCTCTTTTTAGAGTTACCTATTTAACCAGCGTAATAACCATACTGACCAACGAATTATTTTAAATAGATATCTTACAACTCATCCTGACCTATCCTTAATTATTTATTAACCCATCCTGACCTATCCTATTTTTAAAAGGGTTATTGGATTTTATCACCCTTAACTATTGGCCATTGGCCGCTGCCACCCTCAACTATCACTTTGACTCCCGTCTCCCCCAACTTAACACTTAGTGTGTTCTGTCACCAGATCACTAACTTTTGATCCTGTTATTATTCTTTTGGGGGTGTTCTAAGATCCCTAAAACCTTCCCAAGATCCCTATGACACCCAAAAAGTGTAGTAACAGTTTCAAAAGTTAGGGATCGGTTAACGACGTGGTGATAGAACACACTAAATGTTAAGTTGGGGGTGACGGGCGTCAAAGTAATACTTGGGGGTGACAGCGGCCAATAGACAATAGTTGAGGGTGATAAAATCTAATAACCCTTTTTAAAATGACCAAAAAAAACCAAAAAACCAAAATGAGTTTTTATTGAGAGGCCTAGTTACCCCTATGTAGTCGTTATTAAAAAATTATTTTAAAAAGGTAATTATCTAAACAGCTACAAATACTATATATACTATATATAATTGTTTATTGTTTACAAGTATTTAACAAGTAAATTTTAAGACCCCCCACCCCCACCAAACACTAGTTTTCAACACATGAGTCTCCTCTCCACCACAGTGACAATACACCTCCACAACTTGCTCAAATATGCAAAGCATACAGGATGGACTAATCACATATCGTATTTCCTTTCTTCATTGACACTCTTCAAATTCCTATATACATATAGGTTAATGATTATATATATTGTTTTTTTTCTCGATTCAATAATTAGGGTTCTGAAGCTTATTAGACAGTATGTTTGGTCTACAACGTAAATGTTTGTAGTCCATGGTAACCTATATACCCATTTACAATCAATAAGATTAGTGTTTTTGACGTAGAGTACGAGTGACCATGTTCTAGGCCAAGTATAACGAAACTACAAATTTGATTTATATTTTTTCCGCATGTAAAATATATTTCATTCTAGATGGAATAGCAACATTCAACACTTCAACTTAACTACACAATTGTACTTCCCGTATTTAAATTATTAACGGGTTATTAGATTTTATCACCCTTAACTATTGGCCATTGGCCGCTGCCACCCCCAACTATCACTTTGACGTCCGTCACCCCCAACTTAACACTTAATGTATTCTGTCACCAGATCACTAGATCACTAACTTTTGATCATGTTATTATACTTTTGGGGGTGTCCTAAGATCCCTAAAACCTTACCAAGATCCCTATGACACCAAAAAAGTGTAGTAACAGGATCAAAAGTTAGTGATCAGTTAACGACGTGGTGACAGAACACACTAAATGGTAAGTTGGGGGTGACACACGTCAAAGTGATAGTTGGGGGTGCCAACGGCCAATATCCAATAATTGGGGGTGATAAAATCTAATAACCCTTAATTAACACCTTCTTAAAGTTGCTTTCCATATTCTTTTGAAGTTCAACCTCTACTATCCCACTTTTCCTTGTTCACTTTGTAATATATTTTTGGAAGCGGCTGGTAAGTACCATCATGATAGCCACGACTTGGAGAATTTGGTGTGCGAGAAATGCTATGGTCTTCGAAGGTAATTTCATCCCTATAATGAAGACGGTTGACTTGATCAAAGAAGATTCTTTCCTGTGGATCAGCATAAGAGCGAAGATTAAGAAGCCGGTTTGGGAGAATTGGGTTCGTTTTGATGTGTTAGATTTATTGTAATTCGTTCTTGTTTTCTGTTTTGTTCGGCTTCTTTCTGTTTTTGTATCCCAGTTTCTTGCTGGCTCTTTATATTCAGTTATAAAGTGATTTGCCGTTAAAAATATATATATATATATATTTGAACCAAATTATTAAAAGAAAGTTAAGCTTTCCGAGACCGATGTAATATATTTGAATCAAATTTTTTTAAGGAAGTAAAGCTTTGCGAGACACAGAATAAATAAACTAAAAATTTAATTTTTATCACGTATACAAATTGGAAGTTAAACTTTGCGAGACCGAGTATATAAATAAAATACAAATTTGATTTTTATCACGTATACAAGTCTTCTATACAAATTTAATTTTGAGTAAAATGCACGGATAGTCCCTGTGGTTTGGTAAAATTTCACCCTTAGTCCCCAACTTTTGGAAATTACACCCGTGCTCCCTGTGGTTTGACAGTTTGTTACTCGGATAGTCCTTGGAGTGGATGGGGTTAGTTTTCTCCGTTAAGTCCATGTGAAATTACAAAATTACCCTTAATGATATAATACAAAAAAAGTAGAAATTATACTTCATCTTCAACCTCTATCCACCACCATCACCCTCCACCCACCACCGACAGCCTCCTCAAACCTGCACCATCACCGCCACCACCCTCTACCATTTAACACTAAACAGTATACAACTTTTTCAGCCTAAAATCTACAACTGAAACAACTTTTTCAGCCTAAAACAGTAAGGTTTACCTTGTCGCCGGAAATTTTGTCTGAACCACCACCTCCACCATGGCTACCAACCTCCACCCTGAAACCACTACTACAAAAAACGCCAACTGCCACCAAAATTTGCTATGGAAGTAAACCGTAGCAAAATAACCAACATTGTGGTGGCAGCATATGAAGTCTTAAATTACCCCAGATCATCACACGCACACATCGCATTTCTACGCCTCATCTCTGACCTCCGATAACACACACACACTCATCGCATATACATGAATCCTGCACCAATTCGCAATCAAATCCTGTAACCCGATCGCATTTAACTATGATCACACACACATATTCATAATCGTTCACCGATTCATCATGTCATGTTTAGCTTAAACCCTAGATTCATCGATTCATCCATCAATCTTAACCTTAGAATCATCAATACATCCGTCAATCAAGTCCTGATAACGACTTCGCTTCCAGTGACCTTAAATTAGGGCTTGTATCAGGAACAAATCTAAACGATTCTGGTATGTTCCCCTAATTACTGTTTTCTGTTGTGTTTTTTGTATCGTTTTTGATGTTTTGAAATAAATTGAGCTGCAATTTCCTGTAGATTTAGAAATCTAGGGTTTTTTTTCATACCTGTGGTGTGGGGTTGGTCGTGGTGGTGTGGGGTAGGTGGTGGCTGGTGGTGTTGTGGGGGGTGGGTGGTGGCAGGTGGTGGCAGGTGGTGGTGCTGGGGGTTTGCCAGAGAGAGAGAGAGTGCCATGGTGGAAAAAAAGCAAGGGTAATTTTGTAATTTCACATGGACTTAACGGAGAAAAGTAACCCCCATCCACTCCAGGGACTATCCGAGTAACAAACTGTCAAACCATAGGGAGCACGGGTGTAATTTCCAAAAGTTGGGGACTAAGGGTGAAATTTTACCAAACCACAGGGACTATCCGTGCATTTTACTCTTATTTTAAGGAAGTAAAGCTTTGCGAGACACAGAATAAATAAACTAAAAATTTAATTTTTATCACGTATACAAATTGGAAGTTAAACTTTGCGAGACCGAGTATATAAATAAAATACAAATTTGATTTTTATCACTTATACAAGTCTTCTATACATATTTAATAAAAACTAAATATGTTGTTTTATTTTTTTAATATTGTAACAAATTTTCTTGAAAAGTTAATTACAACAATTATATTGTTGGTACATTAATCTGACCAATTTCTTGCTCTTAATTTTGTTTTCTTCACTCCTTTGTGATATTTTTTTTATACCTAAAAAGGTAATTCGTTTGTCTTCACTCCTTCGTGATATTATATAATAATATAATTTGCATATTTTTTTGCGATACATATTGTATGATGTGCTTTATTTCTTTATTATGTTGTATGATGTTGTTCTATTAATTTATTTTGTTGTACATAATACTCTGATAGTCTATTCACCTTGTATAAATACAATTTGCAACACATAATGCTTAGTGGGTTGTATCCACTAAAGACAAACTTGTATTTCATTTAAATACTATAAATATTTCAGCGATTTAACACGACGCAACGTGTGTGTGTTGTTAAACGTTTTTACGTTGTCTATTTTTTTCCGTTTGACAGATTCATCGTAACGCTCGGGGTCCTAAATCGACTTAGTTATTTTTTTATATGTTTTACGTTTCAGTTTAATTTTTCGCATTAACACAAAGGCAAATTTTTATTTCATTTAAATACTATAAATAATTTTGCGAGTTAATACGACGCAATGTGCGTGTGTGGTTAAACGTTTTTACGTTGTCTCTTTTTTCCCGTTTGACAGGTTCATCGTAACGCTCGGGTCCTAGATCGACTTAGTTATTTCTTTATATGTTTTACGTGTCGGTTTAATTTATTCGCATTAACACGCTGCAACTTCAGTGTTGGTGGTCACTGGTAATAGTGTGGCATTGGTGTTCGCCCCCGCCGCAACGCGGGGTGCTTAATACTAGTTTTTATATCTAAAAAGGTAATTCGTTTGGTATTTTTTGATATTGAGAATGGTTTTAAAAAGGGGGTCAAAATCGTGAAAATCGAACCGTTTGGCTTGTCCGTCTCCAGCCAATCAAACGGGTTTGGTTCGGTTCACTTTGTTCAAAAACCGTAATTACCTGTTCCGCCCCCAAAACCTACTAAAACCGATCAAACTGAAACGTAAATTTCTCTGCTTTGTGATAGAAATGAGGCTGTGAATTATACTTTTCTATACCATGGTTAAACTGAATGCACCGTTTTATAGGTGGGTGGTGCTTAGATTCGGGAAAATTTTATAACTAGACTAATCTTTCACATTATGCAACGAGTAGAAAAAATTCAATTGGAAGATGCAAAACTAAAGGTAATGATATCTTAATCCGGGCCCAGTTAGATTTTTAATTCAAGCAATTGATTTGAAAAGAATTTTTTAATAAAAAAAAATAAGACCAAGTTAACAATGATTCGCATTGACTAATTTAAGACTTAAGAGGCCTTTAATTAGAAGTAGAAATAGAGGGAGCCGTTACCCCACACTTCATAAAAAGTAGATAAGAGTGTTTCTGCATGTGCAAGCGGCCATCTTCTATTTATTAATGTAGGATTTTCTTTAATCATTTATTCAAATGTTAATTTTTGATAAATTAAAAGGGAGCAATTGTAGTTCAAACAAGTGTCAAAACTATGTTTGTTTTGCAACCAGGAGATATACCCGTGCTACGCAACGGGATACCATTTTTATAATGGAGCGTTACAACAGGTTCTATTCGAAAAAAGTTAAACGTAGAAGAGGCGCACTTAACGACAATATATTCGAAAAGCACCAACTATGTGTTATTAAACTGTATGCTAGGAAACACGAATAAAAAAATAATGGTAGGGATGAGCTTGGCACCGGTACCAAACCGAAGGTACCAATATTGAAAACGCCAAAAAGTGGGTAACGATTCATAAATCTTGTTCATTGATACCGAGCATAGTGTAATCCTGTAGTTAGTTTATCAGGTGTTCACAACAATAAGTGTCGTCTAGATACAAAAACCAAACACCACAGCGGCTAGAAAAGTTAATCACTTCAATATTCAACTCCTATTCAAGAGTCATCCGATATCAAATTTCTTAATAGTGTTAAAAGAACCAGAGAGAAAATATAGAAGTATCTTGGACGATCGACCATAGAAGATAATAATTTGTAAACTACATTCATATTACAACCACCTAGTCAACAAAAGGGCCATTAAAACATCAACCTTGTATATGATCCCATAAATCCACGCAAATCAGTCACTATCTTGTAAGAACCCGACCCTACTCCACTTCATTTTCGTTAAGGACCCTCCCCCAACCCTTTTCACACCCCCTTGCTTTTTGTCTGCACGATGACAAGATCAAACCCCCTTGCTTTTTGTCTTAAGAGATGAAAACTCATCTTGGCCCCACTACCGTTGATCCTACCCCCTTCTTCCAACAACTAAATGGATTCCTCATTATTCCTAAACTTATTGTCCATATTTGTATTTTATAAAAAAAAAAAAAAAATTGCTTGTTATAAAACAAAAGCAATCCAATTTGCCCAATTTTTTTTTTATGTATTTTAAGATATAAAAAAAAATAACATCTAACCTTTTCTAACAGCTAATACTATCATCATTTAATCCAACATATTTTGTTCACCTTGGGACTATAAACCCTAAACCTCAAATTTAAGAACACACTTTTAGCACACCATAATACTGATAGATTGCAAGCCCTTGTGAAATCTTTCACATGGACCATAGACTTCCTCCAAATTAAAAGCTTGCATTGATCGTAAAATCTTGAAAGTATGTGTTTTTTCACTTATGAGCAATTGTCTTAGGGGTGTTTAACTGTGCGGTTTATGGTTAGTCTAAAACAAAAGGACCTCAAATTTAAGAACAAACTTGTTTGGTGGAACATGTACTTGTTTATACACTATTACATATGCATCATTTAATACAATATTAAACCATACTAATGCTAAACGCTTAAAAAACCCCCAAAACATACACAACCCGGAGTAGTCTAAAACAAAAGGACCGAATTTAAACGAGTCTAAAATAGAAGTAAAAGTTCAAATAGTCTAGAGTTTTGAGTTAACAGCGTGATACATGAGAAGCTAGGAGACGATTTTGGCTATAAGTTTTGGACTTGATAATTGTGTATTTAGGCTAATGGATTTGGGTCTTGGGTTGGGCTATTAAATTAAACCTATACATATAATTTTTATAAAATTAAAAGATTAAAATGGTTAATTCGGTTAAACCGAATAGCTCGAATTTAAATAAAAATCAAACCAAATTCAAATTCGGTTACGGTTACAAACTAAACCAAATTACCGAATTTCTATTGGGTTCGGTTTTTTTTTTTTTTTTTCAGTTTTAAGGTTTGGTTTTTGGTTAATTTGATTTTAAATTTGGTTTGGTTTTTGTTTTTTTAGGGTTTTAAGCGGGTTTTTGGATGTGTGGTAATACACTTAACAGAAACACTACGTGTGGCTTCCAAAAAAACTGCCCAATACAAAAGTCACAGCCACCTGCTAGCCAAAAGTGGTTACAAAATTCATCAATTCATTCAATACATATGCATATCTGAGTTAGGGGAATAGTTCCACGCAAGTTCACTACATATACGGAATAGTGGCAGGCAGCTTGTCTGGCACTTCCCTATTGGACAAAGTTATTTTTAATTTAATTTTATTTTCAGTTTAAAATTATGCTTTCGTCCTTTGTTTAAAATTACGTTTTTGCCCCTAACTCAAAATTACGCTTTCGCCCTCGGTTCAAAAACTCACTTTTAATTTTGTTCCCAGTTTAAAATTACGGTTTCGCCCTCCGTTTAAAATTACGTTTTTGCACCCAGTTCAAAATAAAATGTTGTTTTTTCTTCTAGCTCAAAATTACGATTCTGCCCTCAGCTCAAAATTACGTTTTTGCCCACAGTTCAAAATAAAATATTGTTTTTCCCCCTAACTCAAAATTATGATTTTGCTCTCAGTTTAAAATTATGATTTCGCCGCCAGTTCAAAATATAATTTATGATTTTGCCCTCTGTACAGACATACATATTATGAGAGAGAAATATTCGGCTTATTGCCCCGCAACGCGGACGGCACAAAAACTAGTGAGACTACAAAAGTGCAAAGTGGTATCCTTCATTCACTTTAAATTTTAATATGTATATAATATATAATATATATATATATATGGGAAAGGATCCACAAAAAAGTGGATTTTGCCTAAGACTGCCCGTAGTGGACGTTTTCTTTTAAAAAATACGTCCCAAACACGCCTGAATTCGCCCCGAGCCCGCCCCCCTCGACGTGATCTTACGTTTTTCTCGAAAAAAAGTGGAACTGCATTGTTTAAAACAAGCCAAAGAAATGCATGGGAGCGAAAAAAATGCAGGTTTAATTATTTATTGGGCATTATTGGTGTTTATTATTGGGCATGTTTATTTATTTATTTTTTTAATTCCAATTTAATAGTTTGATGGGGTGTTATTGGGCATTATTCCCACTACGCCATTTTTGGAAAAAAAACGCCCAATAATGTCCCCATGCTGACTGGAATGACACATGGCAGAAAACGCCCCAGCGTGGGGCATTATTCAACAAACGACTACGCATGGTCTAAGTAGTTTAAGAAGGATTGTAATGATGACATGTGACACTCCTAATAAATAGTAATGAAGGGCATTTTGGTCCTTATAAATAAGAGTGCAAAATGAAATGTGGCACCCCTTTTGTTTTTTAAAAATACAACAAAAAAATCTAGTAAAAAAAATCTAGCACAAAAAAATATACCACAAAAAATGTAGCACAAAAAAAATCTAGTACAAAAAAATATAGCACCAAAAAATTCAGCAAAAAAATGTAGTACAAAAAAATTTAGCACAAAAAATTGAGAAAAAAAAATTAAGACAAAAAAATTCAGCATAAAAATATAGTACAAAAATCCAACACAAAAAATGTTATACAACATAGAAAATATAACACATTTTAGTGGATTTTTTTAGTCTTCATATTTTGTATAGCAATATGGTACTCAAATTAAAGATAAAAAGACACTCGATTTTACGAAAAATTTTTTTTGAAAAAATACGTCGTATAAAAAATTTATGAACGTTTAAAAAATGGAGGTGGAATATGCATGTGCCTTGCATGTTGAGAGAGAAAGTCTATAAATAAGATTTTCCCAAGATACCCTTGCGCTCCTCCTTTATCCTACACTTTCATCTTAACCATTAGAGAAAAATGCCCGGATAGTCCCTGTGGTTTCGCCTTTTTTCACCTATAGTCCCTAACTTTCTAAAACTACTTGAATAGTCCCTAAGTTTTCAATTTTTGTTCTCGGATAGTCCCTGGGTCTAACTTCAGTTTGTTTTCTCTGTTAAGTGGGTGTGAAATTACAAAAATACCCTTAATGTAAAAACAAAACAAATTACACCTCCCCTGCTATATAATCCCTCCCTCTCAATCACAACACAAACCGTCCCTCGTAATCCCTTCCTCTCGATCCTCTCGGTCAGGTGACCGGAGCAAGACACCGGCATATCGACGGACCTTCTCGTCCGTTCGACTTCATCGTCGAGATACACACCCCCAAATCACACCTCCCCCCCGGATCGACGGAACGACACGGCGAAAAAGATGTCGGTAAGTTGATGATGCGATGATGATGAAGATGACAAGCTGGAGATGGTGACGGCGGTGACAGCGGTGCCACCGTCTGCGGCGGTCTCATGGTGATGCTTGACTGTTCCTATAACAACTCGTCTCTAAAACCTTCAGTAAGTGTTGTTCTCGAGTAAAATTGAAGGATTTACACATCTTTTAATCAATTTTTGGTGGTTTTGGATGTATTGGAGGTGGAGCCGCAACGGTGGTGGTGGCCGATGGAGATGTCGGCCGAAGACGGCGACAAAGGCAGTGGTGGGTGGTGTTATCAGTTTGAGTTTGGTTCGGGTTTAGTTTCGAGTTCAAGTGACTTGGTTCAACTACAGGTTAGATCTGTTTCGGTTCAGATTATACTATGGTTAAATGCACCATTTTATAATTAGTGTGTCAAATTATGGTAAATAATAATAGATTTTAACTTGCTAAAACTTCAGAGTTTATACAATAACAAACTGATACATACCAACAACAACACTCAATCTACCAACAGATCATCAACTTGATGTCTAAGACTCTCAATTTCTCAAATGATTTAACAGACGAAAATTGATCTGACCAAACGCTAAGTCGCTAACAAGATCACGATGCCCTAAATCAGGTTTTAAAACAATACCCTAAGAGAGAAAAGAAGGGGAATTGTGTATGAATTTATCTGAATGTTAATCCACAATGAACCAGCCATTCCTTCTCTTTATAATAGCTACAAAGGCCTTGACCCATTTGTCTTGTAAGCCCACTAAGCTCTTTAAATGTCCAGTAGTGTATAGCAGGCAGCAGCCCATACATCGAACATCTAGCCCATATACACATGTTATCCAGCAACTGTATCCTTATTTAGAAGCCCATTATAATTATAATAATTGCAGGATGCATCGGGCCGTGTCCTGGCCCAGACGTGAACCCTGGAAACACTAGCCCATCATTTCTCCAAGCCCACGATCCATATACATGTTACAACACAGTAAAATATAACAAAACATTATAGGACCTTATAAAACATGAGTGTAGGGTATTAAATTGTTAATGTTAATCCTTTTAACATTTTAACATAGTGGCTGGTAATTAATCGATGAGTTTACTTGCACATATGGTATTTAATTTGGATATTCTCAACTTGATAGCATTACTACCTTACAGAGTCTTTGCATGAAGAGACTGACCCTTTCAAGCCACATTATCAACCCAAAGCTACTGCAAATGAAACATTATAAGTTCTCTTACGCTTAGCTCTATCTTCATGTGTAGTTTTAGCAGTTAGCTAGGCTTGCCCGTTGGAAAAAGCTCCTAGATTTCTGTTACTACGCCATGGGTCAATAACCAGCCATGGGGTTTTTGATATTTGTGGTTTTGGGGATTTTGGGGATTTTGGGGGGTTTTTAATCTGGTTTTGGGGATTTTGGTTTTGGGGATTTTAAATAACTTTGTGTGTTCTGTCTGGTGGATGGTTATTTTGGTAATGGTATACGCATGTGTTTGTATGCAGGAAATAGAGAATAACGAGGAGGATTCTGATGAAGAAGAGGCTCCCAAAATTACAATTTGGGAATCAATTGTTTGGCTTACCATCTTGTGTCCGGTGATGAAGAGCTTGAACTGGTGATGAAGATGCGGTGGTTAGAGGCGGTAGTTGTAGGCGATGAAGGGTGGAAGGCGGTGGTTGTAGGTGGTGTCTGTAGGCGGTGCAGGGTGGAGGCGATGGTTTGTAGCCAATGGAGTGATGATTAGGTGTTGTGTATTGTGGTTGCAGGGAAAAATAGGTGAGAGTGAGTTTAGAGAGAGAGAAGAGAGAGAAGAGAGAGAGAGTGATTTCAGTTGTTTATATTTTTTTATAAAATAGTCCTTGAATATTAATTATTTACACATTAGTTCCTATAATGGTGAAAAGACAAATGTACCCTCACATGCCTTGCACATGACCAGTTTTAACAAAAAAAATTAACTGGGTTTGGCCTAAAGGACATAACGTGCAAGATTTGCAAACATTAAGGACAAAACTCATCAATTTTAAAGACAAAGGACAGCGCCTGCAATTTGGGACATACATAAAGGACAAAACTTGTAATTTAATAATCAATGTGTCTGCTACCAATGTTGTATAATTGGTCTAGAGCAGTGAATTCAAAGAAATTAACAAACCTGGAACAGAATTGAAATTGCAAAGTTTGTGATAAAACCTGGATTAATCTCTGAATCGTATGAGAACTATCAGATAAACCTATTTGCAGGTTACACGCAATGATTTATCGGATTAGACAGAGATCACTCTTGTTGGAATTGAGATTTGATCAATCTGTGAATCTTGGATTGTCAAGAACTGTAACCGTGAGTTCTTTTTGTTGTCTTTCCCTACGATCAAGTACAGAAGTCTTTTAAGACTTCATATGCGGCCTTTTTAGAATCACTTTTATGGACTTTTGTTGATTGTCTCAAAATAGCCATCATAGCCCAACAACAATAAGGCAATAATAATAAATATGTAATGGGTATCCATAAGACTTTTTCCAAAATCATGGTATTGGCTAAGTGTTCTTAGTGGATATTTAATCCATAACTCAATAGACTTATAATAAAAAACAATATATATAGTGAATTAAATTTCCAAAATATTTAAGCCCAAAACATTATTCATATAACAAATCAATTGCAAGGCCCATGTAAATTATTTACATAATAAACTCAAATAATATTAGGATTAAATTGAGCCCGCACTCCCGCGTCACCTAACTCGTTTAATCGCCAACATTATTTCCTCGATCGACAAGTTAATCCAATACCCTAAAACCGTTGATAACACAAAAATTACCAACAACCAAAACATACAATGACTCCCCAATCCAGCACTGGTGGCCTTATTGGGTTGCTTGAATACTGAAACCGATTCTTTTTGGGTTTTGGAACTGAATAAACTGTCGGAGAGAATTGGGATTACGGAAAGGTTGAATATCTGAAATCCAAAGTACACTATGATGCCTAGCCGTGTCTATTAACAAATATACTATCCAACAAAACAAAAACTAAATATTGAAAACGAGTCGCTTAAAATACAATTTGATTAGCAGCACATTATATCCAAGTAAAAGTTCATAACAGATTAAATATGTTTCTATAGACTTCAAAACATCAGAGGTGACCATCACTGATTCATTGGTTTTGGGGGCTTTTACGTTCGATCGTTCTTGTGAAATCAAAACACACCATACGCAACTTTAGTCCTTTTTGTTTGTTTTTTACCAGTTATGTCCCTATATATCTAGGGATTTTACAACAAGCGTTTCAGCATCCACCATTTTTCTCTGTTTCTTCTCCAAAAAAAAAAATAATAATAAGAAGATAAGTTATTAATTTATTTTTTCTGACCTTTAAGAGCATGCACAAAGCATGCATACGTGGCATATTGGACGAATCCAGACAGACTTCATAGCACTGTGGGTCATGTCCGAGTGTTGGTCCGCCCTCAAGGACTTGGTCCGGAAGCCAGAGGTGGACTCCACGCATGCACAAACAATTTTATTTTTTTGATTTCTATATATAAAAAGTGAAGTTTGAGGTGGAGGTTTTTAAAGGGTTGATGTTGTGACTTGTAAGAAAAAAAATGATGATTTTAGGGAGTTTTGAAATCTAATATGACATGCTGGGGTGGAGGTTTGTCGATGTTCGTAGGTTCTTGTTGTCACTGTTGTGCATGTTCCAAGACTTATTATATATTTCGTATTTAGCAAACAATTGTATTGTCTTACAATTAGTTTTTTTACATTCTCTAAAGCATGTTATTAGGGCACAGAGTTAAACAAGTTTAGGTTTAAGTTTAACATGTTTTGTGTCTTAAACAGGTCAACACGTTTAAGACAAGATTAATTTTGTGTCTACACACTAGTTTATATATTTTTTTTAAGATAAGATATAACATATCACTTAAGACTCCTTAGTAACTTACATTACCCCATGCCCATTTTCTTACATGACTACTGATTTACGTCCTAAACCAGACTCTAGTTTCTTCACCCCAACCACCGATTCTTCATAATTATACACCGCTGACTCTTCATGATTCTTCAAGTTTCTTCACGGTGATTCAACAGTTTTGACTAGGATTAAAAGACCAAAAAACAAATTAACTTTGATTTTACAATAATCTAAGAATTTCCATTTTTGAAGTTCAAACTATGGTGGACACCCAAACCTCAATTTGTTGTATATTATCTGTTGAGTAAACCTCAATTTTCGTTCCTGTGGTTTGTTTGTTTTAACACTTTAAGTCCAATAGTTTGAACATTGCAATTTTCATCCAATAGTTTGCTTAATCAATCAATTATAATCCATTAACTTAACACCTCAGTAACTTCTGTTTGTCCCACACCACGTGCCCCTCACATGAGGGGCATTTAGGTCCTCTAATTTGATTAGTAGTCTGAGTGCAATAAAACCCCAGACCTTCGCATAATCCCTTCTTCTTTTAAGAAAACCCTCATAACTTCCATTCAAAATCCCATACAATCATTGTTGCGAACATCACATTGAAGCTATGATTGAAGAGTTTAAGCTATGGATTATGCGACATCCAGGAACGCATTTTGATCCCGTTCAAGCATACGGTTAGTATTTTTGAGTTTGAAATTTTTGTTTAATATCTGTCGATCGCAGTGCAAAACCCTAGATTAATGTTCATTTAACTTGGTGATTCAACAAAAATTCTAAATTTTTGTCAATTTTTTTAGGGCAAAACCCTTCAATCTTGACACTGAGGATAAACCATGGAGGGTGGTTCACTTCTTCTCCTGGAAGAAGATATTTTGATGGTGAGGTAAGATTTATTGACTGGATAGATGAAGACAATTTTTCTGTTCATGAGTTAAATGATATGATGGTGAAAATAGGATACCCACCAGATGAGAAGATATATTACCATTTTATGATTCCTGATCATGATTATGGTTTAAGGGCTGTAGGTAATGATTCAGATGTGTCAAAAATGTTACAATATGTTCAAAAGTTCAAAGTTATAGATTTATACACTGAACACTGGATGACAACCTTAGATAATCACTTCCAATCTCCTTGTAAGGTTGTTATTCAGGAACTGAATGATGAACAGGGACCAGCTAAGGGTAGTGCTGGTTTTGAGGGTGGTGAGGGTGTTGAGGATAGTGCTACTTATGAGGATAGTGATGGTTCTAAGGGTAGTGATGATTCTGATGATTCAGATTTCCTTGTCGATGAAGAGAATGCTATTGATCACTATGAGGTTGACATGTAAAATTTTAGGGCAGCTGTTGACATGAATTTTGATGAAGAAGCTTTGGCAAACCAAACTGAAGATGCTGAACATATTGATGACTTTCTAACCTCCTTTAACATATGCAGGAAGAGCCAAAAGTGATGTACTTCTGAACAACCTATGTGAGGTGTTCAACTCTCAGTTGGTAGGAGGAAGGGACAAGCCCATTATCACTTGCTTGGAGTATATAAGAGAGTACCTGATGAAGAGAATAGTCCTTGTGCACAAGGTAATAGCCAAGTGTGATGGGCCTTTGACACCCAAAGCAACTGAGTTGTTTGAAACCATTAAATCTGAAGCCTCTCAATGTTCAGTCATCTATAGTGGGAATAACAAGTATCAGGTGAGTCGGGGAATATATGTCCAATGTGTAGTTAACATTAACCAAAGGAACTGCACTTGTAGAAAGTGGGAGTTGACAGGGTTACCATGTAGGCATGTTGTGGCAGTCATCTGGAATATGACCCAGCATGGCCAAGATGTTGGCATCCCTGAATCTTGGGTGTCTGAGGTTTATTGGATTGAAACATGGAAGAAGGTTTATGCTAATACCATTGATGGTGTTAATGGCATTGTTATGTGGACACCCTCTCAATGCCCTACCACTCTTAGGCCTCCCAAACACCACAAACAGGTAGGTAGGCCAAAGAAGAAAAGAAAGAAAAGTGCTGAGGAATTGAATGAGCCAATTGTGAAAAATGGAAAAATGATTAGGGTAGGAAGCACTGTAACATGCACAAAGTGCAAAGGGAAAGGTCATAACCAAAGGTGATGCGGGTCACTCGCAAAAAACTGCTGGGGCTACATCAAAATCCACTGCAAGGCCTGCACCACAATCCAAAACTGCTGCATCCAAATCGAAGTCTGCTGGATCCAAATCCAAGACTGATGCATCCAAATCCAAGCCTGATGCATCATCAGGAGCAGGGCTGTTGGAACCTTAAGGTTTATACATAGAGAAATATAATAGTTTAAGGGTTGATCTTGTAATGTTTAACTAAGTTGTTTTGGGTTGGATATATGTATTGGGTTTAGTGTGATCTCGAGTGGGCCTAGGATGGTTTCGATCCATCTTAGGTAGTATATAAGTAAACCCTTGTTATGTTTAGGTGGTTGATCGGTTGGTAGAAGGTTAGAGGCCACTCGAGATCGGTTGCATATCTTGTATTAGTCATCGGCTCTAAGGTGAATGCAAGATAGTATTTTGGTTTGATTATTATTCTTATTCTACTTTATTGTTTATTGTTTTCTTGAATCCGCTTGTGTTTGGATTCCGCACTCACACAAGTTAACATTGATATCGTTGAAAGATCCTCTCGGGTTTTACAATTGGTATCAGAGCCAAGAAACCAAGTCTTGGTTCGGTTTTGATATCATTGGATTCAAGAAGGCTTTATTCGTTACTGATCTTGTTTGCTAAGTGTTTTACAGAATTCTAAGTATTATTATTGTGTTCGGATTCAAGCGGTTCTTCGCAAATATTGATTAAGTTGCTGATTTTGGATTGTGATTCGTTGTCTAAGGTGTTTGCTGAATTAATGGAAGTTTGTTGAGGTTAAAAGATTCAAAGATTTCATATCTTTGAATTTTTGGAAGCTGCTGAAAATCAGGAATCACAGTTACGTTTATCTCACAAGTTTGTTTTGCAGGGTCTCGACTTACATTCAGCTTAGTCTCAACTCAAGTTCATTCGTCTCGAGTGGAAATAGCGATCTTGTCTCGACTCGCAACTGCTGTGGTCTCGAGTTGGCATCTTTAACTCGAAACCATTTGTCTCGACTGGCTTCAAGTTTAATTGTTCCTGATCTCGACTCGCAATCTCGGTCTCGACTCAGAATTCAGTTCACTCGCAACAACTGTTTCGACTCAGGATTGTACACGCTTACTGATTCAGTCTCGACTCCTGTCTCGACTCGCAACGACACTTGCAACGTTATTTAGACTTTGGACTTTTGGACTCTTGGACTCTTGAACTTAAATAATTAATTAATCAGTAAATTAATTAAGTTATTGAGTAACCATGACTTCAAATAATCAAAGTGTTGACCTGGCAGCTATGTCTAAGCATCAAGAATTGGATTCCATCATTGGAACCACCACTCGTGTTCCCCGGTTCTTAGATGGAAATGAATTCCCTGAGTGGAAGTGGCGTTTCGAAAAACATGTTAAGGTCAAAGATGCAAAAATCTGGCGAAGTATTCTCAGAGGCCCAAGAGAAATTATGATGGATAGTCCCACTGATGAAGGTGTGAAAGTGAAAAAGCCTATTGATAGGTATACTGAAGAAGATTTTAAAATTGTTGAGGAAGATGATATGGCATTTTCTTACCTGACAATGGCATTGGGACCAGACATTGCTATTGGTTTTCGCACTTGCAAATCTGCTAAGGAATTGTGGGAATCATTGATAGATGTTTATGAAGGCAATGAAGATATGAAAGAGAGTCGCAGAAATCTACTGAGTCAAAGTTTCAACAATTTTAATCATATATATGGAGAGACTGTTGACAATCAAATTCATAGATTCGTTAAGTTAGTGACTCAAATGCAAATGGAGGAAATGCACACGTCAAATGCTTCATCTAATAGACAGCTTCTAAATGCTTTACCAAAAAGTTGGGATCATCACATCGCAATGATCAAGAAAACCAAGGATCTAGCAAGATGTAGCTTATCTGAAATGATTTCTCACATTAAGGCTTGTGAGCTAGATGATAAACAAAGAGAAACAAATTACAAGAATAGCATGTTGGCTGCTGGATTCACTGCAACACCCTCGACATCAAGCAATAATACAGCTTTTGTGTCTCACGCTGGTTTTCAAATGTTCAGCAACTCTGCTTCTGCTAAAGCTGCTCCCACCTCACCAAATGCTTACTACTCTGGAACTCCAGCACCTGCTGCTGCTGCTGCACCACCTTCTGCTAATGCTACTGCTACTGCTGCTGCATCGTCAACTCCCACTGCTAAAAACGAGATGATTGCTTTCTTCTCGCAACAGTCAAAAGAAAATCTTGATATAGCTGCTTCTGTCATAAATTGCTTGAATGCTTTTGTTGCTGGTAAACTCAATCCTCCTAGGTTTTCTATGGATGACTTAGATCAAATTCATCCCGAAGATGTAGAAGAAATGGATATAACTTGGCAGATGGCTATGGCAGCATTTAGAGCCAAAAATTTTGTGAATAAAACCGGGAGAAACAAATGGCAAAATCTTACCTTTACTGGACCCACAAAAATGCCATTTGAGTTTTGTTGCTACAATTGTCATGAACCAGGTCATGTGGCAAGAAACTGTACCAAACCTAGGGTCAATAGTGAACAAACTCCAGCCCAACCTGCTACACCTAATCGAGAGAGAGCTCTTGTGACCACATCGAATATGTCTGCTGATGCTGCTGCCAGTGGAAGTCCTCAACCTCTGGGATTAGCTCAAGCCTTGGTGGTTCAGCCTGATTCGTACTTTAATTGGAATTCGGAAATTGAGCGACTAAACATCTCAGCTCCAGGAAATCAGACTGATTCAAACAACATTGCTTTCGTGGCCTCAAATGATCAAGCTTCTGTTTCTGAGGATGAGACTTCAGCACCTGAGGAGGAGGTTTCAGCTGAAAACCTTGCTTTCATGACTCAGATTCTTTCAGCTCCAGTCAAAGGTCTCACCAAAGAAGAGGTAATTTCTGTTTTCTGTACTCCTGAATGTAGAGAACGAGTTGAAGCCTATAGAATACACAACGCTGAGCTAATTGAAGACTATAATGACATTAAAAGGAAAAATTTTACTTTGGCTAATAATGAAAAACTTTTTAAAGAGAAAATCGAAGCTCAGCGAAAAGACATCATCCAACTCAAGGATGATGTTAGTGTAACAACAGCCCAACTCTTCATGGTTAAAGAAAAACTATGCAATGTGACTAAAGAACTGGAGGATATCAGAGATAGATATCAAATAAATGAGCTAAATATTAAAAAATTTGATTCTTCCAGTAAATTAGTCAAAAACCTGTGTGATCAACAGCTAGAATACCAGAAAAGGAAAGGGTTGGGATTGGGTTTTAATCAGGCTCCTCCTCCTTATAATGACAATTACACTTACTTACCTATGACTGAGGAGGAGATGATGAATGAAAGCAAAATGACTTATGGTCCCAAAAACTGTAAGCCATCAGTAAATGTCAGACCTGTTGAAAAACAGGAGGTTAAACCAGTTTGTTTTGTGTCCAAGGGTACTTTTGATCCTAACGTTTCTTCATCATGTGCAGATGAAGTACCTGAAGTAAGTTGGGGAGATATATTTGGGAATGAACCACCTTTAGATTCTGATGTTTCTAAACCTACTTTTGATAAAACTGATTCTGGTTGTGTGTTTGGACAGTCGTTTTTGAACTCGTTTCATAGTTATGTTTCGTCTTCTTTTGGGCCTGATGTTTTGGGCAAAACTGTGAATGCTTGTGATGAAACTTTGAATAATGTGCATGATGATGGATGTTTTTCAGTAGATAAAAATTGTGATTCTAATGTTTCTAACTCTTCAGCTGATGACAGCGTGACAGGTGAGGTCCCTCAGGACGCATTCAGTGCAACCACTGAAACTTCTTCTCAAGAAAATCAACAGTGTTCTGATTCTTCTTCTGAATCGGTCTCAGTGGACGTCCCTAATGTTGAACCTAGTGGGACCCCATTGGAAACCGAGGTTGAAAAGGAACCTTTATCAAATTCAGATGATACATGTGTTGATGAAATACGTGTTGATGAAGTTTTAACATCTTCCGAGATTAAAACTGAATCTGATTTTCAAAAGGAAGAAGTAGTGATTATAAATGAAAAATTGCAAGAAACGGTTTCTGAAAATAAAAGTAAAACTGAATCTGAAACATCCTTTCAAAATGATTCTGATAAAGATAAATCTAGTCCATTTGAATCTCATACTTGTGCCAGTGTTAGTTCTGATCAACAGGTACCTAAATGCTCTGAAAAGGCACAAGTTAACCAAGAAAGAAACATCAATCAAGCTCATTCTTCTAAACCCAACAGATACACATCTGCTATGAAGCATCAAAACTTCCACAAATTGAAACGTCAAACATGTTTCAATTGTGGAGTTGCTGGACACATCGCCAGAAACTGTGTTCATCTCCCAAGTGTGCAGTCTAAAAATAAATATGCACAAAATCATAAAGTCAAGCTAAACCGATATCCTTATTCAGAGTCAGTGACGACTGAAAATTCTAAGACAATGAGGAATAACTATCGTAAGGCTAAGCCTTCTGATCAAGATTGGAATGCAGCCAAACGTAGAAATCAAAATCAACAAAAGGATTTTCGGAAAGATCAATATAAAGTGTTTGGTAACTACAATTCTCAATGGTCAAATAAGCATTGGAAACCTAAAGCTAAGGCCATGCATTCCGATTCGTCCCATCGAAATTCTGCCATTAAAAATCCTTCGAAATTTTTAAACAAAGATAATTTGGTATGGCAGAGAGTGACTTACTTTGATGCACAAGGGAAACCCAGATCCACTATGGGCTGGGTTCCTAAATCTAACTGATCCCGCTAATCGTGCAGGAACAGCTGTGGAGGACTACCGTGCGCCTTTGGTACATGGATAGTGGCTGTTCCAGGCATATGACGGGAGACTTGTCTCAACTGGTCAATGTAAAAGAATTTGACGGTGGATATGTCTCTTTTGCGGGAGGAGAATCTGGAAGAAAAACGTTGAAGGGAACAGTGAAAAACGGCGTTTTAAGCTTCAAAAATGTGAATTATGTTCCAGAACTGAAACACAATCTGCTGAGCATTTCACAAATCTGTGATCGAGGAAATTCTGTTCATTTTACAAAGAAAGGATGCTACGTATTGAAACCAGGGATTGTCATTCCTGAATATTGGTTTTTGATGACAGCTGAGAGACGGGGAAATGCTTATGTCATTGATATGAACAAGAAGCCGTGTGAAGAAATTACTTGTCTATTTTCGAAGATTTCAGAACATGATGGTTTATTGTGGCATCGTCGCCTTGGACATGTGAATATGAAGAATTTGAATCGACTTGCCAAAGGTCAACTGGTCCGTGATCTACAAATCAAAGATTTTATGTTGGTAGAAAAGTGTGTTGCTTGTGCAAAGGGAAAAGCACATCGAAAGCCTCATAAATCTAAGTCTACATCCTTAACCAAAGCTGTGCTTGAATTACTTCACATGGATCTCTTTGGTCCGATGAATGTGTTAAGTATTGGCAAGAAGGCTTATTGTCTCGTGATAGTCGATGATTTCTCACGCTACACTTGGGTGTACTTTCTAAGTCACAAGAATGAGGCTGCGGGTTTGATCAAACAATTCATTACTTTAGTGGAAAATCAAGCCAGTACAAAAGTAAAGGCTATTCGATCAGACAATGGGACAGAATTCAAAAATGTCACCATGGACACATTTTGTGCTGAAAAGGGAATTGAACAACAGTACAGTGCACCACGAACTCCACAACAAAATGGAGTGGCAGAAAGACGAAATCGTACTCTTATAGAGGCTGCGCGTACTATGCTGGCTGATTCGAAGCTTCCTAGTTTCTTTTGGGCTGAAGCTGTTAGCACGGCTTGTTATGTCCAGAATCATGCTTTAGTAAATAAACGACATATGAAAACTCCTTATGAGATTCTGGAAGGACGTAAACCTTCGGTTTCACACTTTCGCATCTTTGGTTGTCCATGTGTGTTACTACTTATGGACGCTAATGGAAAGTTTGAAGTCAAAGGGGACGAGTGTTACTTTGTTGGATATGCTAAAGGTTCATCCTATAGAGTATACAACAAGGTAACTAAAAAGGTCGTCGAGTCGTGCAACATTGAATGGCTCGAAGAAAATGCTACGGACGCTAGAGTTGGACCAGATTGGTTATATGAATATGCTGAATTATTTAAATCGTTTAACATTTTGTCAAGCGTCCCTACAGTTGCAGGTGTGTCTACACCAAAACAACCGCTGTCTTTTGGTGATACTGAAGAGGAAGAACAAGCTGAAGGAAGATCAAGAAACCATACCATTGACCCACCGGGAATGGTTTTCACTCGGCATCCTACGCCTCAGCAGATGTCCCATCATTCCCCTGAAGGTGCTTCCTCAAGTGGTGCTGTACCTAATGGTTCAGGATCTGCACTATTTCTTGAATCCATTCCTGAAGATTGCATCATTACAACTCCATTAGTTCGTCACACTGCAGCATCTAATGAGGGGGAGTCTAGCAACATCACTGATAATAATCAAAATGCTGAAGACGAGACCGTACCTGACATGGCAATACCTACAAGTGTCCAACGAAATCACCCTATAGAGAATGTGATTGGTCCTGTAAATGCAGGAGTTTTAACCAGGAGCCAATCAGGAACCATCAATACATGTTTATATTCTTGCTACATCTCACAAATAGAACCTAAAACTGTTGATATAGCTTTGCAGGAACCAGGCTGGGTAGATGCTATGCATGAAGAGCTGAACCAGTTTGAAAAGCTTTGAGTATGGAAACTTGTCGAGTTACCAAAAGGAAAGCGTAAACTTGGAACTAGATGGGTGTTCAGAAACAAGCAAGACTCTGCAGGGGTTATTGTTCGAAATAAAGCAAGACTGGTGGTTCAGGGTTTTCAACAAATAGAGGGTCTGGATTATGATGAAGTATATGCTCCGGTTGCTCGACTTGAAGCCATCCGGATCTTCTTAGCTTACGCGTCATATATGGGGTTCACTGTGTATCAGATGGATGTCAAGACAGCGTTTCTATATGGAGATGTGAAGGAAGAAATCTTTGTTGAGCAGCCACCGGGTTTTGTGCATCCAGATCATCCAGAATATGCCTACAAGCTAGATAAGGCATTGTATGGATTACACCAAGCACCACGAGCTTGGTATGCTACTCTAACTGAACATCTTTTGGATCATGGGTACACACGTGGCACGATAGACCAGACTCTGTTTATCAAGAAAGTGGGCAAGGATCAGATCTTGGTTCAAATTTATGTCGATGATATTATCTTCGGATCTACAAGTGAGGCGCTTTGCAAGGAGTTTGAGAGAGTTATGAAAAAGAAGTTTGAGATGAGTGCTCTCGGAGAAATGACACTGTTTTTGGGTTTACAAGTCAAACAGAATTCTCAAGGCATTCTTATTCATCAAGGGAAGTATGTGGATGATGTGCTAGCCAAATTCAAGCTTTCAGACTCAAAGTCAGCTGAAACACCAATGGTAGAGAGACCTTTATTGACTGAAGATGAAGAAGGCTCTTCTGTTGATCAACGTCTGTATAGGTCTATGATCGGGTCGTTGATGTATCTGACAGCTAGCCGTCCAGATATCATGTTTGCTGTCTGCAACTGCGCAAGATATCAGGCTAATCCTAAAACTTCTCATCTTACTGCTGTTAAACGAATCTTTCGGTACCTTAAAGGCCGACCTCGGTTTGGTCTGTGGTATCCGAGGGATTCTAATTTTGACTTGTTTGCGTTTTCTGATAGCAACTTTGGAGGTACTGATAGTGACAGGAAATCTACATCAGCTGGATGTCAATTTCTGGGTGACTGGCTCATTTCTTGGCAATGCAAGAAACAACAAACGGTGGCGATTTCTACAGCTGAAACTGAGTACGTTGCCGCCTCTGCATCTTGCTCTCAAGTGGTGTGGATGCAACATCAATTGCAAGACTATGGTTTGACTTATCTCAATACTACTATTTACTGCAATAATGATGCTGCAATACAAATTGTTAAAAATCCTGTTTTTCACTCCAAAACCAAGCACATAGACATAAAAGTTCATTTCATTAGAGACTGCTTTGACAGAGGTCTTATTAAACTCGAGCAAATCGACACAGATGCAAATGCTGCCGATTTGTTTACAAAACCTGTCAGCAGCTCAAAATTCAAAGTGCTTGTTGATTTTCTGAAAATGATCCGGTATACCGACTGAGCATGGTTGTTTTTGTTTTCGTAAATTTGTTCATAAAGTTTTCTATTCTTAGGTAGTTTTTATTTATGCACAAATTTAGGGGGAGAAATTTTGAAAAATACAAAAACATTGAAATTTTTTTAAAAATACAAAAACATTAAAAAATCCAAAAAGAAAAACATTGCATGACAGGGAAATGAAATGAATTTTCACATTATAGTCGAGGGCTGACTCATGTAAGACCAGTATCGAAATAGTTTGACTCTAGCACGATGTGTTGGTAAGCTCTATCCTTAAAGACTGGAAACATTGGCTGTGTCTGTTTAGAACTAAATTAGTACATGATCTCAGGAAAGAAAGTCACTTGGAATTAGCTCATGTCTATTTGAATGTCTGTATGTTGTCCCGATACACACAATTTTGGCCTGACTCTGAAATCTTCTCTGAAAAAGTTGTGTATCTCCTCTGCTGCATCCAGATATATGCTGACCTGGAGGTGCTAGGCAACGTCAGCTTCTGCTGCATCCAGATACATGCTGACCTAGCTGTACGTTGTCGCGCTGTAGATCAATTAAACACCCAAAAGAGGCCCTCAAGTGCCCAAAAGAAACCCAAGAAACCTATATCAAATTGAGAAAAACTCATTTGATCTGTATATTAAACCATCTCTGCTTAAGATCTATTCTGTTCTCTTCTCAATCTATTCCCAGTTAAGATTTCAGAGATCTGGATTGGACTTGTGAAATATGTGGTAGGGAAGCTACTTGCATGATAGAGTGTGCTGTATATAATTCTGGGAATTGATTAGTATTTTTTTGGGTGTTCATTGTTAAGAAATCAAAACATGATAAAATTTGTTACAGGCAGTTATATGGAAAAGGTCTAGGGAGGTGAGTTTAGGAGGAAAAATATACTGGCAATCGTCTAGATCATTCAGTAATAGATCAGTGTTGATAAGTGTGGTCCCGAAACCCGTGATTTGATCCCTGAGCAAATTATGATATTTCCTTATTTTATTTTTTTTGTAAATAATATTTCGATATTATTTAATTTTATGTTTGTAGGTTTTGGTCTAATAAAACATGCTCAGGAAGTTGAAGGGTTAGATAAGAAAATATTGATTTTTAAATTGGATTGCTGATATAATTAAAATTTTATTTAATAAATCCAATTTCAAATTGATGAGTGGTCTCGAATCGAGACTGTGGTCTCGGCCCATGTCATTAAAGGCCCGGCCCACAGGTTTGAAATATTTAAAGGGATCTCGACTCGAGACCCCTACTGTGCACTCGAAACAAATCAATTGTCACTTTCAAACTCTCTCTCACTCTCCGGCGATATTGTCTGTTTTTCCGGCAACACTCCGTTCTCGACTTGCTGTTTTGAGTTTATTGAAGGTATTTTGATAGATTTAATGATGAATATCTTGAAGTTTTGCAGGATTTGATGAAGATTTTTTTGAATATCATATGAATGATTGAAGATGCTCAAGAACCCTAATTTTGATATTGTGTTGGTCTTCAAAGAAATCATGGGGTGTTTATGGTGTTTGATCCAAAACTCAGTGGATTAAAGTTGTTTGTAGGGTCTCGACTAGGATTTCGATTGAACACATGTGAAGACTCGAGACATAAAGTTGCGAGTCGCAACCTCGTCTGTCTCGATTCGGGTCTCGACTCAAAGTTGATTGGTCTCGACTGAGGTCTCGGTTTAAGTTAACTCAGTCTCGACTGAGGTCTCGACTCGAAACCTCATGTTTTTGACTCAAAATCTCATAGTCTCGAGTTGATTCATGTGTGTTAATCGATAGCCTATGTTTTGACTGCTGATACAGTGTGATTTGTTTTTGAATTAAGTTGACTAAAATTTTATTCACATGTCTTTATGCCTAGTGTTTTCGTTTGGTGTAGGATATGGACTTAAAATTTATCTCAACGCACAATCAAGCTGGTTATCTAGCTTCACCCCCAGAGAAGCACAAGAGATTGTATACATCGCTGATTAAAGGGTTGAATAGCTGTCGACTTGTTCATGCACTGAGAGATAATCCTGTTGTTTATGAAAGTCTTGTTCAAGATTTTTGGAAGACAGCAAGATTTGAAGCACAAGGAGCTGACGGAAAGGGAATGACAGAAGCTGAGATTCAGAAGAAGAAGATCGTCATTACTGAGCAAATGATAAGAGAAGTTCTTCAGTTTGGTGATACTGAATCTGATCCAATTGAGCTTCCAAGTGATACTATAGAGGCTACTTTACCTCGTTTGAGCTATGAAGGAAAATATCCGTCACTCATTAAGAAGTTTCTGCACCCATATTGACGTTTGTTGGCACACATGTTTATCTTGTGTATGACAGAAAATCGAGGGGGAACAGATCAACTGAACATTACTCAAACGACTGCTTTCATTGCACTCATTACGAATGAGCCGTTCAACTACTCGAAGTACATTTTTGAAGGGATGAAGAGAAACGTTACTGGAGTTTGAAAGGATAAATTTATTATGTATCCAAGGTTTTTGAAGATGATTTTCAATGCTCGTTATTCTGATTTGACGCGATCCGGTGACACCTTGGAATTAAAACCTATGGGTCCTTCATGTTTTGGTGCTCTCACTACCAAGAAGGGTACAGAAAAGAAGTTTGAGGGACGTATTCCTTTGGAGAAATTTGGTCGGTTTGCAGAGACTGAAGTTGTAGCTGCTGATCCAGTGATAGTACAACCTGTTCAAGTGAATGCTATGGTTGCTAAAGAGCATGATGTTCAGGATGTTGTTGATGATGAGCCTGAGACATAGATTTTAACAATTAACTCTGACAATGAGGGCATAGAAATTATGTGTGATTCAGAAGATGATGAGGAGCTTCCTCCTGAAAAAGAAGCTGATGTTGCTGTTTCAACTGTTCCTTCTATGATTACTGCTGAAAATTTGGCCTCGTTATTGAAATCTGTAACTGATAAGATGGGAAATCCTCCTTCCAATCTTACAGTATCTAATGAAGAGCCTAGTGAGAACCCAAAGGATCCTGATTCATTGCCGTTGAAGCGAAAAAGGAGGGATCCTCGACTTGGAATGTATGTTGAGCAAAACAAAGATCAATCAATGAATGTTGCTGAAGATGATGATGGATTGTATGATTTCGATTTTGAGAAGAATGTCACTGACACCACCATCACTACTGAAGATATCTTTGAGTTCAACACTGACACTCAAAGAAATGTTTTGGAGACCACCACTGCAGATGTTCAGGTTACAAATGTTGATACTGATACTGTTGTTGAGACAATGCCACTTGGTGTTTCTGAATCTGCAGGTCCTTCTGGAGTCGTTCTTGATGTGCCTTGCAGTTCAAGTGGTAAGAGACCTGAAGAGCCGTTTAGAATGCCATTTGATGATGATTCAAGCGATGATGATGATTTCATTAGTATGAGAGAAATGAAGAAACGGTTAATTGTGGTTGAGCAAGATTCGATTCATAAAGACGCCAAGATCATCCAACTTGAAGATACCATAGTGCAAAAGAATCAACAAATTGAACAGCTTCAAGGAGATGTCAGTTTGCTGTTTACTATGGTTTATGATTTACGTGGAAAACTGGAAAGGAAGTTTGGACAAGAGTTTTCTGATCTGACTGATGTAGAAAACAGAAGAAAAGCCTTTGAAAAGGATGATGCTGAGAGAAGTGCTGCTATGGAACAATATTTTAAAAGAGTTACTGATCCAGTTGCAGATAAAGAGAAAGCTGAAAGAATTAAGAAGAAAAGGGAGTTTGTAATTTTGAAGAACAAGAATCTTAATCCAGATGATGATGATGCTTAAGCAACGCATCATTTAATGGATGTTGGTGAAACTCTCTATGATCAAGTTGGAAATAGATCTGGTGTAGTCAGCTGGGGTTTTGATCATGATCGTCAAAGATGGTGGATAAAAAGGAAGGTTGGACCTGTTGAGTGGTACAAAAATCCAGGCCAGTTTCAGTCTTTTACTAAGATTGATTTGACCAATTTGTCTAAAGTACCTTATGTAGATGATAAGCCTGGAGGTCCTGGATATATGTTTTTCGAGAGATTGAAGAGAGAAGTTCTTCATGGCTTTCCTTCGATGCGCACGGCAGAGTCCATTGTTAAACCAGCTAAAGGCATTAGAGATCCATATACAAACAAGCGAATGAAGATTGTGCACTGGCCAGTGACTGATAAGGAGAAGGTGATTCCTTTGGTGAGAAAGATTTCAAAAGGTGCTTTGAAGACCATGCAGTTTTGGGTCTATGATGAACGTCTGGGGCAGGCAGTTATTGTTTGTGCTGATAATGTTGATTATCGCTTGGTGGATCCTGTTGATTTGTTGAATCTTGCTTATGAAGACCTGGAAGTGTTAGCTCGTCATCAAATTAGAGCTACTGAAAAATATGAAGAAATTGCAAAAGAATGGACAGGAGCTGTTGCTTCAACCATTCATATTCGCATAAAAGGTTTTGGTGGGCTCAATGATCGTTCGGGTGGTGATCGTGATAGTTGAAGTTTCAAGACTCTCTATGCATAAACCTAGGGGGAGATTATTGGAACCTTAAGGTTTATACATAGAGAAATATAATAGTTTAAGGGTTGATCTTGTAATGTTTAACTAAGTTGTTTTGGGTCGGATATATGTATTGGGTTTAGTGTGATCTCGAGTGGGCCTAGGATGGTTTCGATCCATCTTAGGTAGTATATAAGTAAACCCTTGTTATGTTTAGGTGGTTGATCGGTTGGTAGAAGGTTAGAGGCCACTCGAGATCGGTTGCATATCTTGTATTAGTCATCGGCTCTAAGGTGAATGCAAGATAGTATTTTGGTTTGATTATTGTTCTTATTCTACTTTATTGTTTATTGTTTTCTTGAATCCGCTTGTGTTTGGATTCCGCACTCACACAAGTTAACATTGATATCGTTGAAAGATCCTCTCGGGTTTTACAAGGGCATCAATCCTGATTGTGTTTTTGCTTAACTAGTTCTCATGTTGCACACTTTTGTGGTGGTTTTTGTGATCTTGAACACTATTCAGTGTCATATTTTGAAGTATTTTCTAGGTGTCGTGTAATATGGTTATGGTCTTAAACAGAACTATTATGCCACTTTTTGGATGTATATGGTTTTAATCTATGCTTTATGGGTCAAAATGGTTTGTAGTGTGTGTTATCAAAATGGTTTGTAATATGGTTATTATACCGAATCGGGTACTTTTTCGGTACCGATTCGGTACCGACTTTTTGACATTTTCGGTACCGGACGGGTCAAATTGGTTTGTCATGTATGGTTTCAAGTGTATCTGATTCTTGTATCTAACTTAATGGGTCAAATTGGTTTGTCATGTATGGTTTCAATTGTTGTATTTCTTGACTTAATGGGTCAAAAACCATACACAGTTTGTATGCCACAATCTTTCAGGTCTTTAATGGTCCCAAAATTAAACAATTAATGGTGAATATTTCAATCTTCAAAATAGAGCCACATACTTTATTAAACATAGTCTTCATATATTAGCAAAATGATTACATTATCACATTCTAATCTCAAAACATGCATACTGAAACGACAGAGATATTAAAGGACATAAATGAGGTTTACTCTTTTATAAAACAATGAGGCCTTTATAATTGTCAGAGATATTAAAGGACATAAATGCCCCTCATGTGAAGGGCACGTGGGGTGGGACAAACGGAAGTTACTGAGGTGTTAAGTCAATGGATTATAATTGATTGATTAAGCAAACTATTGGATGAAAATTGCAATGTTCAAACTATTGGACTTAAAATGTTAAAACAAGCAAACCACAGGGACGAAAATTGAGGTTTACTCTTATTTGTTTGATTACATTATCAAATTGGATATACTAACAGGTTCCATTACATCTTTTAATAGAACACTACACAACTATCAATTTGAGTTAAATGTCATTTTAGTCCCTGTAGTTTTGGGCCATTTTCCCAGTTTAGTTCAAAGGTTTCATTTTTCTCCTGTGGATCCAAAAAGGTTTCACCGTTGCCATTTTATTCCACTGCGTTAACTTCATCTATTTTTTCTGTTAACCAGAAGGGTGATTTGGTCATTTTATATGTAATTTTGTTAACTAGAAATGCAATTCGGTCATATAAAATGACTGAGTCGCCCTTCTCGTTAACATAAATAATGGATTAAGTTAACCCAGTGGACTAAAATGGCAACAGTGAAACCTTTTTGGACCCACAGGGGAAAAATGAAACATTTGGACTAAATTGACAAAATGGCTCAAACCACAGGGACTAAAATGGCATTTAACTCCATCAATTTTAGTCACTCAACTTCTGTCTTTGATTCAATGGCAAGTTTAGTCCCTCAACTTTTAACAAGATATAACGGGAAAAGTATCGGGACATGTGTCATCATTTGGGTTGATCGGGAAATACCGACTGTTACAACAAACCAACATTCAGAGTGGCTTCAAACCATCGCCGAGGAATTTACAGCACTTGTCAAAATTGGTTTTTAGACTTAGTGGTGTACAAATGCCAGTTTGGGCCAAAACTAAGCCAGATTTTTTTAGTTTGGCTTCAAACAGGTTAGGGTTAAGAATCGATAAACCTGTGACCCTTCGACCCTATCCAAATGTATTATATAATAGTGCAGTTCCACTTTCGTCCATTTCAAATTTTAACAAATATAGGATACCCCTAAACAAATTTTGGAAAGAAAAAGGTGAGAGATTGATTCAAAACCCTAGATACCAAATTGAAGGCTTAGATCTGAAATTGAAGCTTTAGATCTGTAATTGCGTTTGATTTTGGAAAGAGAGATGTGGGAGATTGATTTAAAACTGGAGGTTGGACGGCTGTGTGGTTGCAGGCGCGGCGTTTAGTCCGCTACAATTCTACAATTGCAGTTTCATATGGAGGAGATAGAGCGGAGCACGACGATGTTTTAGAATCTTCTCCGGTGGAGAAGCTGTGGTAGTTACTAGATTCTCCCGGAGTTCATCAAGGACCTGCTTATTTAGGTTTTGTTTTTAGATGTGAATTTTGAGTTAAGTGATAATAGGTTTTGAAGAAGATTGTTGTGTTTGTTACCAGGGAATGCGAGTACATGAGTGAAAGAGTGTGAGAGAGATAATTTGATGCAAACTGCTATTAGTTTCAGATTTTCCACTGTTAGAAGGTGATCAATGAATGGTTAATTTTGACTTTTTTGGGTGGTAGGTATCACCGATGGTTGAGGTGGAAGTGGTGGTGGCTAAGGGTGGCGATGGACAGTGGTTGAGGTGGGAACGGTGGTGGCAATAAAGGGTGTGGTGGTTGAGATGGGGTGTGGTGGCAGGTGGGTGTTGGAGATGATTATTTATTTTAATATTTAAGGTAAATTGACTAAAGTACCCCTATGTGGGGTTCATTTGGTCATGTTTAACCATAAAAACTAACTGAGTCAGGGCTAAAAAGCACATAATGTGTAAGGGTTTGCAAACATCGAGTACGGTTTTTGTACTTATTAAAGATAAAGTACACAGTTTGCAATAAGTAACATATATAAAGGACGATTTTTGTAATTTACTCTTATAATTATGAGTAAATTACAAGTTTTGTCCTTTATGTATGTCCCAAATTGCAGGCGCTGTCCTTTAAACCAAAACTTGACAGGCGGTGTCCTTTGTGTTTTCAAAATCTTGCACGTTTTGTCCTTTAGGCCAAACTTAGTTAGATTTGTTAGTTAAATCTGGTATCAAGGGGCTATTTTGTAAAAAAAATTTATTCAGGGACTAAATTGTACAAAACTTAATATTATTGAGTAAATTACTAACCACCATCACCACCACCCTTCATCACCATCACCACCACCCTCCACCGCCGCCGCCACCACCACTACCGCCGCCGCCGCCGCCTCCACCGGATCCACATAGTGACCAGCAGTCTGCAATTTCTTCAAAAAACCTTCAAAGAACAAAAACATAAGAAAAAGATCCCACAACAACAACAACGATGATGATCAATCCGAACAACACGAGGAACCCTCAGTCATAATCAGCAAGAAAAAGCCCATCATACCAGACAACAAATTACATTTTGCCACTGCATCATCATAAAAACAACAACAACAAGAAGCAGACAAAAAAGCAAAAATATTCCAATTCGATTCATCAAAAGAAATTCAAGTTCAAACCGACAACCGAGCCACTGCAACTCTAGAAACCGAGACCCATTTCTCAACAGAAGCAAGGGCAACCGAGACCCATCACCACCACCAACTCACACCCCACACAACCACCTGCTACCCCACACAACCACCACCACCACCACCCACGAACCCCATACCATCTGTAACTCACACCCCACACAACCACCTGCTACCGCCGCCGCCATCACCACCACAATTGCCTTTCATCATCTACCGCCACCTACCACCACCCTCCACCATCTCCAAATCAACAACCAACATCCCCCAAAAATCCCCAAATCCCTAAAAACGAATTCTTCAACAAAATCGATAAACAACCGATTATCCCAAAAGCTGAAACAAGTTATATTTTAACCTTGAATCACACAATTTGATGATCCTGTGCATTCTCAACGGTCGGATCCCAACCTCCGACGAAATCACCCATCTTCCACCATCTGCAACCACCCATCTTCCACCATCTTCCACCATCCACTTCCACCGCCGCCAACAACCACCATCAACCACGTACCCACCTTCAATCTAATCTACCACCACCAATTCCGTCACCATCACCATCGCTAAAGCCACCCTCCAGATCTGAGAAAGTTGGAGTCGAGAGAGAGAGAAGAGAGAGAGAGAGAGAGCACGTCTGATAGAGATAGAGAGGGCTTCTTGAACTTGCTTCTTGAATTATTGTGTATTCAGTTCCGTGAACTTGCTTCTTGAACGTTTCAATGGATTGAATCAATTAATTTCCACCATTACTTACGATTCAATCCCACATCTTTTATTAGTTTCATCATTATACCCCTGAGGAGATAAAATGACAAAATAGCCCCTTGATACCAGATTTAACTAAAAAATCTAACTAAGTTTGGCCTAAAGGATAAAACGTGCAAGATTTTGAAAACACAAAGGACACCGCTTGCCAAGTTTTGATTTAAAGGACAGCGCCTGCAATTTGGGACATACATAAAGGACAAAACTTGTAATTTACTCTATAATTATTTTACATGCACAAGTTACATGTTTATAGGTTATAATATGGTTTTGATGTATATGCATATGTTTATAAGTTTGTCGCCATGTTATATATGTATTGTGTACCCAAGTCAAACCTTTTCTGTGAGAACCACATACCCATCATTGTGGCACCATCCCTGACGGTGGGCTGAGGTCACGCCGTCTCAAACTTATGGGCACGACTTAAGGAGCAACATGGTACTTTATGTACAACCACTGATGCATATGCATCAATTATAGGATAATGTTAATGAACATGTTACCACGGGGAATGGGTTAGTATGATTTGCCTGCGTGCAGATTCTCAAATGCAATGACAGATTTAGACCAAAATTTAAAGGTAACGCTCAAATTTTTATAACCATACTTTTATACAGGGACACTAAAAAAGTGGGGAACCCGAGAACTATGCATTCAACATCTTAAAAATTCACCTTAACATGTTAAAAAATCAATTTTGTAAAAGTTTTTCGGCATTTTTTCTTATAAAAATGTGTAGAAACTATTCCAATAAAAAATATATTTTTTTTGTAAAAAAATATATATATCTTAAAAATTCAACTTAACTTGTTAAAAATCGTTTTTTTTAATGTTTTTTGGCACTTTTCCTTATAAAAATGTGTAGAAGTTGTTCTAATAAAAAATCAACTACAACAACGTAGTTTTAATGAAATCTATCTACTACAAAATAAATTAAATCTGGTAATTCCCTATTCCTATCTCCGTTGATCTCTAATCCCTAATTCATCTCCATTAAAGAGTGATGAGTATATAATTTTTGAGGTCTGTTCGACTTTATGTTCATATGCCAATCACAGAATAAAATCGAGAAGGAGAAAATAATGTGAATTAAAATTGATCCGCCGTCAATTGAGAAGTCTCTTCATACAAAGTCTAAGTATAACTAGTGATTTTCCCCTCGCGCTTCGCGGCGAAATTTCGGTTGGTATCTGTTTGATTCGTTATGGTACCTACACTCGCTATAGTAATCGAAAGAGAAAACCTTACATCGATCGAAAACGATAAAAACGAATATCCATACCAGTACCGATGTTTTTCATTTTCACCAATAATTCTAATATTTATCACCCTTGTCCAGGATTGAACCTGAAACATCTCCCTTAAGAGGTATATGTCTCCACCAAGTGGGCTAGCCCCACATTGGCAAAACATAGAATCAGACACAACAACAACAATCGAACTTGCGTCGGCTGCTTGCAATACAACACATCAACCCTCACAACACATCATTTGATTTCTATGTTGTTCAGTTGATATCAGTTTGGTTGGTTTGCATTCTATGTTTATTTTTTTAAACGTTGTCATATAAACATTATGGAAAACGGCTATTGTACCGCTATCGTACCAACCCAAACCGAAACCGACTGAACAACATTTGTATCATTACCGGGATTTATATTTAATTTTTTTTCCTTTCGATAAACTAAGATCGTATTGCTATCACACCGTACCGAACTGAACAACATCGGTACCGGTATGTATTAATTTTTATGGTTTTTTGTTTGATAACATATATTGTGTCGATATCGTAGTGATCCGAACTTAAATTAATATAAAAAAAATTCAAACTGAATGCTAAACAAAATGTTACTAATAAAAAGAACAAATAGCTAATAATTATCTTATTACTAAACAATTAAATGAATAATTAATAAAATAATACTAAATAAAAACAAAACACTGTTCATGACCACTTTGAATTAATATGTATAATATAATTGGAAAAATCAAACACGGAGACTATTTTTTCCAAAGAGAATTAATAATTATTAAAATTGAAAACCATAAACAAAAACAACAAATTCAGTGAGGGCTTCTAATTGTTAATTCAATTAGTTGATAAATGATACATGATAACAAGATAGGCATAAAATTATATATCTTTTCACATATAATAGTAATATTTGGTTGAAAACAAAAGGTAAGGCAATTTCTTGTTGGATTTTTTTCGGTCAAAGAGACCTGTAGGTAGGGTAAGCAATAACCGAATCGCTAACTGAATCTGATCTAAAAATCAACGAAAACGAACCTAAATTTAACCGAAACTGAATTAACAAAAAATTGATTATCGATTATTCTTTTGTATCAGATTGTTTTGATGAGTTTTGCAAGTAAGTTAGATGCTTAACTGCCTCATATTCACTTTTCTAATATAGTATGTTAAAAAAAACCTCTACATTTACTTTTAATTGAGCTCAATCTATTTTAATTAAGGGTGAGCATATAACCGAATCGTAACCGAAATAACCGAAAAAACCGAACCGAAATAACCGATAACCGAAGGGTTGGTTATTTATATTTTTAATAACCGATTTTTGCGGTTCGGTTATGGTTATTCTTATTTTCATAACCGCAAATAACCGAACCGAACCGAACATTTTAAACATAGCCAAATCCGTAGCACCATAAGTCTTTAAGTTTGTATTTAAATGCTTAACCATGGCCTAATCTATATGTATCTTTGGTGAAGTATTTGAAGGTTTTAACTTTTAACCATGACCCAACCTTATTGACCCATTACATTTTACACTAACCATGACCCAACCTCATTGGCCCATTATAGTTTACACTAATAATAACCGACCTATAACCGAACCGAAACCGCATTAACCGCAATAACCGATTAACCGAAACCGCATTAACCGAAACCAAACGGTTATGATTTTTTGATAACCGCAATGTGCGGTTATGGTTTCGGTTATAGGTAATAACCGAACCGCACCATGCTCACCCCTAATTTTAATACTTGAGTAGTTACATCTATTTCAAAAGACCTAAGGGTGTTAGGAGTGGTTAAACACTTCGGAGTGGCAAACCAAAAAACTGACCAATCAGAGTGCGCCATGTCAATCAGTTAAAAATGTTTAAACTTTGCTGAAAAGTGTTGGCAATGGTTTAAACACTTGCTGAGTGGCAAACTTTTTTTATTATTATTTTTTTTGCACTAGTTTATTTAATATTTTAAGTTAATAAATGTAGAATAAATACATTAAATTAAAAAACAATAAAATTTCATAAATTAAATTAAAAACATCAAAATTACACTAAATTAAAAAACAATAAAATTACATTAACTTGAAATAAATTAAACTAGTCTTCGTCGGAATCGACCAAAAGGTGGGGTAAATCTTGACTTGCGAGATGATCTATGAGATCGTGTTTTAGTCTCCAATGCGTGTCTTCATCCATCAACTCGCCCATCACCGTATCGTCTAGAGCGGGTTCGACCGGAGGATCCCGAATGTGCACCGGTGCTATCGCCTTTCCTTCATCTTTCAAAATCATGTTGTGTAAAATAATACATGTGTACACGACACTCCTAATTTTTTTAACGGATCTTGCTCGCATCGGTCGACTCAATACACCCCATTTCGCCTTCAAAACACCAAAAGCCCGTTCGACGTCTTTTCTTGCTGCCTCATGTTGCCTCTTGAATTTCTTTTGGTCTACTTCGTGAGGGTAAGGGATCGACTTCACAAACACAGACCACGAAGGTAGATTCCATCCACGAGCAAATAACCACGTTTGTATAAATGGTTGTTAATATAAAATGGACATTTTGGCGCGGTTCCATTTCGTTCCGTTAAAAACAAAGGAGATTGTTGTAGCACATTGATATCGTTTTGAGAACCCGGTGGACCAGCAAAAGCATGCCAAAACCATAAGTCTTGAGAAGCAACCGCTTCGAGCATAATAGTCGGGTATCGGTGATCTCCTCGCATAAATTGGCCTCGATACTCTGTCAGACAATATCTTCAAATGAAATGGGTGCAATCAAGGCTACCGAACATACCTGGAAGGTGATGTTTTTCCTCATGAGCTTGGTATAAAAGTGCCATGTCGTGGCTTGTCGGTCTACGTAAGAACTCGGGACCGTATATTTTGCAAACCGTGTCGCAAAAAAAAACTAGGCACTCGCGGGAAGTTCTATCGGCCATATGCAAGTACTCGTCGTTCTCGTCTGGAGTGTTATCAGTTGCGAGTTGTTTAATAGCCGATGTCACCTTTTGCAACGGCGTAAACCCCTTCCTACCTCGCGCATCGGGGGCCTCTTCAAACCACGGGTCGTTCTCTACCACGTCGTCCACAATTTTTAGAAACAAACGTTTCGACATACGGAACCTATGTCGAAAGATATCTTCGTTGTACTTCGGGTCTTCGACAAAATAATCCGCCATGAGTGTCTCATGCCCCTCCTCACGTTGACGTTCAATATATCTCCTTCGGTTAGACGTGCCCGTGTCTTGAAGTTCGGCTTCTTCGATGAGATTTTGAAAAAAAAGAATGCTACTATCGGATGAATCGGCGCTACTCATGGGTGGGAACCATAACGGGAGTTCATCCGCCATTTTGTTTTGTAGATGTTTGGGAAGAATTGGTGGTATTTTTTGGTTTGGTTGGGTATAGATTTGAAGGTAATTTAAATGTTTAAAAGAAAAATATTTTTTTTTTATTTTGAACGGTAATATAACCGTTGAAAAAGCCCCAACGGTCAGAAAACTTCTCTTCTCCGCGTCGGCTTCCAACCCCCGATTCATGTCTTCATCGGCAACGGCAAACTGTTGGCGGCGGTGTTTGCCGATCTGCAAAACCGTTTGCCGACAAGTTTGCCGCTCCACTCCTAACACCCTTATGATTTAGGTCTATATGTTATGTGTAATGATTTGATTTACATAAAAAAAAACCCTTTTTGATTTTAATTATGAATATAACACATTTTGGTTTATTACTATAACATTTTTAGCTTTTGTGTATTTATGGGATTTAGCGAGTATGATGATCATGATGATTATAGTTTATTACCCTTAATCCCCTTACTGAACAATTTTGCTCATGCCTATTCAATTAGATATAGTATTTTTTACACGTTTTATCTTCTTTTCTTTCACTCGTAAAAATGTGAGGAACAAATAAAGGTAGTGACTAGTGAATCGTGAGTCTTTATGAACAAAAAGTAAGTCTTTTCAACTTTGATCCAAATTTTAACAAATATTGGTAGTGAATTGCGAGTCCTTACAAACGAAAAGTAAGTCTTTAACTTGATCTATATTTTAGAAAATGAGTTATAATATGAAATTTGAATATAACCTTTTAGAATTGATTCTTTATTTTCATCTATGTAATTATACTAAATATTACTATCTTTTTTTTCTCTCTTCCAATTAAATAATATATTTTTGCTATTAACTTTTTTCTTTGCTTCACTCATAACTGTTCTAAAAAATATCAAAAACTTATAAAGGGTAAATAGTGTTTTCTCTAAATTTATTAATCAATAGTAACATTTTAGCTTCCCAGCGTCGCGCTGGTTTCTAATTTAAATGCCTTCCAAAAAAAATAGTAACATTTTTTTCCTCCTTTACTTACAACAATTATATAAAATATAAACAATTCACTCAGATAAATGGACTATTGGATGTGAATCCTCTAAGTCATAGGAGTGAAGTTGATATAATAAGTGAGACGTGGAAGTTTAAGAACAATTTACTTGGATTCGTCTGACCCTTGTATGAATCCCATAAAGCACGTTGCAAATTGGTCGGTTATTTCTATATCTAAGACATGCGTAGTGGGCAACTTGATACCCTTGGGCGTTTTAAGCCATGTGGCAGCCCAGTCAGTAATGGGGTATTATTAGGCGTTTTCTAAAATGGGTGTAGTGGAGATGAGACATTATTGGGCAATATGTTCTGTAGTAAAATAAAATTAAAAAAAACACCAAAAAATCTTATTGGCCAAGCAAATGGAATCTCTAATGTGATTGGCCAACCTTTTCCCCATTCGGCGTTTTTCAAACCACACCAAGGAGCATTTTTTGCAAGATAACGCCCAATAACGCCCCTTCACGCCCAGGCGTAGTGGGGAAGGGGCGTTATTGGGCAATTTTTTAAAAAAAAACGCCCCACTACGCATGGTCTAATAAATATGTAGTGGTTTAGTAAATAATGCTCCTATTCTTGGGTGTTTTCTGTAGTCCAACAATGGGCGTTTTTACAAAAGAGGCATACTGGAATAATGCCCAACAATGTCCCAACCAATCATTACACAATTATTAATTTTTTTTAAAATTAAAAACTAATAATACTTCATTAAATAAAACAAAAATTACAATACTAAAAAATTACATTGCAAAATTTTAGGTTTTATAAAAGATCCAAACGAGACATTTATAAAAGACCCGACATTGTATCGCAGTCTTGCCGGCGCTCTTCAATACTTAACCTTCACGAGACCCGATATTTGCTATGCCGTTCAACAGGTGTGTATGTTCATGCATGCACCTAAACTAGATCATTGGAACACTCTTAAACGAGTCATTCGGTATCTACAAGGCACCTCGTCTCACGGTTTAACTATTGGTGCTTCTACAGACTTCTCATTACGGGCTTACACTGATGCCGATTGGGCAGGGTGTCCGGATACGCGGCGGTCTACCTCCGGGTATTGTGTTTATTTCGGTCCTAACATCATCTCCTGGTCGTCCAAACGTCAATCGGTTGTCTCCCGGTCTAGTGCTGGGGCCGAATACCGGGGCGTTGCTAATGTGGTTTTGGAAATTTGTTGGCTTTGAAATCTCTTACTCGAACTACACAAGCCTCTCGCCTCTGCCAGTCTTGTGTACTGCGATAATATTAGTGCAATCTATCTGTCCGGGAACCCAGTTCAGCATCAACGTACCAAACACATAGAACTGGATCTTCATTTTGTTCGCGACCTGGTTCAACGCGGCTCTGTTCGGATTTTACACATACCTACACGTTTTCAAGTCGCTGACATCTTCACCAAGGGTTTACCAAAAGTGTTATTTGATGATTTTCGGTCCAGTCTCAGCATTCGGCCTCCTCTAGCTTCGACTGCGGGGGTGTAATAGACATTTACATACAATAGGAAAATATCTGTTATTTATGTCATGTATATCTCTCCTCAATATGAGGAGATTTGTTTGTAACTATTTATATTGATTATGTGAATGAGAAAGGGCAAGGAATTGTAATCTTTCAATAATGTAATCGCATAACACATACATTCGTTAAGATATGTTTTAAAAAAATGAATTTCAATGTACTATTTACTTATTATAACATTCTACTTTATTTTTTAGTTTTTATTAGGTTAGAAACTTGTGTATTACACGTGGTATAACATCTTATTGTGTCCGTTTTTAATTATTAGGTTATAAGCTTGTGTGTTACATGTGGTTAGATCAAAGCTGGAAACATAAAAGGAAACTGGATAAATAAAATAAAAGGCTATTAATTAATGGAAAAAATAAAAGAAATGATTAAGAAAAAAATATTAACAAATAAATAAAAGATAAATTGAAAATTATGATTTAATAATATATTATATCATAAACAAGTGGGATAATTATGATTTAATATTATTACTTATTGAAAACAACACAAATATTATAGATAGATATAATCTAATATATATTAATTATAGAAAAATAGATTATCTGATATATTATGTATAAAAAACATTAAAGTACTTAGATATACAATTTTATCAAACATGCGTCCATTAATTATTGTGATACATATTTTCTAATACATGCTAACAGATTATTAGATATAATTGAATTTGAAAAAAAATAAGTAGGGATAAATGAGAGAAATAATATTAATTTATTATTTAATTAATATAAGATAAATATGAAAAAAGCGAAAAAACAAAAAATTAGATGGCTCTAATGAATGACACGTGTCACACATTGGTTTCTTTTATTATATGTACTAGCGGTAAGACCCGTGTGCAAACACGGGTCGTTTCTTAGAAAACCAAGCATAACACATATTGACAGAGATTAAAAAAATAATTAGTGCAGACTTACAAAATTGATATAAACTAATGGTCAATAGGTTTATTCAATAGCAATTCCATTATGTTGATAGCAAACCACTATTGTCTATTAACTGTTAAAAACCTCTGTTGCTTTCCAACAGACTTTCCTAAAAACTGACATCCATTATCTCCAACAGAGCTTGCCAGATGGATAGATAGTAAGTATCAGATGTTAGTCAACGCATGTTAAAAAGGTCAGTCAACAGAAATTACAAAGGTTAGTAAACAGATGTTAAGAGAATAATGTTATTAACAAAGAATTTAGTACTCTCATTAAAAATGAGAGATGCAAACTTGTTACTACAACGCCAGATATAAACATTTTTCGCAGCATGTGTTCTCAGGATAGGCTTAATGCAGAGCAAGTATCAGATGCTTTCAAAAAGTTGTATTGCTTTCCAACAAACATTTCCTAACAACAATTCCTCCATTATACCCAATAGACATTGCCAGGTTGACAAATGTTTAGTATCATCATAGATTTTGTAAAACTTCTTTGTAAACCACATTAGTAGTGGTTGTACAGACTCGTTTCTCTTTATCTCAAATCAAAACTTTCAACCCCTTCCTACTTTTTACTCTAGATACAGCAACATAGAGCTGGCCATGACTAAACACTGGATGTGGAAGATATAAACCAACATGCTCCAATGATTGTCCTTGACTTTTATTGTGACATCCCGTAGAAACGTTCGTATTTACACTAGCTTGTCAGTGGCTGCCTTAACTTTCGGGACGAAAGTTCTTAAAACTTGGGGATAATGTGACACTCTAGGTTTTCCGAGCGGACATCTTGTAATCAATTAGTGCGTGTATATATATATATATATATATATATATCTATTAAATGGAAGGTGTATTCTTCTCGTGCTATGTGTCAATAACGTGTACGTAATATATGTGTTATTAAATGAAAAGTTGCGTTTTACCTCAATGTGCTATGTGTGGTATATATATATATGTGTGAACCGAACCCGACTCGAGACCACTCGGTCTCGAGTAAACAGAAACGGTTGGGCCGGATTGGGCCATATACCCCCCTTCGAGCCCACTCGGAACCATTGTAGGGTGCACCACCCAAACCGAGTATAAAACCCATGCCCAAGCCCTCATTCTCTCATTTGACACTCCCACCATTCACACACTCCCTTTCACACTCTCTTCTCAAAACCCAAGAACACCACCACCAAATCTCTCTTCCCTTCTCTTGGATTCAAACCGGAAGCATCAAGACTCGGTCAAGCTCGTAATCATCTCCCGGATACTTCAATTCCTCATCCTCCTTCTCGACTTGGTGCTTTCTTCTCTATCGGTTAGTATTTCCTTTAGGTTGATTAGTTACATAATACATGAAGATGGTTGTTGTTTTTATGTAATGAAGGTGTTTCTTATATAGAAGATGATATGCATACTTGTTAGATGATTTGTATGTATATGATGATGATTATCGGTTAACATGTCTTGATTTCGGATATATTACATAATGAGTTAGTGTTATCTTGTGTTTGAATGTGGCTTAAACCATGAGTTGTTGATGATCATGAGATTTGGTTGCTTAGCGTTCATGACTAATCGGATTATATGCTCTTAGGCTAAGAAATCAAATGCTTGTTAAAAAGGTTGCACACATGTGGAAATCAGATTAGTTGTTGATGTGTTTCTATTGTTGTTCATGCTATAGTTCATAAAGGATGATGATAAAAACCCAAATGAAGAACTTGATGAATATGTTATGAATGTTGTTGAATATTTGAAATATGTTTGGTTTGATCTGTTTTGTATTGCATTTAGACAATAAAACATGTTTAAGCATTCTGGTTGGTTAGTACAAAATCTCATGAAATTGCAATCTCATTGGTTAGTACATCAGAGGTTCTAGAAGGATTCTTGTGCACGTATCCGAGGTTGCGACTCGAAACCCCCGGTTGCGACTCGCAACCAAAACATGACAACTCGAGACCGCCCGGTTGCGACTCGCAACCAAAACATGACAACTCGAGACTGCGGCGGTTGCGACTCGCAACCAAAACATGACAAGTCGAAACTCCGGTTGCGACTCGAAACCAGACCATGTTGCGACTCGAAACCAGACCATGTTGCGACTCGAAACTGTGTGTTCTCGAGTCGAGACCTCCTGGTCTCGACTGGGCTGCTTGTCTCCGTTATTGGGCCAAGGACGTGTGGGCTGTGCATACCGTTCTAATTGGTTTCTGTGATGCTGTTAACTGTTAATGTGATCTGATAGGCCCAATAACACTTATGATTTGTGTGACAGTTGTTGATGTTCACTGCTTAACTGCTATGTATCAGAATAGGCCCGATAAACTTGCTGGATGATTATGTGTTGTGTATGCTAAGTGTTAGTTATGTGTAGATTATACGTGAATACTTGTACCCCAACTTGACCTGTATTGGTGACCATGTTAGGACGTGGTGACCTACGTGATTTACCAAGTAAATAATCTACCGAGCAACCCAAGGTGAGTTCACAACTAATAAAGCATGCGTTCCCGGTGGTTGGGAAACGGAAACTTAAGCAACGCTATCCCCTCGTAAGGGATACAAACCTACTTCTCTCCCCTTAAACGGGACTTTTAGTTAATTACTGTTTATACTGGATGCAACAAGCAACACTAAACAAAACTCTATCACTCAAGTCCTCACTTCTTAATACCGATTAGTCGCCGGGGTCAGGCGAACGGGTTATTAGTTGATAGCGCTATTTAGGTCTCACCAACCTCACACCGTGCCCGCGTATGGGATCGGGCGTGAACTAATGTACTCTGGCAACCGTCAATGATGATAGAACATTGACAACGGGGCACTCTACGGAAACGTACGGATGAATAGTATTCGGTATTGTAAAAACAGTTTAGTCGCTTACTTGTGGGGTAGCTCCCCATCGCATGTATAAACGGATTAATTAACTGGTGAAACAAGTTTTTGGAAATTAAAACTGGACAACTCGTGAACTCGCCAACAATCTTTGTTGATACCCTACTGCATGCTTTGCAGGTACCCAGTGACTCAGGAGCTTGCAGCTTGGGAAGTGTAGTGGTCGCCTGAACCCGCATGTTGGGTTCTAATTAATTTGAACTATGAACTTTGTTTAAACTATTTCACCTATGCTTCCGCTACTTACTTAACAGTTATTTGAACCTAAACATTCGAACTTTGAACTATAGTGTTTACCAACTATTATGGTCGGTGATCATTCTTACTATTATCCAATGCTCAGTATAATTGGTGGCTGGATCCTGGTCAGTCACGCCTCCAAGCGGTAGTACTCCGCATGTGGATTTTGGGGGTGTGACATTTATTTATTCACATAGCAAAACACAGTGAAAGTGGGAATTGTCTTCAAGAAATCTTCACTGGTATTCTTTTATCAGAAGGTGTTATCTTCAGTCTTGAAATCAAAGTATGATGATCTATATTAGTCCCTGTGATAATTTTTGCTTCAATCACAACTTTTCCGACCCTCGTGACTTGTAAACGTGTACCGTTACACAATCCATTTGCCTGATCAATGTTTCTGAGTAACATCACTAGAGCACCAAGTTTCAGTACTAATTTATGGTTAGGTAAACCAGATAAACGAAGATTGTTTAACACATTAAGAGGAAACAATGCCATATTAAGCTCTGATTCTTCCTCAGATTGGTATAAACTATCTGAACTAAAATAAACCTTTTCTTCACCAGGCAGACTCTCTAACAACTCCTTATTTATTGAATCCACTACTTCATTAGTTGGAGCAAGAATCTCTCTTTGTTGGAAATACGTTAAATCCCACAAAAACTTATTCATGTCCGGATATGTAAATGAAATGAGAGAAGAAATAGGATTGACTTGGTCAAGTAAATCATCTGGTATTTCAATATCTATCTCACCATCATTTTCTTCACCAAGCAGACCATCACCAAGCTTTAAAATCCATTCTCCAAATTCCTTTATTTCTTTCAAATCTGCTTCCTGACAACCAACTCTTAATCTCATATTCTCAGTTAGCTTTAGTACTTGACAGTATCGCCATACATAAGAAGAATTCAAAGAAGCATTGACTATCATTGTTCTGGTACCTTTAGGGATGACCGGAGGAATTTGTCTAAAATCACCACCAAATAGAATGACCTTTCCCCCAAACGGCTTGGATTCCATGTTCGGTTGACTGGAACGTGATATGTCTCTCATTATTCTATCAAGAGCCTCGAAACAATGCTTGTGAGTCATAGGTGCTTCATCCCAAATAATCAAAGTTGCTCTTTTAATTAAATCACCTAACTCGGTATTAGGCTCTATCGAACATATTGAATTCTCATTAATGTTGATTGGAATTACAAATCTTGAATGAGCAGTTCTACCACCATCCAGCAAAAGTGAAGCAATTCCACTGGATGCAACATTCAATACAACTTCACCTTTTGATCGTAATGCAGCTGAGAATGTCTTCCAAAGAAACGTCTTTCCAGTTCCACCATAACCATATACAAAAAACACACCTCCATCACCTTTTTCAATCGCTTCCATAACAATTTTATATATCCTTTCCTGTTCGGCAGTTAAACACTTTACATAACCATCATGTTCCCTTTGAAGAGCTAGTCTGTCATACGATAATTCTTTCATTATTAATCGATTGTTCGACGATGAAACATAATTGTCCGGAACACTTGGCATATCATCAAAATTTCTCACTGTACTTCCATTGGTAAGTAGCAACTTTTCAATTTCAGATAGGCAGATATTTTCAAGTTCTTCTTGTTGAAGATCCAAATCTAAAATAAATGTTGAAAAAAGTATTAGTTTTTTTCCCAATAACAGAGCTATTGCATAATTTTAATGTAGTTGTATATAACTTTAATAAAATAATCACATTACCTGCAATACCAGTTATCTTTCGTTGCTGATACAGAATGTCTTCACATAACAGGGACTTCGTTTCCGACCAAAAAAACCAGGACGAGATATCGAATTTGACAGCAACAACATTACAAAAAAAAGTCCTCAAGAAATCTCCGGTTGACCATATGCTAGCTTCTTTGACATCATTAACATATTCCTTATCATCATCCAACAGTCCCCGTGCAAAACATGCATCTTTAAATGTTTCAAAAACTTTTCCATCAACTGTTTTTATATCTTCAAAATAGGTTGGTCCATTAATATGATTCAGTAAAATCCTTAGGTAATAACAATCACCAAGTGATGGTGGGACATAATGCATCCTCCCAATTGATCCATACGGATGCTTTCTTCGATTCCATTTGCGATTTTTAGCATTACATACATAATATCCCGGAAACTGAACATACCTCAATGTCCTGGCAAATTCATCGACTTTGTTATAATTCATCCACTCTGTGAACATTGTTATTTTCACAGTTGGATCAGTAACAATATCACACAAATTATCATGATCGTTGTACACACTACTCTGACCATCTTCACAATGAAAAGGTAATACTTCAACAGCTGGAGATCCATAATGTATATTATACATGAACATTCTCCAAGCAGCTTCACAAGCAGAGATATATCTACAATCAAGGTCTGCTTTTATCTCATCTACAACTACATTCTGTTCCATATCATTGTTGGTGCTATTGGCTTGAAAAAACAGAAGTTGTGACTCTATCAGGTCCCTTATTAATACATTTAAACAAATATTTGATAAAACCTGACTGGTTGCACCATTCAACGTTAACGTGGCACTGATACTTTCTGAGCAGGAGAGCATTGTAAGGAACTACAAATCTATTATCAAGTGTCACACCATTCTTTACTACTGTATTACTTGTTTGACGACGACGATGGACAGGATATCCTTCAGAATCAACACAAGTCTCATCTACATATTTTTTGGGAAACTTTTTAGAACATTTTTGCTGAACCATACATGGACAAAGTGGGTTGTCTGTACCACATGGTCCATGAATCATAAATTGCTTGACAAGCTCATATAATTCAGGATCTCTTTCTTTATCTGGTATCTCAGCACTAATAACACAATCAATATCAGATGCAGTTGGAAATTTGCTTTCAGCACCCAAGAACAAACATATGTGAGCATGTGGGAGTCCACGCTTCTGAAATTCCACTGTATACATAACTGAAATTTTTCAACACTGAGCTGTTAGATAAATATAATTAGATGTTCAAAGTAAAAAATATAACTAAAGAGTACCTGCTTGTATATCACCAAAGAATTTATCTTTCTTGAAATCTTTTATAAGATGATCCAATTTACACTTGAATAATCTAGAGATAATATCCGGTCTGTCTTCAGCATTAAGAGCTTTATCGTGCAAACACCTGTAAATCTCAGGCCAGTTTGGATTACAAGTCACCGTTATGAATAAATCGGGATATCCAACATACTTGCAAATTGCCATAGCATCCAAGTACTTTTGCAATATATATCTAGAACCACCAGTAAATGATGAAGGTAAAAGTATAGGTTTTCCACAACTTGAGGCATTATTCTCTCCACTTTCAACAGTAGCATTCAAGTTCTTAAGACTTTGCGTTCTAAGTTTAGGTTGTTGTCACCTTATATAATTCAACCTGGCAGATTCTATCATCGTGTATCCATCAACCAAAAACTGCTGAAATAGTTTTTTTTCACATTAAGTAACAATGAAAACTGATTCTGTCTATCTTGAATTTTGTAACAAAAGAATTCTCTAATTGTAAAATTGGTTCTAAGTACCTCATTATCAATCGCAATCCCTCTATGTTTAATACCAACTCTATAACCGTCTTCTGCATATGGGAAAATAAGTGGATATTGCAAAGCAAGGTAAGAGGGATGAAGCTCACTAATTCTTTGAAGACCACCAGACTTCTTTCTAACAACAATGTCCCGTTTATTAAATGCTCCATCAAAATCACCAATTATTAACGCAGCAATTTCTGATGATGTTGGCAAATTGTGAACTCTTCCATCCTTATCTCTTGTTCCAATAAGCTTCAAGCTTACATCTTGCCACTCATTTTCTTGAAAACAATCTCTTACCATTCTGAAGGACTGGACAAGAGGATTGTAAGAATCCAACATATCTTTAAGACCCTTGATGGTTGTACTATCAAGCTGGTTGTTTCTTGTAGTTTTGGATTCTATCTGAGAACTGCCAGAAATATAAAATGTTAAAATTTACATTCATTTCAAATGATAATGAATGTAAATATACTGAGAAGCAAAATATATATTCATAAATGCCACAATTATCATAAAGAAATTACCTTACTGCTTTTTGATGATTTACCACTTTGTTTTGTGAATCATATATGCAAAGCAGTGAGAATTTGGGTTCTTCCCCATCGTCCGGAAGTAGACTACCCATTCGATGATAATTCTGACCTTGTAGTCTAAATACATAAGGACCTTTGCCTCTCTGATAACTTTTGTCAACCTTCCCACCAAGAGATATGAAGGAAAACATCATGTTATATGCTCGAATATTATCCATGAAATTGCGAGACTGTGAGGTATGACTTTTATATAAATGACGTAGTAATGGAGGAGGTGTAGGCGGTGGTGGTAGCTCAACATCTCCATTTGAACAACAAAGAGAATAGGATGTTTTCTTACGTTTTTTATTTCCCCTAAGCATTTCATCTTCCCATAACATTGCATCACATTTAGAACACACAAAGATGGCATCTCCATGGTCAATATAATCTACAGACTTAGCAAATTTATAAGTCAACATAAGTTATCTACATATTGAAAACTTAACAGGAATTTACATTCGTATCTTATACCTTTAGAAATTCCATGAATCTTCTTAACCACAGAATCAGCTAACATCTCATCACTCATTGGTAATTCAATTTTAGATATTCCACCTATATTGAAGCTTGTAAAATAAGACATATATAATTATGCGTGTGAAGTGTGTATATAAGTTTAAGTATATTTTAAGCCCTTTTTACAGTTTCTTTAGCCAAGTTTTAAATTTATAAAACACGATATTTACTAACACTAAACACACATATGGGCAAGTGCACCCATCGTGAGCGTAGTATAGTGTTGGAAAGATACCGAGGTCGTCCAAGGACACAAGAGCTTTTAGTACCGGTTTATCCTCAACGTCTAATCAAATCAAAAGTTTAGAAAAAGGTTTTAAACTAGAAAAAATAAAAACTAACTAAAATGCTGAAAATAAAATAAAAGTAAAAACAGATAGACAAGATGAATCACTTGGCTCCGACTCGTGTTTAGTGTAACCTTTGATTATTTCCGCACTTTTGCACTTTTTAAGAGATTATCTTAGTTATTGTAGTAGGCCCCTCTTTTGAAGGCGACGTTACCCTCAACCCAGTAGTTTGAGTCAGCAAGGATACAATCCTAAAGGGTCGGATTATTGAAAGATAATTAATTAAGTTATTAATGCATATTATGGTAGACCCCTCTTTTGAAGGTGACGTTACCCTCGACTAAGTAGTCTGAGTCAGCAGGGATACAGTCCTAAGTAGCCGGGTTAAAGTATTAATAGTAGCTTACATATGAGGGGATCAAAGAGTTTGGACCCCCGCCATCCAATACCATTAAGTATTGAAGGAGGTCCTACTAAATTTGACCCAGGTCCTTGCAGGATCTATACACTGAACAAGGCAAGACTTTTACCAAACCGTTCCCTTAACCCCCGACCAGGTAGCAAACATACCTCCATATAGACCGTGGAGACATGAATGGTGAAAATCTTTTATTTTATATAGACAGTAAAATAATGTCAAGATACCACGGACAAACGATAAGAAAAAATCACCTTCAACATAAGAAACTAGTTATTAAAGTCATTAATACATAACCAAGTAAAAAGTGCGAAAAGATTAAAAATAAAAAGTATTACACTAGACACTTTGTCTTCACCAAGTGATGTAAGAGACTTAGGCAAACATGGCCTTGATTGTCAAGAACTCTTACGATCAATCTTGGATCCCGAGACGACTCACACACTCTATGATGGACAATGGATGATGGTGGTGGATGATGGTGTTATGGTGGTGGTGGGTGAAGTGTGAGAGAGGTGGTGTGCCAAGGGATGGTTTTCACTTGAGCCAAGCACTCCTATTTATAGGCTGAACAGAAGCTCGGGCATGGCCCCATGTCCAGTGGGCACGGCCCCGTGTCCATCCTCTTCTCTGTCTTCATTAATTGCAGTTTGTCTACATTAGTTGACCACGCCCCCGTGTCCGCTGGGCACGCCCCCGTGTGCAGAAGCATATCTGTACTATCAAGATTTGCCTGGATTCTGCGAATCTTATAGTTGACCACGGCCCCGTGTCCGCTGAGCACGGCCCCGTGGTGGGCGATAGAAGCTTCTATAGCTTTGTCTTTTATGCTGGCACTTGGGCATGCCCCCGTGTTCACTGAGCACGGGGCGTGTTCATTCTTCTGTTCTCTTATTTTGCTTGGGAAGATGCTGTCGTGGAGGTCGGGCATGCCACGTTTGTTCCTTTTCTTGTATTTATGTTAGATTTAGCTGCCTTTTTGCTTCTTTTGTTAATTTGAGCTCATTTAATCCTGAAAATACAAAAGGAAGACAAAAGCACACTTTTTCCAACATTAGTACTAAAAAAGGGTTAGTTTTATGCCACAATTGATGTAATTTATATGTTGCATTTTGCACACATCAAATACCCCCACACTTGAATCTTTGCTTGTCCTCAAGCAAAACTCTTTATAATGTGGCTTTACACTCCCAAATGGAATGGGTAGAAGAGAAGGTTTTTTTCTGGGCTTGTCATAGAGTGTCGGGATTTCCAAGATTCTTTATTAAGTTTTATTTTTATTTATTTACAATCCTATTCGTCATGATTTATTTAAAACTTTTCATAAGATAAATTACTTATTAGGGCATAACATGCCTTTCTAAAATTCTATTTATATACAAGTTAACATACCTCACGGGGGATCACTCAACACTCGGCCAAAAATGTATTTTAGTGAATCACTCGAGAGCGGCATGGAACTTACTCCTACCATAGGCTTGCCAAGCAATCAATCCTCCTCCTTTTTAACTATACACCTTTGTAAATATCAAGAGGACTTTTGGGTGAAGGGTTAGGCTTGGGTTAAAGGTAGGTGGTTGGGTTAGTGGTTAGTGAAAGGGCGAAATGTCACACCCCAACCGATGGCGGAATCATCGGGGCGTGGCACTGAGCGAAACAGATTGTCCAGAAGTTTCCATAACAACTATCATTACCATTCAATTAAATCAATACGTCCCATACCGTATCTCAAATAGTTAAATAATTATTACAGACAAGCATCAAGACAAGTATTCTGTTCCGACAACTCAGATTTAAACGTAACTAATTTATTTGTTGGTTTCTAGGACTCCAGTTCCTAGCTTCAAGTTCATCACAGCACAAAGAGCATAAAAGCAACCTAAGCACCTGTCACATACGTTAAAATAAAGTCAATACATAAAATGTAAAGGTGAGCATACAAGTTTGATAATAGCATATAGAGTTCGAATTCGTTTACGCATAACCAGCACGTACACATAGTGAAATGAAGCACGTTAGTTATCGACATAGATCCATCGATACCAATGATTGCGGGTTGACTGCCCGAGGCAGTTCGCAATACATGATTACCACCGTAATCCATGCAAGTAAAAGATCCTTAACAACCCCCGTGTGAACGGGTGCTGAGTCCAAACTATAGTACTATCGTTGCTAAGGCAGGTAGACAGCATTCCATGTGTAAACATAACAAACAAGCATTCATAAGCCACGTATAACATGCATTAATGGTTTAGCATTAAAATAGCTTGAGTAGTGTGGTAGTTGTAGTTTGAATATTCGTAACGTATGTAACACCCAAAAGTGCTAAAAGCAAAAAGGGTTCGAGTATACTCACAGCGATTATGGATTGAAGGGAGCGCTTTTCAGCGAGTACGGTTAGCCTGAATAGATTCGATAACGTAAGGATAAGTGGCACGCAAAACAGTACAAGGTGAGAGTGGGTAGGGTGACTGGTCGTGCGGATTTGTAATCCGTGCGAGTGGTAATCCGTCCGGATTAGTCACTCGTGCGGATTGTTATCCGTGCGGATTTAGTCACTCGCGCGGACTGTTATCCGTGCGGTCAAGTTATTCGTGCGGACAAGCAATCCGTGCGGATTACACTTCGTCCGGACGAGTCACTCGTGCGGATAACATGTTCGTGCGGGTAACTATTCGAGTGGATTGTTTCTTCCTAAGTTAAGGATGTGTTTGTGTATGATCGTCTGTCCGTGCGGACCACTTGTCCGTGCGGACAACTTGTCCGTTCGGACAGTCTCTCGTCTGGCTGTTCCGTTCGTCTACTCTTGGTTTCTGTTGTCGTTTATCGAGACGTTCTGATTACGTGGCAACCACTTGGAATTGTATTCTTACTCGCATGACTAAGCCGGCCAGGAACCACCCTAACTCGACCTATCGGCGGCTCAGAACGGTCATTCCGGTTCGTCTCGTAATCAGGTGTCTTGTGGGTAGAATCCAGATCTAGGACTAGTGCTTCACTATTATCGAGTAGAAGACTAGAACCGATCAGATTCGTACCGATTCTAAGGGTAAAAGAAAGGGAAAACTTGAGTTTATTTCTTTCAACCCTTTTATCCTTTGAAAAGTTTAGATTTAGGTGAAGTTGTTGTGAAATCTTGTGGAAATCGTTCAGATCTGAGTTATTCTTGGTGGAATGAGGTCAAGCTTGAAGTTCATGAGAACTTCATGATGACGTCACCCGAGAATACCTCAAATCTTGATGATTTCATGGTTAAAAGTTGAGATTTGAAAGATGGAAAGGTGTAGAATTGTGTAGTGATCAAGAATGTACAAGAATTAGTGCAAGATCTTACCTGGATTGAGAGAAATCTGAGAAAAGGTGAAGAATGCGTGCGGTTCGGACGTCAGTTGCCAAAAGTGGAAAATTTGGAGAGTGACCCGTGTATTTATAGGATGCCAAAAAGGGAAAAGGGTAATCCGTGCGGATAGCACGTTACCCGGATTGGGTTATCCATCCGGATTGGTCATCCGTCCGGATTGGCAATCCGTGCGGATTGACCATCCGTTCGGATGTCGCCTGATTTGGTACGTTCGGTGCGATGACGCTCCGGTTTTGGTTTTCGAGCAATCAGATAGGGTTTCCTAGTCAAATTACTTTTAGTCTCAACTACTTCGTATATGGTTCGACTCGGAATTCGGGTTCGGTTTCGTTTACATTCGAGTTAGACTTCGAGTTCGATTGAGTTCGCTTGATTATCACCACAAAACATAAATAAACATGCACAGGTAACACGTAGGGCACACACACACGTATAATGACGAGTAAAATATGTAGCTCGAGTTACGATTTGATGTCGATTTGATTAGTATAGCTTGATTAACTTTATCGCATTGTTACTTCCTATCATTCACAGTCATAGGTCGATTGAAATACGGTCAGCATGATTCGATTATTGCAATGAACGACACTTACTCCACATAATATAAATAAAATAAAAACATTTCTACGAGTCAAGTTGCGCGAAATCGGTCGTTGACTTTGACCTCGACTTAGACTTTCACTTGTGAAAACACGGGGTGTTACAGCCTCCTCTTGTTTAGGGAATTTCGTCCCGAAATTAAGCTGAAAGCCGTAACTAACCGTGGATCACATGTGAGCACTTTTTGTTCGGACCACTGAAAATCGTCAAATTAATCGACTTTTTCCGGTTAAAAATCGGATAAAATTTGGATATGTTATGCGAAATTCACTGATCTATAAGTCTACAAAGTTTCAGATCTTAATTCGAAGCCGTTTGTGAGAAATCTGAGTTCGTTAAAAATGTTGAATGTTGCTGTTGATGTTCACCGTACGGATGGCAATCCGTGCGGATGACAAATCCGTGTTGACTTTGTTGACTAGCCTATTCGCGCGGATAATTGTTGACTCTGAGACGTGCGGAATCCGTGAACGCGTGTGACTAAACATAATCGTAACGGAGTCGAAACCGGTCCTACAAGTGGCATCTGAGTAGGTGCTCGATTGCGCGGATCAAATATACTAGGATGTAACAAAATCGATGGTTCTATTGATAAATCTGAAATCGTACAAGCACTAGAATCATAAAGCCATTTTCTCTCTAACGCTTCCCTAATTAAACAACTGTGGATACTTTGCCTTCATGTCACTTTCGAGTTCCCAAGTGAACTCCGCGCCTCGTTTGCCTTCCCATCGGACTTTCACAATGGGAATGCGTGAGCGCCTGAGTTGCTTGGTTTGGCGATCCATGATTTCGACAGGCGTCTCCACGAAGTGTAATGTTTCGTTCACTTGTAGATCGTCTAGAGAGACATGTAGATCGTGGTCGGCGATGCACTTTCGGAGGTTTGACACGTGGAAAGTCGGATGGACATTGCTAAGTTCCTCCGGTAATTCGAGTCTGTAGGCGACTTTTCCAATCCTTTCCAGAATCTTAAAAGGTCCAACATATCGAGGCGCGAGTTTCCCCTTCTTGCCGAATCGGACTACACCCTTCCAAGGTGATACCTTTAGGAGTACGTAGTCACCAACGGCATATTCACGGGGCTTGCGCTTTTTATCGGCGTAAACTTTCTGTCGATCCCGAGCTTTCGCTAGGTTGTCTCGAATTTGGAAAATTTTGTCTGTCGTTTCTTGTAGCAGCTCCGGACCGGTTAGTTGCGAGTGACCGATCTCGTGCCACACAATAGGCGATCGACATCTTCTTCCGTATAAGGCCTCGAAAGGTGCCATCTGGATGCTAGCCTGGTAGCTGTTGTTATACGAGAATTCGACTAACGGAAGGTGTCTATCCCAATTACCACCGAAGTCTAGAACACACGAACGGAGCATGTCTTCAAGAGTACGAATCGTTCTCTCAGTCTGACCGTCGGTTTGTGGGTGGAACGCAGTACTTAGATTAAGCGTTGTACCGAGTGCCGTTTGAAATGTTTCCCACAATCGTGAAGTAAACCGAGCATCACGATCAGAGATGATGTCACGAGGCGTCCCATGTCGACAGATGATCTCGTCGGTGTAGATTCGGGCTAATCGTTCCACCTTATAGTCTTCTCGAATTGGTAGAAAATGAGCTGATTTAGTCAAACGGTCAATAACAACCCAAATGCTGTCGTGACCTGATGACATGGTTGGAAGCTTGGTTACGAAGTCCATAGCTATACTCTCCCACTTCCACATGGGGATTGGAGGTTGTTCGAGCAAGCCAGAGGGTCTTTGATGTTCAGCCTTGATTCTAGCACAGGTTAGGCATTTTCCGACGTAGAGAGCGATATCCCGTTTCATACCCGGCCACCAGTACCTATAGCGAAGATCATGGTACATCTTGTCAGCACCGGGATGGATAGAGTATCGGGATTTGTGGGCTTCATCCATGATAATCTGTCGCAAATTGGTTCGCTTGGGAATCCAAATTCGGTCTAAGAAGTGGGATATCCCATTTGATTTGCTCACAAGTTGGGCTCCATCGTGGTAGATTCTTTCTTTCTTCAAAGTGCGTTCGTTGAAACATGCATGCTGGGCGTCGCGGATGAGAGCTTCGAGGTTGTGCTGGGCTTGAACATTACGAGTGCTAAGCAGATAGCTCCGTCGGCTAAGTGCGTCAGCGACAACGTTTGCTTTGCCTGGGTGATAACGAATCTCACAGTCGTAATCGTTGAGAAGTTCTACCCATCGACGTTGACGCATATTTAGTTCCCTCTGATTAAAGATGTGTTGTAGGCTCTTATGATCGGTGAAGATCGTACACCTTGTACCATACAGGTAGTGTCGCCAAATCTTTAATGCAAAAACAACTGCGCCTAGCTCGAGATCGTGGGTTGTTTAGTTCTTCTCGTGGATTTTGAGCTGACGAGATGCGTAAGCTATGACCTTGTCCCGTTGCATAAGGACACAACCGAGACCAAGGTTGGAAGCATCGCAGTAGACAATGAAATTATCGTTTCCGTCGGGTAGTGTGAGGACAGGAGCATTGCAAAGCATGTGTTTAAGGGTTCGGAAGGCAGACTCTTGTTCGGTCCCCCAGACAAAAGGCTGGTCCTTATGCGTGAGAGTGGTAAGTGGTACAGCAATCTTCGAGAATCCTTCAATAAATCGTCGATAATAGCCCGCTAGCCCGAGAAAGGAGCGGACTTCAGACGGGTTCTTAGGCGTAACCCAGCTCTTAACAGCTTCAATCTTCGCAGGATCGACGTGAATACCCTGACTATTTACAATGTGACCCAGAAACTGAACTTCCCCCAACCAAAACTCGCACTTGGAGAATTTGGCGTAGAGTTGGTTCCCCTGGAGTAACTCGAGAACCAAACGTAGATGTTGCGCGTGTTTGGCTCTCGTTTTGGAATAGATCAAGACATCGTCGATGAACACGATGTCGAAACGGTCGAGATATGGTTTACACACGCGATTCATCAGATCCATGAAAACCGCTGGTGCGTTGGTTAGGCCAAAAGGCATGACAACGAATTCGTAATGGCCGTAACGAGTACGAAACGCGGTTTTGGGTATATCCTCCTCCTGTATACGCAGCTGATGATATCCCGAACGTAGATCGATCTTCGAGAAACATGTAGCGCCTTGTAGTTGGTCAAACAAATCGTCGATTCGAGGCAGAGGATAGCGGTTCTTGATAGTCAACTTATTCAACTCCCGGTAGTCGATGCACATCCGGAACGACCCGTCCTTCTTTTTGACAAAAAGGACTGGTGCGCCCCAAGGAGAGGTGCTCGAGCGAATAAAGCCTTTCTCAAGTAATTCCTGGAGTTGGGTTGAGAGTTCGCGCATTTCGGACGGCGCGAGTCGGTAAGGAGCTCTGGCGGTAGGATTAGCTCCAGGAATGAGATCAATGCGAAAGTCAATATCGCGCTTTGGAGGTAGTCCGGGAAGGTCCTCTGGAAAAACTTGAGGGAATTCCCGAACCACAGGAACGTCTTTTACTTCCTTCTTTTCTTTCTTTTCCTTCTCCGCTGCTACGACGTTAGCCAGGAAAGCCCTGTATTCCTTGCGGAGATACTTGCTAGCTTGTAGGCATGACATAAGCTTGAGACCCTTCGAAGTAGTATCACCATAAACGCGCAATGAATCACTATTTTCGAGCGAAAAACGAATCATCTTATCGAAGCACACAACTTCGGCATGGTTTTCTCGAAGGAAGTCCATGCCTACTATGACGTCGAAACTTCCGAGTTGCATCGGAATGAGGTCGATTGAGAAAATGTGATTGTTGAGCTCGAGAGTGCAATCACGAATAACAGAGTTTACAGGGACGGTTCTTCCGGTAGCGACTTCAACATCGAATGCAGAGGAGAGTCGGGAACGTTTACGACTAAGGAGTTTCTCAAATTCGAGCGACACAAAGCAATTATCGGCTCCAGTATCAAACAAACATGAAGCATAAATACCATTCACAAGGAACGTACCATTGACCACGTTGTTGTCGGCCTGGGCTTGACGCACATTGAGATTGAAAGTTCTGGCGTGTGCGGCCTGCTGTTGCTGCTGTGGCTGCTGCTGTTGCGGTTCTTGTTTCACTACCCTGTTCGGGCACATGTTGGCGAAATGATTCGGGTCGCCACACGTGAAGCATGCTCTGGCTTTGACTGCGGGTGCCGGAGGAGCTTGTTGACCCTGTGGGGCAGCGAGTAGAGCTTGATTGGCAGGAGCTTAGCGAATACGGCAGTTGGCAGTAAAGTGGCCGTATACATTGCAGTGAGCACAGAAGCGGCATTGAATAGCTGTCGGGTGATGATAGGTGCAAGTAGGGCAGAGCGGGTGCGGCCCAGTATATGCACGCTTCGCAGGCGGTGCATTGGCCACAGGCGCCGCTACTTGACGCTGTTGGGCAGGTACAGCTTGGATCGGTGCAGCAGTAATCGCACAGTTCTTGTTGGTGGAGCAGTTCTTTCTCTTGTTCTTTCTCTTGTTGCTGGACGAGGTGGTTTCAGCAGTTGGTGCAGTAGTGGTGGCTTGATGCAGATGCTTGGAGGTCTTATCCCACACCCCAGCCTTAACCCTTTTGTCATTGATTTCAGCGGCTAGCAGGTAGGTTTCCTCGATCGTGGTAGTCTTAGCCGCTTACACGAAATCAGCAACGCAGTCGGGCAAAGCTCGGATGTACTTCTTGATGGTCATTTCGGGAGTCTTGACCTGGTCGGGACAGATAATGCTGAGCTGTTTGAAGCGAGCAGTAAGACCAGCGTTGTCCCCATCCTTCTGACGTATGTGCCAAAATTCATCTTCAAGCTTTTGACGTTCGTGAGGAGGGCAGAATTCCTCTAGCATGACTTCCTTGAGCTCGTCCCACGACAGACCGTAGGCTGCATCATTCCCTCGCTTGTTCCTCTTGGCCGTCCACCAGTCTAGAGCACGGGACTGGAAGACGCCGGTAGCGTTCAGAGTTCGAAGGTCATCAGGGCAACCACTTTGTCGCAGAGTAACCTCGATAGAGTCAAACCATTGAAATAGTGCAGTAGGACCTCCTTCGCCTGTGAATTCTTTCGGCCCACATGACTTGAATTGTTTGAAACTGAAAGGTCTTGTGACAGCTTTAGGACCTTCAGTCCTCGACTCCTCGGATGATTTGCTGGCATTCTCATAGGCATCGCTCACAGCCTTTGCCACACTTTTCGCGATGATGGAAGCAAGGCGTCTGTCCCTCTTTTCTTGACGAGACAGTGCATGACGGGATCCAGACGACATTGTCTGCAATAGACATCGCCATGGAACTCAGCACATTGTATTCGTATCTCACCTCACACGTCTACTACTTACTAAAGCTCAATAACACGTATCATGTAAGCGCATATAGCCACAAATCACAGAATTACACAAAATTGCACACATAAAGCACATAGTCACAATATTCCTACATACGTAAGCACAATAGCATGAGACACACAAACCTTAGTCACTAGGGGTATATACAAGCATACAAAGCATTCTGAATGCCTCTATTTTCGATTTGTTAATGACGTGTTGCGTGAGTAGCCAAGGCTAAAAGCATTAGATTGAAACCGGTAGTACCTCAAAATGTTTAATAAATAAGCACAAAACACGTAATTCTCATAAAAGCGATGAAAATTGAAACACATAAAATCGAGAATGGATCGTCTGCGGCTAGTAGACTTCGACTAACCAAAGTGGCTCGACTATTCGCAGGGATCCTGTGTGCACAATTACCTCCAGGACTATGCCTTTGCCTCGATTCTTGGGCGTTGGCGCAATTCCCATTGGTTATATTGTGTCTTTAGATCGTTGGAGTCCATCGAAACTTTAGTGGGAGTTTTTGTATAAAAGCAGGACGAGTCGTCAAGGTTAGGGTTTCACCCCTCTCTTGCAACTTCCGTCCTTGTCCTTGATAAAATTTGAGGAGATTATTCATCAAAATATGGATTTCACTCCTAATTTGGTATGATTCTCCTCGTTTGTAGCTAAAACGCAAGCTGATTAGGCAACTTTAGTCGAGAGTTTGCGGTTTTCACACCTATTCTCGGCCTCATTACCTGTGGTAGAAAAGGGCGAGTGATAGTGGCGAGTTTACGCATACGCGTGAGTTGGTCTGTTGGTTCTTAACTATAGACTAGGTCTCTAAGACTTCGACCCGGACTAGGTTGAGTCTTGCCTAATTCCCTATAGTTATGGCTCTGATACCAATCTGTCACACCACAACCGATGGCGGAATCATCGGGGCGTGGCACTGAGCGAAACAAATTGTCCAGAAGTTTCCATAACAACTATCATTACCATTCAATTAAATCAATACGTCCCATACCGTATCTCAAATAGTTAAATAATTATTACAGACAAGCATCAAGACAAGTATTCTGTTCCGACAACTCAGATTTAAACGTAACTAATTTATTTGTTGGTTTCTAGGACTCCAGTTCCTAGCTTCAAGTTCATCACAGCACAAAGAGCATAAAAGCAACCTAAGCACCTGTCACATACGTTAAAATAAAGTCAATACATAAAATGTAAAGGTGAGCATACAAGTTTGATAATAGCATATAGAGTTCGAATTCGTTTACGCATAACCAGCACGTACACATAGTGAAATGAAGCACGTTAGTTATCGACATAGATCCATCGATACCAATGACTGCGGGTTGACTGCCCGAGGCAGTTCGCAATACATGATTACCACCGTAATCCATGCAAGTAAAAGATCCTTAACAACCCCCGTGTGAACTGGTGCTGAGTCCAAACTATAGTACTATCGTTGCTAAGGCAGGTAGACAGCATTCCATGTGTAAACATAACAAACAAGCATTCATAAGCCACGTATAACATGCATTAATGGTTTAGCGTTAAAATAGCTTGAGTAGTGTGGTAGTTGTAGTTTGAATATTCGTAACGTATGTAACACCCAAAAGTGCTAAAAGCAAAAAGGGTTCGAGTATACTCACAGCGATTATGGATTGAAGGGAGCGTTTTTCAGCGAGTACGGTTAGCCTGAATAGATTCGATAACGTAAGGATAAGTGGCATGCAAAACAGTACAAGGTGAGAGTGGGTAGGGTGACTGGTCGTGCGGATTTGTAATCCGTGCGAGTGGTAATCTGTCCGGATTAGTCACTCATGCGGATTGTTATCCGTGCGGATTTAGTCACTCGCGCGGACTGTTATCCGTGCGGTCAAGTTATTCGTGCGGACAAGCAATCCGTGCGGATTACACTTCATCCGGACGAGTCACTCGTGCGGATAACATGTTCGTGCGGGTAACTATTCGAGTGGATTGTTTCTTCCTAAGTTAAGGATGTGTTTGTGTATGATGGCTTGTGCTTTGAAGTTTTCGTTGTAGCATTTAGAAAACATGTAAGTATTTCTACCTTTCAAGCCGGTCGCGCGGACAACAATCCGTCCGGATGGCGATCCGTGTGGACACGTCTCTGAGGCTGAGTCACTTGATAACGTTTGAGGAATCCGTCCGGATGGTAATCCGTACGGATAGTGGTGATCCGTCCAGATAGTTGTTCGTGCGGACAGACAATTCGTCCGGATAGTCTGTCCGTGCAGACAACTTGTCCGTGCGGATGAACATTGTTTGAATTTATTCAAGGTCTTAGTATCTCATGATCCGAAGAGTAATCCATTCAGAGGTCCTCCGTCCGGATTGTCCTTTCGTCGATACTCAAACCTTGCTTTTGAAAGTGGGTCCCAAGTGTAGTTCGTCCGGGTGACAACCCGTCCGGATCGTCTGTCCGTGCGGACCACTTGTCCGTGCGGACCACTTGTCCGTGCGGACCACTTGTCCGTGCGGACCACTTGTCCGTGCGGACCACTTGTCCGTGCGGACAACTTGTCCGTTCGGACAGTCTCTCGTCTGGCTGTTCCGTTCGTCTACTCTTGGTTTCTGTTGTCGTTTATCGAGACGTTCTGATTACGTGGCAACCACTTGGAATTGTATTCTTACTCGCATGACTAAGCCGGCCAGGAACCACCCTAACTCGACCTATCGGCGGCTCAGAACGGTCATTCCGGTTCGTCTCGTAATCAGGTGTCTTGTGGGTAGAATCCAGATCTAGGACTAGTGCTTCACTATTATCGAGTAGAAGACTAGAACCGATCAGATTCGTACCGATTCTAAGGGTAAAAGAAAGGGAAAACTTGAGTTTATTTCTTTCAACCCTTTTATCCTTTGAAAAGTTTAGATTTAGGTGAAGTTGTTGTGAAATCTTGTGGAAATCGTTCAGATCTGAGTTATTCTTGGTGGAATGAGGTCAAGCTTGAAGTTCATGAGAACTTCATGATGACGTCACCCGAGAATACCTCAAATCTTGATGATTTCATGGTTAAAAGTTGAGATTTGAAAGATGGAAAGGTGTAGAATTGTGTAGTGATCAAGAATGTACAAGAATTAGTGCAAGATCTTACCTGGATTGAGAGAAATCTGAGAAAAGGTGAAGAATGCGTGCGGTTCGGACGTCAGTTGCCAAAAGTGGAAAATTTGGAGAGTGACCCGTGTATTTATAGGATGCCAAAAAGGGAAAAGGGTAATCCGTGCGGATAGCACGTTACCCGGATTGGGTTATCCGTCCGGATTGGTCATCCGTCCGGATTGGCAATCCGTGCGGATTGGCAATCCGTGCGGATTGACCATCCGTGCGGATTGACCATCCGTTCGGATGTCGCCTGATTTGGTGCGTTCGGTGCGATGACGCTCCGGTTTCGGTTTTCGAGCAATCAGATAGGGTTTCCTAGTCAAATTACTTTTACTCTCAACTACTTCGTATATGGTTCAACTCGGAATTCGGGTTCGGGTTCGTTTACATTCGAGTTAGACTTCGAGTTCGATTGAGTTCGCTTGATTATCACCACAAAACATAAATAAACATGCACAGGTAACACGTAGGGCACACACACACGTATAATGACGAGTAAAATATGTAGCTCGAGTTACGATTTGATGTCGATTTGATTAGTATAGCTTGATTAACTTTATCGCATTGTTACTTCCTATCATTCACAGTCGTAGGTCGATTGAAATACGGTCAGCATGATTCGATTATTGCAATGAACGACACTTACTCCACATAATATAAATAAAATAAAAACATTTCTACGAGTCAAGTTGCGCGAAATCGGTCGTTGACTTTGACCTCGACTTTGACTTTCACTTGTGAAAACACGGGGTGTTACACGAAAAGCGTAATAAGTGTGGTTTTCGTAAGACTTTTTATTTTTGCAACTTTTATTTTGATGAAGCTTTTATTCAAACAAAGTTATTTTTTTGATAAACTTGTTTGTTTATTTCTCTTTTGCTTCATCATCAATTTTTTTTTTTTTGAAAAGTTATACGAAAAACCAAGCTTGTTACTAAAACAAAAGGTTAAAAATAAAAAGGGTTTTGGTGGGTGAAAGGGTGTTTGGTTTGGGTTATGAAATGAAAAGGTTTAGGCTCAAAGGGGCTAACTAGGGGGATTTTGGGTAGGTGGTAAAAAAAAAAGAAAATAATGGTGTAGAAATAAAAAGGGTTAGTCCTAATGCCTCCATCATTTACTTACTTGGGTTTAAGTTGGTAAGGACCGGGAATGCATCGTCGTGGCAAGTTCTAGAGTTGTAAGAACCAAGCGGCTATTCACACAAGAAACGAAAAATGAGCATTTAGTTTAATGATATGTATTTGTATGCTCAATAAAGGCTTAAAACTGACTTTTGTGGGAATGAGTTTTTATGTGATCAAGTATATATAATCAAATTTTAACTAAGCTTGTCATGTCGTTTCATAATTTTCTTATGTTGGTTCTTTTTATCACGACGCTATCGGTTGTAAATTTGTAAAAATATAACCTTTTTAGAATTTGAAATTCCCAAGTTAAACCTAGACAAGTAAAAAAAATTGAAAATTTTTGAAAAAAAATTTGGGGTGATTAGCGGTTCCAATAGAGTTTTGTGTAAGGCTTGTAGTTAGGACTTGCAAGATTCAAGGTTTTAGCATCCCCCCCCCCCCACACTTAAATTACACATTGTCCTCAATGTGTCCCAAAAATAAGTTTTTAGGTTGATTGAATGTGTAAAAAGGTGTGAAAAAGCAAAAAATTGTGTTACTGGGCGGTGGACACGACCACGTGTTCAGGTGCCAGTAACGAAAACTTACAGAAGGTGGACACGGGGGCGTGTCTACTGGGCACGACCCCGTGTCTGTCAAAAGTCTGCTGATTTAAAACAAACAGTAGGTCTGGGGGAGTGGGCACGGGGGCGTGTCGACTGGACACGACCCCGTGTAGACAATCTGCAAGGTTGAAAAACAGGTTTCTGGCTCTGGTTTTCCTGTCCCGGCTTTAGTAGCACTAAGGTTTAGTGCTCTAAGCCTCGTATGTACCTGTTTTAGCAATAAACACTACACCAAAACATAGCAAACATCCTAAATTACCAGCGTTCAACATCTCATCACAAAGTTAGAAAGAAAAACAAATGCAGAAAATAAAAAGAGTTAAAGGAAAGTAAATTGTTCAACACACGGCACGCAGGCCGGAAATTGTTCAAGATAAAAGGGGGTTAACCTGTGGGATCACCAACCAACCGCTTCTGCCTCCGCTCCTCCCGCCTAGTCCATGTCCTCGTCCTCATCATCATCATCTCCTCCACCGTGCCCCGCAATGTACTCCCGGATATTTCCAATATCATCTTGGATATCGGATATGTTTCTCTCGACTGCTCCAACCCGGTTGTACGTGTTGCTTGCCATGTTATAGGTGTTCCTGGTGCACATGAGGTTTTCCTGCAATAAATCATGTAAACTTTGGAAGTTAGGAAAACCACCTCCTTGTGAGGAGGATTGGCCCGGATCACCATGGGGCTGGTACTGTTACTGATGATGTTGTGGAGCGTGAAGGACGAGTGCCTCTTGCGGGTTCCATGCATGCCCCTGCATCCTTTGGAAGCTAACCGTCCCGTCTTCAGCCTCATAAATTAGGTTCATTGAGCGGCAAATATGTATGTCCACTCTTCCCGACCATGGGCTCCTTTCGAATGACATAGGTATGTTGGTGAAGTGCTTGAAGAGACGGTATATCCACCCCCCGAAGAAGATAGGGGTTGGTGAAGTAGCAAGCTTGTTCAAATGCATGTTTCGGAGCAGGAGGAACGGAACATCGAGGTGTCTGCGGTTATGGATGCTGTGGAGGACAACCAAATCTCTCAACCCAACAACGCCACCGCTATCATGCCTTTGGCTAAGAGAGTAGCCGAGGAGCCTATGGATGTATCGGTAGAGCGGTTCCCTCAACTTAGTGCTGCTCGGATTGTAGTGCCCTTTACCAATCTAAGCCCACGCGGCTTGGCGATCGTTCTCATCTATCTCTCGCATCCCTCCGGTATTCTCCTCGTTACCCGCATCTTCCTTTGCATACAGCCCCACTATCGACCCAAATTGTGCCATTGAAATCGAGTACCTAGTTCCACCACATCGGAATGCTACCCCATCATTGTCAAATGGGTCGCACCTTGAATTGAACGTGAAGGTGCTATAGAATTCCATAGTGCACTTGTGGACTGATCGAAGTCGAGTGGTTAAGGCTACTCTTAGCGGGCCGGTAACAAGGTTGTTAAACCGGTCAAGTTGGTTCACCATGGCTAACAGATCCGTGCATACTTATCTCGGGTATTCTTCCGGTCTTGTTTGAAGTACTTCATATCTTGCCCTAGCATCGAGCTCATTCGCGTTAAACCTTGTGAATTTCCTCGACATCTGAAAGAATACACCAAAAGTTAGCACGAAACAGTAGAATTTTCGCACAAAACTGCAAACAGCGTGCTGGACACGACCCCGTGTTCAGCGGACACGGCCCCGTGTCCAGGCGTCTATTACTCAAAAACACCATTTTTCGACCCAGTTTCGAAAACTTGAAAAATTTTGGTCCAATAGGTGCGGTTTCCCTCGAAAATGAAACCCCTAGTGCCGTTTTTCCCAAAACAACCCGTTTACCCATTCAATTTTATCTTTTTCGGTTCAAAAACAAGTGTTTGGGGTTTTTTGTGAGAAATCGGGCGAATCTTTGAACAATACAAGTGGGTTTACTTCCTATAACACTAAGCTAACTAAATGCTAACAGATTTAGGCAAAAATTTGAGGTTCGATCCGGATGAAGTTCAAGAACCCTAGATTTTCCCCCAAATTTTTGAAGTTTTAACTACATGCAAATGCTTAATCTAACTACTAATGATGATAGAATCATACCTTGATGTTGTTAGAACTAGAGGAGACGTCGAAAATCTGCGGAAAATCGCCTTGAACCAGGGCGTTTTTGGGGAAACGGGGCGTGTGGAATGGTGTAACTGTTATGAAAAAGGGGATTTATCCCGACAGTCGCGCGGACACGGCCTCGTGTCAAGCAAAGTTGAAAATATATATATTTTTTTTATTAGTGCTCGTGTGAATGCCCTTGTTTCCCAAAAAAATTGGTTAGAAGACTTATCGATTTAGATGTCATCCCAATTGTTCGTAACTTACCAGGTATGATGTTGATGCTTTCATTCGTCAATCGTTTGAAGCGAGATTTCTTCCTCTTCATCCTCAATGAATCCTTGATAGAGTTTTAGCCGTTGGCCATTGACTTTGAATGGAATTCCATTCCGAGATTTAATTTCTACTGCACCGTGTGGGAAAATATGGGTGATGGAAAAAGGTCCTGACCACCTAGACTTTAATTTACCAGGAAACAATCGAAGTCGTGAATTAAACAAAAGAACTTGATCTCCTACTCGAAATTCATTAGGTTTAATATGTTTGTCATGCAAGTTTTTCATTCTTTCCTTATAAATTTCAGAGTTTGAGTATGCATAATTCCTTAGTTCGTCTAATTCATTTAATTGACAAAATCGATTTTTACCAGCAAATTCTAAATCTAAGTTTACATTTTTAATTGCCCAGTAGGCCTTGTGTGCTATTTCTACTGGCAAATGACAGCTTTTTCCATAGACTAGCTTATATGGGGTTGTACCTATCGTTGTTTTATAAGCAGTTCGAAAAGCCCATAAAGCATCATCTAATTTATCTGCCCATTCCTTTTTATTTAACCCTACGGTTTTTCAAGTATTCGTTTTAAACCTCTATTAGTCACTTCGGCTTGTCCGTTTGTTTGAGGGTGATATGTTGTTGAGACCCGGTGATAAACCCCATATCTTGTTAATATTTTTTCAAGTTGATGGTTGCAAAAATGGGTACCTCTATCAATTATTAATGCTTTAGGTGTTCCAAAACGAGAGAATAATTTTTTCAGAAATCTTACCACGACTCTTCCATTATTTGTTGGAAGTGCCTCGGCCTCGGCCCATTTAGACAAGTAATCTACTGCCACAAGTATATATTGTTTCCTTTTGACGGTGGGAAAGGTCCCATAAAGTCGAGTCCCCACACATCAAAGATTTCACAAACAAGACTTTGGGCGTCTTTGTAAATGGTTGGCCAATAAAATCCTGAATCAAATACCTTTCGTGCGGTACTAGCGACACCATGATGTCCTCTATATGGACCTTCATGACAATGGCGGAGAATTCTTCGTGCTTCGCTACCATGTACGCATCGTCGGATGAGTTGGTCGGCACACATTTTGAAAAGATATGGATCTTCCCAAAAATAATGTTTCACATTGGCAAAGATTTTTTTTCTTTGATGATGTGGCCAACCTTTTGCGACTATACCGCTAGCTAGGTAGTTAGCATAGTCGGCGTACCATGGCTCTTCTTTGTATTCCACCATTTCTAGGGACTCCGTTGGAAATTTTTCGTTGATTTGCTCATCCCTGGTTGCCTCCAAAGCTGGGTCTTCTAAGCGCGAAAGATGATCTGCCGCGGTATTTTCTGCTCCTCTTTTGTCTTTGATTTCAATATCAAATTCTTGGAGGAGTAAAATCCACCGAATCAAACGTGGTTTAGCGTCCTGCTTTTTGAAGAGATATCGAATGGCTGCATGATCTGTATAGACTATAGTTTTAGAAAGAACAAGATAAGAACGAAATTTATCAAAAGCAAATACCACAGCTAGTAATTCTTTTTCAGTTGTTGTGTAATTTTCTTGTGCATCGTTAAGTGTTTTACTAGCATAATAAATTGGGTGGAAATGCTTTTCTTTTCTTTGTCCCAAGACAGCTCCAACTGCAAAGTCACTTGCATCACACATGATTTTGAAAGGAAATTTCCAATCAGGCGCTATCATGATAGGTGCATTGACTAGCATTTCCTTTAGGGTTAGAAATGCTTGATTGCAATCCTTGTCAAAGATGAAAGGGGCATCTTTTTCAAGTAATTTTGTTAGAGGCCTTGAAATTTTAGAAAAGTCTTTGATAAACCGCCTATAAAATCCGCATGCCCTAGGAAACTTCTGATAGCTCTAACGGAGGATGGGGGTGGTAATCGAGAAATGGTGTCTATTTTGGCTTGATCAACCTCCATTCCTTCGCTTGAGATTTTGTGACCGAGTATTATTCCCTCCGTTACCATGAAATGGCATTTTTCCCAGTTAAGGGCGAGGTTAGTTTCCTCACATCGGGATAGCATTCGTTCAAGGTTATCGAGGCATTGGTCGTATGAATCCCCAAAGATAGAAAAGTCGTCCATGAAGACTTCCATTGTCTTTTCTATCATGTTGTGGAAGATGGCTACCATGCAACGTTGGAATGTTGCGGGGGCATTACATAGACTGAACGGCATGCGTCGATAAGCAAAAGTTCCATAGGGACATGTGAAGGTTGTCTTTTCTTGGTCTTCGGGAGCTATCGGGATTTGAAAGTAACCTGAAAAACCATCCAAGAAACAATAAAATTTATGACCGGATAATCCTTCTAACATTTGATCAATGAAGGGCAAAGGAAAGTGATCTTTCCTTGTTGCTTCATTTAATCGTCTATAATCTATACATACTCTCCATCATGTGACGGTTCTCGTTGGTATTAATTCATTATTTTCATTAGTCATTACCGTCATACCTCCTTTCTTTGGAACTACTTGGACAGGACTTACCCAAGGACTATCGGAGATAGGATAAATAAGTCCGGCGTCAAGCAGTTTGATGACTTCGTTTTTAACCACTTCTTGAACATTTGGATTTACTTTACGTTGTGGTTGTATTACCGATTTGTAGTCATCATTCATTAAAATTTTGTGCGTGCACATGGAAGGACTTATTCCTTTAATGTCTACAAGTTTCCAAGCGATCGCATTTTTGTGTTTTTTCAAAATACTAATTAATTTTTCTTTTTCTAAACTATCTAATTTAGACGAAATAATTACAGGTAATTTACCATCTTTGTCTAGAAAAGCATATTCCAAACCTTTTGGAAGTTCTTTGAGCTCAAGAGGTGGGTCTTTGGGAGACTCCTTATTTGGTTGCTCATTTTGATCAAGAACTTTAAAAGTTTGTTCTATGGCGACCTCTTCTTCAACAAAGTGGTCAAACTTTTCACTTGTATCGGGTGGTTCATCCTCATCTTCAATTAGGGGGTCATTATTGCCGAATGGATATTTCATTGACCGCTCAAGATCGACACTCTTTTTAAATGCCCCTAATTGAAGAGGTAGATTGTTGTACTTCCGGTTTTTCAAAGCTTCGTGAGTTTTTACAAATGGTCGTCCCAACACTAGAGGAGCGTCATCGAGGATGACAAAGTCGGTGGGGACTACCATTTGATTTGTTCGAACCAAGACATCCTCAACTACACCGATTGATTTTATTACCTTCCGATTGGATAGAAAAATGGGTATTTGAAGTGGAGAAAAATCACTAATACTTAATTTTTTGAAAATGTAGTTAGGCATTATGTTAACACAAAGATCTTTATCAATTGTGACATTACTAATAAACGAATTTTGAAAAAAACATGGAACCGGTGTAATGTTGATTTCAAATGGGTCTTCTTTTATTAGCGAGGTTTGATCATTAGTTAACTTAACACTCACCGTTTCGTCAATTTTAGTGTTAGTGTTTAACTCTTTTAAAAACTTAGCATGAGTGGGAACTAAACAATGATTTTCAAAAGAAGGTGACAAGAGATTAATTTCTTCAAAATTAGACTCTTCTTGAATTTTAACGTTGTCGGACTCACCTTTTTCGTCGTTTAACTCATGTGTCGGTTTTTCACTTATTTGTTCTTCCATTTTTACACTTTCAGTTATCTCTTCTTTATTAAATTCTTCTCTTGCGCGGGACTCTTCTTCCCTTGCGCGAGATTCTTTTATATAGCGATCGATAACTCTAAGGTGTTCTAATATCCTATCGGTCACTTCGGTTATAGAAAAAGGATCGGGATTTTCAAAGATTGAGTCCGGTTGTTCGATCCTTTGTTCCTCACAATACCCATATGAAGTAGATGGTTCACACCATTGTTCTTCATTGTAAGCATATGAAGGATAAGGGTCGTAATTTTGTTCTTCATAGTACTCATATGAGGTGGGTTGTTCACGCCATGGTTCCTCATAATAAGCATATGAAGGTGGTGGATCATATCTTGGTTCCTCAAAGTATGAGTATGAAGGCTCATACCTTGGTTCATCAAAATATGAGTATGAGGGAGGAGGTTCATACCTTTGGTCTTCATAGGATGTGTATGAAGTTGATGGCTCATACCTGGGTTCCTCATAGTAGGTCTATGAAGTGGATGGTTGATATAAGTTACAATATTGAACCGAGTGCGGGTCACCACAATTAGTGCAATAGTTACTCCTATAATCATCCTCCTCATAGGTGTAGTTGTAACCTCCTAAGTATTGATCCATAAGAATCACTCAGCAGACCACAACCAAGTCTCGAGACCAGAAAACAAAAATAAAAACGGAACAGAGGCTGGACACGGCCCCGTGTACAGAATCTGTATCTGGGCGTTTTGATTAAAGTTACTGATTTCGTTGAGCACGGGGCGTGTTCAGTGAGCACGGCCCCGTGTTTAAGCTACTGTATCTGGGTGTTTTATGAAAAATATGCAGCACGGCCCCGTGTTCAGTGAGCACGGCCCGTGTTCAACCTACTGTAAATGCAAAACTAAACTAAAATGCAGAAAAATGTGCGAGCGTTTTAAAAAGGTTTTGAAAAACTGATTAGGCCGTCGATTTTAAGCTTTCTTAAAATCCTTGTGTCCCCGGCAACGGCGCCAAAAACTTGATGCGTGTGAAGTGTGTATATAAGTTTAAGTATATTTTAAGCCCTTTTTACACTTTCTTTAGCCAAGTTTTAAATTTATAAAACACGGTATTTACTAACACTAAACACACATATGGGCAAGTGCACCCATCGTGAGTGTAGTATAGTGTTGGTAAGATACCGAGGTCGTCCAAGGACACAAGAGCTTTTAGTACCGGTTTATCCTCAACGTCTAATCAAATCAAAAGTTTAGAAAAAGGTTTTAAACTAGAAAAAATAAAAACTAACTAAAATTCTGAAAATAAAATAAAAGTAAAAACAGATAGACAAGATGAATCACTTGGCTCCGACTCGTGTTTAGTGTAACCTTTGATTATTTCCGCACTTTTGCACTTTTTAAGAGATTATCTTAGTTATTGTAGTAGGCCCCTCTTTTGAAGGCGACGTTACCCTCAACCCAGTAGTTTGAGTTAGCAAGGATACAATCTTAAAGGGTCGAATTATTGAAAGATAATTAATTAAGTTATTAATGCATATTATGGTAGGCCCCTCTTTTGTAGGTGACGTTACCCTCGGCTAAGTAGTCTGAGTCAGCAGGGATACAGTCCTAAGTAGCCGGGTTAAAGTATTAATAGTAGCTTACATATGAGGGGATCAAAGAGTTTGGACCCCCGCCATCCAATACCGTTAAGTATTGAAGGAGGTCCTACTAAATTTGACCCAGGTCCTTGCAGGATCTATACACTGAACAAGACAAGACTTTTACCAAACCGTTCCCTTAACCCCCGACCAGGTAGCCAACATACCTCCATATAGACCGTGGAGATATGAATGGTGAAAATCTTTTATTTTATACAGACAGTAAAATAATGCCAAGACACCACGGACAAACGATAAGGAAAAATCACCTTCAACATAAGAAACTAGTTATTAAAGTCATTAATACATAACCAAGTAAAAAGTGCGAAAAGATTAAAAATAAAAAAGTATTACACTAGACACTTTGTCTTCACCAAGTGATGTAAGAGACTTAGGCAAACATGGCCTTGATTGTCAAGAACTCTTACGATCAATCTTGGATCTCGAGACGACTCACACACTCTATGATGGACAATGGATGATGGTGGTGGATGATGGTGTTATGGTGGTGGTGGGTGGTGGGTGAAGTGTGAGAGAGGTGGTGTGCCAAGGAATGGTTTTCACTTGAGCCAAGAACTCCTATTTATAGGCTGAACAGAAGCTCGGGCACAGCCTCGTGTCCAGTGGGCACGGCCCCGTGTCCATCCTCTTCTCTGTCTTCATTAATTGCAGTTTGTCTGCATTAGTTGACCACGCCCCCGTGTGCAGAAGCATATCTGTACTATCAAGATTTGCCTGGATTCTGCGAATCTTATAGTTGAGCACGTCCCCGTGTCCGTTGAGCACGACCCCGTGGTGGGCGATAGAAGCTTCTATAGCATTGTCTTTTATGCTGGCACTTGGGCACGCCCCCGTGTTCACTGAGCACGGGGCGTGTTCAGCCTTCTGTTCTCTTGTTTTGCTTGGGAAGATGATGTCATGGAGGTCGTGCATGCCACGTTTGTTCCTTTTCTTATATTTATGTTAGATTTAGCTGCCTTTTTGCTTCTTTTGTTAATTTAAGCTCATTTAATCCTGAAAATACAAAAGGAAGACAAAAGCACACTTTTTCCAACATTAGTACTAAAAAAGGGTTAGTTTTATGGCACAATTGATGTAATTTATATGTTGCATTTTGCACACATCATATAACAATTCATAAAACCTAAGATTAAACAAATATTTTGTTTCCAAAAATTTAAAACATACAATTTGTAATATCTGATAATGGAGTCCTCTCAACAAAATAGGATGTTTGCTTAGTACTTCCAAAAGGAGTGTGATGTACATTCCTTGATGAGATTTTTCTTGATGAATCTTATAAGACAAAAGTATATACAATAAATGAACAAAACCACAATTCATAATTAAATTAGAAAACAATATATGCAGTAAGTTTACCTTTTTCTTTTATAGATGAGTGACACACATTACTACTAATATCTGGGGTAGCATAAGTAGGAAGGTGATACACATTCCTTCTTTCGACATTGGTGGTTAAAGCTTGTAAAATAGAACATATGTAAGGATTCCAAAAATATAACATATACATACATATTTCTTTTAAATTTTGTTTGCAAAACTATAACACATACCACTTGAAGTATTTGAAAATGGAATCCTTTTAACCGAATCAGATGTTGATGCAGGATGACAACCTCTGTTGTTTCTCTTTTGTTGAAGAACATACTTCCTTTTTTCTCTTTCTTCAGCACACCTTTGACATTGACTTGCTTGAAGGTCAACTTCATACTTACTTGAAATTGTGTTATCTGTATCCATAATTTAAAATACTTGAATGAAGAAGATTGTTGACTACTCGAGAAAAGAACTTTGAAAGTATTGTGAAAATTATTTGAAATTACCAAAAAAAATCTCTACAGTAAGTATACCTTTTACTTCTGTAGATGAGTGAAACAAATTACTAATAATATTTGGAGTAGCATAAGCAGGAAGATGATACACATTCCTTCTTTCAACATTGGTAGTTGAAACTTGTAAAATAGAACATATGTAAGGATTCCAAAAACATAACATATACATACATATTTCTTTTAAATTTTGTTTGCAAAACTATAACACATACCACTTGAAGTATTTGAAAATGGAATCATTTCAACAGAATCAGATGTTGATGTAGGATGACAACCTCTGTTGTCTCTCTTTTGTTGAAGAACATACTTCCTTTTTTCTCTTTCTTCAGCACAGCTTTGACGTTGACTTGCTTGAAGGAGCACTTCATACTTACTTGAAATTGTATCTGTATCCATAATTTAAAATACTTGAATGAAGAAGATTGTTGACCACTCAAGGAAAGAACTTTGAACGTATTGTGAAATTTTTTTGAAATTACCAAAAAATATCTGCAGTAAGTATACCTTTTACTTCTGTAGATGAGTGAAACAAATTACTACTAATATTTGGAGTAGCATAAGCAGGAAAATGATACACATTACTTCTTTCAACATTGGTTGTTGATGTTGATTATATCTTTAAACATGGGTTAAAAACATAGAACCCTAATCATGTTTATTCAGTCATGATCTAAATATAGATACCAAGATAGAGATACTTACTTGTAGGGATGATTATCTTCGAGAATAAAGATGAAGCCATGATTCCCGTTATGGTACCTTGTGTTGATGGATCACACTAGAGAGAATTTTGTATTGGTGTTCTACAAAAGTTTTTGATCACCACTTATCATCAATATATAAAGATCAATGAATAATGGTCATGAATAGTGATCCGTTATAAAAACTCTACGTATTCTCTATTAATGGTACCTAAAGGGAAATCATAGTTGCCCCTTGAACTAATCAATATTTATAATTACTACCATCAAGTAATTGTCGGGGACTAGTTATGTCATATTGGTAATGCTACCAAATGATCTGTAAGGCCACATCAACGGGTTATTTCTAACATTCTCCCACTTGGCCGAGTGATCATTTGTGATAAGTATAACTAAGTTTGGCCAAGTTAAAACATTAATCAATGTTTCAAATTGAAATTGCAACAGAAAAATACAGGCATTGAGTTATTTTCAACTCAAGACCACCATTAATCATGTTATAACCCCAAATCAAAACATACGTAAATTTAAGACCAAAATGACTGAGGTAAGCCCTTTAAAATTAATTTGTATAATTTGTGTCTATACGTCATTAGGTGCACATACGTATTTATAGACAAACAAATTGTATAATTGAGGAAAAATAATAACTAATCATTCATATGTACGATATGCTATTATGTATGGCCTTTAGTAAAACCCGTCTTTATTATGAGCTCTTAAAAAGACTTTGGCTGTAGACCTTAGTTATCGGATCCGCAAGCATATCATGAATGTAAATGTATTCGATACAAGTATTTAGGTTCCTCTTCTTGTTCATAAACGAACAATAATTTTGTATCGAAGTATAATGCAGCACCTCTCGAACTATTACTGCTCGAGGAAATAAGGTAGCTGACTTTTCACAGTAAGTCTTCAATATAGTATTTATATGGAGTTAATAAGTTTATGAGTCCACAGATAAATTTTCAACAACATTTAGTGACAATTGCGTTGTTAATTAACAACATATTATGTCTTTATAATTTATGTTGTTGTTAACAGTTTCTTATGACTCCTCCATGAGATAGATTTGTCTACAGGCATAAGGTTTACCCCAAATCGACTTTTAGTTACTTTTGAATATTACAAAATAAAGGTAAGAATAATCAACCTCTTCTAATAGTCTCTATCGTTTCTTAAAGATATTGTAAGATGCTTCACAATAATCTAGAGTGGTCTAATGTTCATCAATGTGAGCAATATCTAAACGAGTATAGACTTGAACCTTCGTAAGGCTTCTAACTAATGAAGCATAAGGAAGTAATCTCATTTATCATTTTATCCTTTAAAGGAAAGCAATATTGTTTGTTACACATGTAAGAGCCCACTTTAGAGTAAAGCTTACGGGACCAAACTAATGTCTCGTTGGGTCTATCTCTGTATATTTTGATATCTCTAACGTAAGTGGTATCTCCGAGATTCATTATATCAAAATATGTGTGAGAAATTATTCGAATTATGTAACATATACTTATCAAAAGAATGCGATCACTATGAGGACAAGTTTACATTAGTTGCTCCCACTCATCCTGAGGTTGGTACACATAAATCCACTTAATTCGTGATGAAAAGAATTGCATTAAGATTTCGTCACATTTTGATGTTTGCTTCAACCCATATATGGATTTCATCGACTTAGTAACTAAGTGTTCTTGACCTTTCAGTTTAGAACTTTCAGATTGTTTTGAACATGTAAGTCTTTGTTTAGGGAAAGTTGTTTTAATATCCATTTAATGTAGCTACAAAAGATTATAAGCTACTAGAACAACAATGATCCTCAAAGAAACCTTTTGTAAGAAAGGTAAGATGATTCTTTGATAAATAATTCTCTTCTGAGCATAACCATTAACAATCAATCTTGCTTTTAGTGTCTTAACATTTGCATTTGGATTTAGGTAATTCAACCAAATCCCAAACGTTATTTTGACACATAAAATCAAATTTACTAATAACAATTTTTATTCCATTTAGAAAATTGATTGATGCTAATGGCTTAATTAGAAGAGGTAGGATCAGTAAACTTTCTAATATCCATTTCAACTTCAGTCAAGGAGGGTACATAATCATCAAAGTTAAACCTAGATGACCTCCGTAGTTGATTATTGGGTTGTATTATGAGTTTAAGTTTTATGGATTAACTCTTGATTAAGTTGCTATCATTTTCAAGATTCTAAGTGTGTAAGAGTTGGTGGAGTATGGTGTACAAGAGGTGTAATCGAAGTAAAATTTAATAAGTCTTCTTCCCCCCCCCCCCCCCCGCCTCTTATACTTCTTGCAAGTCATGATAAGGACTTTTACAACTCCCACTAATTTTAGAAATCATTAAAATTTTAGCATGCTTATGGTCAACATTAGAAGGCCAATAGATTCTAAGAGAGAAACAAGTTAATGATGTAACTCATTGTAGTTTCTCTATTTGAGGATTATAATTTTGGTAAGAAATCTGAGTGTGCCCACGTTTAAGCAACAATGAAACTTTTGTTAGAGTAGCAGTAGATTCTTAAAGAGAAAAGTTGTGAAGAAGCAATGTCTTGTATAAGAAGTACAAATTGAGGTAACAACAAGTTTTCACTCCCCTACCTCTTGCAACTCACGCAAGTTAAGATTAAGACACTTAATGCTCCCACTAACCTTTTAGATCTCTAGAAATGCTACAAGATAAGTTTCAATGATTTACGTGCTGTGGGAACCTGTCATATATGTCAGACTTGATTTTCTTAATGTCCAGATGTTATAAAATTTTGAGAGACATATTTAGAAGGAATCATAGTATATATGAATTAATTTCTTTAATACCTTTATTCATATAAGACATATTAAATACAAGTAAATATTATGATAAATGAATTATGTCTGAATATTCCATTTTGGGATAAGTTCTAAGGAAATATAACTTCTAATGGAACTTAATTTATTCCCTTAGCCATTTAAATATTAAGGCTTATAACACATGCTCATAAGTCACTAAGAATGAGATTTGATAATATTTCATCCTTCTCTAGTCATGATTTCTCATGAAATTTGGTCTTAATGGATGGAATTTGTAAGTCTCATTTTTCTTTTGTTAAATTTTCATTTTCATGATAACAAAAGGTTGTGAAAAAGTGTAGCATCATCTAGTTATATCTTATAAGGTCTCTATCCAGATTGAGATGACAAATAATATGATAGTTTAAGGTAAGAGTGACTTTGTTTTAACCATGCAAACCTCACAACTGTCATAATGCAGCTTTTATATTGATACTAAATTCTGGATAATCTACAGAATATATAAGGTATCATAAGGCCCAATTATAAAACATTTTATTATGGTTCTTATAGTCTTAACATAAAATTTTACCACTAACTCTCGTATTAATTATTTGTTTATTTCTGGTAAGGAAACACATAGAACTAGAATCAACCGGTCATGTGTTGGTTAGAATATTACCATTAGCAGACTTAAATATCATAAATATCTTACTACTTATCTTAGCCAGCTGTTTCATTGAATTATGGATAGTCTCGATGCTCATGCCTAGTTTATTGGCATAAACCTGCTGTGAGATTTTCCTTTGAAGAAACTTATAGCTGGAAGTAGTAGTTGTACACTATCTATGAATCTTAAAAGTATCCTCCTTTCAGGTTTAGTGGCGGTGAGATGAACAACATCTAATTTTACAGTTTCATGCATTCCTTTTCCTGTACATATGTTGCTAATCAACACACTCATTTTCCTTTGGTACTCTTGAGTGTTATAGTTGATTCTTAAGGAAACTCATGGTATTAGTGGAAAAGTTATATGTAATGCACCGGAAAAGTGTAATGATTTCCATGTGTAAACCTTTAAATTATGGGTCATGGTATTGTACATTATGATGTATTCACATATGCCACAAACTTTATAGTAAGAATCTAGAGTAATGCATGCGTCTTAGGAGTTATTTTGATTCTTCCAAAGAAAACAAATTAGTCTTAGGAAATTTAGAATCTAGAATAGCTCCCATGATAGCAATAATGAAATGAGTTCTTGATTATCATAAGAGATATAATGGTTGACTTATCCCACTAGTCATGCTCTAGTTTTCTTTTGTAATATTTTTTATCAGAAAAGAGCAGTAGGATTATCATATCTTAAGAAATAATCAACAATCCAACAAGAGCAAATTATGTAGAAACTCTTTAGTAAGCAAAAAAATTTAGGTTTTGAAATTAGAGTGGATAAAATATATGAGATACAAACCTAAGAAGAAACTTGGAGTGATTTACATTATGGGGTAATCAAGTAAGGCAGACACAAATTATTATATTGAAGATATAGTCTACTATAACACAAAAATAACAGACTAATTTAAGGTTGTACCTGAATTTTAGCTTCGCTTTGGCTTTGACCAAAATTCAGACATTATGTACGTACATAAATAACAGATTGTCTTGATGTTCTAAATAAATTTGCCTTCGCTTTGGCTTTGATCAAAATTTATGCATTATGAACATACATAATAGACTGACTTATTGTTCTACATGAACTTTGGCTTCGCTTTGGCTTTGACCAAAATTCATGTATTATGAACATACGTAAATAAAAACCAACTTAATATTCTGCCTGAAATTTGGCTTCGCTTTGGCTTTGACCAAATTTCAGGCATAATGAACGATATAAATAATAGACCGTCTTTAGTGTTCTACATGAACTCTGGCTTCGCTTTGGCTTTGACCAAAATTCATATATTATGAACACACATAAATATAGACTGTCTCAATGTTCTACATGAACTTTGGCTTCGCTTTGGCTTTGACCAAAATTCATGTATCATGATGAACATACATACACAATAAGGTAAAGCACATAAATATAACATAACACCTTAGGGCCAGGAATGAAATATTTATGTAAATTATGCTAATACAGATAATTACATAAGATGGCATAACTAAAGCTTCAATGTTTAATCAAATGATATCCCGTTGGTTCAATCATCGATCATTGAAGTTCGCCATTTAACTTGCATACTTAAGTTGGACCATTCACAAGTTAGTCCCATATTAGAGCAAAAATAAGTAAATAAATAACTAAGGCTTGCAAACCGATTTTGACATCTTTGCAAAACGATTTCATAATTTGCAAGATAATTTTGCCAAAATAATTAACTAATTAGCCGATTTCAATACTTTTCATCTATACCAAATTAAATCACCATTAATAGGTTTGTTGGTGTGTGATTGAAATAAGTCACCAGCATTTAGAATAAATTGATTTAATCGATCATCAATAGATTTATAAAAAAATAATGTTAATTTAGTGATTTGCAAATTATGCCTTTTTAATATTCATGAAAACCAATTGGTATATAAACGATATGCAAAAAAATTAAATCGATTGTAAAATAAAATATCTCAATTGATTAAATCCCTTTTTCAAAACTAAATCCAATCAAAGAAATAATCCAACTGATGGATTCTTGTTGGCATGGAAATTTACGTAAAGTTAAAATTAATGTACATCACCACCACAATGTATAAATCACTAATTAATCACATTGAATAAAGAATTGCAACAGAGTATTGTGAAACCCAATAGACAAAACACAATTAAAAATATGTCACTAATTAAAATCACTATCAATTGCAATTCAAGATGATGTAAATATAGTTAAAATGACAATTCTTTGTTTTGGATTGTATGCCATATATTTTCGGTTATCAAGAGTGTCAGAATGAATCATTTGAAAATGAATATATTTTACTTCCATAAGAAAGCCATTACATCATGATTGCCAATTATTTGACTTGTCCAAAAGAGCTCGTGATATTATTAACAAATTGACTTACATGATTTAATTTCTAAATCAACTTGTAGGTCGGAAGATCACGAAACATAAAACATGGCAACAAATCGATTTACATGATCAACCTGATATAATCCACATTGCTCTGATACCACATGTTGATTATATCTTTAAACATGGGTTAAAAACATAGAACCCTAATCATGTTTATTCAATCATGATCTAAATATAGATACCAAGATAGAGATACTTACTTGTAGGGATGATTATCTTCGAGAATAAAGATGAAGCCATGATTCCCGTTATGGTACCTCGTGTTGATGGATCACACTAGAGAGAATTTTTGTATTGGTGTTCTACAAGAGTTTTTTTATCACCACTTATCATCAATATATAAAGATCAATGAATAATGGTCATGAATAGTGATCCGTTATAAAAACTCTATGTATTCTCTATTAATGGTACCTAAAGGGAAATCATAATTGCCCCTTGAACTAATCAATATTTACAATTACTACCATCAAGTAATTGTCGGGGACTAGTTATGTCATATTGGTAATGCTACCAAATGATCTGTAAGGCCACATCAACGGGTTATTTCTAACAGTTGAAACTTGTAAAATACGAAACATGTGTAAGGATTCCCAAAACATAACATATAAATATATATTTCTTGTAAAATTTTGTTTGCAAACCTATAAGGCATACCACTTGGAGTGTTTAATAATGGAATCCTTTTAACAGAATCGGATATTGATTTACGATGAAAAAAAAAGTTATTTCCTTGCTACTCGATTCTACAATTTTTAGAGGAATCTTTATTTATTGATATACTCTAGATAAATCGATAAATATTAAATGCGTTATCTAAATGACATAGATATGTTAAACATTGTTGGTTCATATTTGTTATCACAGTCTTTATAAATAATGAAGTATCTGATAAAATACATTGTCTCATTTTTTTCTTTGATTTTTAACCAGAAACATCATATCTTGGAAGATGTCTTTTTATAAATATATGGACTCTCTTAATTCCAAAATCTTGGTAAGATTATTACATTAAAACCATTTTCTACAGTTTTATTGTTAGCAATTAATTCACATATAACACTTGCCAATACTTAAATACTTGAACTCAACAGATAATACCACAAAACTTTGCAAACAATCATTTACTCAAAGAAGTTCCTGGTAACGTTGGCGTTATAGAGTGTGTAAACGGTATGAGATGGGATTACCGATTCTCAAAACACAATGGAAGTTTTGCTCTAAAAGAAGGATGGTCCTCAGTTGTCTTTGACCTTTCATTGAAAGAAGGATGTCTGTTGGTATTTAAAAAAACTGCACCAAATACATATCTGCTGACACCTTTTGAAAAAGTTCATCATTATCCAACAAAACTCCCAATGATTTCTATGTTCACATCAATATCGTTTGAGAGGGACTTTGGATGTATGGATTCGTTCTCCCATAGTTTTACTGATGTTTGTAAGGACGTGTTGGTAAGTTTTGGTATTTTAATCCAATACTTAAATGTTACTATAGTAATTAGTGATATAGTTGTTAATTTTACTATACCTTTGTTGATTTCATAACTTTATATCTTTTTGTTCAGCTAATACCCAAGGAGTTAGTTAACGTTAGTATTGGAGTTGGTAAACTTAAAGAGACATTTAAGATCTATATGAATCAGTGGGACTCTTTTGATGTAGTACTTCAACGTGATCCTCTTCGGAATTGTTACTTTATAACCGATGGATGGGAAAAGGTTGTACACTACATGGGTATGCAAACAGGAATTGTACTTGTTTTAAGATACGTAGCGGATTACATCTTTCTGCTTACTGCCTTTGATTTGAATGAATGTGAGATTGTTGCACCCAAAGCCAAAGACAGTCCGAAAGACGATACTTCCTCACCCAATTTAGAAGTTGCTCCAATTACCGAGGATTTGGATCACCAGTCGGATGTTGAAGAATCCAATGACACAGATTCTGATACTGATTATGTTGTATCGAATGAATCATCTGATGATATAGACGACGCAGATTTTGATGCCGCTGTCTCATATTATGAAGCTGATCCTGATGTATACCCCTTACAATTCGTATGGTACTGCAGCAAACATTTTGTAAGTTTATGCCTCATTCTTTGGATGTTAAATGTTTGTTACAATTAAGCTGTTTTTTTTTTTTTTGTTACTTTCCTTAAATACATTATTTATTTCTTATTAATTATTGGTATTTTATATTTATTTTTAAGCGTCTGAATGTGAAAGTAGCCTCTTTATCAAGGATTCATAGAACACTGAAGATGACAGTTGAAAATTTGAATGGAGTTGACACTGTAATTGACTTTCGACGGGAGAAGCATGGCAAGGGAATTAGATACGCGGCTTATCAATGGACTAAGAAGTTCACGAAGCCCAATGGTATCTACATAAATATGAGATGCAAATTTGTCTACTCTGAAGAAAAAGCCAAGCTGATCTTAAAGAAAGTCTACAGATAGTTGTGGCTGTTGGTATTATCTCATTTGAGATAAATTATAGGATGGTGATGTATCAAACTTCTATATTTTTAAAACTTACGATTTACGAATATTTAATTTATAATCATGTATGCTTATCTTGTTATTTATATTAACTTAAACCTTTGTTGTACATTCTCCATATATTTTAATTCGCTCTTCATGATACATTACAACTTGAATTATACTCTGTAAATTTATGGACAGTCATCGATACTTAAAAGGCTTCAACAAATTTATGGGCAGTAATCGACACTTAAAAGGCTTCAACAAATTTATGGGTGATCATTGTCATAACTTCACTTGAATTAACCTCTAACTACAAATAACAGTCTTTTAACATCTACAAAAAGGGATGCACTCAACATTTATTTAGATAAAGTCTGCCAAACCAAAAGCTCTGTAAGACAGAAAATCTGTTCAAGCAAAGTCTGTTGTTCCAAACAACCTCTGCTGATAAACACAACCTCTGCTGCTGAATATGAATACAAAAGCATCATAAAGCTAACATCTATTGTTACTTAACAGATGATACAATCTTTAAACATCTGAAACTAAAAGAACACACTCGACATCTATTTCGCTAAAGTCTTCCAAACCCAAAGCTCTCTTCAAGACAACATCTGTTGAAGCAAAGTCTGTTGAACCAAAGGTCCTCTGCTGATAAACAAATCCTCTGTTGAAACAAAGGTCTGCCAAACATAACATCTGCTGATCATTCCACAGTATAGATTGCTAACATCTGTTGTGCCTTAACAGATGATGCAGTTCAACAGAGGATTTCAAAACATTTGTTTACACACGCATCATGATGAACATCTACTGATAAACACCGAGACGGTTCAAGCAAAGGTCTGCCAAAAGAGAACCTCTGCTATGGACTAACAGATGATGCAGTTCAACAGAGAATGTTTAACAGCAGTGCTTTAACAAACCATGATCACAGTATAGATCTAAAAATAATATATAACACTAGTACTTGTCCAAAAAAAATGAACATTAACAATAATATAATAACAATAATATTCAAATTGTAGCAATTACATACAAAATCCATCAGTTTAGATAATTCAAATTGTAGCCATAACATACCAAACTTTCAAACACAACAGGTTAAGACACACATAACTAAAAACCACAATTTTAGTCTTCAAAATAAGTAGTTTTTACTTTCCATTCAGACTTAATCCAGAATCCCTTTCAACCGAAGGCTGCTGAAAAGTCTTCCGTAACATCACCAACTTCCTAGCAACAGATCACAAAACAACTAATGAATATTCATTCAACCTGTTATTATATTGCCAGAAATAAAGAGTATAGTTATGATTTTCAAAAAGTAACAAAAATTACCTTTACATTTCCTTACACTTTACATGCTGTATAACAGCCATCACATACTCAAGAGCTGTCATTTTAGAGATGAATTCGTTAAACTGCAGAGAATAATTATTCCACACAATACATCGAAAACAGTAACCCACATGGAAACAATATTCATTTAACCATAAACTAAACACTAATTTATGACCAGTTTTCTAGAATCTATAAAGTCAAAACTTCAAATTGAATGAATAACAACATAAAATCATTCAAAAATTATGATACATATTCACCTTAAGAGGAAATAAATTTGTTGATCTCATTTATTACCACGATTCCAGAAGGTAACAAAACTGAAGAACATTTATATTACAAACCTACAAAGCATAGAATCAAGAATACACACATATACATCTATCTTTAAACACAAACAGACATTACCTCTTCATCAATAAAGTTGAGATCCATTTTATAACCTTGATTACATTTCGAAGTTCGGCCAACGAACTCAAGACTTCCACACCAAATAACAAATCCAGCAAGATCTACCTGAAGAACATTTAGCATACAAACCTTCAGTTTGTGATAAAAAGAAAAAGTTAAAAAATATCTATTTTTAAACTACCTTCAGATCTGCATAATATTCAAATCGATGGTAAAACATGATGAATCAAGAATACACACATATACATCTATTTTTAAACACAAACAGACATTACCTCTTCATCAATAAAGTTGAGATCCATTTTATAACCTTGATTACATTTCGAAGTTCGGCCAACGAACTCAAGACTTCCACGCCAAATAACAAATCCAGCAAGATCTACCTGAAGAACATTTAGCCTATAAACCTTCAGTTTGTGATAAAAAGAAAAAAAAATCTATTTTTAAACTACCGTTGGTCTGCATAATATTCAAATCGATGGTAAAACATGATGAATCAAGAATACACACATATACATCTATTTTTAAACACAAACAGACATTACCTCTTCATCAATAAAGCTGAGATCCATTTTATAACCTTGATTACATTCCGAAGTTCGGCCAACGAACTCAAGACTTCCACATCAAATAACAAATCCAGCAAGATCTACCAGAGGAACATTTAGCATACAAACCTACAGTTTGTGATAAAAAGTAAAAATGAAAAAATATATATTTTTAAACTACCGTTGGTCTGCATAATATTCAAATCGATGGTAAAACATGATGAATCAAGAATACACACATATACATCTATTTTTAAACACAAACAGACATTACCTCTTCATCAATAAAGTTGAGATCCATTTTATAACCTTGATTACATTCCGAAGTTCGGCCAACGAACGCAAGACTTTCACACCAAATAACAAATCCAGCAAGATCTACCTGAAGAACATTTAGCATACAAACCTACAGTTTGTGATAAAAAGAAAAAATAAAAAAAAAATATCTATTTTTAAACTACCGTTGGTCTGCATAATATTCAAATCGATGTTAAACATGATGAATAAAACAGTACCTGAGGGTCGAGATTGGAGACGTAGGCTGTGTGTTAACCTAGAAGATTTATCATCTACTTCTTCGCAGTTTGCTGATGGAATTCTCAAGCTCCGATGAGAAACAGAGAGAGAGGGAAAATTCAAACCGTAGAGAGAGAGAGAGAGTTAGAGTTTATGTTTGTTATAAGAATTTGAAATTAAAAAGAGCTTTATATACCTATATGGTTTGAATTTTAAATCTGGAGCCAGATTTTTGAAATTTGAATCTGGCCAGATGTTTGAAGCATGAATGGAAGACAGAGGTTTGAAACATGGATGGAAGGCAGATGTTTGATGAATGTGGGCCAGAGTTTTGAATTTTAAAGTGTTTTAATATTAAGCTTTATGATGTTACTATGGCTCCTCTATGGCTGCCACCTCATCGTTGATGACATAAGAAAAACATTGTTGGACAGCCTCTATGGCTTCCACATAAGCTTTTCTTATGTTATTAAGGATTCTCCTTTTATAAAAAAGTATAGATAGATTCAGAGGTACCTTAAAAAAAACAAAAGTGAATTTTAATAATCTCATCTAGAGTGCTTTACCAATAATAATCCACATTTAAATATTTTATTGACATTCCCATCATTTAAAATTGTTGTTCTCATTAGTCCGAAAATTGTTAACGGGTCCATTGAGAACAACAATTATAAAAAGGTGGGACTCTCGATAACAATATTTGAAAGGTGAGATTATTACTGGTCAACCACCTCTATGTGAGATTATTAAAATCCAATTTAAAAAAAAAATTAACATGTATTAAAACTGATCTAGTTGGATAATAGGGTGGTGATTCATTGGCAAATGCAAAACATTTAAACACTTGGTTTCAGAGGGAGTGGTTTTGGCCTCTTGGGTTTAAATCTAACGGATGACTGAGATTAAAAGAAAATTTGCCATTCAATAAAAAACACATTTTTTTGCAAAGTATTGTTACGTCATTAAATAACATAATTAGTAACTTTAATTATGATATCCTTCTTTTAAAGTGTCATGTAGCGGGCTAACTACAAACGAGAAGTATTATTCAAAGGTTCTGGTCTGGATTGCAAGGACCTGATTTTTTTTTTTTTTTGTTGGCTTGTTCGTTATTGGAATATCCTTACAATTGGGTAAGTGTGTGCATGGTTCGGTTCGGTTCGGTTCGGTTATTAACATTATCCGTAACCGAAATCATCACTTAATCAGTTCGGTTTATTCGGTTAATAACCAAACCAAACATTGGCTAAAACAGGGCCGTTTCTGAGAACTGATAGACCATTGAGGACCCTGTGCGAATAGAAAAAAAAGGGCCCTAAGCATACAATTATATAAAAAAAACTAGTAAAAGGACAATAAGGAGCTGTTTGGCAACTTCTGAATGATTAAGTGTTGAACCAGTAAGAGGTCTGAACCATTAAATGCTGAACCAGTAAAAGGTCTGAACCATTAAGAGCTAGTATAATGTTTAACCGTTCATAAAATGTCTGACCAATTCAGATTAGAGGTCTTAACAATTTAGACTCAGTATAATGTTTAACCATTCAGAGGCAAATGTCTGAATCATTCAGACATCTGATCGCAAAACCATCAATCTGAACCATTAAGTGTTGAACCAGTAAGAGATCTGAACTATTAAGAGTCTCATTAAGAGGTAAACAAACAACCTCTAACTGTGATAACCTTCAAAATGTTCAAGTTAAGTTGTTCAAAACTTTGGACGATAATTGTTTAATAGGAAGAAAAAACCACGTTCTAATTGTGTAATGATTACTGAGTAGTGACAACTGACAAACGATTCAACAATATATGTTCTTGTAGAAAATAAGAATTAACTCATTAAGTTCTTGTGGAAAAATAAGAATCAAATTAATGTCATATTGATTGGGCGCCTTTAAGAACTACCATGTGAATGGCCCAAAAGAAAGCCCAAAGTAAATAAAAATATATTCTGGAATTCTGGAGTCAAAAGGGGCGAAGAAAAGAAACATAAAATGAATCAGCTAACGGGTTCGATCTCGAACTCACGGAGTAACATGGATGCTCAAAATAATCTGAGCTACATCCAGATTCTAAATTTACATTGGGTTGCATATATTTTATTTTATATAATTAAAAAAAAGCGAAAATTTTCTTTTGGGCCTTGTGCGGTGGCACACCCTATGGGCCGCTCCGTGGGCTAAATTTTTTGTTCAGGAATACATGAAATAGATATATAAATACATGAATTGGATGTATAAATAAATAAATTAGAGGTATAAACACATCAAAAGAAAGTATAAAATATGAAATTAAGGTATAAAAGCTAGAAATATATGAAGATCTAAATGATTCGCTTCGGTTAATTTCAGTTAATCGATAGTACAAAAAAGAACCAGATAACCGATTTTCGATTAATTTTGATTTTATCGATTTTCGATTCGATTTCAATTAACAGTTCGGTTATTGCTCAACCTTACAATTCGAGATGCCCGCCTACATTTTTTACTTCAAATGCCATCAGCAATTCAGCATTCTCCCAATTCCCAAATAATGTTAGAATATCGTTATAATTGGGGCTTGTCCGGCTACATTTATTACTTTAAATGCCATCAATCCAAATAATGTTGGAATATCCCAACAACCCCGCTTATGACTTCAAAAGCCATCTCACAAATATCTTTTGTGACCTTTAAGCTGTTTGACAAACAGCCGAACACGTTTTAAATATTCTACTTGTTTAGACTTAACGTTATGTTTGATTCCTCACTCACTTTTCTTATTAGCGAATGTTAAGAGGGTCAAACTATATCTCAAATTCTCAATGAGGTGGAAATGAACTCTTTTAACATTGGTCATTACAACTTTGATACGACAAATTAAAAAAAAAAAAAAAAAAAAAGATGATGATCTGTAATTAGCTTGTGTGGAAACTCTCCAATTCCTCATATGCTTGTTCTCTAAGAGAAAGTATCCAATAATTTTGTTTTAAATTAGAATTACGACCCGCCGCAATGCGGCGAGAATTCTTTAGTTATAGCTAAGTCGATTTAGGACTCGCACGTTATGTTGAACATGTCAAACGAGAAAAAAAAAATAGACGATGTAAAAACGTTCACCCACACACGCACGTTGCGTCGTGTTAACTCGCAAAATTTATAACGAAACGTATAAACGTTAAACCAAAGACGCACGTTGCGATGTGTTAAGTCACAAAATTTAGAACGAAGCATAAGGCGAAAAATTTGCTGAATATGAAAACTATAAAGGACCGAAGTTGAAAGTAAAAAAAGTTGTGAGGATAGATTGCAAAAGATAAAAAGTTTTGGGTTATAAGTAAAAAAACAAATAGTTTTGGGTTAAAAGTAATTTGTGAAATATTTTTGGGTGAAAAGTAAAAAATCAATTTTTAAAAAAAAAACCCCCAAAGCCAAGTTTACAACAACCATATGCATAACCATTTTTTCTTTGAAAAACCCCCAAAGCCAAGATTACAACACTTCGCGTAAGACGAAAAGTATAAAGGACCAAAGTTGCAAAAGATGAAAAGCTTTGGGTTAAAAGTAAAAAAATCAAAGTGGTTAAATCGCAAAAGATGGAAACTTTTGAATTAGAAGTGAAAAATAAAATTAATCAAAGGGGTTAAATTACTAAAGATTAAAACTTTAAGCTTAAATTGTCAAAGATTAAAACTTTAGGGTTAAAAAATAAAATTTCATTTTTTTTAAAAACTCACAAAGCTAAAGGTACAACAACCTTAAACACAATTAAGTTGCTTATTTATAGGTTAATAATGGTGTGGTTCTGTTAGTTTTCAGGTGGCAATAAAGTATTTCATTCTAAGGGTATACGGTGTGGGGGCTTGGAAATGGCATGGAAGCTCCTTCACGCTTGGAACAACTCCCCATGGGTTGGTGTGGGGCGAGGGCATGGTGATTCTCCATGGCATGGGGCGCAAGTGGTTGGTGACGTAGAGGTTGGTGGTTGGTTGTGGAAATTAGTTTAAATTTTGACTGGTTAGTTTTTTTTAAAAGCCCTTTTGCAAGCCCCTTCCATCCAATGTTTTAAATGCCGGTATGAACTGGCCGGTTAAACCGGATATCGGATACGAGTCCAGTAAGATAAAGGCCGGTAAAATCCGAATACAGTATGTCTTATGTACCGGCGGTAAATCCGGTTCTACCGGTTCAAACCGTTGAATCGGTTTACTTTATCTTAAGATTTGATTTCTTAATTTTAATAAAATACAATATTAAGGTAATATTGATCTTTCATATTTCCGATAATGAACCTAGTGCCTTTTATTCCAATATTTCATCATTGTTGAATTTGTTACTCACCTCGTTTTTTTGAACGGTAGATCAACTGGATTTCCAGCTTACTCCAAAGGGCCAGCATATGCTGTTTAAACTCTTCACCCCAAGTTCGAATCCCTCCCAGAGGTGTTCTCCCATATTTACATAATTTTGCACGTAGTAGGAATAGAACCTGAGACCTCCCCAGGAGGAAACCACTAAGTGGAAAACCCCCTAACCAACTGGGCTATACCATATTGGCTGTTATTCACCTCGTACAATGCAATATTATTTATAACTAATAAAAATATTCTTAAAATGCTTAATAGTTTACAATAAAAATATTTTTTTTTAGATAAAACTACGATCAGTTATATAAATCCTAGTTGAGATTGTATTGTTTTTTGAGATGAATATGTATTTTATGGAATTTACAGGGTTAACTAGTAACCCGGTTCAACCGCCCGATACAACTCGTTTGCTCTCCTTCAAATTCTTTCACACCATGCATTCTAAGAATAAAGAATTTTTATTTTGTAGAATTCTACAGACCAGGAACATTTTCCTTCTTGCTTTTTTTAATCATATTTTTAAGTTTCTTTTGTGTTTTAGCCTTTTTGTTTTTTTTTTTTTTTTTTGTATAATCACTATTTTGCAATCGACTGGTTTTCCTTCATGACACTATTAGCGTTAACATACTGGAGTATTTGTAGAATTGTAGATAAAGAGTGAGTACATTTTCTTATTAGCAAACACAATAATTGCAAATATTAGAAGAGCCACTTATTGGGTCACATTTGGTTATACTGTGTTACAACAAGTTATATGGGTATTAATTTATCATCGAGTCATATATCATTATACTAGGTTACAATTTCGCGTATTATACGTGTTAAATAAATGTAATTTTATATATCAAGTAATAAAAAATTACATCTTAGACCGCCCGTAATGGGAGTTTAGTTTTCAAAATCCAGCCCCAAACACGCCCAATCCCGCCCCGACTCCACCCCCTCGGCGTGTTGTAGCGTTTTTCGCGAAAAAAGATCGATCTGCTTGGTTTAAAACACGCCAAAAATGTGCATTGGGGCTTGAGTTTACCGTTCAAACAGTAACATTGTTTAAATGTTTATTTTTTTATTCCAATTTAATTGTATAAAAACCCTACTTGACATCCAACTTTATATAAAAAACCCACTCTCAATCAAACTCTCTCTACTTCTTTTACATTTTATAAAAAAACCATGAATCCATTCCGACCCCCTTTTGGTGTTTCGTCAAGACTCGGAACCCGAACACCACCCAACCGCAACAAAACTTTAACCTTCAAGACATGGACTCGAACATGTTATCGTACGCGGCTTACTTGAGTGGCTCTACTCCTTACATGCCACCCACTTTCGGCTTTATTGTTTAAATGTTTATTTTTTTATTCCAATTTAATTGTACAAAAACCCTACTTGACATCCAACTTTATATAAAAAAAACTCACTCTCAATCAAACTTTCTGTCTATTTCTTTTACATTTTATAAAACCATGAATCCATTCCGACCCCCTTTTGGTGTTCCGTCAAGACCCGGGAACCCGAACACCACCCAACCGCAACAAAACTTTAACCTTCAAGACATGGACCCGAACGTGTTATCGTGCGTGGCTTACTTGAGTGGCTCTACTCCTTACATGTCACCCACTTTCGGCTTTTCCCAACCCGGCTGTAACAACTCTCATTAAAATTACTATTTCTTATTCTATTTTGTCCAATAGGAAACCCTAATTGAGACCCCCAGGTAATATTGCATGACCCCTAAAATTTTCAGAATAGTTGGAATCGGGATCAGGGCCCCTAAAACTCAGGGGGGGTATTCCCCATTGACGATTATCATCACAGTTCGATGTCAAAATCGAATTTTTTGCGAAACGTCGACTCATCCAGGCTACAAACAGACGTGGCTACCCTATGCTAAAAGGGTACCCGTCGTGCTACGCGACAGGCCCTCGCGCCACGCGACGGAGCCAGTTTTTCAGTATAAATAGCAGGCATTGGCACTTGAAATTTGGCGTTGGTTCGACGTAAAAACTCGTTTCGTACGTTGAGATATCATCAGTTTACTACAAAAACACACACAAACACGAAATTCTGCCACGATAACAGGGTAATAACTCGATCACTGCTACGATTTAATGTCCGATCGATAAAAACCAATCCGATGGATGTTTAAGTGCTGCCCGTATTTGGGCTATACTTTGTCATTCGTCGTGAGGGTTTTGATCTCGTGAGTTGTCGTAAAAGTTGTATTAAGTTACTGACCTAGTTTTTGTATGCATTATTATTTGAATTAGGTTAACCAGGCTAAAATCAGTAGGCTAAACGCTGCCCGTCTAAATCTGCAAGGTGAGTCATTCTCTTTTTATCAAAATTGTTTTCTTAAAACTCTACTTGTTTTCAAAGTTATAATTACATGGATTAAGTCTTTGTAATCTTCAATTACTGCCGGTATGTGGGGTTTTGTATACATTACTTGATACCCGTCACCATTGGACAACAAGTTAGCCAATGGGTGATCTGACCTTAGTCACAGATACAGTCTAGTGACAAATACCGATTTGGGGTAATTGGTTGATAGAAACAATGTAATCACCCTTAATACTGTAAGCTATAACAAAGTTGTAATTGCAGTGATTAAGTCTTTGCCAATCTTGAAGAAGTAAATGTAAAAACTCTTAATGCTGTGAATTACAACAAATGTGTTTTTGTACAAAAATGAATGAACTCACCAGTATTTCCTGTTGACCAAATCTTTTAAAACGCGTTTCAGGTAATTACAGTAGATTGGAATAAGAGTGATGATACGGCACCGAAAGGCTTAAAAGAAGTGGCTTATTTTATCAATTAAATTAGATTAAGAAAACATGGTTTCATATATGCGGATTTATCCCATATAAAAGCTACCTTTGTAAAACATGGGTTTTATCCCATCTATTTAATAAATAAAAATCCGGTGTTTTCTAAACTCTGATATTTTTCCTAACTCACGGTCCTGATGAACATCTCCGCTGCAATACTTTTCAAAATAACCACCGGTACCACTTGGCTGTTCGCGGCTCCCGATTCCGTCCAGGGTGGGGTCGGGGGCCGTGACAGAAGGTGGTATCAGAACCATGCCACTGGTCTAAGCCAAAGAAGTGTTCTGCTAAAATTTTAAATTTTCTGTGGTAGGAAATAACTTATGTGATTATGTGTTTTTGTGTTATTTGACTATTTGTTAGTTTACTGTATGGGTAAGCAAAGAATTTCGGACATCTATCGTCAATTAGATAGTTCACCAAAAGATAAAGGAACCTCATTTCAATCAAATTCCTCAAGATACTCAGCAAATACTCAGGAAGGAATATTTATTCGTAAGGCACAGTCTGAGAAACAACTTACCACTAAGAAAAGAAGTTGGATTATTAGAAAAAGTCAAGAGAAAATAAAGAAGTCACAACAAAAAGGAGTGATAATCAATAAGGAAACTCAGGAAATAGGCAATAACCCACCATGGGAAGATGAATTAGATGAACAATGGGCAAATCTCTATATGTTAGCCACTACAGCAGTAAATGTTAACTTTTAATTAAGTTAAAATGCCAAACCCGGACCAACCAATGAAATTAGGTCTCAACCAGAAAAGTTTATAAATTATTTTATCTCTCAACACCCTGACCCAGTACTAGCACCCATGTCACCTATGAGCCATAAACTTTAAAGGAACTTTGCCCATTAGATAAACAACTTAGTAAAAGGAGATAGAATAAACCTTATATAAAAGCACGCTGAGCATAATATTCCTAGATAGACTAAAATAAATTATGAATGCACAACCCCTAGTATATTTTGAATTTCAGTTGTAATTTGTAATAGACATATATATATATATATATATATAAAAGTCGCAATGTTTGCCATTTTTAATTAAATCTGTTTATACATTTGTACCTAAATGTTTGTACTAAATATTAGTTTGTGATAATTAATACCTGATAGATATTCAGATGAACAACGAAGTAAATCAGGAAAACCAGAATTTAATGCTTTAGTATAAGCTAATTAATTGTATAGATAAATTGTGATGGATGTTGGTATATCATGAGGATGATAACTAGAAAAGTGCAAATATGATAAATAAGCAATAACAATTGGCTACTGTTATATCTTGTTTATTTATATGACTCGATTCTAGAATATGATCCGTCATGGGAATACTAATTTCCTTATTCCTTGATGAAAGCCCTAATAAAAGGTTTATTTTTATCATGATTTAAGAAAGATATATTTATGGGAAATACCAGTTACCTCTCCGGCAAGACTGGGTATGGTATAGCAGACTCTCCAGCTTGTCCAGGTAAGATAGGGGTTACCTCTCCGGCAAGAATCGGGTAAGATGGGGTATATACAAGTGACAGAATTCCCTAAAATAGTAGCATGACCAGATGTCTGACTTGTTTTTGGAAATATGAATCTGTTAAATACATTGACCTTATAAATAGTATGTATATTACAGTATAGGAAATATTAGATTATATAGATATGTATATCTATAAGGAAATCCAAAAACCGTAAGGATTGACAAATTAGAATCAAGCACGAGCATGTGTGTCAACGATAATTCTAGATTTCTTTGTTAGGAATCTCTTGTATCCATCTATAATTCCGATATTGAAAACTATTTCATTTGATCATCCGTCTCGTAACTCGTGCGACAAGATGAACAATGTGAACCCTTGATGATTGCGAGGCCATCGAAAGTATAAGAATTCCATAAAAATTCGTGCACCCACAAGAGAAGTAATTATGATTACAGGGGATAAGCCGCGTAAACCCATGAAGTTCATTTCAGTAATGAAAGTTGCTAGTTATGAACAAAAGCAAGGAATAGTGTATATGATTTCGGTAATCATTAGCACTAAGGGTAAGGAACTTAAGGAAATTCCTGTAATATCAGAATACTCGGATGTATTCCCAGAGGAGTTACCAGGATTACCACCAGTTAGGGAGGTAGAATTTAGAATTCATTTGATTCCTGAAACTACACCCGTAGCTAAAGCACCCTACCGATTAGCACCCACTGAAATGTTAGAACTGAAAAAGCAATTAGATGAATTGCTCAGTAAAGGATTCATACAACCTAGTTCATCCCCGTGGGGAGCTCCAGTGTTGTTCGTGAAAAAGAAAGATGGTTCGATGCGAATGTGTATCGATTATAGGGAACCGAATAAGGTTACAATCAAGAATCGATACCCTTTGCCTAGGATTGGTGATCTTTTTGATCAACTACAAGGAGCTAGATATTTTTCTAAGATAGATTTACGCTCCGGATATCATCAGTTGAAGGTACAATAAAAAGACATACCTAAAACTGCTTTCAGAACTAGGTATGGTCACTACGAGTTTACAGTTATGCCATTTGGACTAACAAATGCTCCTGCAGCATTTATGGACATGATGAATAGAATTTGTAAACCGTATTTGGATAAATTTGTAATTGTCTTCATCGACGATATACTTATTTATTCCAATAACCAGGAAGAGCATTGTGAGCACCTACATACACTCTTAACTTTGTTAAGAAAGGAAAAACTTTACGCCAAATTCTCGAAGTATGAATTTTGGCTACAGGATGTACAATTTTTAGGTCACATGGTGATTCACGAAGGTACTCACGTAGATCCTGCTAAGATGGAAGCAATCACCAAATGGAAAGTCCCGTAATCAGCTACGGAAGTTAGAAGTTTTCTAGGATTAGCTGGATACTATAGGCGCTTTATTAAAGATTTCTCTAAGATAGCTGTGCCATTAACTAAGCTAACCTGTAAAACGGTTAAGTTTGAATGGAAACCTAGGCAATAAGAGGCTTTTAGGATTTTAAAACAAAGGTTAACCAACACCCCAATTCTTGCCTTACCAGAAGGGACAGAAGATTTTGAAGTTTACTGTGATGCTTCAAAGCTAGGATTAGGATGTGTGCTGATGCAACGCAAAAAGGTAATTGCGTATGCCTCAAGACAATTGAAGAAGCATGAAGAGAATTATACGACTCACGACTTAGAATTAGGAGCCATAATTTTTGCCCTTAAGATTTGGAGGCACTATCTGTATGGAAGTAAGTTTACCGTTTATACAAATCATAAAATCTTAAGATATATATTTGGGCAAAAAGAATTGAACATGAGGCAACGAAGATGGATGGAAATTCTAAGTGACTACGACTGTGATATTCAATATCATGAAGGAAAAGCAAATGTAGTTGCAAATGCCTTAAGTCGTAAGTATCATGAAAAGCAAAAGCGAGTTCGTGCTCTTAGGTTAAGTTTACTTAATGGAACAACTGAAAAACATTCAAGAAACAGCAATCAAGGATGATGCTGGAGGAATGAAAGGAAGAATAAAAGACTTGGAGCAAGGGGCTGATGGAATTTGGAGATTCCATAAGAAAAGAAGGATTTGGGTACCTAAGCAAGGAGAATTAAGAAATAAGATTTTAGAGGAAGCCCATAAATCTAGGTATACCATGCATCCTGGAAATAATAAGATGTACCAAGATTTAAGAAATAATTTCTGGTGGATAGGAATGAAAAAGGACATAGCTAGATATGTATTTAGGTGTCTAACTTGTTCACAAGTTAAGGCAGAACACCAGAAACCTTCAGGATTACTCCAACAATTAGAAATGCCTGTTTGGAAATGGGAACTAATAACCATGGACTTTGTTACTAAGTTACCCAAAACCAGAAAAGGTAATGATGTGATTTGGGTAATTGTGGATCGATTAACCAAATCAGCTCATTTCCTACCCATGAAGGAAACCTTTAGCATGGAAAGGTTAGCCAAGTTATACGTAGACGAAGTAGTATCCTTACATGGAGTCCCACTCTCCATTGTATCAGATAGGGATAGTCGTTTCACTTCACATTTTTGGACAAGTTTCCAAGAAGCCATGGGGACACGATTAAATTTAAGTACAGCTTATCATCCCTAAACAGACGGACAAAGTGAAAGGACAATTCAAACTCTAGAAGACATGCTCAGGGCATGTGTAATATATTTTGGTGGGAACTGGGATGACCACCTACCCTTAATTGAATTCTCCTATAACGATAGTTATCATGCAAGCATTGAAGCTGCCCCGTTCGAAGCACTGTATGGACAAAAGTGTAGAACTCCGGTCTGTTGGGCAGAAATAGGAGAAAGCCAATTATCCGGTTCTGAAATCGTACAAGAAACCACCGACAAGATCACTCAAATTAAGGAAAGGCTGAAAACGGCTCGAGATCGCCAGAAAAGTTATGCTGACAATCAACGCAAGCCACTATAATTTCAAATTGGAGATAGGGTACTCTTAAAATTTTCTCCTTAGAAAGGAGTAGTTCGGTTCGGTAAGAAAGGAAAACTGAGTCCAAGATACATAGGACCATTCCCAGTAATCCAGCGAATAGGACCAGTCGCCTATCGCCTACAACTACCAGAAGAGTTAGCTGAGATACATGATGTGTTTCATGTATCCAACCTCAAGAAATGTCTATCTGACGAATCCCTGGTAGTACCTCTTCAAGATGTAGAGGTAAATGAGAAGTTAAAATTTGTTGAGAAGCCACTGCAGATAGAAGACAGAAAGGTCAAGTTTCTCAAGCACAAAAGACTAGTACTGGTCAAAGTCAAGTGGGATTCAAAGAGATGACCTGAGTACACTTGGGAGTTGGAATCAGAAATGAGGCGAAAGTACCCTTACTTGTTCCAGTAAATCTCGAGGACGAGATTTTAATAAGGTGGGGGGGATGTAACAACTCTCATTAAAATTACTATTTCTTATTCTATTTTCTCCAATAGGAAACCCTAATTGAGACCCCCAGGTAATATTGCATGACCCCTAAAATTTTCAGAACAGTTGGAATCAGGATCAGGGCCCCTAAAACTCAGGGGGGTATTCCCCATTGACGATTATCATCACAGTTCGTTGTCAAAATCGAATTTTAGCGAAACGTCGACTCATCCAGGCTACAAACAGACGTGGCTACCCTATGCTAAAAGGGTACCCGTCGCACCACGCGACAAGCCCTCGCGCCACGCGACGGAGCCAGTTTTTCAGTATAAATAGCAGGCATTGGCACTTGAAATTTGGCGTTGGTTCGACGTAAAAACTCGTTTCGTACGTTGAGATATCATCAGTTTACTACAAAAACACACACAAACACGAAATTCTGCCACGATAACAGGGTAATAACTCGATCACTGCTACGATTTAATGTCCGATCGATAAAAACCAATCCGATGGATGTTTAAGTGCTGCCCGTATTTGGGCTATACTTTGTCATTCGTCGTGAGGGTTTTGATCTCGTGAGTTGTCGTAAAAGTTGTATTAAGTTACTGACCTAGTTTTCGTATGCATTATTATTTGAATTAGGTTAACCAGGCTAAAATCAGTAGGCTAAACGCTGCCCGTCTAAATCTGCAAGGTGAGTCATTCTCTTTTTATCAAAATTGTTTTCTTAAAACTCTACTTGTTTTCAAAGTTATAATTACATGGATTAAGTCTTTGTAATCTTCAATTACTGCCGGTATGTGGGGTTTTGTATACATTACTTGATACCCGTCACCATTGGACAACGAGTTAGCCAATGGGTGATCTGACCATAGTCACAGATACAGTCTAGTGACAAATATCGATTTGGGGTAATTGGTTGATAGAAACAATGTAATCACCCTTAATACTGTAAGCTATAACAAAGTTGTAATTGCAGTGATTAAGTCTTTGCCAATCTTGAAGAAGTAAATGTAAAAACTCTTAATGCTGTGAATTACAACAAATGTGTTTTTGTACAAAAATGAATGAACTCACAAGTATTTCCTGTTGACCAAATATTTTTAAAACGCGTTTCAGGTAATTACTGTAGATTGGAATAAGAGTGATGATACGGCACCGAAAGGCTTAAAAGAAGTGGCTTATTTTATCAATTAAATTAGATTAAGAAAACATGGTTTCATATATGCGGATTTATCCCATATAAAAGCTACCTTTGTAAAACATGGGTTTTATCCCATCTATTTAATAAATAAAAATCCGGTGTTTTCTAAACTCTGATATTTTCCCTAACTCACGGTCCTGATGAACATCTCCGCTGCAATACTTTTCAAAATAACCGCCGGTACCACTTGGCTGTTCGCGGCTCCCGATTCCGTCCAGGGTGGGGTCGGGGGCCGTGACACCGGCGGCTTGCAACCATCCCAACAACAACCCGAACCCGAGGTGGATGTCGTGCCGGAGACGCAACCCGAACCGGAGCGAGAGACATCGAAACGCGATAAAAGGTCGCTTAAAAAGAAGGAACCGAACCAACCTCGTCGTAAGCATACTTACGTTATTTGGACGAAGGGCGAGGAATACACGTTGGTTCGGTCGTGGGTCAATGTTTCGGAGGACCCTGATGTTGGTAAGTGTAATTTTTTTACTTATTTTTTTTTCCTACACGTCAATTTTATTTTATTTTTAACACGTACAATTTTATTTGTAGCAAACCTTCAAACCGGTCCCGAATTTTGGAATATGATTCGTGAGTTTTATTATAGCACGCGGGGAAAGGGTGAACATCGTGACAAGGATTCCATCTCTAGCAAATGGACCGATATCAACAACAAGTGTCACGCCTTCCAAGAAGTTTATCAACGAAACTACGATAATCGGCCGAGCGGAGAAGGTGACGTCGGTGTTTTAACGAAGGCTATGGAAGAGTACAAGAAGACGAAAGGCGTTTTCACGTACTATAAATGTTGGGAGCTACTAAGAAAAACTGCAAAGTGGGCTGGCGTACCAACCATGACGTCCAGTAGTAGACGTAAAGCTAAAAGGGTCGAAAACGTCATCCTCCGTTGACCCTGAAACACCAACTTCCGATGCCCGCAACGTCGATCTAAATGTTGTTGTGGATGATGACGAGGAAGCTAAAGAGTTGGCCCGACCGCCCGGTAGAAGAAAATATAAGCGAACTGGGAAAAAACCGGTGGAGTCGTCTTCCGATCTCGAGTTGAAGGAAGATTTCGAGGAGATGAACCGACGTGTCCAAGACATTCGAGATCTCGGCCACAAACGTTGGGAGACTATGAAAGAACGAGTCGCCGAAACAAAAAGTTTAACGAGATGCAAGCGGCGAGGCAAACGGAAAAGGACATAGAGTTTTTGTCCAAACCGATCGACCACCTACAAGGCGATGCGTTGATCGTTGCGCAAATGCACCGCCAAAAACTCCAGGAAAAATACGGACTCTAGATCATCATCTTTTTTTTTTAACTTTATCTTTTTTTTATTTCCGTTTTTTAGTCGGTTTTTATTTTTTTATTTCTAGTATTTTAATTTTTTTTAATTTAATGAAGTATTTTAAGTTTTTGATTTTAAAAAAATAAATAATTGTGTAATAATTGGATGGACGTTATTGGGCATTATTCCCACTACGCCTCTTGCAAAAACGTCAAATAATGCCCCCATTCTGACTGCACTGCCACATGGCAGAAAACGCCCCAGGGTGGGGGCATTATTCATCAAACGACTACACATGGTCTTAAAAAAACGCGTGTACTGCATCGGTTGAATAAACATATGTATTCAGTGGCGGAGCTTGACCAAAAGTTTCGAGGCTGCGTAAGGTGACGGGACCCAATTTTTTTTCCTATCGTTATGTTTCGGGTCGGGTCGGGTTGGCTATTCGATTAAAGTCGGGTCAAATAATAATAGTTCCAAATAAAACAAAGTGTATATTTACCAAACTGCCTATCATTTATATACAAAGTTTGTAAATATTTAGGATATACAATTTAGGAAAAATAATCGGGGGGCGATCCTATATAATTTTAAATTTTTCGGACGAAAAATCGGAACTTATACACTTCTAACCGAAACATTGAGGTGGGCGGGTGCACCCCGGGCACCCACTATACTTCGCCCCTGTGTGTATTACACGTGTTAAATAAATATAATATAATCGGTTAACACAAACAATCGTTAAGATATGTTTTTGAAAAATTAAAATTTGATACCATTTACTTATTTATTATTAAACCTGTGTATTACATATGTTATAACATTTTACTTTGTTTTCTATTTATTATTATTATTATTTTTTTTTTTTTTTTACATGACAATTTTTTTTTTTAAGAAAATAAACTTATATATATTGTTAGAGCAAATTACAAATCATGGGTTGGTAGACGGGCAACAAGCTGCGCCGCCACCCCCTTTTGAATTGCAAATCCTACTCGGCTGAACACATAACTATGGCCTACAGACACTGTCGCATGCGCAAGTGCTGCCTTTTGAACCCGCTTCAAGAAACCGGTCGCCACAGGGGCCAGACAACCAAAGGTATCGAACGCGAAAGGAAGGAAGGCATGTTGATTATCTATGCAGGCCTGCTCGTGCTTGGATATTTTCCCCGCCTCAGCCTTCCGCGTCGCTTGCCCTGAAACAAAACCACTGCCCGTGAAACCGGCAAGAGGCGACACCCCCGTGAGATCAATGCAAGCATGCTTACCCCCGGACCATCCAAAAACCAGCACATCGGCTGGTCGAAGGGAAGACCTCCCCTCCTTCGGGTCCGTTAGGAAATTAACCGGAGCCTCTTTTTTAGCAGCGATACCAGCTCGCTTGAGAACGTCAAACAACACATCTCTAACCAGATCGTGTCTGTACTTGAAGCCAGGAAGCTCTTTGCAGTGAAGGGCATGTTCCCCGAAGCTATCAAGACACACCTTCCGACAAACAGGGCACGGTTCATCCTCAGGGTACAACGGTATCATCAAACGATATTTGAGGACAGACCGATATTCTACTGCCGACATACATTGCCCCAAGCCCTCGATCGGGATAACAGTAAGGAAATCTTGAGCGTGGGGGGGCTCGTAAACAATCAAAAACAGCTTTTTGCCGAGGGGATAACCCGAAAACACCATTGATTTCCTTCACGGTTTTACCATAAAAAGCACTCGCCAAAATAGTTTGAGGTTCACGGGGGGCGGTGTCTTTATTAGCAAAACCGCCAAGGTCAACATCAGGAAGAACGGCTTGTAAACCATCCAACGCAGCCCTAAATTCCGAATCCAAATCACCCATACAACAAGCTCGCAGAATATGATCTTGAAGTTCCAAAGATTGCACTCTGGAGGCCACGAAGGCAAAAGACGAGACATCCCCCGCCGATAGTAGTCCAAGCCCACCCTCCTTGATTGGCAAGGAAGCCAATCGCCATTGCAAGTCCCCAAAGAACGGCCCCCCGCCAACCACGATATCATCAATGGCTTGCCGAAGTCCTTCATCAAACAAAGTAACAGCCGCTCCAACATAAGAAGGTTGGCATGTGCGGAGACCAAAGATAAGCTTGGCAACTCCCATGCACAAACGCAGTAAAAGGAGTTCACATTGTGGATTCTTAAGTTGCGGGAGTACCCTCATGAGATCGACAGCCCGGGAGGCCCTCTTAACAGCCAGATCACTGATGAAGTCCCGATCACGGCTGACGGCACCCCCCAATAACTTGACTCCCAGCTTAGGCCTCCCAATATCCTTTGGGAACAACCCCGCAGCAAACTTCTCCCCATTGCATGATGGCCAGAACAATTCAGTCTTCCGAACATTTAGTTGGAGCCCCAAAGAAGGGCCTTCCCTTGAGATAACTTCTAAAGCCTTTGCCACTTCACGAACAGGACCAATAATCGTACCATCATCAAGGTACCAAGCATGAAAAAGCAGGTGACACTGCTCTTGGACCCGGGTAATGAGGGGGTGTAAAGCCAGAGCAAACAATAAAGGTCCTAGCGGATCCCCCTGCTGAACCCCGGTGGTAGACTAGATGCAGTTATCCCCTACGTAAAGCCTAGCAGGTTGACCATACAAAAAATTCACCCATGGGGATAGGGACGGACAAACTCGATGCACCTCCTTTAACATTGCCGACCTATCCACCAGGTTAAACGCATTAGAAAAGTCAATGGTCAGCATGACCAACGATCCATCTGCATGATAGCAATCAAGACACCTATTTGCACTATTGAGAACCGCTTCTGCCCCATTGGGGATTCCAACCCCAAATTGGAAGTCCCTCAAGTAGTTAACCATATCTTCCCTAAGACGGCGCATTGCCACCTTAGAGACAAGCCGTCTCCAAATAGCCCCAACTGCGATCGGCCGTACCCCATTGTCCGGCTTAAGAAGAGGGGTTAGAGGGACCGAGGCAACAAATTCTGCCAGAGAAGCCGGACACCGTCCAGCCAGCCAAAGATTAACCACCCCCATGATAGCTTGAAGAACCCCACCTGCAACAACAGATCCTTCTCCGCACAGAGCATCAAGAAGATGCTGAGCCCGTAACCCGTCTCTACCACACGAGGTCCCTTTCGGAAATGATTTAATACCCCCTAAGACATCCTCCACATCTACCACCAACGATTGATCAGCGAACAATGGGCCTGGCAACAAGGGAGGAGGCAAAACAGGATGTTTATCAAGCAAAGCCTGCATGGTAGCGCCATTACAGGGGGCTACCCCAGAAGAAGAGAGAACTTTCACAGCAGCCGTGAAATGTCCATCTGCCACTTTTCGGAGACACTGCTTAAGAAAATTTGCATTATTATTATTATTATTATTATTATTATTATTATTATTATTATTATTATTAGGTTAGAAAATTTGCATTACACATGGTTTAATCAATAAAATATTTAATTATTAATAAGCAAAAAAAATGAAATTATATAACAAAAAGTATTATATACTTTTAGTTAAGAAAATATATATTAAACAAATTTACTATACATACAAAATGAAGTTGGGGAATAATGCTAGACAGCTGCTCACACTTCCCCATTGGTTCATTTAATTTACGATTTTATCATTAGTTTATAATTATGTTTTTTGTCCTCGGTTCAAAATAAAATTATGTTTTTACCCCTGGCTTAAAATTATGAATTTGCCCTCGGTTCACAAAAAAGATTTTGCACCATTTCAAAAGTAACGATTTCGACCTGAGTTCAAAATTATGTTTTTGCCCCAAGTTCAAAATAAAATCATGTTTTTGCCCCCAAACGCAAAATAATGGTTTTGCCCCAATTCAAAACAAATTTTTGTTTTGCTCTCAGGTAAATTACGAATTTGCCCTTTGCCCCCAGTTCAAAATAAAATTTTGTTTTTTTCCCATGGCTTAAAATTACGAATTTGCCCTCATTTCAAAAATATGATTTTGTCCTATTTCAAAAAAATTACGATTTCGTCCTGAGTTCAAAATTAAGTTTTTGCCCCAAGTCAAAAAAAAAATTATGATTTTGCCTCAGCTCAAAATTACGATTTTGCCAACAGTTCAAAACAAAATTATGGTTTTGCCTAGGGGTGTAAACGAGCCGAGCCTGAGCCCGACTAGGCTCGAGCTCGGCTCGTTATGTTTTTATGAAGCTCGAGCTCGGCTCGGTTCGAGCCTACTTCTCTGAGCTCGAGCTCGGCTCGCGAGTAAAACCCAAAGCTCGAGCTCGGCTCGAGCTATTTCGAGAACAACCTCAAATGAGCTAAAAGCTCGGCTCGAGCTCATTTCAACAGCGATTAAGCGAGCCAAAGCTCGGTTCGAGCTCGGCGCACCAATGTTATCATCATTATTATTATATTATATATAAAAAAACTAAAATTTTGTTCAGGCTCGTTTGGGCTCGCGAGCCTAAACGAGCTTTGTATTTCAGGCTCGAGCTCGGGCTCGATAACTAAACAAAAGCTTGAGCCCGAGCTCGGGCTCGTTAAGGCTCGACTCGTTCGAGCTTTTAACTAAGCCGATCACGAGTAATTCTCGAGCCTCTGGACTTGTTTACACCCCTAGTTTTGCCCCCAACTAAAAATTACGAATTTCAAAAATTACGATTTCCCCCTAAGTTCAAAATTATGGTTTTGCCCTCAGTTCAAAACCAAATTATGGTTCTGCCCCCAGTTCAAAATTACGAATTTGCACTCAGTTTAAAATTATGATTTTGCCCCCATATTAAAAATTACAATTTTGGCCCCAATTAATTTTTTTTACTTTTCTTTTTTCAAAACTATAGTAGTGTGTCAAGCAGCTATCTAGCACTCGCTAATTGTTCCTGACAATTACTATTTTGCCCCCAGCTCAAAATTGCATGCTTGCCATTGTTTAATTTTATTTTTAGCATAACTATGATAGTGTTTTGGTTTAATTGGTTGACTCGATTTTTTTTTGTTGAGATCGTGTTATAAGTAGTATGTACAAGTAACCAAAATACATGCGTACATGTTATGAAATTAAGAAATATTCCGCTTAGCGCCCCGCAACACGAACGGAGCATAACCCTAGTAAGAGATATACACTAAATTATAATTAATTATATATTATTTAATAGGAGAGAGGGGCATGATAACTTTAATTTAATAATAAGGAAAAACTGTTGATCAGTTCTGTTTAAAACATAAAGGAAAACATGAATAACATACCTTTGATTGCATCAGTAGAGAATCCAGACAGAGACGCAGCCACGGAGTTCGACATAGTTGTCAGTTTGATCTGGTTCCTCCTTAGGGTGTAAAGTGACGATGGTGATGAAACCGAAAGTAGGGTTGATTTCGGTTAGGGAGAGAGAGAGACGAATTTGATGTTATGGGGTTGTTTGTATTGTGTAATTGTCTAACCCTTTAACTCTCTAATAAGCTCCTTATTTATACACCCAAGAGGAAACCCAATTAGTTAATAAGGGTAATATGGTCCATCAACAATTACCAACTAATTATTAATAGGTTATTAATATATTTTGATCTATATTATATAAATGATAATGATGGCTACTAGATTAAATATAAATAAATAAATATTTAATCTTACATTCTCCCACTTAGCCGAATAATCATTTATCATGAGCATTAGATAAGTCTGATCAGAAGTTAATACTCATTTTAGCCTTAAACAAGTACTATAGCAGAGAAATACAGCCGTTGAATCATTATGCGACTCAGGACCCCCATTAGTCATACTATAGCCTTAATTTAAAACCTAACAGTTATGATCAAAATATGTAAGCCCTTTAACGTTTGATTTGTATTTATAGTTGTCTATATGTCATTACACCGGCAGAACATATGTAAGAGACATACAAAATCAAACTGATGAGGAAAATTAATTAATAGTTAGTCATTCATAGTACGATATGCAGTTGTACATGGTCATCAACTAAAACCCGTCTCTTTTATGAGCACTCTTAATAAGACTTATGGGTAATAGACCTTTAGTTATAGGATCCTTAAGCATATCACGAATGCATTCGATACAAAGATTTAGTTTCCTCAATTCGTTCATAAACGAATAATTAATTGCGTATCGAAATCTAATGCAGCACCTCTCGAACTGTTACTGTTCAAGGAGACATGGTAGCTGACTTTATCACAACAAGTCTTCAATATATTAATTTTATGGAGTTAATAAAGTCATGAGTCCACTGATAAATTTCCAACAACATTTAGTGACTATATTATGTCATTATAACTTAGGTTGTTGATATCAGTCCATTATGACTCCTCCATGAGATAGGTTTTGTCTGCTGACATAAAGATATACCCAAAATTACATTTTGTCATCTTTGAATATTACAAAGTTAGAGTAATAAACCGGTTTGAGTTCTCACTTCTTCTTTAAATTATAGCCTCCCGTTTCTTTTAAAGATATTGTAATACTCTATTAAATGCTTCACATTAATCTAGACATATCTAGTGTGTTGCAATGTGAGTAATATCTAAACGAGTATAGACTTGAACTTACATAAGGCTTCTAATTAATGAAGCATAAGTAAATAATCTCGTTTATCCTATTATCCTCTAAATGAGAGCATTAATGTTTGTTACATATGTAAGGACCCATTTAATGTTAAACTTATGGAACGGAAGTAATGTCCCATTTGGTCTATCTCAACATGTTATGATATCTATTATGTAAGAGATATCTCTGAGATCTATTATATCAAAGTTTGTGTTAACAATGCTTTGACTTATGTAACATCTACTTGTCAAAAGAATATCATCTATATAGACAAGTTTATCTTAGTTGCTCCCACTCATCTTGAGGTAGGTACATTATTCCCCTTGGTTGTTGATGAAAATAATTGCGTTAAGATTTCATCACATTACGATGTTTGCATTAACCCATACATGGATTTTATTGGCTTACAAATAAAGTGTTCTTTAACCTTAAGTTTAGAACTTTCAGGTTGTTTTATGAACATGTAAATATGTCAGCCAGTTGTTCGGGAAAATTGTTTTAATGTTCATCTAATGTAGCTCAAAAATATTATAAGCTACTAGAACAGTGATGATCCTAAAAGAAATCTTTTGTTAGATATGTAATAAAGATTCTTTAATAATTTATCTCTTCCTGAGTACAACCTTTGACAATCAATCATGCTTCTTTGTGTCTTAACGTTTATATCAGGATTTGGTTTAGTTATGAACACTCTTAGGTTATTCAATCAAATCCCAAACGTTATGCGAACACATAAAATCAGTTTTACTAGAAAACTGTTTTATTCCATTCAGAAGATTGATTGACACTAATGGCTTAATTAGAAGAGATAGGATCAGTAAACTTTTCCAAAATCCATTTCAACTTCAGTTAGGGAGGTTATGTAATCATCAAAGTTAGTAGATTTTTAAACCTAGATGACCTCCTGAGTTGATTATTGGGTTAGTTAGAAGTTTCAGTTTTATGGATTAGCTCTTGGTTAAGTTGCTATCATTTTCAGGATTCTAAGTTTGTAAGAGTTGGTGCAGTATGGTGTACAAGAGGTGTAATCGGAGTTAAATTTGGAGTGAAATTTAATGACACTCTTCCCCCCGCCTCTTGTATTCCTTGCAAGTCATGATAAGGACTTTGACTGCTCCCACTGACCTTAGAAAACTTTAGGAACTCAGCATGCTTAGGGTCATATATTTAACGACCAAACAAATTCTAATAGAGAAAACATATAATAGAGAAAACATATTATAGTGACGTTAGTCATTGTAGTTTCTCTTGTTGAGGATTATGTTAGTTTAGATAAGAAATCTAAGTGTGCCCACAATTAAGCAACAATGAAACTTTTGTAAGAGTAGCTGTAGATTTTAAGGAGACAAGTTATGATAGAACAGTGTCAAGATGGAGCAGTGTCTTGTACAAGAGGTGTAAATTGAAGTAATATAAAGTTTTCACTCCCCACCTCTTGCAACTATTGCAAGTTATTATTAGGACACTTAATGCTCCCACTGATCTTTAGTATCTCTAGAAATGCTACAAGAGAAGTTTCAATGAGGTACGTGACGTGGGAACCTATCATATATACGTTAGACTTTATTTGATTTCTTTAATGTCCAGATATCATAAGAAACTTTAGGGACATATCTAATAGAAATCTTATTAAGTACATATATGAATAGATTTCTTATAAGACCGTGGGCCATATATGACAAAATTTAGTTACAAGTAGATAGTCTTTAAATAAATAAATTATGTCTGAATATTTCATTTTGGAATAAGTTCCACGAATGTCAATGAATGACTTATGATGGACCCATACTTATTCCTTAAGCCAAGTAATATTTAGGGCTATAACGTCATGATTTAAAATCACTTAGAATGAGATTAGATAAGAAATCATCCTCATTAACCATGTCATGATTTCTCATGAATTTTGGTTATAATGGATGAAATTTGTAAGTCTCATTTTCCTTTTGTCAAATTTTTCATTTGCATGATGACAAAAATTGTGAAAGTGTAAGGTATCATCTAGCTTTATCTTAATAATGTTTCAATCCAGATATTTAGAACAAATAAGATGCGAGTTTAAGATAAGTGTGACTTTATGTTGACTATGCAAACCTCACAACCTCCATAACATTGCTTAATTATGATACTATATTCTGATTAATACTCAGAATATATGTACGGTATCGAAAAACGTTGTTAGAAGACTGCTTATTATTGTTCTTATAGGCTTAACATTTAATTTTGTCACTAACTCTCATGTTAGTTATTTGTTGATTTCTGGTAAGGAAACGTTTAAAAACTAGAGTCAACTAATCATGTGTTAATAGGAATATTATAATTAGTAGACTTAACTATCTTTAATAAGTGACTATCTAATTAATTCATCCAACTGTTCTTTAGAATAATGGATAGTCTCGTTGCTTATGTCTAGTCTAATGACATAATGATGCAGTGAGATTTTCCCTTGAAGAACCTTAGAGGTGGAATTAACAGTTGTAATTTGTCTATGGACCTTAGAACAATCTTCTTTTTTAAGGTTTTAAGTGGTTCTAAGATGAGTAACAACTTATTTTTCCAGCTTCAAACATTTATTTCTTTGTACATATGTTGCTTATCAACACACTCATTATACTTTGGTATTTTTGAGTGTTATGGTTGATTTATAAGGCATCAAATTGTACAAGTGAAAATCTTAATATGTAATGTACCAGAAAATGTACTTATTTCCATGCGTAAGCCCTTAACTTTATGGGTCATGGTATTGTACATTATTATGTATTCACATATACCACTTAAATTTATAGTTTAGAATTATAAAAGAAGGCATGCATCTTAGGAGTTCTAGTGATTATTCCATATATAAGAGATTAGCCTTAGGAAAGACTTAATCTGAAATAACTTTAGTGATAGCATTATGTTAGAGAGTTCTTGATTATCATAAGAGACATCATGTTCGATTTGTCCTAATCATCATGCTTTAATTTTCTTCTTTATAATCTTTATCAGAAGAGAGCAATAGGATTATCGTGTCTTAAGAAATAATCAAGAATTTAGTTTAAGAGCTAATTCTAATAGAAACTTTAAATAAAGCAAACATTTTAGGTTTAGGAATTAAAGTAGATGAGATATATGTAGAAGTAAATTATAGTGAGTAAAATTATGGGTACTAAGACTAAGACAAACGAAATGATCATAAAATTAATTAAGGATCATTAATATAAGAATCATTATGTGAAGAGATTGTGATATGTCTATTACTAACATCAAAATAATAGACTTAGTAAAATTCTACTTAAACAAAGACAAATCAGCTTTGGCCAGAAGTGTAATCATTTAAGTATGTGTGCAAAGTAATCGTGACAAATCAGCTTTGGCCAGAAATGAGACAATCACTTTAGTTATGCACTTGTCAAGCATGCTAAACATAAATGAATTAAATCAGCTTTGGCCAGAATTAAGACATTTCACGTTTGTAATGCATACTCAACATAGCTTTTTATAATACTTGAACAATAAATAGATGTATTAAATCAGCTTTGGCCAGAAATGATACATCAGAAGCTCATTCAAGTTAAGCTAGTTTGGTTTTGTAAAACATTATTTGATCCTTATTAATTAATTAAGTATAAACAAAACCAAGTATTTAATAGCAAACCACCTGTTAGCGCGGATCGAACTAAACAGCATAAAAAATAATGAGGTTTCGAGTCTTGTGCGATCAGTAATGCCCAAGTCTTGTGCGATTAGTAAAGCCCAAACACTTGTGCGATCAATAAGGCCCAAGTACTTGTGCGATCATTAAGGCCCAAAACTTGTGGATCAGTAATGCCTTGTGCGATTAGTAAGGTCTTGTGCGATCCACAAGTCTTGTGCGATCCACTAGTCTTGTGCGATCCACAATTCTTGTGCGATTATGCAGTCTTAACTTGTACCATGTGCTTAATGAGTTGTACAAATTTTGTGCGACTGTCTTGTGCGATTAGATCATCTCTTATGTAATCTAATCTTGTGCGATTATCTTATGCGATCAGATTATCACTTATGTGATCCAATCTTGTGCGACATGTTTAAGGCTGTTTAATTTCGAATCCTCTCTTTAAGGCTGTTTGTTGTGATAACATAACTAAAATTCAAAAATTATGAATTTTGATAAAGTTTCCTATTATAACATTGATCTAATTTTATCATAAAATTTCGAAAATCATAATTGTTTATCTCATTAACAGATTTCGAAAACAACTTATTAGATAAAATAAGATCAAATTAGGAAAAACATTACATAATTCAAAACACATTCCAAAACATAAGGGAAATTTCGAATTTTAACTAAGAACATTATGAACCCTAAAATAAAAACATAATTCTGGGTTCCGAAATCTAAATTTTAAGAATTTTGTTAACAGATTTCAAATATTAGGTTTGTCCATTATGATTTCGAGTCAAAACATTAATTCATTAACTTCCGAAAACAGTGATTTCGGCAACAAAACTCGAAAACAGTCGTGACTTTTCAAGGCTTTAACAATTTCGTTTTCCAGATTTTTGATCCCAGAATAATGGATACAAAATCAGAACTGATTTATCAACATATGCTCTGATACCACATGTTGATCAGTTCTGTTTAAAACATAAAGGAAAACATGAATAACATACCTTTGATTGCATCAGTAGAGAATCCAGACAGAGACGCAGCCACGGAGTTCGACATAGTTGTCAGTTTGATCTGGTTCCTCCTTAGGGTGTAAAGTGACGATGGTGATGAAACCGAAAGTAGGGTTGATTTCGGTTAGGGAGAGAGAGAGACGAATTTGATGTTATGGGGTTGTTTGTATTGTGTAATTGTCTAACCCTTTAACTCTCTAATAAGCTCCTTATTTATACACCCAAGAGGAAACCCAATTAGTTAATAAGGGTAATATGGTCCATCAACAATTACCAACTAATTATTAATAGGTTATTAATATATTTTGATCTATATTATATAAATGATAATGATGGCTACTAGATTAAATATAAATAAATAAATATTTAATCTTAAAAAAACATCAAAATATATAGGGATTAGAAGACATCATAAAGTGACACATACACTTAACACTTAAAGGTTTTTATTTTCTATTTAAATAAAGTGAAGTAATCTAATATATATAAAGATAAATATTACTAATAAATTTAAGAAGAAAATGAGAGATGAAAATAATTTGAATCCTTTATTAGAAGTTAAATTAGATTAATTTTAGTTGTAATGATTGCATTTTAACATTTTATAAAATTGGTGTTCGTTTACTGTAGGGAAATTGAATTTTAATAATCATATTTAGAGGTGATTGACCAATAATAGTCACACCTTTAAATATTATCACTGACAGTCCCACCTTTTAAAAAAATTCTCACCGAAACCTTTGTTAAAAAAACTTAACTCCATTAACTTCTTTTTTCCGGATTTCAAACTGATGTTTTAGGGTTTTTTATTAGAACGAGAATATAACTCTATTGATGTAAAACTTACCTCGAAACGATGCTCCAAACAACAAAAACAATGCTTCAATTCGGGTGTTTAAACTTCCAATTAAAAAAATCAAGCCGTTTGGAGCACCGTTTCGAGGTAAGTTTTACATTAATCGACTTGTATTCTCGTTCTGATAAAAAGCCCTAAAACATCAGTTTGAAATTTGAAAAAAAAAACTCAACGGAGTTTAGTTTTTTAAACGGAGGTCCAGTGATATTTTTTTAAAAGTGGGACTGATAATGACAATATTTGAAGATGAAACTATTATTGGCCATTCATCTCTAAGGGGTTGTTTGTTTACCTCTTAGTGAGACTTTTAATGGTTATGACCTCTTACTGGTTCAACACTTAATGTCTCAGCCTGTTTGTTTCGTGAGCAGATGTCTGAATGGTTAAGACATTTGCCTCTGAATGGTTAAGGGGTTGTTTGTTTACCTCTTAATGAGGCTCTTAATAGTTCAGACATCTTACTGGTTCAGCACTTAATGGTTCAGACTGTTTGTTTCACGAGCAGATGTCTGAATGGTTCAGACATTTGCCTCTGAATGGTTAAGATTTATATAGAGTCTGAATGGTTAAGACCTCTAATCTGAATTAGTCAGACATTTGCCTCTAAACGGTTAAGCATTATACAGGCTCTTAATGGTTCAGATCTCTTACTGGTTTAGCACTTAATGGTTCAGACCTCTTACTGGTTCAGCACTTAACCATTCAGATGTTGCCAAACAGCACCTAAGTTTTATACAGAGTCTGAATGGTTAAGACCTCTAATCTAAATTGGTCAGACATTTGCCTCTGAAGGGTTAAACATTATACTGGCTCTTAATGGTTCAGACCTCTTACTGGTTCAGCACTTAATGGTTCAGACCTCTTACTGGTTCAGCACTTAACCATTCAGAAGTTGCCAAACAGCCCCTAAGTGAGATTACTAAAATCCATTTTTTCTTTATTATATATGCGTGTGAATATGTATATAACTAGGTGATGCCCCGCCCGCGTTGCGGGGCGATGGCCGAACAATTCTCAACCAATTAAAAAAACAGTACTATAGTTTTGATAGAAATAAAAAGTAAAAATAGTGTTAGGCAACTTTTGGACACGATTTTTAGCTAGGGGCAAAGTCATATTTTATTTTTACTTGGGGGAAAATCATTTTTTTTCCCGAGGGTAAAATCCTAATTTTTAGCTAGGGGAAAACCATATTTTTATTTTTCACGGGGGGCAAAAACGTAATTTTGAATTGAGGGTGATATCGTAATTTTGAACCGAGGGGAAATTCGTAAATTTTAACTGGGGGAAAAAGCATAAATTTATTTTGAACTTGGGCAAATACGTAATTTTAAACTGTGGGCAAAACCGTAATTTTAAAGTAAGTATAAAATAATAAACTGGTGTAAATTCGTAATTTTGAGCAGGGGGAAAAACAAAATTTTATTTTGAACTGGGACGAAAACGTTATTTATGCTGAGGGTAAAGGCATAATTTTTTTACCGAGGGTGAAATCGTATTTTTTTAGCTCGGGGCAAAAGGGTAAATGTATTTTGAAGCTGGGGCAAAACCGTATTTTTTAACAGGAGGCAAAACCATAACTTTAAAGTGGGTATAAAATAATGAACTGGTTGCTCCAATTGGTATTGCTCGCCGCTCATTTGAACCAATGGCAGAGAAACACTATTCTCGGGCAAAAACGTAATTTTAAAACGTGTATAAAATAATAAATTGGTTGGTCCAATAGGGGAGGGCCCGACACACATTTCAGCCAATGGCTGCGAACCACTGTTCCCACCTATGGAAATTGTATATGTTAGAATAGAATAGAAAGTGAAAATTTGATTTTATTTGTGTTTATACGTGTCTTCATAGATCTTGAACAATATCTATGAAGTATGAACAAGAAAACTGGCAAATAAAAAGAATATAAACGGAAATATAAGTGGGTCCCGATGGTAAAAAATGGAAAGTCAACGGGTCAGAACAAAATTAATTGGGTCCAAGGAAAGCACACGGTGGGTTCCTAAATGGTTTAAACATAAAAATCCAATAAACATCCATGGGTCATGGAGCATGGAGGTCCTACACTCCTACTCATATATATACAGTACTACACACAAGAGGGAAACATATTAGGTGGATGTTGGAGAGTGAAGTTTAGGTGGTAGTGCATTTAAAATCACCATATAAGCGTATATTGTACTGCGAAGATGGATCCTAGTGTCCACAATGAGAGGTTAGTATTTTCATCATCTAATTACTATTCAAAATGACAATTTTATTTTTATTGAAATATGATTGTAACACTTATACACATGCACAAAGGTTTTAGGAGAACACGATCAAGATATGTGTAAGTGATGTGTATGCTATATATTACCTACATTCGTGTAGGTAAACGTTCAAAAATTTTGTAATATATGTATAAACTAGGTTATATACCCGTGATTTCACTGGTTATGGGTTGTTTTATAAAAATTTATATTTACAAAATAATTTTATATATTTGATTTCTTATAATTGGATAACCTCTTCATACTAACATTTTATTGGTTTTTTTATTTTTTTTAAACACCACTTTAACGTCCTTTCTACCACGTGTTTTTCTTACCGCACCGCCTTGCTAACGTGACTGCTACGTGACGCTTAATGTCTTCTCTTTAATGTTTCAACCTCAAAGCACATCCAACAGTTTATATACCCATGACCTTCACGGGTTATGGGTATGTTAAAAAAATCTATGTCTATAAAAGTATTTTTATTTATGATTTATAACCTGATATCTTTTTCATGCTAACACCCATGTTTGGTAAACCTTACCAATAAGAAAAAAAAACAAAAATTGAATTACTTAGGGCATTTACTTCAATATGGCAATAAGTAATAGAAATTGCAATACTGTTAATTCATAATTTGATGGGTTTTTTAGGGCATATGCCATAAAAAACCAACATATTAAACTCCTTTTACTTGATGTCATCATTTTAATCGATTTTTTTTATTTCCTGTGTGATATTGTGGATGGAAGCCGCACACAAAGATGATGACGATTCACCAGTTGCCCTTTGCAATTATTATCCACAAGTTTTTTTCTTTTCCTAAATCCGATATTATTTTGCGTTTGTCAATATAGTCTAAGTTTATAACTAGGTTAGAACCTTATGTATTACACGGGTTTAATACATATAATTTTATATACTAAATAAAAAAATATATTTTTATAAACCTCATTTATTACACGTGTTGAGAGTGGCAGTTTGGTGGTGACGTTGAGAGTGGTGGTTGTTGGTTGCGGTGGAGGTTTGGTGGTGAGGTTGAGGGTGGTGGCGGTGAAGGTTTAATGGTGAGGTTGAGAATGGTGGTTGTTGGTGGTGGAGAAAGGTGGACTGAGAGAGGGGGTAGAGAGAGATATATGTTATATATATATATATATATATATATATATATATTATCTTAGATTTTAAATTCATTTTCGTGTTATTTGTTAAAACAATTTTTAATAAACAGGTGAAAAGACTAAATTATCCTTGTGTGATCTGACTTAATCAAAAAAATTAACTGAGTTATCGTTATTAAAGGACATAACATGCAGCATTTTGAAACATGAATTAAAAAAATTACCAATTTTAAACACAAATGACACCGCTTAAAAAAAGTATAAAGATAAAAGACAAAACATGCAATGCATTATAATAACTAGGTTTAAAGAAGTTCGTCGTGTTGCGACGAATTTCTTTTTTTATTTCGTCTATGTTTACATGTGTTTTGAAATTATTATGAGCGTGTTGCGAACGGAACTGCTGACAAGAAATAAAAAGAAAATGTAGAAAAAAACACTTAAAGATAACCGAAAGAAAATCAACCAAAAAAGTTGTATGGTAACGATGTTGTTCGTATGAAACCCGTGGTCAGAGATGAGCAAATTGTTCTGGGTACCAGTACCAAATTTGCTGAACCGAAAGATCTTAATTACAAATTCGGTACCGACTTTTGGCGTTCCTGGTACCGGTTCACTACCGTTTTTTACCTTCATATACCGGTACCGTAACCGGTATTTTCGGTATCAGTACCGATTCTGTATCGGTTGGCACCGAGCTCATCCATACCCCTGAAACTAAAAAAAAGAAAAAAATTAAAATTTGAAGAAAATCAACAAAAAAAAATTGTACGATACCGTTGTTCGTACGGTAACCGTGATCAGGGAAGAGCAAATGGTACCGGGTAGCAACACTGAATTTCCCGAACCAAAAGATTTCCAATATCAATTAGGCACCAACTTTTGTCGTTTTCTGTATTAGGACCGGTTTTTACCTTCATGTACTGATACCGAACAGGACCTTACCGGTATTTTCGATACCAGTACTGGTTTCATACCGGTTGACATCAAGCTTATCCCAACCTCTGATATTAAAAAAAAGATTAAAGTTAAAAAGTAAAGAAAATAACTATTATTATAATATTAAAATAATAAAAATATTAAAAAAACTATATATTATTATAATATTAGAATCACTATTCATTTCAATTCGTTTAGTAATATATAGTAATAATAATAATAATAATAATAATAATAATAATAATAATAATAATAGTAATATATAGTAATAATATATAGTAATAATGTATATAGTTTTTTTCCATACTTTATCATTTCAATATTACAATAGATTACTATTATATTTACTTTTAACCTTAAACATATTTTTTTTATTTTTAATGATTTTCTTTTTAATATTACTGATACTGTCTGAACAACATCAATACTGTACCGTATAACAACATTATAGTTTTTTATTAGCGTCATCATGTGCTCGATTCGATAAAAGTTCTATTCGAACACCATATATAGTTGACAGAGCGGGCTTTGGGCCTGGCCATACCGGGCGACCGCACAGGGTAATGGTACAGTCACATTACGCAAATAGAAAGGTGAAATTTTTTGGGCCCCATTTTATACTGAACGTATACCGACCAAACAACAATGGTAATGGTACAATATTCATTTTTATACTTTTCTTGAAGTGACGATATAAAATTCATTGAACACAAAATTATATTTGCAATAAAGTAATTTTTGGTATCGTAAGCTATATCGAATGTCTGTACACGATACCGATGTCGTAACGGACCGATACCGACCGAATAACACCGGTATCGGTACAGGTATTCGATTGACAACGATTGTTATGCCGAGTGCCAATATCGTACTAATACTGTAATGAACCAAACTGATAATGACCAAAGGCCCACAATAAATAACGCAGGAATCCTACTAGTCTACACAAAGGTAGGTAAACAATTAAAATCTAAATAAAAAAAGATGCAAACAAGTTAGTTTGAGTGTTTTTTTTAACAACTATTTTTTACGCTAATCGTTCTTTTGTGGGGCTCTAACCTTTGACCTTAAGGGGGAACATCTTAACTCTAGTGGTTTTGCCAATTGGATCCAACCCCTACCCAATTTGAGTGTTTTTTAGGGATAATGTATTTAAATAACTCGAATTTTCACTAATTGGCTGATAACACTTTCAACTTTCGATTTGTACCCCAACACTCCCAACATTCAACTTATTTTCCTCTAGTACTCCATAACTAACTGAACCCTAACCCAGTTAGATTTTTGCTGATTTGGCACTTTGTCAGGTGATGTGGCCCCCTTTTGCTGACGTGGAAGATGATATGGTATTTTTTTGATGACGTGTTAGTTGACGTTACATTTTTAATGATGTGACAACTGACGTGTCATTTTTTTATGAAAAGGCATCTGACATCAGCCCTAACTGTGCTAGGATTCAGTTAGTTAGGGAGTGTTAGAGAAGAATAAATTGAAAGTTGAGAGTGACATGGTACAAATAAAAAATTGAGAGTGTTATCGACCAATTAGTGAAAATTGAGATTATTTAAATCCAATACTTTTTTTAATTTCATAATATACAAACATGTATTTAAAAAAAAGAATTTTAATAATCTGAATTATTGTCATTCGTCGATAATAATTCAAGAATACAAAGTTGTATTTAAATCCATTTTTTATGCCGATGTGGACATGAGTTAGACGAGATGTGGATTTTTTTATCATATTTCCGCTGACGGGAATAGTTGTGTTATTTGATTGGCCAAAAGTGGCGGCAATCAATTAGATTTTTTTTTTTTTTGTGTTAAAATTAGTAATACAAGCTTGGGGGAATAGTGTCAGGCAACTTCCTTATTGGAACAACCAGTTTATTATTTTATACCCACTTTAAAATTATGTTTTTGCCCCCAGTTTAAAATTACGTTTTTGACCCAAGTTAAAAATATATTCACCCTTTTGCCCCCATCTCAAAATTACGATTTTGCTCTCAGTAAAAAAAATACGATTTTACCCTCAGCCAAAATTACGTTTTTGCCCCAATTAAAAATAAAAATATGTTTTTCCCTAGCTAAATATTACGATTTTACAACAGTTTATTATTTTACACCCAGTTTAAAATTACGTTTTTCGCTTCCAGTTTAAAATTACGTTTTTCCCCAGTTAAAAATAAAAATATGCTTTTGCCCCCAGCTAAAAATTACGATTTTGCCCTTGGTTCAAAATTACGATTTTACCCCAATTTCAAAATTACGTTTTCGCCCCCAGTTCAAAATAAAAATATGGTTTTCCCCCGGTTCAAAATTACGGTTTTACCATCGGTTCAAAATTATGATTTTTCCCCCAGTTAAAATAAAATATAGTACTGTTTTTTTAGTTGGTTGAGAATTATTCGGCCATCGCCCCGTAACACGAGCGAGGCATCAAATAGTTAGAAATAAAATAACAATAATTAATTTATTTTTTACACATACACTCCCCCTGTCTCCTGTCCCCCTCTTGAAGCCAGAAACCTTGACCCACCACCATGTAACCATCACAACTACTAGCCGTGCACCAAATTTGACCACCACTAACCATTCATCACCATTTGACCACCACCACCCGACCACCCTCTCACCCCTATCTCACTCTCTACCTTCTTTCTCATCGTTTCATCATCGAACCTTAGGGTTTGCTCAGATCTCAAAAAGGGTCATGGGCGTAGCTTTCAAGGGGCCGGGGCGCCCGACCCTCCAAACTTTTCGGTCAGTAGTGTTATGTATGTACGTTTCGTATAGAATTTTTAGGTATATACGTTTTCGACCCCCGGTTTTATAAATTTTTTTTACTTATATAGAATTTTTAAGTCCGGTGACTTCCGACCGCTGGTGGAAATTTTCAAGCTTCGCCACTGAAAAGGGTGACGGTAGTTGTTAAAAATGGGTCAGGGTTTAGGATCAGAGAGAGAAAAGGGGGAGGGGGTTACAGCGGTAGAGATGGTGGGTAATGGAGGGTTGGAGATGGTAGTAGAGGTGGTGGAAAGTGGTGTACAATGGTCGTTTGTGCGATTAGAGGTTTCAAGTAAAGCTGGGAGATGGGGGTTTTAGTTTCCGGTGTTGGAGAGTGGTGTACGGCGACGGTGTTTGTAATGTAATTAACAACCCACGTCAACAAAAAAACTAATGTCGTTAGCTTTTTTTAACGGGGTCTAATGAGAAAAAAATAGTGTTAAAGCTAAGATTGGTGGCAAGAATATTCTCAGGTTGAATTATTATTGACTAACGACAAAAAAAATTGAGAATATTAAAATTCAATTTGTCGGGTTTTCTCATAACTTTATAGTTTTCTAATAATTCTTCAAACACACACACATTAATCTATACATAAATGTATGTGCGAGTTTTCTGTATACGATATCATGATTCTCTATCCGTCTTAGTTGAATAATGTCGTTTTTACCCTTCAAACATTTAAATTACTTTGCTGAAAAGTTTTGTCAATGGTTTAGACACTTGCTGAAGTGATAAACTTTTTTTTTATTTTATGTTTTTTTTTTAATTTAAGATAAAGTGGAAAAAACATCAAAGTTTTAAAAATAAAAATAAATCATTACATTTTAAATAAAATCCGAATTTAAAAAAACTAAAAATCACAAGGCCATCCATATTTTTTTGCGATCTCACGTTTTCTAGCGAGTGTGATTTCCAACATCGCAGGGTGAACATTGTCGGTAGGCCGATTAAACGTCTCCAAGTCCTTGTCGTACATTGTTTGTCGCAACGCCTCTCGTTGCTCATCCGCCAAGGTCAAGTATTTTTCTTCTCGTATACGTTTAATTTCCATTATCTCTTTTTTCATGGCCTTGTACTCTTCGAATTTGTGTGTTATATCTCTTGGATCTTCGTTTCTTGAAGACGGCCCTTTGTCCTTTTTCTCCTTTCTCGTTTGTCGTCTTGGCGAGGGATCCTCGTTTATGTCGGGAATATCGAATCCGCTCGAGACTTCGCCATTCGGTGTATCCGCTTTATAATTTCCCGAATCCGAAGACTTTCTTTTTTGACTCGAGCCGGAGCTTTCTTCACCCAACAAGGGTACCGGCGACCACTTTTGATTTGTTCTAACAATCTCCCAAGCCGCAATATGAGCAATATGTAGTGAAAAATGGATGTTGAGTTTGTTTGGTGAAAATGGAAATGAATTTGTGTAATTTATAAAGGTAAAAAATGATTTTTTTTATTAATGCCAACGGCATTATAGCCGTTTGATTGATGATTCCCGAGCGGCATATGGTCACCGCGTGACTAACCAAACCGACACGGCAAAGGGGTTGGTGGCGGTGTTGCCGCGCGGCAAACCACTTTGCCACTTCCCTTTGCCGCACCACACCGTATACCCTTATATATGTTTGTTACTAGAAGAACTGGGTTTTATGATGTTTCAAAGAGCATTTTGGATAAATTTTATGATATTCGGGTTTCAATCAAGGCTCCATGTCAATCAAGGCAACCTGTCCTAGGTGGTGATCATATCATGGTCTAAAAGAAAGTTTGAAAGTATTACAAAACAAAACAATTGAGTAAAATGCCATTTTACCACTTCAGTCCAGAAGTTTCATTTATCGCCTGTGGGTCCAAAAAGTTTTAAACATTGCCATTTTAGTCAACTAACTTAACCCCATCCATTATCCTCAGTTAGTCAGGGACATATTTGTCATATCCTATTTTAATATGTCCTCAAGTCCCGATTCGAATACTTAGTCATTTAAATAAACTTGACTCGCAAGCTTCGGCTCAACAACTTTCAGCAGCATCCTAGTGTCGACACAACTCTAGTTGCATACTAACGTCAACTCGCCCCAACCACATCCAATAGATTCGACTCAAGCTTTAACAAGGCCCAAGCCGTTTCCACAAGTTGTGACGCAACAACTTGACCAAGCCACTCCAGTCACAACTCAAAGACATCCGGTTGCGACTCACTCTTCTCCGGCCGCAACTCGCCTTTGGTCCATATCTTAGCAACCTTCCAGCCGCGGCTCATGCCTTTAATTGAGCCTTAGCTGCAGTTCACGTCTTCAACTTGTGATGTCCTTCAGCTTAAGGTAGCTCCTCTAGTCGCGGCTTAGCAGCCTTCTAGCTGTGGCTCATGCCTTCAACTAAGCCCTAGCTGCAGCTCAATTCCTTTGTCTTTGACTCTGAGGTTGACTTCCCCTCTCAACATCAGCGTTATTCATGCCAACGCTTTTGCACGATTCTTGTATATTTACACTTGACGAAGGCTTGGTGAACATGTCTAGTGCTTGATTATTCGCGTCAACATACTACAAGTCAATTTTTCCCATTTATACTTTCTCACGTATGAAGTGATAATAGACTTCAATGTGTTTTGTTCTCGCGTGAAATGTCGAATTTGTGCTAACTTTATTGATGATATTGTCACAAAAGATCTTCACACCCAAAAAAGTCTACCACATACTTATGTTGGTGTAGAATAACCCCCCCTGACTCATACTTTAGCTACAACCCAAGAAAGTGACTTAATCTTCCCATTATGTTCTAGGAACTCCCCGATCTTCCCGAACCAATCCCGAGGTGACAGTTTTACTTCACACGGTGTCTTTTTTAGTTTGCACACTTAGCCTGGAAATTCGCGCTTTTGAAACCTTCAGTTGATCCATGTAGATTACATGATCAAGACTGCCATAAAGGAAAGCGTTACTTATGTCCATTTTCCATAGATCCCACTTCCGACTGGCTGCTATAGCAAGTAGCATCCGATCTATGGTTAACTTAGCAAGAAGGCTGAATGTTACCTCATAATCAAGACCATATTGTTGTGAGAAACCCTGAGCCACCACATGGGAGACTCTTTTCTTAAAACTTCGACACACGAAATACAAAGAAAAACTTCGACTTAAAGACTTAGAAAAATAAATCAAAACGAGGGTTTATATAACACCCTTCACAAGAAAACCTACTCAAATACGGAGACTATAAAGACAAACTGAATCTTTCCTATTTTTATACGACTTGGACTCCGACTCGAATACTTAGTCATTTAAACAAACTTGACTCACAAGCTTCGGCTCAAAAACTTCCAACCGCATCCTAGCGTTGACTCAATTCCAGTCGCATCCCAACATCGACTCTGCCCCGGCCGCATCCAAAAGTGGTGTACAATGGTCGTTTGTGCGATTAGAGGTTTCAAGTAAAGCTGGGAGATGGGGGTTTTAGTTTCCGGTGTTGGAGAGTGGTGTACGGCGACGGTGTTTGTAATGTAATTAACAACCCACGTCAACAAAAAAACTAATGTCGTTAGCTTTTTTTAACGGGGTCTAATGAGAAAAAAATAGTGTTAAAGCTAAGATTGGTGGCAAGAATATTCTCAGGTTGAATTATTATTGACTAACGACAAAAAAAATTGAGAATATTAAAATTCAATTTGTCGGGTTTTCTCATAACTTTATAGTTTTCTAATAATTCTTCAAACACACACACATTAATCTATACATAAATGTATGTGCGAGTTTTCTGTATACGATATCATGATTCTCTATCCGTCTTAGTTGAATAATGTCGTTTTTACCCTTCAAACATTTAAATTACTTTGCTGAAAAGTTTTGTCAATGGTTTAGACACTTGCTGAAGTGATAAACTTTTTTTTTATTTTATGTTTTTTTTTTAATTTAAGATAAAGTGGAAAAAACATCAAAGTTTTAAAAATAAAAATAAATCATTACATTTTAAATAAAATCCGAATTTAAAAAAACTAAAAATCACAAGGCCATCCATATTTTTTTGCGATCTCACGTTTTCTAGCGAGTGTGATTTCCAACATCGCAGGGTGAACATTGTCGGTAGGCCGATTAAACGTCTCCAAGTCCTTGTCGTACATTGTTTGTCGCAACGCCTCTCGTTGCTCATCCGCCAAGGTCAAGTATTTTTCTTCTCGTATACGTTTAATTTCCATTATCTCTTTTTTCATGGCCTTGTACTCTTCGAATTTGTGTGTTATATCTCTTGGATCTTCGTTTCTTGAAGACGGCCCTTTGTCCTTTTTCTCCTTTCTCGTTTGTCGTCTTGGCGAGGGATCCTCGTTTATGTCGGGAATATCGAATCCGCTCGAGACTTCGCCATTCGGTGTATCCGCTTTATAATTTCCCGAATCCGAAGACTTTCTTTTTTGACTCGAGCCGGAGCTTTCTTCACCCAACAAGGGTACCGGCGACCACTTTTGATTTGTTCTAACAATCTCCCAAGCCGCAATATGAGCAATATGTAGTGAAAAATGGATGTTGAGTTTGTTTGGTGAAAATGGAAATGAATTTGTGTAATTTATAAAGGTAAAAAATGATTTTTTTTATTAATGCCAACGGCATTATAGCCGTTTGATTGATGATTCCCGAGCGGCATATGGTCACCGCGTGACTAACCAAACCGACACGGCAAAGGGGTTGGTGGCGGTGTTGCCGCGCGGCAAACCACTTTGCCACTTCCCTTTGCCGCACCACACCGTATACCCTTATATATGTTTGTTACTAGAAGAACTGGGTTTTATGATGTTTCAAAGAGCATTTTGGATAAATTTTATGATATTCGGGTTTCAATCAAGGCTCCATGTCAATCAAGGCAACCTGTCCTAGGTGGTGATCATATCATGGTCTAAAAGAAAGTTTGAAAGTATTACAAAACAAAACAATTGAGTAAAATGCCATTTTACCACTTCAGTCCAGAAGTTTCATTTATCGCCTGTGGGTCCAAAAAGTTTTAAACATTGCCATTTTAGTCAACTAACTTAACCCCATCCATTATCCTCAGTTAGTCAGGGACATATTTGTCATATCCTATTTTAATATGTCCTCAAGTCCCGATTCGAATACTTAGTCATTTAAATAAACTTGACTCGCAAGCTTCGGCTCAACAACTTTCAGCAGCATCCTAGTGTCGACACAACTCTAGTTGCATACTAACGTCAACTCGCCCCAACCACATCCAATAGATTCGACTCAAGCTTTAACAAGGCCCAAGCCGTTTCCACAAGTTGTGACGCAACAACTTGACCAAGCCACTCCAGTCACAACTCAAAGACATCCGGTTGCGACTCACTCTTCTCCGGCCGCAACTCGCCTTTGGTCCATATCTTAGCAACCTTCCAGCCGCGGCTCATGCCTTTAATTGAGCCTTAGCTGCAGTTCACGTCTTCAACTTGTGATGTCCTTCAGCTTAAGGTAGCTCCTCTAGTCGCGGCTTAGCAGCCTTCTAGCTGTGGCTCATGCCTTCAACTAAGCCCTAGCTGCAGCTCAATTCCTTTGTCTTTGACTCTGAGGTTGACTTCCCCTCTCAACATCAGCGTTATTCATGCCAACGCTTTTGCACGATTCTTGTATATTTACACTTGACGAAGGCTTGGTGAACATGTCTAGTGCTTGATTATTCGCGTCAACATACTACAAGTCAATTTTTCCCATTTATACTTTCTCACGTATGAAGTGATAATAGACTTCAATGTGTTTTGTTCTCGCGTGAAATGTCGAATTTGTGCTAACTTTATTGATGATATTGTCACAAAAGATCTTCACACCCAAAAAAGTCTACCACATACTTATGTTGGTGTAGAATAACCCCCCCTGACTCATACTTTAGCTACAACCCAAGAAAGTGACTTAATCTTCCCATTATGTTCTAGGAACTCCCCGATCTTCCCGAACCAATCCCGAGGTGACAGTTTTACTTCACACGGTGTCTTTTTTAGTTTGCACACTTAGCCTGGAAATTCGCGCTTTTGAAACCTTCAGTTGATCCATGTAGATTACATGATCAAGACTGCCATAAAGGAAAGCGTTACTTATGTCCATTTTCCATAGATCCCACTTCCGACTGGCTGCTATAGCAAGTAGCATCCGATCTATGGTTAACTTAGCAAGAAGGCTGAATGTTACCTCATAATCAAGACCATATTGTTGTGAGAAACCCTGAGCCACCACATGGGAGACTCTTTTCTTAAAACTTCGACACACGAAATACAAAGAAAAACTTCGACTTAAAGACTTAGAAAAATAAATCAAAACGAGGGTTTATATAACACCCTTCACAAGAAAACCTACTCAAATACGGAGACTATAAAGACAAACTGAATCTTTCCTATTTTTATACGACTTGGACTCCGACTCGAATACTTAGTCATTTAAACAAACTTGACTCACAAGCTTCGGCTCAAAAACTTCCAACCGCATCCTAGCGTTGACTCAATTCCAGTCGCATCCCAACATCGACTCTGCCCCGGCCGCATCCAAAAGTGGTGTACAATGGTCGTTTGTGCGATTAGAGGTTTCAAGTAAAGCTGGGAGATGGGGGTTTTAGTTTCCGGTGTTGGAGAGTGGTGTACGGCGACGGTGTTTGTAATGTAATTAACAACCCACGTCAACAAAAAAACTAATGTCGTTAGCTTTTTTTAACGGGGTCTAATGAGAAAAAAATAGTGTTAAAGCTAAGATTGGTGGCAAGAATATTCTCAGGTTGAATTATTATTGACTAACGACAAAAAAAATTGAGAATATTAAAATTCAATTTGTCGGGTTTTCTCATAACTTTATAGTTTTCTAATAATTCTTCAAACACACACACATTAATCTATACATAAATGTATGTGCGAGTTTTCTGTATACGATATCATGATTCTCTATCCGTCTTAGTTGAATAATGTCGTTTTTACCCTTCAAACATTTAAATTACTTTGCTGAAAAGTTTTGTCAATGGTTTAGACACTTGCTGAAGTGATAAACTTTTTTTTTATTTTATGTTTTTTTTTTTAATTTAAGATAAAGTGGAAAAAACATCAAAGTTTTAAAAATAAAAATAAATCATTACATTTTAAATAAAATCCGAATTTAAAAAAACTAAAAATCACAAGGCCATCCATATTTTTTTGCGATCTCACGTTTTCTAGCGAGTGTGATTTCCAACATCGCAGGGTGAACATTGTCGGTAGGCCGATTAAACGTCTCCAAGTCCTTGTCGTACATTGTTTGTCGCAACGCCTCTCGTTGCTCATCCGCCAAGGTCAAGTATTTTTCTTCTCGTATACGTTTAATTTCCATTATCTCTTTTTTCATGGCCTTGTACTCTTCGAATTTGTGTGTTATATCTCTTGGATCTTCGTTTCTTGAAGACGGCCCTTTGTCCTTTTTCTCCTTTCTCGTTTGTCGTCTTGGCGAGGGATCCTCGTTTATGTCGGGAATATCGAATCCGCTCGAGACTTCGCCATTCGGTGTATCCGCTTTATAATTTCCCGAATCCGAAGACTTTCTTTTTTGACTCGAGCCGGAGCTTTCTTCACCCAACAAGGGTACCGGCGACCACTTTTGATTTGTTCTAACAATCTCCCAAGCCGCAATATGAGCAATATGTAGTGAAAAATGGATGTTGAGTTTGTTTGGTGAAAATGGAAATGAATTTGTGTAATTTATAAAGGTAAAAAATGATTTTTTTTATTAATGCCAACGGCATTATAGCCGTTTGATTGATGATTCCCGAGCGGCATATGGTCACCGCGTGACTAACCAAACCGACACGGCAAAGGGGTTGGTGGCGGTGTTGCCGCGCGGCAAACCACTTTGCCACTTCCCTTTGCCGCACCACACCGTATACCCTTATATATGTTTGTTACTAGAAGAACTGGGTTTTATGATGTTTCAAAGAGCATTTTGGATAAATTTTATGATATTCGGGTTTCAATCAAGGCTCCATGTCAATCAAGGCAACCTGTCCTAGGTGGTGATCATATCATGGTCTAAAAGAAAGTTTGAAAGTATTACAAAACAAAACAATTGAGTAAAATGCCATTTTACCACTTCAGTCCAGAAGTTTCATTTATCGCCTGTGGGTCCAAAAAGTTTTAAACATTGCCATTTTAGTCAACTAACTTAACCCCATCCATTATCCTCAGTTAGTCAGGGACATATTTGTCATATCCTATTTTAATATGTCCTCAAGTCCCGATTCGAATACTTAGTCATTTAAATAAACTTGACTCGCAAGCTTCGGCTCAACAACTTTCAGCAGCATCCTAGTGTCGACACAACTCTAGTTGCATACTAACGTCAACTCGCCCCAACCACATCCAATAGATTCGACTCAAGCTTTAACAAGGCCCAAGCCGTTTCCACAAGTTGTGACGCAACAACTTGACCAAGCCACTCCAGTCACAACTCAAAGACATCCGGTTGCGACTCACTCTTCTCCGGCCGCAACTCGCCTTTGGTCCATATCTTAGCAACCTTCCAGCCGCGGCTCATGCCTTTAATTGAGCCTTAGCTGCAGTTCACGTCTTCAACTTGTGATGTCCTTCAGCTTAAGGTAGCTCCTCTAGTCGCGGCTTAGCAGCCTTCTAGCTGTGGCTCATGCCTTCAACTAAGCCCTAGCTGCAGCTCAATTCCTTTGTCTTTGACTCTGAGGTTGACTTCCCCTCTCAACATCAGCGTTATTCATGCCAACGCTTTTGCACGATTCTTGTATATTTACACTTGACGAAGGCTTGGTGAACATGTCTAGTGCTTGATTATTCGCGTCAACATACTACAAGTCAATTTTTCCCATTTATACTTTCTCACGTATGAAGTGATAATAGACTTCAATGTGTTTTGTTCTCGCGTGAAATGTCGAATTTGTGCTAACTTTATTGATGATATTGTCACAAAAGATCTTCACACCCAAAAAAGTCTACCACATACTTATGTTGGTGTAGAATAACCCCCCCTGACTCATACTTTAGCTACAACCCAAGAAAGTGACTTAATCTTCCCATTATGTTCTAGGAACTCCCCGATCTTCCCGAACCAATCCCGAGGTGACAGTTTTACTTCACACGGTGTCTTTTTTAGTTTGCACACTTAGCCTGGAAATTTGCGCTTTTGAAACCTTCAGTTGATCCATGTAGATTACATGATCAAGACTGCCATAAAGGAAAGCGTTACTTATGTCCATTTTCCATAGATCCCACTTCCGACTGGCTGCTATAGCAAGTAGCATCCGATCTATGGTTAACTTAGCAAGAAGGCTGAATGTTACCTCATAATCAAGACCATATTGTTGTGAGAAACCCTGAGCCACCACATGGGAGACTCTTTTCTTAAAACTTCGACACACGAAATACAAAGAAAAACTTCGACTTAAAGACTTAGAAAAATAAATCAAAACGAGGGTTTATATAACACCCTTCACAAGAAAACCTACTCAAATACGGAGACTATAAAGACAAACTGAATCTTTCCTATTTTTATACGACTTGGACTCCGACTCGAATACTTAGTCATTTAAACAAACTTGACTCACAAGCTTCGGCTCAAAAACTTCCAACCGCATCCTAGCGTTGACTCAATTCCAGTCGCATCCCAACATCGACTCTGCCCCGGCCGCATCCAAAAGATTCAGCTCAAGCTGTAATGAGGCCCAAGCCCCTTCCACAATCTGTGACGCAACAACTTGACCACGCCACTCCAGCGCAGCTCAAAGACATCCAGCTACGACTCACTCTTCTCCGCCCGCGACTGACCTTTGCCCCCTCTTTCCAACTGCGGCTTGGCATTCCTCTAGCTGGTCTTCAACTTGTGATCTCCTTCGGTTGAAGCTAGGTTCTCTAGTAACGACTTAGCAACCTTCCAGTCGCGGCTCATGCCTTCAGACAAGTAAGATGTTTTATGTATAGGGTAAAGTTCTTGTACAAATAATCTTAACATACTAAACATACAAATTGAAGGAAAACTCAAAAAGACAAGGTGGCATTTTTGTAATTATCAATAACTTTCAAAGTTACTCTACAAATATACCTAAAAAAACCTAACCACTCCCCCACAAAAAAAAAAAACCTAAACCCCCCACCCCCCAAAAACCTAAAAAAAACCTACCCCCCCCCCCCCCCAAAAAAAAAACCTAACCCCCCCCCCCCCCCCACCCCCCAAAAACCTAACCCACCCCCCAAAAACCTAAAAAAAACCTAACCCCCCCCCCCCCCCCCCCACTAGCTAAAATGCTAAAAACTAAACCCCTAAAAAACCTAAAAAAATCTAAAAAAATAAAAAAAAACACACAAATTATTTTATTTTATTTTTTTAACATTTTTTATTAAAAAATCGCTACTTTTAGTAGCAGCAAAAAAAAAAAAAAAAATTTTTTTTTTTTTTGCTAACGAAATGTAGCGATTTTTTAAGAAAAATTTAAAAAAAAAAAAATTTTATGTTTTTTTAGGTATTTTTGGTTGTAACTTTGATAGTTGGTGGTACTTACAAAAATGCCACCTTGTCTTTTTGGGTTTTCCTTCAATTTGTATGTTTAGTATGTTAAGATTATTTGTATTTGATCTTTTGCCTTTATGTATATTACGTGGGACATGACTGGAATCTGTTTGAGCTAAATTTACACATTTAGCTTCAATTCACTTTGTTAATGATGAATCATGATATCAAGATTGACCAAGATAATTTTACATCAAGTAGAGGAGTCAGGAGACTATTCTCCCTCTTTAGTAACTCTTAAATATATGATATTCCTTAATATATAAAAAAAAAAACTTTTGTTTTACTTTTCATAAAATCTTCTGTTTTTTTTTCTATATGTATGTCATGAATTAACTAGTATAGTTGTTCCAGGTCATTCAACATGGCAATGTATGCTATTTTTATAGCGATTGAGGCAATGCTAGTGGGAACCGTTGTCCAGATGACCACCGAACATACTCAACAAAACAAGACACACATGGGACTTTGCTTAGCAACATTGGTAATAAATTTTGTTGCAGCGCTATGGTTGTTTTCTCAAACAAGTGATTTACGACACCTGGATGGTCGTAAAATCCTGAAATTCATCTTCTTCAAAGCTGTATTCATATTTACAGGAATACTTTCTCCACATTTTGCATTCCATGTGCTTTTACCAGATTATTTCACTTGGCATAGTTTTGTCATAATATGCATCATTGTGAGCATCATAGAGGGTCACAAAATCCTGAAGTCCCTATTCCTTTGGCCATATCTAAACTTTGACATTTCCATATTGAGGATGTTCTTCCACGATCATCAGTTGCCAATGAATGTTGGTGTCTAAATCAAGAAATTCATAAAATGTTTAGCATATGATTATTATTTTTATATGAAAAGTTAACACTTTTGATTTGTCAGAGACCATGTCAATTCACCATAAGATATGATTTATATTTAGAATACAATATTGGTCAAATGCACCATTTTAGAAGTGGCTAGTGGTTTGGAATAACCTATTTTATTTTACAAGTCTTTTGGTTCATGCAATGCATACTAGGGACTGAATGGGCTAAAAAACCAAAATCAAAAGCAAGATTCATCTAATTGGCATGCATACGACATATTACTGCAAGTGTCAATATTTTGTAACTTTTATTTATCCCATATACGTGTGTACCCGTCTCATGTGTATATATTGTAATTATCCCACAACTTGGACCAGATTTACCAGGCTTCAAAGGGTAAACTAATTAATATAATCATTAATACGAGACGCCATCTAAGTTAATTAACCATAAACGACACAACCAGTGGTGGAATCGTCAGGTTCTCTTTACTACCGGTTACAACTACGTGTCCAACTCGTGTTAACTAAATCGCACTTACTACAGGTGTTCTCAACATAACCAAAATGAATAAGATAAATTAACAGATTACTCAAACTCAAGTAACCAAAAATTTCAAAACTGATGGATATTTATATATAATAATACCTGGCAGTGGTAAGGGTAATATTCAAGGAGAATCCTTTTGGGGATTTGTTCTTCACGATTTGTGGTCTGGGTTTGAAAAACTGAGAGTCCATAAGAAGGCATACATTGAGACAACTTTGTATATAAATGAATAAATGATTACTGAATATTGATATTTCCCCCCAACCCTATCTATCCATATATTTCATAATAGCCGCACATACAAAACACACTAGGAGACATATGATTTTTCTTTTACTTTTATATATATTTTTTTATCTAATAAGAAAACTACTATAACCTTCAAGGGATTGGTCAACATGGCCCCAAACATCTGAATAAACAAGTTCAAGTGGTTTATTTGCATGAAAAGAATTTTGGCCAAATGGAAGTTTATGGCTTTTATTCAACAAACAGGAATTACAATGAAAGGAATCATGTGACATTTTATTACAATTAAGTCCTAAACTTGGCAATTATAGACTTAAAAACTTTGACGATGGATGTCCAAGAGTGTGATGCCATGCATGTAACGATCCTGTTGTTGTTGCATTTATTTGAGGTGATGCTATGGGTCCA